>CM066990.1:47749542-48962348 GCA_033977485.1 Hydrangea macrophylla | reverse complement strand
TACATAGTTTTTCCCAATTTTCCAAAATTAGATTTTTGAAAATTTATCGCCAAACGTTGCCTAACAAGTATCAAAACGAAGGTCTTACCTCAAGGATTCCAAAAATGTAAATGAGGACGAATTTTGCCGGACAGGTCTATTTCCGTGGAATTTCTAGATAACCTATCTTTTATGCAACGTTTCATTTACGTTAATACTATATAATTCAAAATGATCTTAAACAAGATCGAAACTATCAGTAAACATACAAAACATGTATATTTACTATTCACGTAAATTAGGTAAAGTCAAATAACATTCAAATCATATAAATGTCGTTTAATCATTTAATTCCCTTTTGATTGTCAAATCCTCGTGTCATCGATTGGCACTCACTGTTGACCCACGTCAACCATATCCACAATTATTAAACCACGTTAATAATTCTTAATAAATAAATATGCACTTAAAAATAAATAGATTTTCCGGGACAAGTGCGACAACTCTCTCCTAAAAAAAAGTTTCTTCCCAAACTTATACCTCAAAAGTCGAACATGTACGGGTATTCCCTCCTCATTTCATCCTCATTCTCCCACGTAGCCTCTTCGACCATGTGACTACGCCACAATACTTTCACCATTGGAATCATCTTCATTCTCAATACTTGTTCTTTCGTATCCAACACCTCTACCAAATGCTCTACATACTCAAGTCCCCCTGGATCTGTAATAATTCTGGTATGATAATCTTACTCGTCTCCGTCATACACCGTCTCAACATAGACACGTGAAATACATTGTGCACATACACTAACTTGGATGATAAGGCTAGTCTGTAAGCCACTGGTCCTACTTTCTCTAGGATCTCAACTAGTCCTACAAGCCTCGAGCTAAGTTTCCCTCGTTTCCCAAATCGAATAATGCCTTTCAAAGGCGATACTCTCAAGTATACAAAGTCTCCTACTTCAAATATCATCAGTCATCATTTAGAATCGGCATAATTGTTATAACAACTTTGAACTACCTTAAGTCGCTCTTGGATTAGTTTCACCTTCTCGGTAGTCAACGGCACTACCTCAGGTCATTACGTCTATACAAGGCTTCATACGGTGCCATACTAATACTTGACTGAAAATCGCTATTGTAGGCGATTCGACTAAGGGTAAGTACTTCTTCCAATTGCTCCCAAATTCTAGAACGCACAAACTAAGCATATCCTCTAATGTCTGAATCATTCGTTCGGACTAGGGGTGGTAATCGGGTTGTGTCGGGTCATTATCGTGCCGGGTCATAATCATGTCATTCTTAACATTTCATAATCGAGTCGGGTCATATACGGGTCATCCGTTTAACCCGTCTAACCCGTGTAGGGTGTCATCGGTTCGGTTCAAATTTTTATTTTTTATTTTATTTTTTGATTTTTTTTCCATGTTTTGAAAGCCAACTGAAGTGGTCGGTTCGGTCAATTTTTTTTTTGACTTTTGGTCGATTTTTTTCAATCTGGGCAGTTGGATAGATTTTTCAGTTGTAGGTAATTTAAAAAAAACCGACTAATTAACTTAGTTCGGTTATTCAAAAAAAGCTTACAGCCTTATTAAGAGCACAAACAAATCTTCCCATCAAATGTATTAATTATTAACACATATTACATATCATCTTAAATACCAAAATACTACAAATGTAATAACATCCAACTATTATAAACTATTATAAACTTACTAGTTATTAATCTATTTTTTTTATTACATTAGTTATTAATTGTTATATATAGATTTACTTGTTTGGCAAGTTGGTAATTACTCTTTTTTTTTTAGAGAGAAAAAAAAAAACCAATTTTATTTTTTACTTTTTAAAAAAAAATAAATATTTTTTAATTCTTATTTATATTATTTTATTTTAGATTTCTAGATTTTAAAAAATATTTTTTAGAACTAAAAATAATGCCTCAATTGCACTTAAATACTTAATCGGGTCAAATGGGTTAGACGGATTGACCAGCTTAAACCCATTTAATAATCGTGCTAAACGGGTCGACTCGTTTATGACCCGTGCCCTTATATGGGTCACCCAAACCCGTTTATTTTTGTGTCGGGTCATGTCGGGTTAAAAATTGCCACCCTTAGTTCAGACTGACCGTTGGTTTGAGGATGAAACGCAGTACTGAAACTCAACTTGGTACCCATTGCCTTTTGCAAACTTTCCCAAAACTTCGACGTAAAACTAGTATCACGATCCGATACGATCACTGCTGGAGCTCTATGTAGTCTCATAATCTCTTTCACATACAATTCTGCTAACCTTAAAGTCTTAGTCGTTTTGATTGGTAGAAAATGAGTTGACTTCGTCAATCGGTCAACTATAACCCAAAATCCATCGTGATCTCATCCCATTTCCACTCTGACACATGTAATGGTTGTAGTAGTCCTCTAGGTACTTGTCTCTCTGCTTTGACTTGCTGACATACCGAACACTCTGAAATATACTTGGCAAGTTCTCGCTTCATGCCTTTCCACCAAAAGTTCTCGCGCAAGTTCTGGTGCATCTTGTTACTTCCCGGATGGATTAAATATTTGGTACTATGTGCCTCCTCTAGAATCCACTCTTTCAAGTCTTTCAAATTCGGTACACATAGTCGATTCCCAAGCATCAACACTCCTTGCTCTAAGATAAATCTGGGTCACTTTCCCAAAGGTATCTCGTCTCTTATTTTGCCCAAGTAATAGTCGATGAACTGTTCTGCCTTGATCTCATCAGTGATATCTGAGTGAGCTATGATCGCCATTATCAAATCACCATTCTTCTCTGGAATTACATATAACTCCAATCGGTTTATTTCCCCGATCAATTCCTTTTGCTTCGTTAGCTCATCAGCTAAATTCCCCAACGTCTTCCGGCTTAAAGCGTCGGCTATAACGTTCGCATTCCCCAGGTGATACTGTATTGAAATATCATAATCCTTCATCAATTATAACCATCTTCTCTGTCTCATGTTCAAATCTCGTTGTGTGAATAAGTATTTCACACTCTTGTGATCTGTGAAGATCTCACACTTCTCACCGTATAAGTAGTGCCTCTAAATCTTCAAAGCATAAATCACTGAGGCCAATTCAATATCATAAGTCGGATAATTTATCTTGTGTGGTTTCAACTGTCTTGGAGCGTAGGCAATAATCTTGACACTTAACATAAGCATACACCCTAACCCTGATGCGAAGCATCACTATAGATCACAAAACCTTCAGTTCTTAATGATATTGTCAAGATAGGTGCTCTCGTCAAACGCGACTTCAACTCTTGAAAACTGTCTTCACATTCTGAACTCCACTCAAAAGTAATACCCTTCCCCATCAACTTTGTCATAGGCGATGAGATCCTTGAGAAATTCTCAATGAAACGACGGTAGTATCCAGCTAATCCTAAGAAACTCAAATTTCTGATACTGATATCGGTCTCTGCCAATTAGATACTGCTTCTACCTTCTGAGGATCAACTGAGATGCCATCCTTGTCAATGACATGACATTGAAATGCAATGCTAGGTAGCCATAATTCATACTTCTTTAGTTTCCCAAATAGCTGCTTCTCTCGCAACCTCTAAATTTTAAGTCTCAAATGTTTCCCGTGTTCTATCTCGCTCAGCGAATAGATAAGAATATTTTCTATGAACACGATCATATAATCATCTAAGTAGGCCTTCAAGACTTGGTTAATAAGGTCCATGAACGCGACTGGTGTACCCAAATGGCATGATTAGGAATTCATAGTGTCTGTAGCGCATTCTGAAAGTTGTCTTCTCAATGTCTTCAACCTTTACTTTTAGTTGATGATAACCTGATCTCAAATCTATCTTCAAAAATACTTGTGCTCCATGAAGTTGATCGAATAGATCATCGATACTGGGCAATAGATACTTGTTCTTGATTGTCAACTTGTTCAATTCTCAATAGTCGACACACATATGCATTGAAACATCTTTCTTTTTCACAAATAACACTGGAGTTCCCCACGGTGATATACTAGGTTGAATAAAACCTTTGTCGAGTAGCTCTTGTAGTTGGACTTTCAATTCTATGGGTGCTATTTGATGTGGTGCTTTTGATACAGGTCTTGAGTCGGTATTATCTCAATGGTGAGCTCAATCTCTCTCTCAATAAGAACATCTGGAAGGTCGACGAGAAACACATCTGGATACTCTCGTACTATTGATATGTCTTCTACTTTCAATTCAGTCGCCATCGTGTCAATCACTGAATACAAAAACCCCTAACATCCCTTTCTCAACAACTTTCCTGCTCGAATAGTTGAAATCAAATTTGGAGGCGGTGTAACCCCACTCCCTTAAAAATAAAATTTCCCGTGAACTAGGATCGAAAATAACTTCTTTCCGTTCACAATCTATCATGGCTTAGTTAGGTGATAACCAATCCATTCTTAATATCACATCGAAATGGTTCACGACAAGTGGTATAAGGTCTACGGTCATTAGTTTCTCACCTAGTTTGATTTCACAGTTCTTGTATATCGTAGACGTTACTATCGGCTTTCTAAGAGGGAAAGAAAAGAATAATTCATATCCTAACAATGCAAGCCTAACATTCAAATGTTCAACAAAATGATGCGACGCAAATGAATGAGTAGATCCTAAATCAACAAGTTTACATGCTGGATGCGAGCATATAGGCACCATACCTGAGACCACTAAATCTGTAGCAGCCACATCTCTGAGATTCAACTGGAATGACTTTTCTTGTCGCTGATCTGTCCCCTGCCTCCTATCATTGGATTGCTTTGTCTTCGAACCACTTAAAGCCATAACACTAGCTTCTTGTTGTGGACATCTCCTCAGGCAATCCTTGGACTGCTGCCCGATTACCCCACAATCATAACATTTGCCTCATAAATCAGGTGTAGAATTAGCACTATCCTCTCCTTGGTTCCTATTTTGTGGGTTAGTCATGAAATATCGACCCGTGTGAGGTCGATTACAAAGCGGACATATCGGTACATTACTCAATGATCTCCCTTGTCCACTGAAACTAGAACTAGAACTAGAACCTCTCGCGAAAGGACTCTTAAAAGATCCACCCTGGTTCTGGTCACAACCCTCACTACCCCGTTTGCCTTGCTGGTTCTATCTCTACCTCTCAATTGTACCCTCTGACATGAGTGCCGTTTATTGTACTGCTCTAACGCTCGAGTGTTTATACGTCTCCACCCTCAAGCGGATGTTTTATCTCAATACCTCTTTGTACTTCCTTGCTCTATCATCCTCCGTCGGTACGAAACCCTATCCGAACCTCAGCAAAACATTGCACTTTGAAGTGTATTCTATCACGGTCATGTCTCTTTATTGAAGATTATAAAACTCTCTCTTCTTCACGTTGTGAGCAGCTCACAGAAAGACTCGATGGTTGAATTCCGCCTTAAACCCTTTCCAAGTTATCGATGCTCCTTGGTCTAAAACATTTACCCACAAATTATGTGTTACCCTTAAGCACATCACTCGCATTCTCAATCTTCTGTATATCAGACATCAAAATAAATCTAAAAATCCTCTCCATGTCCATGATCCAATGTTCTGCTAACGTCGTGTCATATTTTTCATAAAACTATATCGGTTTCTTCTCGCGAATTATTCCGACATGGATCGCCCACCCCTATTCTCAGGTGTAGGTATAACATCTATTGGTGCTGCCTCAAATGGAGGTGTCAGAGGTAGTCGTTCAGCTATTGTTTGTACCAAGTTTCCAATCATATCTGACAACTGGTCTATACGTGCATTTGGTGATTAATCGCGCTCACCGTCCATAGTTTCACAATCCTATCAATCGTAATGCATAAATACTTTGCATATATGATAATAACGTGATCATGTATATATAACAACATACCATATGCATCAAATATCTCTACTGTGTGTGGATGCATTAAAGAGTCTACCTCATATCACTCAACACTCCACTCGACGTCGAACCTTCCCGACGTTTTGTTACCAATTGCTCTGATACCAATAAATATCATGACCTATCCCGCTACGGGTGAAAATATGACTTGTGCACACCACCAAGGCTTATCCAATTCATTAAATGTAAACGCGGCAGAAAAGAAACATCACGAAACTCTTTAAAGCAAAGTTCATTTGAAAACCATTGAACTACGAGACCGTAAAATCCGTATAAAATCAAAAAATTTAATTATATTTCAAAACAAGAATGTATTAGTTAATAGGGACCCTAAAAGTACCCTAAGAACCAATTAGAACCTTTAAAAAAATTTCAAAAAAAGGTTTCTAAGAGTAAACATGCAACCGGTATTTCAACCGGTCGAACTACCCCATTCGACCGGTCGAAACTACCCCATTCGACCGGTCGAATGGGGCCTGGGCAAAATCCCTCCTTGCTTGATGGATTTTGCCCAAGTCTCACTCAACTAAATCAGAACAACATTTCTAAAATGCATGAAAAACACTGTAAAACATTACCAAGACACTAATTCGATACGTTAAACATCCAAAAGACTCACGAGTTTGGACATGTTTCAAATATAATTAATCAAAAGAGATTTACCACATATTACAACATTACATATTCGTTCTTGTAGACACCCCAATTTTGACCAGACGTCAAATTTAGGAGAGTGTCACCTCCAAGTCAGATGATGATAAGGACCGAAAGATTTGAAGTATTCCAAGCTCTTCAGAAAGTCCCTAAAACGCGATAAAATTTCACAGAAATAGAGAAATACCAGGTATTTAGGAAAATTCTGATATAAAACACAACTTTTGGAAAAGATATTCAAAAAATAATTTGTTTCAAAAAGAGAAAAGACCTAAAAGGGGAATTTTAGTCAAAACCGGCACACGGCGGGATTCCGCGGCATTTGGTGACTGCCGCACGGCATTCACAGAGTGCCGTTACGACACTCATCAAGTGCCGCCGCAGGTTTCTGACTGCCGTTTGCTTTTAAAATCTGTATTTTGCAGAGCATTACGTATGCGCATGCAAATAAGAACAAAAAACTGATAAAGTAAGACTGACAAAATTGCGGCAATCCATTAATTGGCGCGGCATTTGGTGAATGCCGCGCGGCAATCATTAAGTGCCGCAACGGCATTTGATGAATGCCGCAGCGGCAGTCACGCACTGCCGCGTCAGTGTCTGGACTGCCGCGCTGGGCAGCAGTCTGCATAATTTCAGAAAGTACACATTGTACCAACTAATGAGGGAATTACACCTGTTTTTCACTCCGAAATTCACCAAAAATATCTGTTGATTTTGCCTATAAATGAAGAGGTATCTTCATGAAGAGAAGAGGAGAACAAAAAAAGAGAGAGACCAAGAAAAACACCAAGAGACATATTGGGAGAGAGAGCATATACTTCCATTCCACCACCATTTTAGAGAAAACAAGTGTTTAAAGAATTAGAGAGAAGAGCTTGGAAGATCTTCAAAGAAAAGAAAACTTTGAGGATAATTTGGAGGTGATCCTCTAACCATAGATTATTAGCTTATCCTTTCTCCTCATTTCTAGTCTTAAGATCTTTCATTATTCTCTTTGTTCATCAAGTAAACTTAGGAGTTTCTTTTGTTTCCATGTTATTTTCTTCCATTCTCTTGTTTATTTTCTTCTCTTGAAGGTCTTGGAGATCTTCAATATCTCTTTTGATCTCTAGAGCATGACCTTTTGAACCCTATGTAGGCTTGTGCTTCACATAGGAGTCAAAGTTTAATTAACACTTTACAAGAGGATCCAAGTCCACACCCATGATTTGGATCTTCTAAACTTGATGTCTTGAGGAATCCCTTCAATATTTCCTTAGGACTCATGAGTCATAGTCATGTCCCTCCTCCAATGACCATCAAATGGTAGGAGAATGTAGTTTTGAGTCTAAACCCATCTCCATGGTCTAGACTCCTTGTCTTATAGATTTCATGAAGTCCATCCATATTTCATTTGAAATCCATGAAGGATAAAGGTTTGTAGTCTCCCATGGCCACCAAATGGTGGGAGAAGTGGTTTGGTTTAACTCAACTTCATGGTTTAATAGTTGGAGTTACCAAATAAAAGTTGAACTAGCAAAATAAAAACAGTGAATCCATAAACTGTTTTTGATCAAAGATTTTTAGTTCGAAATCTAACCGTTGAAATCAAGTGAAACCAACGGGAAAGTGTCAATAACACATTGTTCTACCACTTTAATTTTTGTCTTGAGGTGGTTTCATGTTTAGAATGGTTTGATCATGGTTTTTGTGAAGCAACAACAATCTGTCCAGAATTTCAGAATAGTTTCAGAACAGCAACACTCTTTTGAAATAATTAAATCAGAGTTCTAATAAAGTTTCTATGACCCAAAATAATTTTTTCCAAGTAGATTAAGGTGTTAGGAAGTCACCCTAAAAAGAACAAAGCAATTCTGAATTTTTTACTATTTTTAATAAATCGTGCAAGAATCCTGGACAGGAGGTTGTAAGATGCTGAGTGACGTCTAGGGTTTTCCATATTCCCGGAGATCTAACCGTTGAAACTTCGATTTTCTTTTTGATTTGGAAACTAGACTCACAGAGGCATAACATATCCAAAAATCATTAAGATCCAACTGTCGAAAGTATTTTATTCCTATTTTTGAATGTCTGGTCTGCTCTCTGCAATTTTCAGAGTTTTTATGACACATTTGACTTACCTTGTAAATAAGGGCCTAAATGACTTTCTTATGATCTAAGATTTGAACCATGCTTTAATAATGATTAGTTGAGTTTGAATTCAAGGTTTAAGAGTATTTCATAGTTTATCCTTGTCCATGTACATGTTCAATCATATGGTTTGGCACTTGTAATTAAGATTTATTTGCTTTGGATTTAATTACATTAGATGGATTTAAGCTAGAAATTTAGGATTATTATTTCTAACATCATATTTTGCATATCATGTGGACTAACCCCTTGTTTTGTAGCGCTCTTAAGGTACGATTTTCTCAATCCCTCTCTAGTTCATTAAATTCCTTGATTTTTCACTTAATTTTCGACTCCATGCGCGACACCGTAGATTAAGATTTGCCTTATGTGTATATATGGATTAGAGACTCTTTTCCCTAGGTTTTTTATTTAATCGCATGCATTGCACGTTTAATATTCGCAGCTGGATCCCGGGTAAGCTCTCTTGTTCCCTATTGCACATCATGTTGCTTGCTATTCGAATTACTTGGCTTATGAATGATATTTTGTCAATTGCAATTTTACACCCCTTTTGGACATGTTTTTGTGATGTATATATATATGTATTAATTGAGGGCATGCTTAGATTAATAAATTCGATTAAAAGGATGTTGAGTAGAGGCCTATCGTAAGATAGGATGAGAGAGGGTGTTTTAGTCCGAAGGGCTCCTTCCTCTCTCATTCCATAATCCCCGGACCTAGTTAATCTTTGGTTTCGCAAAAGATCAGTTTCCTTTTAAATGGTTTCTTAATTTTCCTTTTTAAAAATTAAGTGGCGACTCATTTGTTTTTGAATTTGAAAATTTGGAAAAAGATTTTAAATAAGAAAAGCTGTGGGTAAGTCAACCTGCGATATCCACAATCTGGCGACTCTGCTGGGGATCGAACCCAGAATCTCTGGTTTCACAGACCAGAATTCTGATTTTGGGTTCACTCGAGGATTAGATTTGAAAAATATCCTTTTAATCGAATTAATTAATCTTTGTGTGCCTGTTGCATTTCACTTGCATGTCCAGCCAGTCGATTGCACGGAACTATGACCTTGGAGGCTCGGGGCAACCCGGTCGGTCAAGTCATCATGGGACTGTGTGATCACCCTTGATCTCGTACCATGATTTGGTATATTAAGCATCCTATCGGATGTGTGTCAAGGGTCCCTTATTTGACCAAAACCCAACCTTTGCATGATAGTTTCCATAGAACCTTTCAAAAATTAGGGGATCAATTCTTGATTAGGGTTATGTGCTAGGGAGTTTTGTATGCCCAAAAGGGATTATTTGAGATGATGATGATACTTGCTTGATGAAAAATGTATAACCCCTTAATCACTTTTAGCAATTCCTTCTCATGTCCCCTGACATTTGGGAACATGCTGAATCTTGGTTATAAGATTATACTTCTTATATCATGTTAGCTAAGCATCATTGATCTTGTATGCATCCAAATTCATGAAAAGTACGGTGATAATCCGATCATGTGATCCTTCTACCCAAAGAATTTTAAATCCATCTTTGAAAGCAAATGGATTTTTTGTAATCTTTATTCCAAAGTTTTCAATTGCTCTTTCAAAAAATCTTTGGAGTTCACTTTTGATTAAAGCCCCAAACTAATCTTTGAGAATTATTTTTGAAAGAAATGCTCTTCAAATGGATTTCAAAGCAAAATTACAATCCAATCATAGTTATCGAGAAACATTTTCACATTCTCATTTTTTTCAAAATCCTTGAGAATTGTTTTTGAAGAAATGCTTTTCAAATGAATTTCGAAAATATTTTTGCCCAAACCTTTGAAAGGGTAGTAAGGATCACAATGATAGGTGAAATTAGCGCACTCAACATGAATGAGGATTTTATGTGTTTATATGCTTATGTGTTAGGATTAGGATTTTCTTCTTTTTTGGCATATAAGGTAGGCACACACACACATGCATTACATCCGCATGATGCATAAAATAAAAGTCTTCCTCGAATAAAAGTAAAAGGTTTTTTTCTAAAAAGAAATTTTCAAAATTTATTGTAGGAGCAAAAATAGCAAACCAAGGGTGGTTTAGGGATCCTACAGCAAGGTTAGTGAGAAGAGGATACGTTGACATGGCTGAAGAGAGAAACAATGAAGAGATGACCGGATTAAGGGTACTAGTTGAGCAGCAGGCAGAACAAATGCGAAGACAGGCTGAAAACATGAATCGAATGATGGGAATGATAGAGGAGCTGAACCGCCGACCGCCACATGTGGTTCCACCTGTCATGGACCCGCCTATGGGAGGAGGAGACGGGGATTGGTTCGACGACCAAGAGGCACATTGGAATGATGCGCTGAGAGCCAACAGGGACAGGGAAAAAGATGAGAAGGAGAAGCTGCTGACCGAGAAGATAGAAAAATTGGAGAGGGTAATGCGCAAGGCTCAAGGGGTGGATACCTACCTAATGGAACTGGAAGGGTTGTATGACGGAGTCCACGAGACACTGCCGGCCGGTTTCAAAATGCCCGTCTTTGACAAATTTGATGGCACAGGCAACCCCCGCAGTCACGTCCGAATGTGTATCGGGGCTTTCCAACCAAGCGGATTGAGCACTATCATGATGGCAGTCCTATTCCAACAGACTTTGACCGGAGCCGCTCTGTCTTGGTATCTCACTCTTGAACCAAGCAAAACCAGGGTATGGGAAGAAGTGATTAAAGCATTCGTGGCGCAGTACGAATACAACCAAGACTTGGATGTTACTGTCCGAGATTTGGAAACAACCAGGCAGGGGAACAAAGAATCATTCGCTGAGTACTTAAGCCGTTGGAGAGGGAAAGCTGCGAAAATGGTACAAAGACCGTCCGAGAAGGACCAAATCCGAATGGTGATGAAAAATCTACAGCCAGTTTATCAGGAAAAGATGAGATTCCAGTCAATCAATACCTTTGCTGAGGTATTCGACGTAGGGACGAGAATCGAAGATGCAATCCAAGAAGGAACAATCAAGAAGGAAGAACCACAGAACCGATATCGAAGGCCTAGTTATGGGTCGAATGGAGGGCATTCGGGGGGTCACTCTGGCCCCACCGATGTCAATGCGCTTAGCGAGCCGGAGAAGAAATTCGATATCACCAGAAGTCGTCCAAGGGGAGGGGAAGACAAGCCAATGAGGAAGTTTTCAGATTTGGGAGTATCATTATCAACCGCCCTCGACAGGCTGTTAGCAAAAGGGCATCTCCGCCAGCTGGAACCTCGACCCCCGCCGAGTCCACTCCCGCCGTACTTCAAAGGAGATCTCTACTGTAAATATCACCAACAAAAGGGCCACTCGACCGATCGGTGCATGAGGTTAAGGCATGACATACAGGACCTCATTGACAACAAAGTGATATCCGAGCCACCTATCAAGGCTCCCAATGTTACCAAGAATCCACTGCCAAACCATCGTGCCGTACCGCCGCCGCGGGGTCTTTACTTCTTGGGAGTAGAAGAAGTGACATTCGATCCGTCCAAGCTAATCACCAAGGTCGGGGAACCAAGGAAGTCCTATCAGTTACCAGAAAATCCGGAAATCTGTACGACTGGAAGCCAGCCAGGGATATGGGAGAATGAAGCAACGGAGCAGTCAGATTGGTGGGTCCAAGAAAGCAATGATCGGAACATAGGCCTGGTAGGGAAAGATGATCTATGGTACCAAAGCGACGAAGAGGTAGAAGAGGGCCCAAAGACCGTTTCCGAAACCGACGATATTTGGGCAAAAGAAGAAATTGACCACTTGACTCGGTCTGGTAGGCACTTCAAGCCACATGAATTAGAGGAAGATCACCCGGGGAGGGAGCTGGAGAAAGGGAAAGGAAAGATGAACGAGGAAGAAGAAGAGGATAGAGTCCTCAAGCAGATGAAGAAGACTCAGGCTAACATTACTGTTTGGGGATTGCTGATTGCCTCCAAACGTCATAGGCAGGCGGTCCTAGACGCCCTTAATCAGTCTGACGTGTCTATCAACACCACCCCGGAAGACCTTGTAGGGCTGATCAATAAAGTTCCAACTTTGGCTATTGCTTTCTCATCAAATGACTTACCACCGGGAGGGCCCATGTTCAATAAGCCTTTGTACATCACTGTTGAATGTTTGGGGAACACCGTACCCGCTTGTCTCGTTGACAACGGGTCTGCTCTTAATGTGTGTCCTTTCCGCACAGCCAAACGAATGGGCTTGGATGAATCTTCTTTTGTGCCGTCTCAACAAAAGGTCCGGGCATATGATAACACCCAAAGGACAGTCATGGGCATCATCTTTCTTAACCTTGCTATCGGATCAATGGACAAGGAAGCTGAGTTCCAAATCATCGATATCCCCGCTTCTTTTAATCTGCTGCTGGGGAGACCTTGGTTGGACAGTCTGGGCGCTATCCCATCGACAATTCATCAAAAAGTTAAATATGTCTGGGAAAACAAAGTCTGTGATATCCTCGGAGACAGTTGGGTTCGATCATCTGAAGCATCGTCAAGTGCACCGGTCCTAGAGCTACAGCTACAAGAAGAAGAAGCAAAAATGGGAGGATTCGAGTTCATCGGCGCGATAGAAGAAGGAAAGTCGGGAGAGTCCCTACCGCCCCATTTTGATCAATATGCTAGTCCAGTCGTCGCCGGAATCATGAAGAAGATGGGTTTCTTTCCAGGATTGGGGTTGGGGAAGAACCTTCAAGGCCTGCCGGAGGCCCCAAGAATCCCTACCCAAACTCATACTCACGGTCTCGGGTATCAACCAACAAAGAAGGAACTGAGAACCAAGAAGAGGGCCGTCAACGCACCGATGGATCCTTACTTGAAGACCCTCAACGGGTATTTTGTGAAGGAAGGAGAAGATTTCCCCTTCTGTGGTTTCCCAGAACCATGGATGGATCAAAAAGACAAATGCATGAAGCCGGGGTTCGAGATCTTCTTCTCCCATGAATTTTCTGAGTACAAAGACCCATTTTTGCAAGTACCTGAAAAATCTGTTGCTGCCAAGGACTGGGTTGGTATGCTGGACGGTTCTGCCATGAAAGATCTGTTAGGCGAAGGAAACGCAGAAGTCACAAAGGAGGATCCTGGGAAGACCAAAGGTGAATACGTCGAGGGCATAGTGGAGGAAGCCGCCGAAAGTGAAGAAGGTGAGGAAGGAAAGGCTGAGGAAGAAGAGATGGAGAAAATGACCAAGACAGGAGGTCCGGAAGAATACTTTATTACTGGCCTGGGAGGAGAGCACAAGAAGGAGTGGGTTCTTGAGTCTAGTGATAGGTTCCCCCCACACCCAGAGTCTGTAATGGCCCAAATGAGGCGTCTTTCAATTTCCATGTCTGTTGTAATCACTCCAAAGAAAATCAATGAAAGTATGACTGATTCCGCCTACTCGAACGCGCTTAATGAATGTGATGAATGTGATGATCATGAAATACCTATTGAACTGCAAAAACTAATTGAAAAAGAAAAAGAATCTGCATGTAAAATCATTGAGGACACCCTAACAATTAATCTTGGAAATGAGAATAATCCTCAAAATGTCTTCATCGGCTCTACACTTAGCAATAAAGAAAGTACAGAACTAATCAGTCTATTAAATGAATTCAAAGATGTTTTTGCGTGGTCTTACAATGATATGCCAGGTATCGATCCAAAAATAGTCCAACACCACATCCCCCTCTTTCCTAATTCCAAACCCATAAAACAAAAATTGAGGCGAATGAGGCCAGAATGGGCACTCAAAGTAAAAGAGGAAGTTGAAAAGCAATTAAGAGCTGGATTCTTGATGGTCACCGAGTATCCCGAGTGGATTGCCAACATTGTGCCTGTCCCAAAAAAGGATGGTCGTGTTAGGGTTTGCGTGGATTTTAGGGATTTGAACAAAGCAAGCCCTAAAGACGACTTCCCATTACCCCACATCGACGTGCTGGTTGATAACACCGCGGGACATGAACTTCTATCTTTCATGGATGGGTTCTCCGGGTATAATCAAATCCTCATGGCTCCCGAGGATAGAGAGAAAACCACGTTCATCACTCCGTGGGGAACATATTGCTATAGGGTCATGCCATTCGGACTCAAGAACGCGGGCGCAACCTATCAAAGGGCTGCCACCACGTTACTGCACGATATGATCCACAAAGAGGTAGAGGTGTATGTGGATGATATGATTGTGAAATCCAAAAAGAGGAGAGGGCACCTTGAGGCTTTGAGAAAATTCTTTGAGAGATTGAGGGAGTTCAAAATGAGGCTAAACCCGCAAAAGTGCACATTCGGAGTCACCACCGGGAAGTTATTAGGTTTCCTTATTACTCAGAGGGGAATAGAGGTGGATCCTACCAAGATAAAAGCAATAACCGAAATGCAGCCACCAAAAAATGAGAAAGAACTGAGGGGATTTTTGGGGAGGATACAATTCATCAGCCGCTTCATTTCCAAACTCACCTTGACCTGCGACCCACTTTTCAAACTACTCAGAAAGGGAGAGAGATTCAAATGGGACACTCCGTGTCAACAAGCCTTCGATAAAATCAAAACCTACCTCCAGAACCCACCTGTTTTGTCACCGCCTTCACCTGGGAGACCCCTGTTACTTTATCTCTCTGTATCCGAGGATTCGATGGGATGTATGTTGGCCCAAGAAGGAGAAGAGGGGCACGTAGAGAAAGCCATTTACTACTTGAGTAAAAGAATGGTCGGATATGAGTTGAAGTACTCACCTTTGGAGAAGGCTTGTTGGGCCTTGGTTTGGTGTACCCGTCGTCTCCGCCACTACATGCTAGCCTTCCCCGTGACCCTGATATCCCGAATGGACCCATTAAAATACCTGTTCGAAAAACCCGTCTTGACCAGTAGGATTTCCCGTTGGACTATGATGCTGGCTGAGTTCGACATCAAGTATGTCACCGCCAAGTCTGTAAAAGGAAGGGCTGTCGCCGAGTTCTTAGCTGACCTCGCTGTAGAATCTGAGGACAAGGGAGACTTCAAGTTCCCAGATGAAGGAATAATGGAGGTCAAGGAGGAGTTGTGGAAAATGTACTTTGATGGAGCAGCCAACCAGTTAGGTTATGGAGTTGGAGTCATCCTCATAGCACCCGATAGGGTCCCTACCCCATTAGCCGTCAAACTCGAGTATAACTCAACCAACAACACCGCGGAGTACGAAGCATGCATAATTGGAATGGAGGCAGCCTTGGCTTTGAAAGTTGGAAAGATTGATGTGTTCGGAGATTCCAACTTGATCATATCCCAGGTCCGGGGAGATTGGAGGGTAAAACATGAGAAATTGAGGCCTTATCATGACTATCTGGAAAGCCTGAAGGCACAATTTCAAAAGATTTCTTTCCACTATCTCCCCCGCGAAGAAAATCAACTAGCCGACTCTTTGGCTACTTTAGCCTCAATGATCCAAATTCCTTCCAAAATTGCCATGATCCCGCTATCCATAGAAGTAAGGAATCAACCGTCATTTGAAATGATCGCGGCCATAGAAGGAGACGACGAAGTGCCGTGGTATGAAGATGTTTGGAAATTCATCAGAGAAGGGGAATACCCCGAGGGAGCCTCAGACAAGGACAAGAAGGCAATCCGACGATTCGCTGCTCAATTTGTGATCTACGCGGACAAACTATGGAAGAGGTCCTACACCGGGTATAATTTAGAGTGTTTATACGGAAGGGAAGCTAAGAGAATGATGGAGGAGATACATGAGGGAGTATGTGGGCCCCACATGAGCGGGCACATGCTGGCAAAGAAGATCATCCGGCAAGGGTACTATTGGACGACCTTGGACAAAGACTGTTGTGAATATGTCAGAAGGTGTCACAAGTGTCAGATTCATGCAAATCTGATGCATACCCCGCCGTCACAACTCTATAGCATGACCACCCCGTGGCCATTTTCTGTGTGGGGAATCGATATCATTGGTGAGATAGTCCCGAAAGCTTCCAATGGACACCGATACATCATCGTGGCAATCGATTATTTTACCAAATGGGTAGAAGCAGCCTCGTATGCGACCTTGAAAGCCAAAGATGTGGTGAGTTTTATTGAGAAGAACATAATCTGCAGATATGGAGTCCCGAACGAGTTTATCTCCGATCATGGTAGCCATTTCCAGGGGGAAGTTATCCCGCTCTTAGAGAAATATAAAATCACTCGCCATCAATCATCCCCGTATAGGCCCCAGACGAATGGAGCAGTAGAGGCAGCGAATAAGAATGTTAAAGCAATCTTGGGGAAGACGACAGATACATACAAAGATTGGCATGAGAAGCTGCCATTCGCTTTATGGGGATACCGGACCTCAGTGAGAACTTCAACGGGCGCTACGCCATACTCATTGGTCTACGGGATGGAAGCAGTCCTTCCAGTCGAGGTGGAAATACCCTCTCTCAGAGTCTTGACAGAATGTGAAGTGACGGAATCAGAATGGATACAAGGAAGATATGAGGAATTGATGCTGCTTGATGAAAAGAGGTTGACCGCAATAAACCATACTCGGGGGTACCAGAAGAGGATAGCTCGTGCTTTCAACAAAAAGGTTCGCCCGAGGAAGCTTGCTGAGGGTGACCTGGTCCTCAAAGAACTAAAAGTGCCCGTTTATGACCCTAGAGGAAAATTCAAACCCAACTGGGTCGGACCATACATCATTAAGACCCTCCTTTCGGGAGGAGCGGCTTATCTCATGGACCTGGACGGGGTTGAATTTAAACAGCCAATTAACCTCGATCGCCTCAAAAAATACTTTGCTTGAAACCATTTTTTTTTCAGAGCCTCCTACCTTGATGAACTACGCTTGACCTGATTCCTGCTAGGGGATACGTAGGCAACCTACTTGGTTCGGTCATTTAAATAAAACCGCCTGGGCGGCATATTCTTTCAAATCTCAAGCTGAACTACTGCAGGCCTGACGCCCACTCGGGGATAAGTAGGCGGGCTCTCAAAAAGCCTTCGGCCCAAGGAAACCTAAAAGCAAAAAATATGTGTGCTAAACTAGGGGCAAACTGGCGCTTGCCCGGAATCACTTCGAAGCCCCAAAACCAGGGGCAAACTTCGTTTGCTAGCCGAAGAACCCAGATACAAAACCATCCCTCAGGTCACCTGGCTGTCAAAATAAGTACTATAAAGGAACAAATGAAAATTCATGGAATGGAATGAGTAGAAAACAAAACAGCAGAGTAAAGAGCCAAGTAAAGACATTGAAAGGAGAATACTTCATAAAAGATCAATTGAAGGGGTGAACACTTCTGATTTTGTCATGACAACACTTCTTGAAAAAAAAAAAAAAAAAAAAAAAAAAAATAAAAAAATAAATAAATAATAAAAATCACATTCAGAAGCGTGAAAAGAGTAGGCAGGGTCTGTCAGAAAGTTTTGCAAAATGGCAAGCTTTTCCCTGTTTTCGTCTACTTTATTATGCATATGTCTGTCAAGCTCGCCTTGCAACCAAGGCCTGGATATCTAGAAGATACTGGGTAGTAGGCACGGTCGGAGCAGGAACCATCGAGAACGGAGCAGCAATCCTGCTATGCCAAACCTCAAGAAAAGCCTTCACAATAGAAGGACGCAGAGTAGAACCCCTGGTGAAATCAACAGTCACAGATTCAGTAGTATCCTGCAGAAGCCCAAACTGGCGAACCACCCGATCGGGAATGTAGAAGGTAGTGGCACTCAAGCCCGGCAGCCAGATGCCAGGTCGCCCAGGAAGACGTACAGCAACGGAACGAGGAGTCCACTGAGGGCAAATCCAACAAATGTCACTGGAAGAAAGGCCCTGGAGCCAAACAAGCCACGCGTCGGCAGAATAAAATAAGCAATGGACCTCCATACGGTCATAAGAGAGTGGCCCGCGAAGATGCGAAGGGTGAATGAAGAGGTCGAGGCGTTCCATGAGCCAAACCTGCAAGACGAAGGGTGCCCCGGTAGATAACATGGCCCCGGTAACATAGGCACGGCTCAATCCGATCAAAGTCTCGCCAAGAACCAGCATAACAGCACTTTTCATCTCCCTCAAACCACAGGCAATGGGTATGAGAATATCAGAAGATGACTGGAATAGGAAATAAGAGAGCATGGCAATCGACAAGGCACTACGTCGGATGATCTGGTACCCGCCATCATAAGGGTCCCCTATAGGAGCATAAACAGAAGAAAGGCGTTCGAAGTCGATCCGCCCATCATGAACAAAAGAACTTGCCGCATTTCGAGATATGTGGAGAAGAGTGGCTAAGTCGCGGACATACCCGGCCTGAATTAAAGGGACCACCAATTCAGCAGAGGGATCAGTGTGCAAAATGGCGCTGAATTCCTCAAACAGAGGACAAATCTCCTGAAAACCAAAACGGAAGACGTTGAGAGCGGGGTCCCAACACTGAATAGCAGCTCGAAGTAAGCCCTCGTTCAAATTCATGCTTCGAAAAGAAAAGAGATCGTTCAACCGGAAACACTCAAAGTTGAGCTTGTCAATACCCGAGAGAGTATCCATCCATGGGAAGAGGATTTGAGAGTTAATGGGGGTCATTGGAAGAGAAAAGAAGGAGAAAGGAGATGTTTTGCGGAATGTTAGAAGAAGAAGGGTATAAGTAGGGGGATAAAGCTGCCCACCAGATCGCGGCACTCGATAAAGTGCTGCGGCACTCCATGAAGTGCCGCGCGGCACTCCGTGAGTGCCGCACGGCATTTGCTGACTGCCGTTGCGGCATTCTCTGAGTGCCGCGAAGGCTTATCCGAGTGCCGTTCTGGGTTTCCCATCGGCCAGATTTTGTTTGTACCTCGAGTAGCCCACCTGCAAACAGAAAAACTAAAAAGATAGGCAATAAAAAACGTGCGCATCATGCAGCACGTGCAAATACATTCATTCATTCATTCATTTTGCATGCATCAAATAAATAAAGGAAAACAGCAGCATTCAAATGCTAAAATAAAGTCGGGGCCAAGCCATGGTCCCACATACGGTGAATGAATAGAAAGCATGATGAAATGTTTAAAGCATCTATCCTACGAAATAAAGGAAAGCATCCATCAAAATAAAGCATGTATATATATACAGTCATCCATCAAAATAAATGTAAATCCTCCCAGAACCCTCAAAAATAAAAACAAAAGCAGAGTCAGCCGCGACCCCGACCCCGGCCGCGAGTCTGGCGAGTCGTACGTCTGAGAGGCTCCTCCTCTGACTCAGTCCCGCTGCCTCCGCCATGTCCGCCGCTACCACCGCCTCGGCCTCTGCCACCGCTAGTATCCTCGCCGCCACCTCCACCACGTCCAGCGCCACTACCTCCGGGGGCATCGCTGAGAGGGATGCCAAACTGCTGGAGCCGCTGCTGAAGCTGCCCCACCTGCTGGGACAGGACTCTGTTCTCCTCCATCTGGAAGAGAGGGGATGAGTCCAGGAAAGTATTGAAAAGACGTCTAGAATATGAAAAGGGTGGAAGGTCATACCTGGGCCCTCAGCTGAACCGCAGCAGTCGCCCGAGCTCCCTCAGCCTGAAAACAAAAAAAACCGAGAATAAAGGTTAGTAAAAAGAGAGAGATGCAATCCCAGTCCAAAGTAGGAGTGGGGATGAACTTCTTACCATCCACTCGCGCCCAAGAACCCACTGTCGCACGCTATGGGCATACGTCAGGCCCTCCTCCGCATAAGCACGCGGGACAAGATCATAGTGAATAGGAATGGTGGGGGCGCCCTGTGAGAGTCGGGGGACCGTCGTCACGTGAGGCTCGCCAAACGAGACAGTCGACATAGTCCAGTCCCACTCGGGCAAGGCAGGAGCTCGAACCGCAGCAGGAACAGGCTGCAAACAAAAGAAATAAAGCATGGGTAAAGAGTAAAAGAAAATTCACAGAAATAATAAAGGGATCATTTACTCACCCGAGTCACCTCCATCAAAGGGAAGTTCGGCATCAGCTTGGCGGCACGGAAAGCCGCGTATCCTGACGGGTCGTCCAGAAAGCCATGGATACCGAAGCCGGCTCGAGCAGCCGTGAGATCGTCGTCCTGAAGTGTGTCTGTGGCCCTCATAGAGTCGGGAGGAGGGAACGGCACAAAGAACCCAGGGGCCGCTATCGACTGCCTGGTCACTCTCTCTCCCAAGTACCACGCCATACCCTCTGACCCACCATCAAGGAGTCGTCTCGTCGGGTCATACCCGGCCGACTCTCGAATCCCCGCACTAGTCTCGGGCAACACCCTGAGCCATGGCTGCCAGTGCACATGCCCCTCCCTCAGGTTCGTCAGGAAATTCCTGAACGAAACAAAATCATGGGCCCCGGTCTTCCTCCCGACCCTAACCTTCGCCCATTTCAGCCCCTGGGGCATGATAAGGGCGTCGGCGTCGCGTGTCTGCGGAGACATCATGCGAAGATACTCGTGGGACCAAATCTGTGATACAAAGAGAGAAGAAAGAAGATTAGTCTCACACTTAAGAGAGGAAGAAAGAAAGCAACATGATAATATAAGAAAAATATACCTCCCACGCTCTCCAATACCCGCCAGTACCGGCCGACCTGTCCCGGGAAATGGCGCTCATATGCCTATACAGGATGGCCAACCCTGTACCGACCCAGTCGTACCTAGCAACCTGGTCCAGACGCTCCAACGACGCTACCAAGGAAGCGGAAATCTGGTCCCCCCTGGTGCTCAACAGGGAGCACCCCAGCACATACATCAAGAAACCACGGGCCATCTGCTCGTCTGTGAAGCCGGGTTTCCCCCGGAAAGTATCCATGAACCATCGAGCAGTGACCAAGGCCTCCTCCGGGACCACCCCCAGCAAGGGCTCCATCCGATCCCACTCCTGATCCGAAAAGTGCCGCAGGGGCTCCCCTCCGAACGGGATCCCCGTAATCATGCTAAAGTCTAGGGGGGTCATCGTCATCTCCCCAAAGTCAAAGTGGAAAGTACTCGTGGTATCCCACCATCGCTCGGCCAGTGCAAGCATCTGCTGAAGGTCGTTGGAGCTCTTCGTCAAAAGCTTGACGAAGTCTCCAAACCCTGCGGCATCCACCAGAGCCCTCACAGTCGGGCTCAGCTCTATATACCACTCGTGGCCGTGGGCGAGGCTACCGTGCCCCTTCAGCACCTTTGGCTGCAGCTGCAAGAAAAGAATAAACAGTTTGTTGTTAGGGGATGGATAAAGAAGGGGGCAACAATAGCAAGTAAATGATTAATAAATGTAAAGTCAAGAAGTGTTCACAAAAGATTTCACGTTTGTTTGAAATGAATAAAAGAAAAACATTCAATGTTGTAGCAAGGTTTCGAAAAGAAAAGAAAAGAAAATAAGTAGTTTGTCCGCATTTTTTTTGATTCCAAAATAAGTACAAGGAAGTACGTGGTCGCAAGCATTCAGGGGTCAGTTTCAAATAATAGAAGGGCGCCTAGAACGTTCGGGGAAGTCCACAAGTGTAATAAGATACGGGAGAAGTTTCAGGATTGTGTATTCATGGATATTGGATGTTTGAAATTTTTTTGATTTTCAAAACCTTTGATGAGAAATTAAAAGTTGAAAGAAATGAAAATAGTAACAAATAAAAGGATGAGTATTCGAAAGAATTTCAATTTAACACCCAGTTTATTCCCGAAATAAAAAGTTTTGTTACAAGGGGCATGAAGTGGGGGTTCAAAACACCACGAGCATGTCGTCCGGAGCAGGGTATCTAAAGTCATAGCAACCCTACGGTATATCCACACAGGAAGGGAAATGCAAGAAAAGAATACAAAAATAAGAGAAGAAGGGTGTTTACCTCGCGCTTGAACGCGCGGGCCGACAGATGCTCGTCAGGATCCCTCAATAAAAGCGTGGCGTCTGGGTGATGCGTGGCAGTATACCTAGCCCTCTTCTTGCGTCCTGAACCACTCGCCATAACACTGTCAAAGAAAAGAGAGAATCCGAGCGTTAGATTTATGAAAATTTTGAAAAAAACAGTGAAATAAACAAGTTTAATCAAGCCCTGATCTAGCAAAACTAACCTGGGAATATCGTGGATCGATATAGAGGCAAAGAAAGAATGAGGGAAAAATTTCTCTAGAGAGATCTCGAGATGAAGAGAAGGAGAGAATGAGAGAATGGGAAGAGAACCCCGGCGGTTTTAAGCCACTGCCCTCAAACGCGGCACTCATTTTTCCGTGCGCGGCAGTCGGTTAACTGCCGCGCGGCACTCGCCGAGTGCCGCAACGGCACTCCGTGAGTGCCGCCCGGCAGTCACGGACTGCCGCGAAAAACCGCGTGTGCCGCGATTAAGGCGGTTCATAGATATTTACTTTCCCCCCAAAAATTCAAATCAAGTCCCATAAATTGAATTTGAGTCCCCAGAATAGCCCTCATTGCACTTTTGGCCCCTCAGGGTCATTTCATAGGTACACTTTGACTGCAAATTTTGGAGTTCCAAAATATTCGAGCCCGTGGGCCCCCCCCCATTTTTTGAAATTTGAGATGTTTGAGCTCGTGGGCTCCCAACTTGTGAAAATTTAAAATATTTGGGCCCGTTGGGTTCCCAATTTTGAAAATCGCAATATTTGAGCCTGTGGGCTCGGATTTATATTCCCGGATCTCGCAACGTATTTGCGTCAATCATCCTTTTGAGAATATAACGTATTTATATTCCCGGTTCTCGCAACGTATTTGCGTCAACCCTCGCTTCGAGAATGTAACATATTTGCATTCTCGGTTTTCGCAACATATTTGCGATTAACCCTCTTTTGAGAATATAACGTATTTATATTCCCGGTTCTCGCAACGTATTTGCGTCAACCCTCGCTTCGAGAATGTAACATATTTGCATTCTCGGTTTTCGCAACGTATTTGCGTCAATCATCCTTTTGAGAATATAACGTATTTATATTCCCGGTTCTCGCAACGTATTTGCGTCAACCCTCGCTTCGAGAATGTAACATATTTGCATTCTCGGTTTTCGCAACATATTTGCGATTAACCCTCTTTTGAGAATATAACGTATTTATATTCCCGGTTCTCGCAACGTATTTGCGTCAACCCTCGCTTCGAGAATGTAACATATTTGCATTCTCGGTTTTCGCAACATATTTGCGTTAATCATCCTTTTTGAGAATATAACGTATTTATATTCCCGGTTTTCGCAACGGACTTGCGATTAACCCTCTTTTGAGAATATAACATATTTATATTCCCGGTTCTCGCAACGAACCTGCGTTAATCATCCTTTTTGAGAATATAACGTATTTATATTCCCGGTTCTCGCAACGTATTTGCGTCAACCCTCGCTTCGAGAATGTAACATATTTGCATTCTCAGTTTTCGCAACATATTTGCGATTAACCCTCTTTTGAGAATATAACGTATTTATATTCCCGGTTCTCGCAACGTATTTGCGTCAACCCTCGCTTCGAGAATGTAACATATTTGCATTCTCGGTTTTCGCAACATATTTGCGTTAATCATCCTTTTTGAGAATATAACGTATTTATATTCCCGGTTTTCGCAACGGACTTGCGATTAACCCTCTTTTGAGAATATAACATATTTATATTCCCGGTTCTCGCAACGGACCTGCGTTAATCATCCTTTTTGAGAATATAACGTATTTATATTCCCGGTTTTCGCGTCAACCCTTGTGATCAAATCAAAAGCACCTTCATGACAGATTTGCGCATGATTAATCTTCCCTGACTAAAACGTCACAAAATATGCGTGGGAAAACGTGATGAGCACGATATTTACACAACTAGGTCAAATCAGAAAACACCATTGCATGGCACTTGCATCACGACAGGATAGGTGCATCCATCCGTGTGACTACTTGCGTTTGTGAATGCTCGACCCCGTGCCCGAACTACGTCTCGGTCTGATTCCTGATGGGATACGTAGGCAGCTCACTGTTGAGCACGACCGACATGAACCGTTTATGAAGCCACTTTTTGCAACGCATTTTGTTTTACCTAAATTCGACAGTCTGGCCAAAGGCATGTCTTCACACAGACTTCGACATTCACTTGAGGCACGCGTTGCTCCACAAGCTCTGTCGAAGAGGGGCAAACTGTAGACACCCCAATTTTGACCAGACGTCAAATTTAGGAGAGTGTCACCTCCAAGTCAGATGATGATAAGGACCGAAAGATTTGAAGTATTCCAAGCTCTTCAGAAAGTCCCTAAAACGCGATAAAATTTCACAGAAATAGAGAAATACCAGGTATTTAGGAAAATTCTGATATAAAACACAACTTTTGGAAAAGATATTCAAAAAATAATTTGTTTCAAAAAGAGAAAAGACCTAAAAGGGGAATTTTAGTCAAAACCGGCACACGGCGGGATTCCGCGGCATTTGGTGACTGCCGCACGGCATTCACAGAGTGCCGTTACGGCACTCATCAAGTGCCGCCGCAGGTTTCTGACTGCCGTTTGCTTTTAAAATCTGTATTTTGCAGAGCATTACGTATGCGCATGCAAATAAGAACAAAAAACTGATAAAGTAAGACTGACAAAATTGCGGCAATCCATTAATTGGCGCGGCATTTGGTGAATGCCGCGCGGCAATCATTAAGTGCCGCAACGGCATTTGATGAATGCCGCAGCGGCAGTCACGCACTGCCGCGTCAGTGTCTGGACTGCCGCGCTGGGCAGCAGTCTGCATAATTTCAGAAAGTACACATTGTACCAACTAATGAGGGAATTACACCTGTTTTTCACTCCGAAATTCACCAAAAATATCTGTTGATTTTGCCTATAAATGAAGAGGTATCTTCATGAAGAGAAGAGGAGAACAAAAAAAGAGAGAGACCAAGAAAAACACCAAGAGACATATTGGGAGAGAGAGCATATACTTCCATTCCACCACCATTTTAGAGAAAACAAGTGTTTAAAGAATTAGAGAGAAGAGCTTGGAAGATCTTCAAAGAAAAGAAAACTTTGAGGATAATTTGGAGGTGATCCTCTAACCATAGATTATTAGCTTATCCTTTCTCCTCATTTCTAGTCTTAAGATCTTTCATTATTCTCTTTGTTCATCAAGTAAACTTAGGAGTTTCTTTTGTTTCCATGTTATTTTCTTCCATTCTCTTGTTTATTTTCTTCTCTTGAAGGTCTTGGAGATCTTCAATATCTCTTTTGATCTCTAGAGCATGACCTTTTGAACCCTATGTAGGCTTGTGCTTCACATAGGAGTCAAAGTTTAATTAACACTTTACAAGAGGATCCAAGTCCACACCCATGATTTGGATCTTCTAAACTTGATGTCTTGAGGAATCCCTTCAATATTTCCTTAGGACTCATGAGTCATAGTCATGTCCCTCCTCCAATGACCATCAAATGGTAGGAGAATGTAGTTTTGAGTCTAAACCCATCTCCATGGTCTAGACTCCTTGTCTTATAGATTTCATGAAGTCCATCCATATTTCATTTGAAATCCATGAAGGATAAAGGTTTGTAGTCTCCCATGGCCACCAAATGGTGGGAGAAGTGGTTTGGTTTAACTCAACTTCATGGTTTAATAGTTGGAGTTACCAAATAAAAGTTGAACTAGCAAAATAAAAACAGTGAATCCATAAACTGTTTTTGATCAAAGATTTTTAGTTCGAAATCTAACCGTTGAAATCAAGTGAAACCAACGGGAAAGTGTCAATAACACATTTTTCTACCACTGTAATTTTTGTCTTGAGGTGGTTTCATGTTTAGAATGGTTTGATCATGGTTTTTGTGAAGCAACAACAATCTGTCCAGAATTTCAGAATAGTTTCAGAACAGCAACACTCTTTTGAAATAATTAAATCAGAGTTCTAATAAAGTTTCTATGACCCAAAATAATTTTTTCCAAGTAGATTAAGGTGTTAGGAAGTCACCCTAAAAAGAACAAAGCAATTCTGAATTTTTTACTATTTTTAATAAATCGTGCAAGAATCCTGGACAGGAGGTTGTAAGATGCTGAGTGACGTCTAGTGTTTTCCATATTCCCGGAGATCTAACCGTTGAAACTTCGATTTTCTTTTTGATTTGGAAACTAGACTCACAGAGGCATAACATATCCAAAAATCATTAAGATCCAACTGTCGAAAGTATTTTATTCCTATTTTTGAATGTCTGGTCTGCTCTCTGCAATTTTCAGAGTTTTTATGACACATTTGACTTACCTTGTAAATAAGGGCCTAAATGACTTTCTTATGATCTAAGATTTGAACCATGCTTTAATAATGATTAGTTGAGTTTGAATTCAAGGTTTAAGAGTATTTCATAGTTTATCCTTGTCCATGTACATGTTCAATCATATGGTTTGGCACTTGTAATTAAGATTTATTTGCTTTGGATTTAATTACATTAGATGGATTTAAGCTAGAAATTTAGGATTATTATTTCTAACATCATATTTTGCATATCATGTGGACTAACCCCTTGTTTTGTAGCGCTCTTAAGGTACGATTTTCTCAATCCCTCTCTAGTTCATTAAATTCCTTGATTTTTCACTTAATTTTCGACTCCATGCGCGACACCATAGATTAAGATTTGCCTTATGTGTATATATGGATTAGAGACTCTTTTCCCTAGGTTTTTTATTTAATCGCATGCATTGCACGTTTAATATTCGCAGCTGGATCCCGGGTAAGCTCTCTTGTTCCCTATTGCACATCATGTTGCTTGCTATTCGAATTACTTGGCTTATGAATGATATTTTGTCAATTGCAATTTTACACCCCTTTTGGACATGTTTTTGTGATGTATATATATATGTATTAATTGAGGGCATGCTTAGATTAATAAATTCGATTAAAAGGATGTTGAGTAGAGGCCTATCGTAAGATAGGATGAGAGAGGGTGTTTTAGTCCGAAGGGCTCCTTCCTCTCTCATTCCATAATCCCCGGACCTAGTTAATCTTTGGTTTCGCAAAAGATCAGTTTCCTTTTAAATGGTTTCTTAATTTTCCTTTTTAAAAATTAAGTGGCGACTCATTTGTTTTTGAATTTGAAAATTTGGAAAAAGATTTTAAATAAGAAAAGCTGTGGGTAAGTCAACCTGCGATATCCACAGTTCTGAGATTTCAAAGTTAAGAACATGGTTCAAACTTCTTAAAAACTTATAATTACAACATTTCGTATATTACGAGTATTCTAGAAGTGCAACCATAGCTTTCCTCTATGATTCATTTATAATATAAGAAAGCTAGAAAACTATATACGGGAGATATTAGACTCAAAAGCTCCCACGGTCTCACTCCTCGCGTTTCTTTTTTCCTTTCTTCTTCGCACCTGCAATGAACTAAATCTCTATTGCTCAGCTTTATGCTTAGTGCACATTTCTAACCAATGCATATATGGCAATTCATGCTTTAAATCATCAAAACACATCAACTAGTCTCTAGGGAGAGAAGTACGCATTCATCCAGTATACAGGCAAGTCCAAGCCTTAAACTGTGATGCCAATGGCAAGTCCAAGCCTAAAACCTTTACATCCAAGTGCCCTAGTAGGGCCGGTTCCCAAACTATGCTCAGTAGTCATCGCTACTAAAATTCTCAAACATCGAGAAGCTTACCCCGGCATAAAATTGTATAATTCTCCCCTTTGACCCACATAATCATTTAGCATGCTCACATAATCATATAGACATGCTTTTTATAATATTCGCGAGCTTAATTAACACGCCTAAACTAACCTATGAATTTTTCCCAAATCACAATATCATACTTGATATTTAACACATAAAATCCCTATACGAAATAGGTTATAATTCATACCTCAAGCTATGCTCCTAATCTTTCGAGAGAAATTCTAGGAGTCCAAATCTACACTGAATATCCGATTACAAGCAAAATCTACAAGTTTTACATACTTTTTTCCAATTTTCCAAAATTAGGTTTTCGGAAATTTATCACCAAACGTGGCCTAACAAGTATCAAAACGAAGGTCTTACCTCAAGGATTCCAAAAATTGAAACGAGGACGAATTCTGACAAATGGAAGTTTATCGTTTGGCGTCATGAAGCTCAGAGCCAAGAATTCTCCCTTTTCCCCTCTCTTGCTTTAGGTTTAGAAAATTTGTAAAATATCTAAGTCATCTCTTTCTATATATAGACACAACTTTCCAAAATTGTGTTTAACTCCCCACCAGTTCTCTAATCTTCTAATTATTCCCCAAAACGTCTTAAACGTCTAATCACTTCTCAAGTAAAAATGTCTAAAACATAAAAGTTTTCGTCTAAGTTCTGTTTGTCTCCATAGTTACGTTCCAAAAACTACTTTCATGGAATTTCTAGATAACTTACCTTTTATGCAACATATCATTTACGTTAATATTGTATCAATCAAAATGATCTTAAACAAGATCGAAATGATCAGTAAACATACAAAACATGTATATTTACTATTCACACAAATCAGGTAAAGTCAAATAACATTGAAATCATATAAATGTCATTTAATCATTTTAATTCCCTTTTGATTGTTAAGTCCTCGTGTCCTCGATTGACACTCACTGTTGACCCACATCAACCATATTCACAATTATTAAACCAAGTTAATAATTCTCAATAAACAATTATGCATTTTAAAATAAATAAATTTTCCAGGATAGACGTGACATTATCCGACAGGATTACTATCCTATCCGACAGTTTTATCCAACCTGCCAAATGAGGCCTTACTTAACAAGTAAAAGAAAGTCCAATTCTTCTCTCTCTCTCTCTCTCTCTCTCTCTCTCTCTCTCATCTTCTTCTTCTCAGTTAACGAGTCAAAAGTTAAAAGAAAAAAAATTCATTTTCTTCTTTTCCCTCCAAACACCCCAACCTGGAAACATTTGACCAAAAATGAAACCTAGCATGAAGCACAATCTCTCATTCTTCCTCTTTCGTCCTTCCCATTCTCTCTCCTATGCACCCATCTAGCTACTGCCACTTTGCAAAACAACTCAGAACCCCACCACTATAGCAAAAAACAACTAACACCCAACTCCATATTTGAAATACATCTAATTCAAAATATGTCTTCGTTGACTTTAGTGGCTCTTTTGCAGAGGAATATCAAAAGTGGTGTTGCGCACGAGCGGGAATCGGCTGCTTTGGTTTGTTTTTCATTTTGGAATCTTGCCTGCTGGGTGTCTTTGGAGTAATCACGGAGTTGCTTTTTGATGCAAAAGTGGGTTTTTAGGCAATTTTTTGTGTCCTAAGTGGATTTGGAAGTTGCAACCCATGTAAACCTAATATTAGGTTATTTGTAATAGTTGGAATATTGTATCTTTCATACTTTGACCTAGAGAGCTATTGGAAGGCATTGTAAAGCTCCCTGGATTTGTTTTCACCATCATCATAGTGCATTGATTCGAGTTGCTCCGTGGGTGTGGAGGTAGGCTTTATTGGCCGAACCACACGTAAATCTTTGTGTCTTGTGTTTGTGATTGATTTATTGTTTTCTTATTATTTCTTTCTCGTTTGGATTCTTTGTTTGTGTTTTTGAACCACGTGCTTCTGCACAACAGTCTTTTCCCTCTCAAGCCCCTTCGGGGTAATGGAGGTCGGTGAAAATAAGGAAAAATTCTTAAACATTACATTATCACTATGAATCGACCAGTAATAAAAAAAAAGCCTTAACTTTTTCTAACATGTAGGTTGTTGAATGGTTGATTTTTGGCTAATTTGGTGATGGATTGATTGGGGTTTTCCTACTTTGTTGGGAGTTTTCCAGATCTACTTTAATCGGAAGGTGTCAACATGATTTTTGATGGATTTGTACTGACAGCTACTGTGGCGGCTGATGGTGTTCGTGGTGGTGATAATTTGGTAGTTATGGTGACTGCCAGTTCTAGCAAAAAATTCATTTGTTTGCGACGGTGGGTACCCATTTTGGAGGGTAATGGTGTTTGCGATGGTGGGTCTTGGATGTGGTTGTGATGATTTGGTAATGGCATGTGATGGTGGATCTTGGTTGTGGTGTTGATGATCTGGTGGACCGGTGGTGCTCTATTTAAGAGAGGGAGAGAGACCAAAGATTTAGGCCGCGCGGGGGGGGGGGGGGGGGGGGGGGTTAGAGGATTGGGGAAGAAGAAGAATACCTTGTTTGGGTAATTTCAATAAGGAGTGCTTGTCTTTTTGCATGAAATATTGCAAACAAAGTGAGGATAAAATGGTAAATTCACTATCATCGTCAAGTCCATCTATTTACAAGGGAGGTTCGCATAATTTCGGCTGCCCTCAGGGGAGGTCCATGTAATTTTCCCAAAACAAATCCGCTGCTAGCGGTTCTTCCTAGAGAGCCCTTGGTTCTGTTACTTTGCTAGTTGTTTCTGTCTAGGAGGGCTTTGTCCTTCTTTAAGATGGTGTTGTCCCTCTTTATGAGGATATCATCCCTCTGAGTTTGTTTTTTTTTTTTTTTTTTTTTTTTCTTGTCTGGTTTCCTGCGTTAGATCTCCTTACTCTCCTCATTCAGTGGTTAGATCCGACTACTTCTCTTCGTAGAGAGCATAGATAGTCTTATCCTTTTCATGTTCGGTGATTTTCTCATGCAAATCTGGCACTCTTTCGTCAAACTGCTGTTTTAGTGGGGATTTCTTGCAATCACGTTGAATTTTGAAGTGATCTCTATTGTGTGGGTCATATTGGTAGATTCCTCCCTCGGCCCACTTAGTCTCGAGCTATACCAAAGATAGGTTCATCAGGGATTTGAGAGATTTGTAGTGCGACTAACAAATTTGTGTTGATAATTTTTTAAATAATTTCTTGCTTCTGTTACTTGTACTGGTTTTTTTTTTTGCTGAATCCGCTATTAAAAAAAAAAGAATAAATTTAAAAGCAAAATGGATAATATTTGCACTTGTTGGAGACTTGTCTAATTTACCGGAAGAAAAATCACATTCTTTGTCTTTGCAAAAAGTGTGGCACTAAACAAGTTTTATATTTTGCCCAAAAGAAATAATAAAAAATAACAAAGTTGTTTTTTTTTTTTTTATTTTGGTGCCCTGACAAAGATGGATTAATGGGACAACCATCATAATGCCCGCATATGTTCAAGCACTCCCAATTCTTTGACCCAGCTGTATGGCACTAAGAAACAATAAACTTATTCTCTATGTGGTGGTATGATAAATATGTGACAAGAGAAACCCTCTATTGCCTTCTTTAAATACAGACCTGTGAGATGTTATAGTAACATCATCCACCAAGATGTCTTCTTTCAATCCATTTCCATTTCTCTCTCTTTTCTTCTTCATATTTTCCTCCATTTCTCAAGCTTCTGTTCCTCCTTCAGGCCAATTCAAGTTTGTCAATGAAGGTGAACTCGGACCGTACATAGTCGAATACGACGGTAATTACCGTGTGCTAAGTATTTTCAACGCTCCATTTCAACTTGCCTTCTATAACACCACCCCTAATGCCTTCACCCTTGCTCTACGAATGGGCCTCGTGCGGGATGAGTCGCTCTTCCGCTGGGTTTGGGAAGCGAATCGGGGCACCCCGGTCCGTGAGAATGCTACGCTCACGTTCGGGGCTGACGGGAACCTAGTCTTGGCCGACGCCAATGGCCGAATCGCATGGCAAACGGGCACGGCCAACAAAGGTGTGGTTGGGTTGGAATTACTCCCAAATGGGAACATGGTCCTACATGACTCTAATGGTAAATTCATATGGCAAAGTTTTGATCACCCGACTGATACCCTCTTAGTGGGCCAGTATCTTCGGACCGATGGGCCCACCAAGCTGGTTAGTCGGGCTTCTGCCAAAGACAATGTCGATGGGCCTTATAGTTTGGTTTTAGAACCCAAAACTTTGGCCATGTATTACAAGAACAAGAATATAGCCAAGCCATTACTCTACTTTAAAGCTTCAAATTGGTTTTTTGTTGACAAGGGTAAGTTAGAGTTTGTGAAATTTAATAGTGCCCCTGACACTGATGAGAATTTTGCATATTATTTGAAATTAGACTACGAAGGTGGGAGCCGGAACTTGGCAAGGCCCAAATACAATGCCACGTTAACATTTCTTCGTTTGGACTTGGATGGAAATCTTAGGCTTTACACTTATTATGACAAAGTGGATTGGGGTGCATGGGAAGTGACCTATACTCTATTCAGTAGAGTCATCCGCGATGAGGTCGAGTGTCAGTTGCCGGAGCGGTGTGGGCAATTTGGACTTTGCGACGACAGTCAATGCGTTGCGTGCCCATTGCCGAGTGGTTTAATGGGATGGACCGAGAATTGTGAGCCCCAGAAAGTGTCCTCTTGTGGGGTGAATGATTTCTACTATTACAAGCTTGAAGGTGTGGATCATTTCATGAGCAAGTACACCAAAGGAGATGGGCCCATTAAGGAGAGTGATTGTTCAATCAAATGCACAAAGGATTGCAAGTGTTTGGGCTATTTCTATCACAAAGACACTTCTAGGTGTTGGATTGCTTATGATCTAAAAACCCTCACTAAAGTGGCCAATTCTATGCACGTAGGCTATATAAAGGCACCTAAAAATTGATTAGAATTTGTGGTTGGGTTGATTTTTCTTGTAATCATGCAGAATGTAAGAGGGAACACTACGCTTCTTCTTTCCTTTTTCTTTTCTTCAATGCTTGTTTTTCTTCTCTGAGTTGCAATCAATAAAGTTTGAATATCATGTCTTCATCCATCATGAAATGAGTGTTTATACGTGAAAAAGGTTTCCCTTTTGGTTTTTCTCAAATGGTATTATGCTTCATGGTCAATGGATTATTAAGGCTTGTTTGATTCAGGGATTTATTAACATAAAAAAAGTTAAGAAAAAAAAAAACACTTGGAAAATGTTTTCCTTTATTTTTCATTAAAAATTAGTTTTCTTAAATCTTAATGTTGTTTAAATATCGAGGAAAACACAAGAGAAGTACTCTTTTTGCATTTTACTCTTCTTTTTTTTTTTTTTTTGCTGATTAAATGCAAAATCTAGTTTGCCAAATAATTTCAATTTAATTTTTGGAGTTTTATAATCACTTACGAACTCCAAAAGCTATTGACGAACACCCTCTCAACCTTTTGATTCAGTGTAAATATGCTATGGACGTCATCAGTAAAGTACTCAAAAACAACATATTCAAATGCGAGGTAAGATTGGTAGGCATCTACAAATATTTACCAACGTCACTGAATTTCAATTCTTGAATAAGCAAATACTAGATGAGTGCGAATTGAAGACTTGTTATTGAGTGGTTTGTTGCTAAATTAGAGTCAGATTCAACAATTAGTTTGTTGGTGCCTCTCTGTAAAATAAACATTGTTTCAAAAACAAGTTGATGAGGACCAGGATTTGGATCTCGGCACCCATATATAGCACCAAATGTGGCTTGACAGCACACTACTTTTTTCATTTTCTCGATTTTATAAAAATGGAACAATTGGTATTGCTGAGTTGGCAGCACCTTGTCTTGCTGCTGATGATCCTTGTAGACCATCATTATGGTACTAGTACTCCCTCGATCTGTCTTAAATTAAGGCTATTTTTGGTATACATGTTGTACCCCTATAATTGGACCTCTTATGTCTAGGGGTGTAAGCAAACCAACTAGACAGACCAAAAAGATCGGTTCGGTCAATTTTCAAAAAAATTGTGCAGTGTAAAAACCGAACCGAACCGACACTTTACACTAAATTGGTCCGTATTATTTTGATTGTGGCACTTTGATCCTTTGAGTTTTAAAATTGTTTTCAGTTTAGGACAAACATCAAACTCCCTTAAAAGAGCAAGCAGAAATATGGCATGTGATTTTCACGTGGCATTTACTAAAGGGCTAATTAGGGAATGTCACCCATTTTCTGCCCAGACCAGAGAATCAGAGATATCTTCTCAGGCTGTGAAACCATTTCGCAATATCAACCACCGCACGAAATCTGCTAATCAATTTGTTGATGGTGCAAACTGAATTGTTCGCAAATCAATGTAGGAACACTTCAAAGCATTTACTTTTAACACAGCTTTATTATTTACAATCACATCTTCAAAAGAGTACTTTTGTGTTTTCCATTGTGTTGCCCTAAAATGAAAAGGGTTAAATGTTGGATTATGGACTGGTCGTATTTATGATGTAATATCACAAATCAATGAAATCCCTTCGTTATTTATCTATCTGGCCCCCTATTTCTAGGGAATAATCATCCTCCACATAAGTACAGTTTTCAAATGATATGAGAGGGGATAGTTGGTATCCCGTTGTATCCACCATTTACTCCAATAAAAAGTTTTAAAATCGGTAGATTACTTTTTAAGTTTTTATACTGAGATTGACGGTTGTCCTACATTGAAATCTTTTTAAAACCCAAAGTATCAAATTGTCACAATTGAAATAATAGAGACCAAATTCACACAAGGGTAACCAAATCCCCTGTAGTTGGTCTTGGGTTTGAGACTTCACATGGGTAAATACAAGGGATTTGGCCAGGGCCTTTGGTCTCCCTAAGAGAGGTCAGGGGTTCGAAACCTGTAACAACCCTAAAATTTCTAAGTGTATAAATAATTATTTTAATTATTACTTTCAGTTAGCAATATTATATGAGTGTGGCTATGTAAGAAATGTGTTTGAAAATTTAAGTGTTTGGTGGACATATCAATTAAATCATGAGTGAGCGCGTTTAGTTTGGGAGTTATATTTTATTAATTTATATTTGTTAAAAAAAAGTGAAGGGTAGATATGTATTTTTGTTATATAGTGTTTACAGGCCCGCGAATGTGTTAAATAATGTAATTAACATTAAAACTTAGTACCGGAGTCATGGGTACCCATTGGGCTACTCATTTTAACACTCTGTACTGCATTCTGGGCTCATATGAGTCTCTTTTGTGAGCCCATAAAAAGAAAAACGGGATTTATATATTTGTGTGTGTTTTATTGGCATGTGTTGTGTGTGTAGTGTACATATATACTTATATTAAAAACCCTAGCCCCCATATTAAAACAAAAAGAGCAGAGAAGAAGAGAGAACAGACGTTTATGTGTGTGTGTGTGTGTGTGTGTGTGTGTGTGTGAGAGAGAGAGAGAGAAGAAGAAGAAGAAGAAGAAGAAGAAGAAGAAAGGATAATGGTCTCGGGTTCGTGGGCACGTGGGGAATCGCGGAGCATTCGTGGGTATCGATTTTTGATCAACGAAGTGAGTTAAATTTTTGTGTATCCGAGTATATATATACATGTATGTATATATACATGTACACGGGAGTAAATTAAATTAGTATATGTTTAATTTAATTATTAGGGTTAAATCTTTGTAATGGATACGTTATTATTGTTGAAGTAATCTAGATATTTTCTTTTCCCTTCATGTGACTTTGTGATTATGACATTAGGGTATTCGAAAGGGTTAAGGTAAATAGTTAGTTTGATAAAGCCATATGTGAAATATTCATGGTGATTAAGAAATATATGTGAAATTCGTTTTTTTGTAATTTATACAGTTGCAGAAACTTGAAAAAATTATTAGAAAATTGTAGCTTTGAATTTGAACATTCTGTCCACTTTGGTCTGTAGGAAACGCGATTCTGCACACTTTTTGTCTAATGGAGTTTTTCCTGATTCTGCACCGTTTGGGTAAAAATTGAAGATTTCAGTAGCAGTTTTTAGTATATTAAAATGTACGAAATTGGAGAAATATGATTCGTTGTGTTTATTTTTATTCGTTCGTATGACTTAACGAAAATTACTTAGAGATACATGAATTCTCATATAATGTTGATTATAAAAAAAAAATGGGTGATAGTCATTAACGTTGAGTCCGATGAAAATATTGTGGAATGATTGTTATAATACTTTACGATATGAGAATTTGAATTTTTATTATGGGTTTTATGTAGGCTAATATTGAATGTTGGGTTGAGGTTATTATACCTGAAATAATTGACCTTATTGTGTGGTCATTTTGATAACAATGAGTAAATTAGATACGTTGAATAGTATATTGGGGATCTTGTAATTTGATTAGAAATTATTGAGGGAAGAATTGTTACGGGTTAATTGATAAAACCCTCTATTGTAAGAAATTAGAATACATCTAAAAGTTAGAGATGTGATTGGATTTAGAGACGGAACTATGTGATAAACGTGAAATTCACAATTATTGGGATAATACGAACGATAAGTGATAATTGCAACATGGTTCTTTAGTGTTCACCGCTCCCCGTTGTTGTGTTATTGTTTTTGGTAGCTCGCACTCTTTTGCCAGTGGCTTCGTGATCAAGCTGGCTTAAGACTTGTTGAGTGTACTTTTTGTCAGTGGCTTCGTGATCAAGCTGGCCTAAGCCTTATGCTCGGCTTATACTGTATAGACGTCTTGACATATTGACCAGCCGTCCGTTGTGTATACCTGGTTTGGTTGATACCCCAACCAAACTGGCACCAGAGTGGGTGTTGGTAGTATGTCAGGGCACACATAGGATATATGTGTGGGCTGTACCATGGAGGGTGGCCAAGTGGTGAGCCTAAGAAACACAAAGATAATTAAAGGCTAATAAATAATGACAATGGAGTATTTCATAAGACTGATAAGTTTGGAATAATTAATGCGACGTTTAAGTTAGAATGTGAAAATGTTGTTTACGGACTTGTTTGCTTGGTTTGTGATAATTATATATTACAGGATGGTGGGTCCACTAACTTTTATGCAGGACTGACTCACCATAGATATCCGACCGGTAAGTATTCAGTTGTGTTTATTCGGGGTTGGAGGCACTGCCACCACATTGAAGGAAACTACCGTTCTGTCCTGAATGTTCGTGGAACTACTGTTCTAACCCGACATGAATTATGTGTGATGACATTGTTGATTTTCTGTGCAACGATATTGTATGATATGAGGTGGTTATGTTTTTCCTTTGCGAGTACTTTTGGGAGTCTATGGGACACCGTTGTTCCCTAAGACTCGTTTTATATTTTTTTGTTAACTCATACCAGTATTTATATACTGACCCGGGTGCGTAATGCATTCGGGGCGTTTCTATATGAAACGTAGTCGAATGTATATGCAGGTTTAGTATTTGGAGATTTTTTTTAGAGCTTCGTTTTGGGTGAAGAGATTGTCGCGGTGTTGTTTATTATTAGAGTTGTACTTATTTTTTTTTTTTTTGTACTTTATTTTATTTCTTGGCACTGTGGGCCATGTTGTATTTTATTATTTTGGGGTTATGGGACGATTGTAGTAGCTCTGATTCAAGTTTTGTAAAAGTGTGGATTTCTTATTTTGTTATGGCAACAGAATTCTCTTTATTATTGTAAATTGTAACTTAGAATTTTATCATGGAGATCTCAATGAAAATGATTATTTGTTTTTGTTACTTAATGTATGTGAATTATTTTAAAGAGGAACATTTTTCAGCAAAGTTTACTATTTCAAATGTGTGACAAGTTGATTGGTTTTCACTCTCAGATTTTTGGGCAATTAAATACTGGTTGGGATATTATTGAATAGGTATTTGGTTGTCTAAAAATTGGGGTGTGACAAAACCCCCCAAGAGCCGTGTAAGCCAGTTGGAGAGATGGATCTCAAGATGAACAATGTCCAACTTGATGTGGGTTCAGATCCTACCGCTAGCTTGCCTCTCTGATTTACCTGGTGCATCTGTTGTGGGGTCGGTGCATGTGCCCGGAGTTTGCCCCTGATTCTACTCGATAAAAATGATATAGAAATATATGAATTGTTCCCTAAATTAGGTCATTAATAGGAATTGATCCTCCCCAAATTTTTTGAATAGAAATTAATCCCTAATTAGTCCTTTTTCCCAATTGATAGAGAGTTTACGGACCATTATACCCTTCTTCATATATATATATATAGGGATTTGTTAACTTACAGCGTAGGAGACTTTTAGCGACACGAAAAATAAGGTTGTAGTGACGAAATTTTTCGTCGCTAAAAGTTGGACCTTTAGCGACAAAAATTTCGTCGCTAAAAACATATTTTTTTTGTTGCTAAAAGTGTTGTTGTATGCTACTAACTTACAACCATCATGTTGTAAGTTAGTAGCCCCCATATATATATATATCAAATGTGTGTGTTCAAAAGGATTTAAAATAGGTGGTTATAGTAATAGTAATCGAAAATTTAGGAGATCATGGATAATGAGTGTTTTATTCCTAAAGGCAAGGTGGTTTTGTTGAAAACAGAGTCATTGGTGGGAGTAATAACATTGAACAACCCAATTTAATTATGTTTGCTATTTGTTTGTTTGGAATAGGTATTTGGTCTTTTTTTTATTATTATTCGAATCTAAGAAATATCAGTCAATTTTTGTGAGAAATTCTCATCATAACATGAATAAAAAAGTGAGAAATTACTCACTTCGTCAATAGCATATTAGAAATTTCTCACTCTGTCACTTCGGCAGTTTTTGTCACTTTGAATTATTTCAAATAAGGTAAATTTAATTTTATGGTGATTGATTTTTTATGCTTAAATCGTGGGAGTGTGTTAAATCTCTTTCTTTATTTATCTTTTCAGTGAAAATTAATAGAGAAATTGATATAGATATATTCATATAGATATATATAGATATTGTTGTGTATGGTAATTGAAGGTATGGGCATTAAATATTAAGGGGATAATGATCCCTTAAAACAAGGGATTTTCCCTTTTTTGCTCACCATTATCTGTTATGTGGATGTGTGACTGAATCATGGAGTTACTGGATTCAAGTCTGTTCTTCATTGAAATTATGATGAGTTTAATTTTAGTGAGAAATTCTCATCATAACATAAGAATTTTGTGAAGGCATGGTATTGTGAGAAAATTCTCACATTTGTCATGTATATAAATGTTTTGGTAACCAAATTAAGTGATTTTCATGGATAATGGATTAATGATCCTTAAAATCGAGGCAACGTCCTTTTTTACTCAACAACCATATTGGCAGATATCTATGTATACATATATATACATTTAGCAAAAAAAAAAGTGTATATATAACAGTTATGGTAACTCAATTTAATGGACTTCATGGATAATGGAACAGTGATCCCTAAAATCAAGGCATCTTCCTTTTTTTACTCAACAACTATATTGGTAGGTATTTTTACTGTTGAATTCTTGTTTGAAGAAAAATTCACAATTTTTTTCATAAATTTCTCAATTTTGTTATGCTTTTTTCACTTAGTTTTTTATTATGCCTCAACATAAAGAGAATTTCTCACTTAGTATCAAGAATTTCTCACTTTCTGCGTTAAGGAATTTCTAACGTTTGGTAATGAAAAAGTAAGATTTTTTTTGTTTTTTTTTTTTTTTTGTGATGAGCGAAACTAGAAAAAAAAAAATTTGTGTTTTGCAATGGAAGAGGGAAATATAATAAAATTGACATGGAGAACCAAACAACATGTAATTAATTTTTCTCATGATTGGTGGATCTTTTTTATCGAATTTTTTGTTGATATTTTTATCAGAATTTCTCACTCTGATATCGAGAATTTCTCACTTTCTGGTAACGTTTGGTAATGTAAATATATATATATATTTATATATATATTCTGACAAGCAAACTGAATCTGATGATTTTCCTTTGCGACAAGGTGTAGCCATCGCCGTGGTTCAGTCACCGGAAACCCTAAAATCGACGTCTGTACATAAACCCCTCTTTTTTGTTGTCTGAAATACTAATGTCAAATGTAAGAAAGAACGGATTTTTGAAGCAAAATCCATGAGAAATTTGACCAAAAGTTTTGTAAACCTTCTATTATGTCTCGTTGATGAATCTCCTCCAAAAATCCTAAAATCGCTGCTTGTACAGAAGCACATTTGAAGTTGTCAAAAACTCTACTCTCGAATTGAAAAAAAAAAGTTTTTTTAAGCAAAATCCACGAGAAATATGAACAAAAAGCTTGTATATCTTCTTGCGTCGGTGATGAATTGCGTAGTTTGCGTAGAGAATATTGTTAACTTCAATTGTGAAATACCAATCCCAGTCCACGATCCCCTGTGAGATTTTCTCACTTTCGTTTGAATTTGGGAAAAGCCTGTGGATATTTTTTTGAGTAAATGGAAGTGTGTATGTGTGTGTGTATATATATACAGTCTGGCTCCACTGCGCACTGAGTAAACGCGCTAGGCAAGTGCACTGGGTAAAAACTGCTGGTCAACAAACGAGTTATATCACTTTTTAAATTAGGACCACACTAATTTTACCCCCAATCTCTGTAGTCTCATGTTTTCCCCCAATCCTCTCCCTTTCTCTTCCCTCCATCTCAGTCCAGCGGAAACCAGTTTGGCACTGATCTGTCTCTCTCTCTTCGTCCCTCTCTCTCTCTCTCTCCTCTGACCCTCTCTTACCCAAACCAGTCCATCTCTCTCTGTTCGACCCACCCACACACACACACACACTCTCTCTCTCTCTCTGTTCATCCCTCTCTCTCTCTCTTCGACCGTTACCCCTCTTGATCTTTCTCTCTCTTCGATCCTCTCTCTCTTCTTCGACCCACTCAAGTACAGGTCTATGTCAGCTACATTTGTGCTTGGCATTTTTGAAATAGCATACAGAACCAAATTGATGCCTTGGACTCCTTTGCTGCTAGTTTGAGCCTAACTAATTGGTTGATTTAATTTGTGTTTCTATATCTTATTATTTAAATTAAAGATTTTTTATTTGATTCCTTACCTCACATGCTCCTAGTTTTACTAAGGTATTTGTGAATAAAAGAGGCCGGAGTACATGAGGTCTTACGATGATGTTGACAAGGTAAGGACTGTCCATTGTTTTCTTGTTCATTGTTCACTATTGTTAAAAAAAAAATTGTTTTCTTATTACTTTTTGGTCCAGAACATGCTGTATCAAATTTTGAAGCATATGTTAATAGTCAATGTCATACTTGGGCATAGATGTGTATAGACTGGAAAGCTAAAGTGATTCTCGGTTATTAATTAGCTGGAGGCTTTTGGGTGTCCTGCTATCTCTATAAAACTACAGCCAAACTTTTTGCAGATGTTTGTACGTTTGTTTGGACTTTGATTGATTTTGCAGTTGATAATTGTACATCTTCTAACTATAGTTTTATTTGCAGGCTCCATAGCAAATTCCAATGCTAGTGTCTATCCCAAACTACAAGCTTGATACATCATCCTGTTGCATTATATATACTTGGGTACCTCCGAGTCAGCTGTTAAGTTGCAAGATGATAGCTACCCAATTGCATTGAAGAAATTGAAAGACTATTGTATTGGAATTTTTGTTTGCTTGGTAATAACCTAAGAATGTCATTAGGCTATGTTGTTCAACACATGTACAAAATCAAATAGCCGATTATTTTACTGAGTATAATTTATAGTGAGGAAGTTTACTATTGTCTTACAGTCATAATCAAATTGTATTTTGATTATCTAATGAATGAGCTGCTGCATCCAAATATGTAATTTGAAGAAATTTATTAATGGTGTGTCTCAAACACCTTCTAAGTAGAAAATGTGTAGCACTTTGAAATTATTCTCTTACTTGAAGCTAATGGCAAATCTAACACAGTTAAATGCTTAAATGCTAGAGTCGTATTCAGTAGAAGGCCCAACAAGTGCCTAAATAAATAAATTGAAATATGGTCGGAATATAATCATAGACATACAAACAATAATAACAAACCAAGAAAATGAATAGGAAACAATCCAGCCAACACTATGTTTCATTGTTGACCCACCCTAGTAAATGAATAGGAAACAATATTATCTTCTAATTTGTATTGAACCAGAAAAAGAAGACAAATAGTAAACATTACACTTTCAGTCAACAAACTAAAACAAACTGCATTGACCTGAACTTAGTAACAAACTGCAAGATGAAAAGACTATGTCAACAGTAATCATTACACTTTCAGTCAAAAGGCAAAAAATAACTCATCCTTTAACAATAAACATCATAAATGAAGCTTTGATTTTCTCAACAAAAAAAAAAAAGAAATGAAGCTTTGATCAAGGAGTTGCATCTTCATTGACTTGAACTTGAACTTGAACACGGAGTTGCATCTTCATTGACTTGAGAAGCTCTACACACAAAAAAAAAAAAAAAAAAAAACAAAAAAAACAAAAACAAAAAAAATCGTCATTTAAAGATTGATATGTGAAAAATAAATAAAATTAGAAAGCATTAATTAAATATCCATACTGATTTATAAGTATTGGACAATTTCTTTTGTCATGTGATTGTCCAACTTGACCACAACCATTACAACGTCTAGCTTTAGAGTTCTTTGCCTTCCGTAGTACCTTCTCTTTCCCTCCTCTATGCATTTTCCCAAAACCTTTTGCCCTCACTTGTTTGGGTTCATTATAAGTACTGTCATTATTACAACTCATTTTCTCGGCGGCACATTATGAACTTGGACCACCACTAGCAATAACATGTATCATTCTTTCGCTTGCACTAGCCAAAGCCTCTTTATAAATATTAATGTATTCTTGACTTTTGAGGGCCTTGTCAATCACATCCAAAGAACATTGAATTAACTCACTCTGCATTAGTAGATATGATTTGTCATCATTTATCACCATGCCATTGTCATTATCAATCACCACTCCGGTCTTTGATGTTTTAGTCCACCTTTTTAAGATGTATCGTTCAGGCAATTCTTCAAAATTAGTCATTTTGTGCAAGTAGCCGAACACATGTCTACATGGTATCCCCGAGCTCTCAAACAATTTGCAACCACATTAAGCAAAACACAACTCCTTGTCATAAAGAACTTCTCGTACTCTTTGAAACACCTTTCTTTGAACTTCATATACCCGATGCTTCTCATCCTTCTTTATAAGCTTATATCTATAGTTCAAGGACTCCCAAAGCTTATCCTAGAGTTCATAAAACTTTTCCCACGTATAAATATTAACCATTTGTAACAAATAGACATGAAGCATCTTCACCTTAGGCCTCTCGGTCCGATCTTTGTGATCAGACAACAACTCTTCATTCCGTTGGCGTAGTAGCCCTCTACCAAATTGAATCATGAAATCAACTAATGAATCGTCCTTCTTGAAAAATCTCTTGAAAAATGAGTGAGAGCTTTCTGCTCTTTGGCTACTTGTCATATCGGCCGAGAAAATGTGATTACAACAAACAAGCACCCATTTCGAATGAATTTCATAAATTGACTTTAGCCAATAATTGGCATCTCACCCACTTCTTTTAACAAGATCTATCCATATCTCGTCGAACTCTTCCTTAAACTCCGAATTCCAAACACAATTGGAGAACTCTTTATAGTGCTTACTATATTTGACCGAGTCTAGCTTTTCAGAAAACTTCATCAAAATGTGTCAACTACAATGTATCCGGAAGAGTTTGGGAAATTTCTTTAGTCATTGCCGAATCTTGATTAGTATTGATCATCTTAGAGGCATCACCTGGCATAGTCTCAAAAAATTAGTTGAATAGCCAAATAAATGATTCTGAGGTCTCGTCACTTAAAAATGCACAAGCAAAAATAATTGTTTGACCAAGATTGTTAACCCCCATTAGTGGTGCGAAAATCATACCGTAGCGATTAGTGTTGTATGTAGTATCAAAGATGACCACATCACCATAAAATTTATAAGCTCTCCTAGATGTCCCATCGGCCCAAAATCAATGTTTAATCCTCTGCTCATGATCTACCTCAATTTTGTACTTGAATGATGGATTCTTTTGCTTTTTTCCAATTGTAAATACTCACTCAACATTTCTCCATCATGCCCATTATTCTTATTACGCATATCCCTTTGATGATTATATAAACCTTTTTTGTACACCCAATGTTTTCAAACCCTCCAGCTTGGACTCCAAGAAAATTGGATTGTTGATTTGATGGTATGTTCACAACTCCAAGTTGTTGAGTCAAACTCTTTTGGGCACTCGAAACCTTTCGATGAGAGTTCAAAAGATGCTTCTTGTTCGGGGTTGCCAATGGGTGACAATGACCCTTAATAAATTTAGTGACTACATATGCCCCAGAATTAGTTCTCAAAACAACTATCTTTGCATTACAACCCTCTTTTACTAATCCCCGATGCCTTTAACTTTCAACATCCGCAACCACTTTTCCCTTTCCATGTTTAAAGCAAACTCCTTCTTTTTCACCACATCACTTCCTTCAATCTTCTTAGAAGTCCAACTTCAAATGCTAAAACCACACTGTTTCGCAATGCATTGTAGTAATTGTAAACATCATCTATTGTTTGAAATTGTTGACCAACACTAGGTTTTAGATCATTGGCCACTTCAGGATATTTGGGGATATCATGACAATTGGACGTGTCCCCCCATTCTTCACCTTCCGAATATTGGTCAAATTCAATAGTCGCTTCTTTTTCCTCTACCATGACCTCATACTCCACATCCATATAAACTAATGAATCTGAAATGATTAACTAAGTACACAACTTGTAGGTTTTACTTCAGTTTATAGGTATTAAAATGTCAAACAACTTGTAGGTCCTACTTAGTTGCTGATTCATATATAATTTGACATGCACCAGCTTGTAGGTTCTGGTATTAGCAACAAATTTTATATAAATAATGTGAAATTTGATATGAATAGGCAAGAATAGGCAACTAATTTGATATGCAGCAGCTTGTAGGTTTTGATATTAGCAACTAATTTTAGATGCATAATGTCAATCAGCAACTAATTAGATATGAATAGGCAAGAATAGGCAACAAATTTCATATGCATAATGTCAATCAACAACTAATTTGATATGAATAGGCAAGAATAGGCAACTAATTTGATATGCAACAGCTTGTAAGTTTTGATATTAGCAACTAATTTCATATGCATAATGTCAATCAACAACTAATTTGATATGAATAGGCAAGAATAGATAACTAATTTCATATGCATAATGTCAATTAACAACTAATTTGATATGAATAGGTAAGAATAGGCAACTAATTTCATATGCATAATGTCAATCAGCAACTAATGTCATATGCATAATGTCAACTAAGAATGAATAATCTGACCTCTTATGACCGGATGCCGGACTGTATATCAGCGAGAGATATTGGCCATCAGAGAGAGAGGGGGTCGAGGTGAGATTTTGAACAGAGACTGAGAGTGGGACGATTGAGAGAGACTATGAGGGTCGAAGAAGAGAGACTGAGAGGATTGAAGAGAGAGAGAGAGAGAGGCGTTTGAGAGGGATGAAAAAGGTCGAAGAGAGACGGGTTTGGGTAAGGCAGAGAGAGAGTTCGAAGAGAGAAAGAGGGTTTGTAAGGGATGAACAAGGTCGAAGAGAGATTGGAGTTTAGGTAAGGCAGAGAGAGGGGTTTGGGTGAGGGACGAGTTCCGGCGCCAGCGCCGAACTGTAAGGTTGAGAGTGAGAGACATAGAGATGGAGATGTTTGGGGTCAATATTGCAGAGAGAGAGAGTGGGTGATTACCTTGTCAACATCATTGTGAGACCTAATATACTCCAGCCTCTTTTATTCACAAATACCTTAGTAGAAACTAAGAGGATGTAAGATAAGGAATCAAATAAAAAAGGCTTCAATTTAAATAATAAGATATAGAAACACAAATTAAATCAACCAATTAGTTAGGCTCAAACCAGCAGCAAAGGAGTCAAAGGCATCAATATGGCTCTGTATGCTATTTCAAAAATGCAAAACACAAATGTAGTTGACATAGACCTGCACTTGAGTGGGTTAAAAAAGCGAGAGAGACGGTCAAAGAGAGAGAAAGATCGAGAGGGGTGAGAGTCGAAGAGAGAGAGAGAGAGAGAGAGAGAGAGAGAGAGAGGGACGAACAGAGAGAGAGTGTGGACAAACAGAGAGAGAGTGTGGTCGAAGAGAGAGAGAGAGAGATGGACTGGTTTGGGTGAGGGAGGGTCAAAGGAGAGAGAGAGGGACGAATAGAGAAAGATCTGCGCCGGACTGGTTTCCGCCGGACTGAGATGGATGGAAGAAAAAAGGAGAGGATTGGGGGAAAACTTGAGACTTTAGAGATTGGGGGTAAAATTAGTGTGGCCCTAATTTAAAAATTTATATAACCCATTTGTTGACCCACAGTTTTTACCCAGTGCGCCTACCCAATGCGCCTACCCAGTGCGCATTGGAGCCGGACTGTGTAAATATATATACATATATGGATGAAGTAGTAAATAATAATAAATCAGTAACCATGTATAGTTATATATATATACATTTCTATGAAAATGATATGGGGGTATTTTAGTACTTAAATTACGTCTGAGACTAATTTCTAGATTCATTTTTAAAAAATAGCCTATTTCTAGTTAGATGTATGTATTAGAACTATATACTATGTTACCACTACACCAAAAAGGCATATTTGTTGATAGGTACAAAAATATTAGGTCAAAGTCAATCTACGCCATCTCAGCAAGGAAATGTCAGGTCATCCGGAATGGGTGCTCACTACTCAACCATCCTGGGCTGTTCAGCCAAAGACCGCCCGGTCTGGGCCCACAGTTCAGGCTTACCACGCAGACTCATCCCACAGTGGGCACAGCCCAGGCATGTACTGTGGCTTTCTCCACAAGGCTCCAGACAGTTTCCTATCTTAGTTAAAGGACTCATGGAAAGTGCAAGTTGTTTCCTAATCCGCTTAGGAAACTCCCATGGTTTGAGTAAATCAATTGTAATAGATTGGGCTTCCTAATATGTTTTCTTACCTTGTACGAGTAGGTCTCTTGCATCTATAAAAGAGACCACTCGCCCCCATTGAAGGGGATAACATTCTTATTCCCCAGAATAGCAATATACATCGCATTCATACGCATACACCCGGTCGGTCTTTGGTAGTGCCGCCCTCTTTGTTGGTTCACCAAAGGCCACCGGTGATTTGTTAGTGCAAGTGCTCCGACACACCCGTGGATGTAGGTAGGGGTGCAACACGGGCGGGCCAACCCGTGGTCAACCCGGGCTCGGCCCAAAATTTACCGGGCTTGGGCCCGTGATACTTTCACCATGGGCGGGCTTGGGCAGAAAAATGCAAGCCTGAATTCAATTCGAGCCGGGCTTGGGCAGAATTTCGCTAACCCGTGGAACCTGAGCCCGAGCCTGAATTCTATTTATGTATTATTTTTGACATTATATTCTAGTATTTTTTAGTGATAATAATACACTATTAGATATTATTCTAGCACTAAATTAATATATGAATGTTTTTTCTCAAATCTAAACAAAAAAAAAATAGATTTGATACTGTACATATTGTTGTTTACATACTAAAAATCATTTTGCACCAAAAAAAATTGTAATTCGGGCTCAATTCGGGCTCGGGTTGGAGAACTTATTCACAAACCGGGATTGGGTTGACAAGTTCGGGTTTATGTCAGGCTCGGGCTCGGGCTTCGGTAGACTGCTTGAATTCGGGCTCGGGCCTGGGCAGAGCCAAATGGGTCCCGCCCGAGTTGCACCCCTAGATGTAGGTCACCTAGTTAACGAGGTAGAACCACACTCAAACTTGATTTGTTTTACTCTTCTTGTTCTTTACCAATTTTTGGCATCATCAGTTTAGCGCCATATGTGGGAATCGACAGATTTTCTCAAAAAACAAGTCTCTTGGCTGATCACCATGGATCTTCACAAGAACAAGAAAACTGCTCCGCCAACCAATCAGAAGGATGCGCTGGCCGACCGGTCGGCAATTTCCATGACTCTGGAGCAGGTCACTATGGCGCTGGCTCAACTTGTGGAGGGCCAGCGTCAAACCCAACGGCAAATTGAAGTTCTACTGGCCTGGCAGGATAAGCTTCAGCAAATCGAGGTACAAGATGGGAATGATGAGCACACTTAGAAGCCCGAGAGGACCTGATGAAGCGACCATACTACACTGGCCTCCCAGGCGATGGAGCGACCCGAGAACGATGAGCGTGGCCGGGATAATGCCCCAACAACGTTCCCGGGCCAGTTTAAGTCACAAAGGGGATGCCAGAGATATCATAACAAGAAATGCGCCACGAAAGGGGACCGGTAAGAGCGACCGGCCCGAGAATCAGCCCAGGACCGTCTGGCCAAGAGCCAGAACGACCTTAGGCACACAATTAACCGGAGTCGTAGCCAAGCCCTATCTCTGAAGACGGCACACTTTGAAGAGGAGGTGCCTTCGTCCGATCTGACCTATCGCCAAAACTCAGAGCGGAAGATCGATCCGGAAGAAGTCAAGGCCCAAATTGAGGACCTGCAGAAACAAATTGAGAAATTGAGCTGCAAGCCAGGTCATGACAACATCAACACCAAAACTGAGTCACCCTTCACAGTTCAGATCACGGGGTTTCCCATCCCAAACAAATTCAAACAAGCCCACCTCGGCTCTTACGACGGTTCAGGGAGCCCGGTTGATCATGTCTGGACTTATAAGGCTCAAATGGCTCTAGTTACCAGTGCCGACAAACTACTATGCCTGGCCTTTCCCAGCACCCTTAAAGGCCCAGCCGTACAGTGGTTCCACTCCCTAAAGCCCCGAACGGTTGGCAATTTTAAGACACTCAACAAGCTCTTCATCAGTCAGTTCGTGGGGATGCTCGACCGATCATAGTTAGACACCTAATTGCTGGCCGTCAAGCAGTGCAAGGGAGAATTCCTGAAGGATTACGTCAACCATTTCAATCAGTAAAGGCTTCAGATTCGCAAACTGAACAAAACAGTCGCAATCACAGCTTTTGCTTGGGGGTTCAGCACACCAAAGTTGCCAGAACATTCCACCTTGACCAACCAGAAACCTTAGTTGAGCTCTCTGAGATAGTTGGAAAATACATCGACACAAAAGAATTCTTAAAGTCGAATTATGCGAGTCTCGCCGAAGATGACTCCCCAAAATCCAAAAGGAAATGCAAAGGTTCTGAGAAGGGCTCGGGAAAGAAGGTGAAGAAGGCTCAGCAGCAAAGCGGTCGGGATCAAGCCTTAATTGCCTTCACACCTCATTCTCGGCCTATCCACGAAGTTATGGCCACCGTCGAGGCTCAGAGGCTACTCAAACAACCAATGAAGCTGAATAGCCACCAGAGAAGAAGAATCGGGACAAGTTCTATCGGTACCACAAAGATCATGGTCATGACACTGAGGACTACTTCAAGCTAAAAATTGCTATTTAGAAGCTTATCAAACAAGGCCACCTCGCTGAGTTCATTGCTATAGACAGATGAACCCAGCTAGATGCCCGAGCTCTCGAGCAGCCACAACCCCTCGGTCAAATCAACGTGATCTCTGGAGGAACATCGGGCGGAGGGGACTCACACTCGTCCAAGAAGAGGTATGCTCAGTAATCCTAAGTGGATGTTCTGCATATCAAACCAGCCAGCCTCCCACAAGCTGATGTACTTACATGCTCATCCGATGACATAATGGACTTGCACTGCCCCCACGATGATCTAGTGGTGGTGACGCTCTCTATAGCCAATTACGTGGTGAAGAGGGTGTTAGTGAACACGGGCAGCTCCTCTAATATTTTGTTCACCTCAGCCTTTGATCAGTTTGGGATATGAAGGGATTGGCTCCGACCGGTGGTCACTCTTTTGGTGGGGTTCAATGGATCTAGCACACAGCTACTTGGTATAATCGAGCTTCCAATTCTTATGGGGAGCTACCCCCAACAGGTCTCCATACTCGCAAATTTTATGGTGGTAGAAGCTCTCATCTGCCTATAATGTCATCCTGGGAAGGCCGACGCTTAACAAGGTCAAGGCGATTATGTCAACCTACAGCTTGATAATCAAGTTCCCAACTCCCTAGGGTCCACGAAGCCTATGTGGAGATCACACAACTGCTCAGAGCTGTTATGTCAGATCCCTGCATAGAGAGGCAGTCATGGAAATGCTGAACATCTAAGAGATGGACCCAAGGGACTTAAGGGATGGAGTAGGCCCGGTAGAGGAACTAGAGCAAGTGGTGTTGAACCCCGAGTTTCCCGACTGGTCAATTAGCATTGGCGTTCTCCTGGAACCAAGCCTCAGAGGAAAGTTGATCCAATTTCTAAGAGAGAGTCAGGACGTCTTCACCTCGTGCCATCAAGGCATGGTTAGGATTGACCCCCGGGTCATATCCCACCGTCTCAACATCGACCCGAACTCATGACTGGTCAAGCAGAAGAGAAGAGGTATGGCTGCTGAAAGGCAAGAAACAGTGTGCGAGGAAATTAAGAAACTTCTCAAAGAAAAGTCCATTAGAGAAGTACAGTATCCTGACTGGTTAGCCTATGTGGTGCTGGTCAAGAAGAGCAATGAAAAGTGGAGGATGTGTGTGGACTTCACTGACCTGAACAAAGCATGTTCCAAGGACTGCTATCCGCTTCCCATGATTGACCTCCTTGTGGACTCCACGGGAGGTCACTATCTCATCTCCTTCATGGACGCCTACTCGAGATACAACCAGATCAACATGTATCCCGGGGATGAAGAGAAGACCTCTTTCATCACCGACCAGGGCATACTGCTACAAGGTGATGCCCTTCGTCCTCAAAAATGTCGGGAAACCTACCAGGACCTGGTCAATCATATGTTCAAAGATTTAATCAAAAAATCAATGGAGGTATATGTTGACGACCTCCTTGTCAAGAGCCGGGACGAGTCCGACCATCTCGGGCACTTGGCTAGGGCCTACAGCATCTTAAGAAAATTTTGGATGAGGTTGAACCCGGCCAAGTGCACATTTGGGGTCTCGTCCGGGAAGTTCCTGGGACACCTAGGAAGCAGGCAGGGAATAGAGGCGAACCCCCCAAAAATCTAAGCAATCATCAACATACGGTCGCCCAAGTCAACGAAGGAAGTTCAAAGTTTGGCCAGACGGGTGGCTGAACTGAACAGATTTGTATCCCGAGCTACTGACCGGTGCCTGCCGTTCTTCAAAATCCTCCATAACGCATTCCAATGGTTGGAAGAGTGTGAGGAGGCATTTCAGGACCTTAAAAAGTACCTGACTTCGCCCCTTCTGCTCTCAACGCCCATACCCGAGGAGGAACTATACTTAGACTTGGCAGTGTTGCCCTCGGCGGTAAGCTCGGCACTCGTCCGAGAGGAGCATGGGATACAGTTCCCAGTCTATTACACGAGTCGGGCACTCCAAGGCATAGAGAGCCGATACTCCCGCATCGAGAAGCTTGCATTAACCCTTGTCACCTCTGCTTGTAGTCTCCGCCCATACTTTCAGGCCCATGCCATTGTGGTCCTCACGGACCAGCCTCTCTGCCGGATTCGTAGCAGGCTCGAACGTCCAAAATGCTTATTAAGTGGGTCTTAGAGTTAGAAGAGTTTAAAGTAGTCTATCGACCCCGAACGACGATCAAGGGGCAAGCCGTGGCTGATTTTCTCCTAAAATTCACATACCCAGAAGATCCAGTCGAGGAGCTCACTCCGCCTGAATTACTACCCGGACTGCAACCTAGTATCCCGACCTGGGTGCTCTATGTTAAAGGGTCCTCTAATATACAAGGCAGTGGGGCAGGGATCATCCTGACCACACCCGACGAGATCCAGCTGGAGTATGCACTGAGGTTCGGTTTCCAGGCCTCTAACAACGAAGCCGAGTACGAGGCCTTGTTGGTCGGGTTGCAACTAGCTGCCTTGATGGGCGTATAAAAAATTCACAGATACAGTGACTCCCAGCTAGTCATCAATCAAGTCAATTTGGAGTATAAGGCTCGGGAAGACAACATGGTGGCCTACCTGGCCCTGGTTAGGATGGCCACTAAACAGCTCAAAGTTTTCTTAATGCAATAGATCCCGAGGCAGGAGAACACAAGAGCCGATCGGTTAGCTCGCCTCGCTTTATCTTTGGAATCGGACTTGCCCAGGATAAGGATAGAATACTTACCCGAGCCCAGTGTGACCGACTCAGGAGGCATGGAAGTCAATCTGGCCGCCTTAGAGCCCAGCTGGATGGATCCAATGATGACATTCCTTACGATAGGCAGCTTACCAGATGAAAAAGGAGAAGCCCGATGGGTCAGATACCGGGTGGCACGATATCACCTCGTCGATGGTGTGCTTTACAAAAGAGGGTTCTCTCTCCCTTACCTCTGATGCATACACCCAACCCAGGGTCCGGGAATCTTGTACGAAATATATGAAGAGTGCGGGAACCATGTTGGAGGCCAAACACTCTCCTGCAAGGCTCTACTACAAGGCTATTACTGGCCAACGATGGCTCGGGATTCCAATGAATATGTCAAGCAGTGTGACAAGTGTCAGAGGCATGCACCTATGATCAAACATCCGGGATAGCTCCAGACCTCGGTCCTCAACCCCTGGCCGTTTACCCAGTGGGGCATCGACATAGTCGGACCCCTTCCCATAGCAAAGGGTCAAGTTAAATTTGCCGTCATCGTGGTGGACTACTTCACTAAATGGGAAAAAGCTGAGCCGTTGGCAATAATCATTGAGAAAAAGATGGAAAATTTCGTCAAAAGGAACATTCTCAGCAGGTTCGGCATCCCCCGAGTACTGGTCAGCGACAATGGCTGGTAGTTCGACACCCCGATATTCAGGCAATTCTTCTTGGGCTATGGTATATCCAATCACTACTCCTCTCCCGAACATCCTCAAGCCAATGGTCAGGCCGAAGTGATAAACAGGATAATTTTACAGTCAATCAAATCCAGGCTTGAACAGGCCAAGGGACTTTGGGCTGATGAATTACCGACCCTTCTGTAGGCCTACCGTACCACTCTTCAAGCGGTAACAGGAGAAACACCATTCTCACTTACCTACGACTTTGAGACAGTGGTACCCACAGAGCTCGGTTTGTCAATGTACTAGGTTGCAAACTTCAGCGAGCAAGGCAACGAGGAAGCTCGTAGAGGGGAGCTCGACTTGATAGAGGAGAAAAGGGACCGCGTATATTTGAAAGTAGCAGCCTATAAGCAGCTGGTCTCTTGGTATTTCAATAGCAGAGTTAGGCACCGCAACTTCCAGGTGGATGACCTGGTCCTTAAGGCGGTAAACCAGTCTACCAAAATCCCGAGCCACGGGAAATTGGGGCCAAATTGGGAACGACCCTACAGGGTTACCCGGATCAAAAAGACAGGCACTTATTGGCTACAAACTCTGGATGGAATGGACCTGTCCCACCCATGGAACGTGCAACATCTCTGCAAGTACTTTCAATAAAGCATAGATTAGTGTCGGTTAGGAACTTTGTAGCTCTTTCCAAGCAGTTTTATTTATATATCAAATAAAAATTTCCCTTTTGCAAAACAGTTCTTCGTTTTAAGCTCCATTGAAGCAAAAGACCTCGGGTTTACACCCGAGGCACAAAAGACCTCGGGATTACGCCTGAGGCATCGATTTCGCTTAGGTCCATAACCTACGATGAGGGACCAACCCCCTAGGTGATTGAGGATGGAAAACTGCAAAAGACCCTGGAACTACCAACATTCTAGGTCGGTTCCCTACAGTCACTCCCTCCATTAACGCCCGCCTTAACGAAAGCTTGGGGGTAGGGGGATATTGGACTAAAACAGGTAATCACACAGGGCATTAATAGGACCTAGGACTTAGTGTAAATATCCCTTAAACAGTCCTAGGTACCTACAGTGCCCAAAGTCAAATGATCGGGTAATATTTTAGTACCCCGGTCGGGACCTACAGGCCTACAAACCACCTAGCCATCAACGGCTCGGGGAGTTTAAAGGCATTACAGGTACCCAAAAGATCGTGTTCCCTAGTCGGTAATAGTCCTAAACTTTTGCTAAGGCAGGGTTCATATAAGGCTTACAACCGGTCGGATATAAGCAATTACAAACACAGACATACAAGTACAAGAATGCAAACAATTGGTGCAAAAGGCTGCCTCAGAGGGCCTTTTCATAACTGGTTTAAACATAAATACGTACAATGCCTAGGGGCAATTATAGTAGCATCCCCCAAGAAAAATAAATGAGGAAGCTAAGAGTTGTTAACAACGACCACCTCTTCAGCCTCTTCAGCCTCCCCTTCTAGGGTAACATCTCCCGCCGGTTCAACCTCGGCGGCTGCACCTTCAGCAACAGCAGACACACATCCCAGTAGTCAGAATCCATCCCCTCGTGGGGGGAGGTGTCCCATTCTAGATGATCTCGAGCCAGCCTCCTCTTCAGGTCTTCATAACCCAAGAAGAATCCGTCCTCAAAGGTCTCCTCAGAGGACCTGTCGGCCGCCGCATCCAGCAGAGTCTTCTCCCTTGCCTCTGCCGCTGCCAGATCCACCAAGGCGGTCTCCAACTCTGCTTGTGCTGCTCCCAGGCCCTTGAGCTTGTCCTTTTCCACGGCCAAGGCTGCCTCCTTAGCCTTTAGAGCTGTCTGTTCCTTTAACAGGGCAGCCTCAGCAGCGGTGGCCCTCCCAGTTACGGAGGGCAAGAAAGATTCTGCTCCAGCCGCCATACAACCGACATGCAAAAAAGAAAGCGTAACCCGGTCGGTCAGTGAAATAAACAGCATAAAAGAATAAGGCAATAAGGCAGAATTACTTACGAAGTGGGAGAGGTTATACAGCCACCCCTGGAAGGCTTGGAAAGACATGTTGGCACACATCTCCACCTGGCTCGGGAGAAGGCCCGGCCTGACTCTCCCCTGGATTTTCATCGAATCTTCCAGTGGCGTCCCGGACGGTATATCTGCCCCGGGGGCAACATCCGATACCACCACAACTTGGGGAACCGACGTCTTCCCCGATTCCTGGCGAGCCGACATCCCATGTCTCAGACGTCTGAGCGACCGGTCGCCACCTGTAGCTTCAGTGGCCGGTCTTTTCCCTCTTTCCACCATCAGGGCAGCAACTGTGGCCTATCTGGCCTTCAATTGCTCTGGATCTCTCCGGGGACCCATTTCTGCAAAGGGAAGGGTCATACGATTAGTAACCGGGAAAACGATAAAAAATAGCCAAGACCAAGGAATTTGTCCGAGAGCTTACCAGGGATGATTGGAGGAAAGACAGGGGCTTCAATAGTGATCCGGATCGTAAGTTGCCTTCCGATATCCCGACCGGATTAGCACGTTTTAGACGTTGGTGGAGAGGCTCGCCAAGTGCCTGATCCTATTTTGGCACTCCTCAAGAATGCTCGGTGGGTCAACCGACCCTACTGCAGAACAGAGCACGAGACATTTAGTCCAGTGATTGTAACAAAAAGTAAAAGAAAACGAAGAAAGAAATGCAGGATGGGCTTGCTCCTCAGCTCCCCCACCCAGGAAGTCCTCAGTTGGATTCCTGGGGCTTCCTCATAGAGCCCAGGGGTGGACACTTGGAAGAACTTGTTCTTCCACCCCTTGTTGTTGCTCGGGTAGTTGGTGATGATCTTTTTCCCCTGTTGGGCTGCCAGAGAGAAAAATTCGACCTCCCCATGTACAGGGAATAGTCGGTGGACCCACAAGAACTCTTGAAGGGTAAGTTCGTACCCGAAGACTTGATGCCAACGAGATATGGACCGCATCAAGAACCTCTAGCTATTCGGGGCTAACTGCCCAGGAGCAATCCCAAGGTAGATCAGAACATTCTGGGCAACCGGATGGAGGGGGATGCGAAACCCAGCCATGAGGGCATCCTCATAAAGAGTGACAAAACCCTGATGGTGGAGGTGAGCCCCACCGGTGTGTACGGATAGGAAGCAGTAGTCAGGGATGGCGTACCTATCCCTAATCCGACCAAGGTCTTGGATGCGCAGGATGGAAGGGATGAATTCGCAAGCAATGGTTATATCAAGGTCAAGACCACCCGGGGAGTGTATTTCATCACCTGAACCTCGAGAGATAGAGGCCACTAGGGTTTCCCGTCCCGCCTCGTTGTGTGACACTCGGATAAGGTTCGTACCCTCGCTTTATTGGTCAGATAGGCATGAGGGTCTAAACTTGTGTCCGGGGTCCCAGACTGTGACTATTCATCCTCCGATCGGGAAGACGAGTCAAAACCAGAATGACACACCACTAAGGCTCCTGTGGCTGGGCAAGGAAGTAACTGGCGACCTAGGTAAGGGTTAGGGGCTCCGATTCTGAGATAAAGAAAGGGCAAGGTTAAAAGTCTAAAAGGTAGGGAGTACAAGGTCTTGAAAGTGAGGAAACACAGGATCGGTACTACCCCTGGACCACTCGATCGGTTCAAGAGCTTTGTTACACCACCTGATCTAATGAAAAAGCAAAATCGAAGGAAGAAAAAGTCCTACTCCCTCGCGAATCCCAAAGGGTTCCCGTTCTCCAGCCTCCGGCGTGAATGACTAACCAAGAGAAGGAAAGTGCAGGAAAATTGTAAGACTGGGGAAGTGAAGACTTACAAGAATTAAGCGCCAAAAGGCTCGGAAAGCTTGACCTGGAACTTTTTTCTCTTAGAACCACTCAGTAGTCTCTATCTCTAAACAACAAGAATGGAAGAAATGCACAAGTACCCTTTATATATGAAGTATGTACGGTTCAGATTAAATCAGATCCAACGGTCAGGAAATTTTCCCACCCGAATCGCCTAACAACTGTCACCTCGTGCACGTGAAGAGACGCCTCAAAAGGCGCGTGCATTAAATGCGTGAAATGAGGGTCTGGTTATGATGTAACTGTTTAGTTGCTCTCATACCGGCCTTATTGGATCCTGACCAGACCAGTCACTCCTTGACATGCGGCAACTACCGACCCCAGGTCCAGAGGTTACCGGTCGGTATATCCCCTGACTTACCAGGCCAGCGGGATCTGACCCCGAGTAGTATCCCGTGTAGGATCCCGAGCAGTTTACCGAGTTTCATAAATTTTTAAGCCTCATCCGATAGAGCATCACATCAGTCTCGAAAATGGGAGGCATCTGATAGGTACAAAAATATCAAGTCAAAGGCAATCTACGCTACCTCAACAAGGAAATACCAGGTCATTCGGAATGGGCGCTCACTACTCAACCATCCCGGGTTGTTTGGCCAAAGACCGCCCGGTCTGGGCCCATAGTTCGGGCTTGCCACACAGACTCGTCCCACAGTGGTCACAGCCCAGGCATGTACTGTGGCTTGCTCCACAAGGCTCCAGACAGTTTCCTATCTCAGTTAGAGGATTGATGGAAAGTGCAAGTTGTTTCTTAATCCGCTTAGGAAGCTCCCATGGTTTGTGTAAATCGATTGTAATTAGATTGGTCTTCCTAATATGTTTTCTTACCTTATACGAGTAGGTCTCTTACATCTATAAAAGAGACCACTCGTCCCCATTGAAGGGTTTCGCATTCTTATTCCCCAGAATAGCAATATACATCGCATTCATACGCATACACCCGGCCGGTCTTTGGTAGTGCCGCCCTCTTTGTTGGTTCACCAAAGGCCATTGGTGATTTGTTAGTGCAAGTGCTCCGACACACCCATGGACATAGGTCACCTAGTTAACAGGGTCGAGCCACGCTCAAACTTTATTTGTTTTACTCTTCTTGTTCTTTACCAATTTTTGGCATCATCATTTGTAACGGACAATTTTTAAGATTTGTAACGGATATAACCGTTACTACTTAGTAACAGGTATATCCATTACAAATAATGCAAAACCGTTACTAGTTAACATTAATTTGTTTTATTAATTATTTTAATGGATACATAATATTTGTAACGATTTTATCCGTTACAAATTGTGGCTTAGATTAAAAATTTGTATAATAAAATAACATTACTAGAAAAAAGAGGCTGGTAAAATTGCATCTCAACCCAATATTTCCCCACAATTTTCCCCTTAACCCAATTTTTCCCAAAATATTTCCCCAAAACTTTTCCCTAAACCTCACGCATACCGCTCGACCCAAACCTCACATACCCCACGACCACAATCGCCTCCCTCCGAGGGAGAATCATACAAGGGGCTAAGGTGGGCTATAGTCCCCCCTAAACTTTGGAATTATTAAAAAAGAAAATTTTCCTATATGTTACATTTTAGCTTAAATGTAGTTTAGCATGTCCAAATTTGGGGAAAAAAAAATAGTACATGTGATATTTTAGTCCAAATGTAGTCTAGCCTATTCCAAAATTTGAGAATTTGTTTTTATTACATGTGATATTTTAGCCCAAATATAGTCTAGTCCACCCTAATTAAGTGTTCCAACCCTAATTTGACACCATACTTTGTTGATAAATAGACCCTAAAATGTATAAATATTACCCCAAAAGGTAATATAGTTCTTAATAGACCCAATTTGACACCACATCTCATTTATCAAATATGTATAAATAGACCCTTTTTTTTTGGGTGCTGCCCCCGAACCCCCGGATAACTTCCTCAGCCCCCCTGAAAAATTCCTGGCTCCGCCCTTGCCTCCCTCCTCCATCGACCTTTGCCACCACCGGACTCCCTCCTTCGTCGACCTCTATACCACTACTCCTCCCAGCCGCCGTCAGACCTCCCTCCTCCATCAACCTCTGCCCCCACCGGACCTCCCTTCTCTGTCAACATCCAAGTCGCCGTCGAAGTCCTAGTATCCACCGACATTACCCATCTCGACCTTGAGGCCTATGGATTCTGAGTTTTTGATTTAGGGCTTCTAAGTTTCGAGTTTTTGATTCAGGGATATAGATTCTGAATTTCTGATTTAGGGTTTTTTTTTGTTTTGGTTTTCCAATTGGTATCACAGTCGCCGCTATCTTCTCCAGCTGCCCTTAATTTCCTGCATGTTTGTATTCTTTAGAGCTTCTTTAATGTTGGATTCATGGGGTTTTTGGTTCTTAAGGTGCTTTGAGTGTTGAATGGAAGTTGTATTTCTATACCCTGTTTTAGCTTGAGTCTTTGGTTTTTGACTTCATATTTTTTTGCTTCACATTTTATTCCTCACTTCTTCTCTTTTGCTTTATGAGGAGATTTAAGTAGTTTTTAGTTGTCTTAGCTATGGGAAATGTTTGGAACACACACTTTTTGACACACTATGCTTTAAATGCATGTACCTTGTACTGTTTGAATTTTTCATACTTTTCTGTACACCGATTACACAGCACAAGGTACATACATTTAAAGCTGAGTGTCAAAAAGTGTCAAAAAGTGTGAGTGTAGTAGTACTCCTTAGCTATTCTACTTGCTTCTTTCATGTTATTTGCTTTAGGCAGATCCAACATTTAGGTATTCTATGTCTTGAGATTCATTTGCTTACTTTTCCAAGTCATAATTTGGTATCTAGGTTTGGAAACTTGGTAATAAATTCACAGGATACATTCATTGAAAGTTGGGTGTAGAAAAGTGTGTCAAAAAGTGTGTGGGTGTAGTAGTGCACTTTTCTAATGGGAAATGTTTGGCACACACACATTTTTGATACAATATGCTTTAAATGGATATACATTCTGCTGTTTGAATTTTTCACACTTTTTTATGCACTACTTACACAGTATAGAATACATACATTTAAAACTGAGTATAAAAAAGAATGTCAAAAAAACTGTGGGTGTAGGAGTGCTCTTTCCTAATCTGATAGTTTTTGACAGAAATCATCAATCATCAAATCTACCATTATTGTTCACTTTACCAAATCAAATTCATTAGCATGTGATGGGTATATTCTCTCACCGGTGGATTTATTCTTAGACATATTCGAGTATGATTCTCTGTATCAAAAAATTAAAGTTTTCTCTGTAAGTTTTTTTTGGCATTTTAAGAGTCTTAGAAGTTTAAAAAATTTCGATATACTGGATTACAATTGGAGAAACTTATTATATAAAACTTTGATATCTTCTTTTTTAACTTATTTACAAGATGATAAGTCTTACTTGTTCTGTTTTTATGTTTGAGTGGATGTCTCGCATATAAGAACATGGGTGGGGGTGATAAAACTCCATACTCCTTCACCATTGAATGAGCATGTAGGATCCATCACTTTCCATCTTTTTATTTATTTATATTTTACCCATGAAAATCGTGGGTCTCATATGCTCACTCAATGGATCTCTTACTTGGGTAAGCAACGGATAAGCAAATTTTGGGTGAACAAAAATGCTATCGTTTTTCTCTCTATATTTGGACTTTGGAGTACAAAAAAAAAATGTACACATGATAAAAAAATTACTTCCGTACCACACATAATTAACTCAGTATTTTTTGAGAGCCTTCTTAAGAGTAAAAATAAAGAATTAAATACGTTTTACCTACTTGAGATTTGGACCATTTTCACATGGGTAATACTTGGGGCACAACCTTCATACAACTTTCATACAACCTCCTCAAAAGATGTGTCTATCTCTTTCCTGTGTCATTGTGGGGTCCAGTGACATCACAGGAGAGAGATAGACACATCTTTTGGGGAGGTTGTATGAAAGTTGTATGAAAGTTGTGTCCCAAATATTACTCTTTTCACATGGCCTCCTTATAGTTCAAAACGTTACAAAGAACGCCTTTGTAGTTTTTTTCAAAGTGAAACTGTAAACAGTGTTAACAAACAAAGTCAAATTACTATACTACCCTCAGTTTACCAAATGAAAACATCCCACTCAGTTGATATCCCGACACACTTTTTCGAAGAAAAGATCAAATTTCAAGCAAAAAGGCAAGTTTAGGATTATTGGAGATTTTCCTATGTCAATTATAATAGGTTTACAAGAAAATTCCCAAATTCTCTAATAATTGTTGGGAATTTAAAACACCGAATCAAATTCTCTAATAAGCACATAAAAATGTACAAACAATAATAAACATGCACACCAAAAAAAATTAAAAAAAAATTTGTACGTGATTCGGTCAAATAATGTCTATATCCACACCTAAGAGAACTATACTTTTACTATTGAGAATAAAATACGGTACATGAAAACGTTGAATTAAATCACATAACTCAACCCTCTAACCCCATTGTACACCCTACTCTCAAAATCCAAAAAATCAAATTTCTCACTTTAGACTATGCATCATAATGAGGGGAGACTTCAAACTTGGTACACCAAGGGCTTCCCTAAATTCTTATACTCTATCCCCTTCTATAGAGGTTCCAACCATTCCTTATCCAACAAGAAATCATATCGAGATTCACTCCAAATAAATAAAACTATATCACAAAAGAAAACTTATCACAATAGAAATCTAGTCAAAATTAACAATCCCTATATTAATGGGATTGTCACACATGTGATATAATAACAATAATCAATTAAACACACATCTCTAATGTGGTCAAACCACATCCATCCTCTTGATTCATCAATTTCTCACCCACAAAACCACATCCTTTGTGGTCAATTAGTAAACTTCTTGGGTGTACTGCTCAAGAAGTTTAGTGTTCGAGTCATAACGGTGATCATTAGAGAATTCACCCAGTGACTCCAAAATTTTGGGGGATTAATTGAGGTGTATACAAACTGACCCGGACACCCCCAATTACCCCCAAAAAAAAAAATTTCTCACCCACAAATGAATTAATTAAAAGGCACCCCCCACCCGCAAGTGAAACAAACCCTCACCAACACTCACCTCATCAATTTCTCTAACCCCCAACTAATAATATTTACTGGACTGAATCTAATGGGGGTACTAATACCTCCATGGGATTATATGACTTCTGCGAAAGTGTCGCTTTCATTGCAACCATCATAAAAAATCCGGCGAAAGGAGTGTATACATTCACACACATATATAGAGAGAGAAAGATGGAGCACCTCGGGATCTCGACCTAGCGGCGAAAGGAGTTCTCGTAAGTTTCACATCTTAACGTGAAACTCAACTCTTTTTTTGCGTGTGTTACACGCTCGGTTAAGTTAGATGGAAAATCTAACAGTTTCAATTTAAACAAAACTACAAGGGGGTTCTTTGTAAGGTTTTGAATCATATGGAGGTCATGTAAAAATGGTCCAAATTTCAGGGGATAAAATGTATTTAACTCAAAAAGAAAAGGGTAAAATACGTTTTGCACACTCAAACTATATAAAGTTTGGCACTTTAGTTGCTCAACAATTTTTTTTTGTTATTTTGATCCCTCGGCTAATGTTTTGTGGCAATTTTCGTCTTTCGTTACTTTTAGATGTTCAAGTTACGAAAAAATGTCAAATTTTTTTTTTTGGCAAAAAAGGTTTTACATATACACCCTTGTAGTAGGGCATTTTTCACTTTATCCCTTATTTTATTTTTTTGTCAATCAAAAGGAAGTTTTATTAGAAATGCAAAAATCATGAGGAGGTACAACACAAACTAGCAAGTAGTAGAGTTCAATAAAAGACATAAATCTATCAAAGAGTTCAACAATACCCCTTATGAACCTAATTTCTTTTTTTTATGTTAAAATCCCAAAAATTTGCGATTGGTAAAAGCTATCCAAGGTAACTTTGACCAATTGCAATTTGCCGAGCCTATTTTGCTATAATATTTTTATGAACTCCAAAAGTTGTTGCCAAATAGGGTGTATATAGGCTTTTATCCGTTAAATTTAGCTAATTTACAGTTTTACTTTAGTCCAAAGTATAGAGGATATAAGAGAGACGATTGAAGTACATGGTGCAAACTGCAAAAAGGTCCAAGTACAGGAGGTGCATATTAAATTAACAAAAAAAGGACATTAAAATTATGGGTTAAGTACACTTACACCCCATGTGGTTTGGCCGATTTGCACTTATCCCCTGTGGTTTAAATTTGACACTAACACCCACTGTGGTTTATACCTAAGTGCAATTGTTAACTTTTCCATCCAAATTAACGTTTCTGCTTTTAGGAGGGAGATCTCCCGTCAATTTGCAACGCTAAAGTCAATAGAGTGAATGACTTCCACTTCGGTTCATTTCTTCCAAGGATATCCCTTAATTAGCAAACACTACGTGTTAATAGAAGAGGAAACACAATTCTCGCAATTGAAGTGTTACTGGTGTTAAAAGAATCGTAAATTCTTTTGGGGGTAGTATGGTCATTTTACGTTGCTCCGTTAGTAAAATTAACAGTTGCATTTAGGTCTAAACCACAGGGGGTATTCGTGTCAAAATTTAAACCACAAGAGGGTAAGTGAAAATTGGCCAACCACAGGGGAGGGCTAAAATTGACGGAAAGGGCAAAGTGCCACGAAATGTTGGTTGAGTGACCAAAATGTCAAAAAAAAATATTGTTTAGGGACCAATGTGCCAAACAGGTTATAGTTTGAAGGTAAAAAATGTATTTTACCCAAAATAAAAATAAAAAAAATTGGAGACCCTAAACAGCAGCCTCTCCAGCCTAACCCCAGGACCGCCCTTTGGAAAGGTAAAGGATCAACATTGTTGTTCATAGGTGAATTTGGTCTTGTAAATTCAAGTGTTTGGTGAATGTTCATAACTTGCACACAAGTCGATGCTCAGTTTTTAATTTATTCTTTTTCAAACCAACATAATCTTGATTTTGATAACAACACGACAGAAGTGACACTAAGACTAAGACTAATCCAAATCCTTGTTGAAAGATTCCCAAAGTCCTAATGTTATGCTCCATGCATAGATTTATACTAATAGACCATGTTTACATGCCAGATCCTGTCGGATAGGGTAGGTTAAGGAAGGATCAAATATGATAGAAAATTATGCGATAAGCTTATATTCTATTCTGTCATTGGTGGTGTGCCAGATAAGAGTTCTAGATATTATTAAATTCTCAAAACATTTATTATTGTAAGTTTTGTTTTTTTTTAGTTTTTTTTTTTTAAATATTCTTTGTTATGTTTAAAATATAATTTTATGGTTGAAATATTAATTTGATGATTTTTCATAAATATTTTATGTCAAATATTATATTTTTATCTTTAAATACTATTCTTACGATTTAAAAAATATATTATGATCTTTAACAATTAAATGTTCAGACGATTTACTTTTAAAATATTACCTTAGTCATTTTTGTTAGGGTAACTTAGAATTTAGTCCTAATATAGACACATAACTAGAAATATGTCCCTTTTTAAAATGAAACTAGAAATCGGTCCCGTACCTATTTTGAGAACCAAAATACCCCCATTTAGTTATTTTTAGAAATATATATACACACACTATTTACTCCTCATAATGAGGGTTTTGAAATTAAAAATAGATATAACTATATATATACATAGAGAAACAAAACAAATCACATACATAACGGTAAGTAAAAAAAAAAAATTACCACAGTGACGAATTATGCTAAGTCACTTCTTCCAACAAGTTTATTACCAGAATCTCAGATTATCAACTACATTTAACAACTTCATATTTAGAACAGTTATGAATTTCTCAAAAAAAAAAAAGTTCAACGTACTTTTTGTATAATTTCTCACTTTTTAATACCATGTTCCTTCATAGAAAGTGAGAAATTCTGCAATAATTGTTCATCAAAATTCTCACATATTTTCTACGAATCTTGAATTTCCACCAGAATAGCTGTTAATCCTCTCCTTCATATCTGAACAAAATATCATACGAATTTTGAATTTAAAGATTAAATGTTCATAAACCAAGAATCCTACTCTTTTCAACACAACCACCTTGATTTTAGGAATAAAACTCCCCACATCCAAAATCTCCTAAATTTTCGAGTACCTTACTTATAACTACCGATTTTCAATCCCTAAAATACACATAGTTGTTCTATTATATATATATATATATACACACACATAATATTTACTTCCCATAACTATATATATGGAGAGAGAGAGAGAGAGAGAGAGAAAATTTGCTCACAAACTCTTGATAATTTCGCACTACGTATTCAGAACTTCATACTTAAAAAGTGAAAAAATTATCACTGAGATTGCGCTAAATAGTGTGAAATTTCTCACTATATTAACTAAGTATGAAAATAGTGAGAATTTCATATTTTAATGTGTATAACGATTGAAAATTTCTTACTTATACTAGAAGGGTAGAATAACCCACTTTTAAAAACAAAAATAAGCATACACAAAGAGGATTTGATGAGAAAATTATCAACAATTAACAATTTTTGAGAAGAATTAAAAAATATATATATACATATCACACCTTTTAAACGGATATGACGATTAATTTCTCACAAAATGAAAATAAATTTCTCACCTTTTCAATACAAATTTCTCACTTTTAGGTGAGAAATTCTCACTTTTCTGTGAAAAATTCTGACTTTTCTCTCTATACCAGAACTCCAGACTGTGCTTCTCTCGAATTTTTGATCTGTGATTCTCTTTCTTGCATCAATCTGTGTCGAGAACACCAGCCTTCAAGCTTCTTGTTCTCATCCACAACACAAATTGTTACTAGTCCTGTAGAACCTCCAAAGATGGCTCGCTACTCTCTGATTCATCAACTTCGGCGATGGCATCGGCGTCAATCGGAAGGTAAGGTTGATCGGCAATGACCATTATAATGCTTTGTTGCGATTTGGGAAAACTACAGTCCCAACTAATAAGGATAAATCTCATAAATTTGAGGAAAGGTTTAGGGAGAATATCCGTGGCCAAGTGGACATGTTGCAACACCCGACCGTCTCTTTAGTTGAAAAAGCTACTCTAATAGCTGAGAAAAGTGTCGATCAATATCGACAAGGGCAACAATGAAAGAGATCCAATGACAATAGGGGCAAGAGTCAAGGGAATGCGAAAAAACCGTTTACGCAAGGTTCGGGATCGAATATGGGTAACCAGGGAGGGAGTACGTTCACAGGGGACTCGAGACCATTGTGTCCAATGTGTAACCTACGACATAGAGGGACTTGCTATCAATTGACCACCTGGTACATTTGCAAGCAATTAGGACATGTATCTAGAAACTGTCCTTCGAACACAAATTCGACTACACCGAACACCACCTCGAATGCCAAGAGCTACAATCCAGAGATGAGGAGAAAATGTTTTGAGTGTAGCCAATCGGGACATATAGCGAAGAACTGTCCAAGGAAGAGACAACCAGGAATGAGTACCGGGGCATCGAGTATGCCGAGTGGATCAAAGGCAGGGCAACGAGTAGATAAAGGAAAAGGAATCAAACAACAAGGACGATACTTCCAGCTTAGGCCGGGGAATGCGGATGATACCGTCATATCAGGTATTCTTCCTATTTGTTTGTATCCTACACGCATACTTATGGATTCTGGTTCAACGCATTCATTTGTATCACGTGACTTCGTTAAGCATTTAACTGTTAAGTCTGAACCGTTAGGATATGATTTGTGTGTATCATTTCCTAGTAATGAACTGTTAGTAACTTCTTCGGTCTTCAAGTCGTGTGAGATCAAGATAGATGATAAGGTCTTGGGCATTGATTGGATTCCGTTGGTAGTGAATTACTTTGATGTTATCTTGGGCATGGATTGGCTGTCGGTCAATCAAGCTAAGATTGATTGTGAACAGAAATGAGTTAGTTTCTATCCGTCAGGTCAAGAGAAGTTTACTTTTTAGGGTAAGGGTGTGATCGTACCACCGTACTTGATATCAACAATGCAAACAAATAAGATGTTGAAGAAAGGTTGTTCAAGTTTCTTATGTTCGATTGTTGACACGCGAGTTCTTGGACCACTAATAGAAGACATTCCAGTAGTTCGAGAATTTTCAAATGTTTTTCCTGATGAGTTACCCGACGTATTAATAGAAAGAGAACTTGAGTTCACGATAGAAGTAGTACCAGGGTCACAACCGGCATCCAAAGCACCGTACCGAATGGCACCAGTAGAGTTGAAAGAGTTGAAGGTTTAGTTGCAAGAGCTGTTTGAGATGGGTTTCATTCGACCTGGTGGTTTGTTGTGGGGAGCTCCAGTCTTGTTTGTAAAGAAGAAGGATGGGACAATGCGTATGTGCATCGACTATCGAGAGCTGAATAAGTTGACTGTCAAGAACAAATATCCGTTGCCGTGAATACATAACTTGTTTGATCAATTGCAAGGAGCTCAAGTATTTTCGAAGATCGACTTGAGATCCGGTTACCATCAGTTGAAAGTCAAAGAAGAAGATGTTGAGAAGACAGATTTTAGAACGAGACATGGTCACTTTGAATTTTTGGTTATGCCGTTTGGAATGACTAACACACCAGCTGCTTTCATGGACTTGGTGAATTGTGTTTTTAAAGACTACTTAGATGAGTTTGTTATTGCATTTATAGATGACATCCTAATCTATTCCAAGAATGTTGAAGATCACGAACACTATTTGCGATTAGCTTTACAACGACTACGCGAGATCCGAAGCTTCCTTGGATTAGCTAGTTACCAATTGGTTAAGACCAACGAATGTGACAGAGATCCGAAGCTTCCTTGGATTAGCTAGTTACTATCGGAGGTTCGTAAAAGACTCTTCACGTATTGCAATACCGATGACATAGTTGATGAGAAAAGATGTTGCTTTTGTATGGAGTCCGGAATGTGAAAAAAGTTTTCAAGAATTGAAAGTTTGACTAGTGAAGGCACCAATCTTATCCGTACCGATGGGGATTGAGGGGTTTATTATTTACAGCGATGCTTCGTATAGAGGTTTAGGTTGCGTTCTTATGCAAGGTAACAAGGTCATTGCCTATGCATTAAGACAACTGAGGCCGCACGAGAAGAACTATCCGACTCATGATCTAGAATTGGCCGCCGTGATTTTTGCATTGACGATTTGGCGTCATTACCTATACATTGAGAAAAATGAAAAATATACGGATCATAAGAGTTTAAAATACTTGTTCACACAACGAGATTTGAACATGAGGCAAAGGAGATGGTTAGAATTGATGAAGGACTATGATTTATCAATTCAGTATCATCCGGGCAAAGCGAATGTAGTTCGATGCTCTTAGTCGTAAAGTACCAACCAATACCGCATCAGATTTGACTTCTTAGAAAGAATTGATTCGAGACATGGAGAATTTGGAACTTGAGGTGATTCCGAGGATTGAAAGTGGCTTGATGTTGATGATTGTGGCACAACCACTCTTGATTTTAGAGATTTCAGAGAAACAACTTCAAGATGTAGCTTTGAAGAAGATTTGTGATGAGCTTCTAATGAGAAAGTAACCAGGATTTACTTTTGAGAACGATGTCTTGATATTGATGGGTAGAATCTGTGTGCCTAATGAGAAGAAGTTGAAACAGAACATTCTAGAAGAAGCACACAATACTAAGTACATCGTTCATCCGGAAAGCACCAAGATGTACAGAGCCTTAAGACATTTTTATTGGTGGCCAGGAATGAAGAAAGAAATAGCATGCTACGTTTCACGTTGTACGAGTTGTCAATAAGTGAAGGCCAAATGCCAAGTACCTACGGGATTATTACAAACATTACACCGATAGCTGAGTGGAAATGGGAACACATAACAATGGACTTTGTTAGTGAGTTTTCGAGGTCGAACAAATCAAATACTATTATTTGGGTGATTATTGACCATTTGACGAAGTCGTTGCACTTCCTACCACTTCGACCAACTAAGTCGATAACGTTAGCTAAGTTGTATATCCGCGAGATTGTGAGACTACATGGTATTCCACTTACCATTACTTCAGATAGAGATAGTAGCTTTACAATGAAGTTTTGGAGAGCCTTGCAACAAGCAATGGGTACCAAATTGCATTTCAGTACCGCTTTTCATCCTCAGACCGATGGTCAATCAGAAAGAGTAATCAAGATTTTGGAAGACATGCTTTGGTTATGTGTACTTGATTTCCAGGATGATTGGGAAGACCATTTGCCGTTGATTGAGTTTGCATACACCAACAGTTTTCAATCGAGTATAAGAATGGCTCCTTATGAAGCTTTGTATGGTTGGGTATGTCATTCACCGATTAATTGGACGGAAGTCGGAGAAAGAATGATAGAAGGGCCAAAAATTGTACAAGAGACAACGGACAAGATAAAGGTGATTTGACAACGGTTACTGATAGCTCAGAGTAGGTATAAGAGTTATGCCGACAAGTGTAGACTACCGTTGGAATTTGATGTGGGAGATTTGGTTTACTTGAAGGTGTCACCTTCAAAGGGGATCATTAGATTTGGAAGATACAGGAAACTTAATCCGACGTACGTAGGATCTTTTGAGATCATTGGGAGAGTTGGACCCATAGCGTATCGTTTGAACTTGTCGAGTGAGTACGCTCAAGTTCATAATGTATTCCATGTATCATTGCTACAGAAACACTTAGTAGAGGATATAGATCAAGTGATGACTCCGACATCGACTGTGATTCAGAGTGATTTGATGTATGTTGTTTATCCGGTAAAGATTTTGGATCGGAAGGATCAAGTCTTGCGAAATAAAGTAATATCGAAAGTAAAAGTGTTATGGCGCAGCAAAATGACGGAAGAGATGACATGGGAAATAGAAGATGAGATGCGTACTCAGTATCCGCACCTATTCGATACATGAGGTAAAGTTTAGGGACAAACTTCTTTTAAGGGGGAGAGTATTATAACACTCACATGCGTGTTATTGCATTGCATTACATTGTCATGCATGATAAAGTGATGTGTTGTGCTTTTGGCACATGTTTGAGTGAGTTTTGACTCAGGAGTCGATTTGGGTGTCTGAGTTAGAGAACCCTTTGAGACATTGTGGAATGAGTTGTTTGTGGTTGTGAAGTCTCTCCGCGTATGAGACGTTCACTGTGGAATGCTTAAATGTTTATCTGAAAATAAATGTTTACCTGTGTATTTCACTATCTGTATTATTTTCTAGTTTACAATATAATTCTGTTGTTAGATTTAATGTCCTGGTGAGGACGAATTAACACACTAATAATTTGGTAGGCTATTAGCAACTTCAGAAAAGTCATGTAGAAATTTGTGTTTTAGCAACCAAACGAAACTTAGTCGAAAACTTTTTATAATTTTCAGGTTTCACTTATAAAGCTATGAATTGGTTGTGTAGAAAGTTTCAAAGACTAATTAGGAGTTTTGAAAACTCGTGGGGAGGTAAACATAATTTCCCAAAGTGCTGCCTATATATAGATAGAGATGACTTTGGATATTTTGTAAACTTTCAACCTAAAATCCAAGAGGAGGCCAAAAAGGGAGATATAGTTGCTTTGAGCTTCTCGACGCCAAACGACGCTCATTCGTCCGCTGATTTTTCACCAAATTCCATATTTGAACTCCTCGAGGTAAGGCCGTCGTTTTGATACCTATTAGGCCATGTTTGACCAAGTTTTCCGAAAAGTCTTTTTCTAGAATTTTTCATAAAAGTTAACAATCGAACTTTTGATCCATAGGAACTGTACTAAAAGCTTTTCTGCACATTCTTTGTGCATAGGTTTTCTTCGAATTTAATTATAGGAGCGTTATTCAAAGGTGAGTGACTCAACTATGTTTTTGGAATAATTCTTGACATGTATTCATATTTTGTGTGAATAACATGTGTTAATTCATTGAGATATATTGTGTAGTTCATATTATGTAATTATATTGATACATAGGCTCAATAGCATGGTGAAATGTTTTGTTTACCGAGAGCATGGTGATATGTATTTGAGTATGTTGAGTTGCTTATTTGGGTCAGAATGAGCACGTGGTCACTAAGCCATTTTGTGGAGCGGATATAGGCATTAAGGTCGCACGATTGAAGAGAAGAATCGTGGGTCTTACCCTTTCGCGTGGACTTAATGGCGAGGAGTCACGAATTGGGAGTATGGAATGTGCACGTGAATCTCCCGCGACTAGAATGAAATGTAGAGATATGAATGCGATCATGTTTATCATTCATGTGCATATGTTGTTTTATTCACTAAGAATTAGCTTAAACAAATCAAAATATGTTTGGTTATTCAAATAACCATTTCAGGTGTTAATGCTGGCGAGGAATCGGGAAAGTGAGTGCATGGGCTTGGGAGTTCACTTAGAAGATGACTTGTTATGTTTATTCCGTAGTTTTGTAATCGGATCGTCTATTTCATTTGTGTTATTAAGGAACTTATAATAGAATGGATACTAATCTTGTAAACGTTTTATTTTATTTCCAAGTCCTGTATGGAATTACTACGTTTTGTTTTGACCTTGAAAACATGGTTTGGGTAGGTTAAGTTATTACAAATCTGGACCTAGAATTCACGTTTTGAAATGTTTTACTTATCGACTTAATGTTTTACTTTAAGGATTGAAGTATATTACGATTGTAGAGTCGCTTGACCTTAGGCAATATCCTAGTGTAAGAAGGATTGCTATCAGAGGGTCATTCGATCGGTCGAAGGGGACAGTTCGACCGGTCGAAGTGCCCTCTACTGTAAAGGATTATTTCCGAGGGGTCATCCGACCGGTCGAACGAGGCATCTCGACCGGTCGAAATGACCCCTGCATGAAAACTTTTTATACCTCTTCCGCAACTTATTTAAATATTTTGATTGGTTCTTAGGGCACCTTTGGGACGCCTTTAAATATAAATTCATTCGTTTCAAAATATATTTACGTTTTCAAATTTATACAGATTTTACTAACTTCGGGTGTGTTGTTTCAAAAGAGCAACTATTCATTGTTATTTTTAAAGTTTTGTTCCGCTGCTATGACTTTTAAATGAGTAGGAAGAGCCTCGGTGGCGTGCCACGGGTTTTGATTCCGCTTTTGTGGGACCGGGCTGTGACACGACGAGAATTATTTCTTCGCATTTTGAAGGATGTAGAAATGCATGACACATTCTTTGTCCAAAAGAAAGACTGTCATGGTCGCTTTGGCTGCTCCACTATACAAAAGATGACCGCCGCAATACGTATACTTTCCTATGGATTATCAACAGATCTCTGTGATGAATACATTAAGATTGGTGAGACTACTGCCATCAAGAGCTTGAAACATTTTTGTAATGTTGTTATTGAATTGTACGAGGCACAATACTTGCGTGCACCAAATGAGGAGGACATTGCTCATCTTCTTTTGGAAGGAAATGAGAGAGGTTTTCAGGTATGCTCGGCTCTTTAGATTGCATGCACTGGGAATGGAAGAATTGCCCCCACAGCATGGCATGGTACTCATAGGGGTCATAGCCATAAACCTACTCTCATTCTGGAGGCAATTGCATCAAAAGATTTGTGGATTTGGCATGCTTTCTTTGGTATGGCAGGTTCACATAATGATGTAAATTTCCTCGACCACTCCCCATTATTTGAAAATCTAATTCATGGTAGAATGCCTCCAGTTAACTGCGAGGTAAATGAGAGTCAATACACAATGGGGTATTACTTAACTGACAATATATACCCTCACTGGGCAACTCTGATGCAAACCATCTCGCACCCAACAACGCCAAAAGAGAGTTTGTTCACTAAAAAACTAGAGGCTGTTAGGAAGGATGTAGAATGAGCATTTGGTGTTTTACAGATTAAGTGGGGTATAACACAAGGACCTGTCCGTTATTGGAAAAAAGAAGACCTTTGCAAGATAATGGAAACTTGTATCATCCTACATAATATGACCATTGAAGACGGATTGGAAGAATGTTCAACTTCATCATCTTCCAAATTTATCTCAGTCCTCTTCCTTTGTGCAATTTTTTGCTTTTTATGTTCTTGATCGTTGGTGTAGTTATACCATTTTGTGTTGTCTTTCAAAAGTAGCCAGCAACCGTCCCACTTAAAGTGATGCTTTTCTTTCTTGTACTATAGTTGTTTTGTTGCACCAATCTGAAGAAAAAAAATAATAATAATAAAATAAAATTTTAAAAGAGAAGACAAGAAAAAGAATTTAAAAATAATAAAAAAAAAATTAAAAGAAGAAGAAAAGAAAAAGAAAGAAAATAACTAAATTTAGCCACAAGTTATCAAAAGAAAAAACAATGTCAATTAAATAACTTACTACATCTTCAGCATTAGCGCCACTGACCCAAGTGAACTCTCTATCATGCACACACATCTTCAGCGTTCACGCTCTCACTCGTACTACCCACTGCGTATTGCCCCTTAGGTTGCTGAGTAGGTTGACTCGGCAACTTACTCTCAGTTAAACAGTGTAATGTATTAACTACTTGTCCCATTTGGGACTCTAGCTTTGCGATGGACTGAGTGTGAGAGTGTACTAACTGAATTACCGACCCAAAATTTTCAAGTGAGGCCAGCACCTTCTCCTCAAATGCATTATTGCGTGGAGGTGGAGGAAGTAGTTGGTATTGACCTTGTTGATATTGGGGTCGGTACGTATTATGAAAATTAGTCGACCTAGGATTATAATTATTTTGTGGGAATTGTTGCATAGAATTAACGTGTTGCTCAACAAATTCCGGATATTGAGATGCAGAAGGACATGCAAAGATATTATGAGATGGTTCAGAACATAATGCACATACTTCTGAAGAGGGTGGATTGGACCTATTCCCCATCCTCATAAGTTGGTCAAGTTTTCTATTTAATTCTTGTATTTCGATTGACTGACTCGACTCAACTTTCACCTCTCGCTTAGGTTGAAGATGATATCCCTCGAAACGTACCGACACAGCCTGATGCATCGAGTTCTCGCTTAATGTTTCAAAAATCTTCCAGGCCTCGTCGGCGCTTTTGTGCATGAAGGTATCCGCACAAACGGCGTCAACGGTATTACGGACAGAGGGAATAAGCCCCTCGTAGAAGACCTGAACAAGTTGCCACTTAGGAACCTGATGATGTGGGCAAGAGCGTAATAATTCTTTAAATTTCTCCCACGTATCGTAAAGCGTTTCCCCATCTTGCATTACAAAATTTGTTATAGATTTCCTTATTTGATTTGTACGCATAATAGGAAAATTGTTTTGTAAAAATGCGGTGTGTAAGGCTTCCCATGTTTTAATTGTGTTTGGCTCAAGTGATTGAAGCCAATACTTAGCTTTGTCTCTTAAAGAAAATAGAAAGAGCCACAATTTTAATTCATCATCATTTAAGTTTTGGATTTTCAAAGTAGAGCATATGTCTTGAAAATCTCCTAAGTGTTGATATGGATCTTCATTTAGACGGCCATGGAAAGAAGGAAGTAGCGAGATCGTAGACGACTTTATCTCAAAGTGAGATGTCGTCGCCTCCAGTAATTCGATACCGGCTTGTGGCGTGTAAGTAGTAGGAATAAAGTAATTTATAAGTGGAGGAGGTGGCGGTATATTAAGATTATTCAAATTATTTCCGTTATTATATTGGTTATTATTGTTAATGTTATTTCCAATGTCTGCCATTTTAATCGGTTCTATGTTCTGAAAGTGTAGTTTCTTTAATCTTGTAAGGGTACTACGTATTTCGGACTCAAATAAAGACGTTGGTTTTGGTGTCAAATCGTCGTCTATTAAAAACCTAGCTCTAGAAGTTAAATTTGAAGACTTATTAGTTCTTAAGGTACGTTCAAATTCAAGATCGAAAGATTTTAATTATGGTTTATTTGAACGTGTACCTAACATAAACTAAAACAAAAGAACAGAAACTAAAAACAAAGACTGACCAATCAAAGAAACAAATAGCAATCACGCAAATAAGACGACAATCCAGCACACAGTACTACTATGATGCATGAATATTATCCTGTAATGCAATGACCGCGTCAAGCCCAGTGCCCCGGGTTTCCTAGCTAATGCAGTGCAATTAACCCTAAACTAATGCAAATAGTGCGTCACAACGCCCTGACTTACAGTGGTTTAAAGCGAATTTCAAAAGAAGCAATTTTTTTGAATTTTCATTTATTTTATTTGCGTAAGCTCCTTTTATGTGCTAAGCTATTTCTCCCGGAAATGTTAGAATTTGATGACTCGAGAAACTACAAAATAAAAAGAACAAGTTAGTAATTTAAAACAAAAACGGAAAATAAGAAGAATAAAAACTAATCTAATATTTACGAATTAACTAAACTAAGATTATAAAATTAAAGGTAGTAATGCAATCCCCAGCAACGGCGCCAAAAATTGATGTTGTCAATATCAAGATATAAAAAGTGTTCTTTACTTTTCAAAAGATTTGTAGTGTGAAAGCAAAGGTCGAACCCACAGGGATTGGTTAACTCCGGCGACTTAATTTTAAAACCTAACTTTAGTTAATTATGAAAACGGATTTTGATTTGATTTTAATTAAACTAATAACAATAAAAATAAATCTAAACTATGAAAGCAATTAAAAGTGTTTTTGTAAATATGTAAAGGGAACCTAGGATTGCAAATCCACCACTAGCTTCATAATAAGAATATTTATGAATTACTTTAGCCTATTAAGTTGGATGATAATGGGGAATTGTAGCTACAAGCCCAATTCCTCCGTCAAGAAAATAATTATGGTTCAAGCACCAACATAATCCATCTTCGGTTAGCACGAATTATCCCACACTAAACTAGGGTTGTGACATAATTCGTCTAATCTAGGCATAGATTATTCGGATACTTGATAGCACAAATCAATAAAGCACCATCACATGTAAATAATCTAAACAAGCACAGCGAGCATAGATCATTGAGCACATCACAGTCAAAATAGATCTAAGACAAGAATAAATTCTAAAAGTAATGATTTAATCAATAGAAGTTCGATTTATTTATAAAAGTCCTCGAAACATGTGATCATCATCCATACATAATAAAACTAAAATAAAAACATAAAATACACCCTATTACTTGGCTAGGGTTTCATTGAAACCCTAGATCTTTGTCTAGGCTGCCATAGAAGTGGAGATTGGCAAGTAGTTGATGGAGGAGGCCATGGAAATCCTTGGTCTTCTTCTTCTTCTCCTTGCGTTTCCCTCTTCAAGGGCTCGAGTTTCAGTCTATATGGCTGTATGTGTATGTATGTATGGGTGTGTCCCCTTCAATTGAAGTAAAATAGAGTATATATATAGTTTACAACAAGCTTTGGAAGCTTTCCTAACCCGAAACGAACTGAAACTGATATATTTTACAGTCTGGACGCAGTTAGGACGTCTCGTTTGCACAGGAGTCTTCAGTATACTAAAATACGCATAATTGATTTTTACACAAATCGCGCGAGCGGGCCGCGCGAGCGCGACATTTGGTACCTCGCGCGCGCGGATCGCCCGAGCGCGAACTGGCTTTTTCAGCTTCTTTTTCTCTGCTCTTTCACCCTGTTTAGCCTGATATACTTGATTTCTTCCAAAACCTGTCAGAAAATAGAAAACGAAGTAAAAATACACAAAAACAGGATAAAAAGTACTAACAAATGTGAATTAAGGCGTATAATTAGGATTTCTTCTCTCCCGATCACACCCCCAAACCTACATTTTGCTAGTCCTCGAGCAAAACTACAATAAAAACTAACTACTAATAAAAATCTACTCCATTTTCGCATGGATCACGATTGCATTTAGCGTATGCAACAAGCCTTTTAAACCTCTAGGTGTCCCTAGTCGGACGAGTGAAGTCTCATGAGGGTTCTCATCAACATGTTACCCACAACCATCTTTATTAACTTAGAAATTTAAAAAGTTTTATTAAAAAGAAAAACATAACATTCAATACTCCTTATTATAATACAATGATTTGAAATAGAATAATGAACAAGAAGAAACGTAATCAAACGTCTATCTACATCATGAAAAGCAATCCCAAGCGCATGCATCGTATAAATCAATAGAGTTTCTCATAAAATTGCACGTGTGTGATATGGTAGTCAAATGAACATGCGCATGTCATGAACTTGGAATATAACTCGGATGACCATCTAACTATGCTTCAACTACGAATCTCACAATGTCAATTACACTCTAAAATGAAACACTCAGAAACATGTGTAATTTCTCTAGTATACGTGAGTAAAGGAATTATGTTTTTAAGACGAATAATGCTCACATACGACACGAAAAGGACGCATGACACAAAAGAACAGTAGTCTCATGGATAGGACGCCAATAATCAAGAGAAATTACTCATTACCATGTTTTAATCCCCCTCCCATCGTTTACATATCCGAACCATGTTTTCCAGGATCAAATAGGACTTTTCAAAGGTTGTAACATGGCTCAGATAATGAAAAAGGATAGAATGGATATATCAAGTAGTTTCAGAATGGCATTGTAAGGCATGTTCAATTTCTTTCATTCTTCTTCTACAAACTTTCATCTTTTCTTTCTCTTCATTCATTTTTCTTCTTTTCTTTCATTTTTTCAACCCTACTCTTCTTTATTTTGTTTCTTTTCCTTTTTCTTTTCTTGCTTCTCAAATGACTATGCATTGAATACCAAGCAACTACCCCAATAACATCTTATTTTCTTCTTCTTCATCAACACATCGCCTTAATACTACTAAAAGTTGATCACTCCTCCAGTGGTATACTCCAAGTCGATCAAGTTGGAGCTTTTAAAGAGGATAATGGTGAACAAAGAAAAAAAGGTATTGTAACGGCTCAAAGGGGCGAACTAAGGAAATTTTATCTTTTATCGGCCAACAGTAAACAAAGAAGGGCCTAAGATCATTTCCTAGGGTTATATGATTCTTCAATGTTTACAATGGAAGATTATTTAGCATGGTAACAAATATTTTAACTTGACTATCAACCAAAACAAGAATAATGAGACTAAACAACAAGTTAATGCGCTATTTCAATGAAATTCGACAAACACAAGATGTATTTATAACCCTCTGAAAAGAAAAGATAGGCTCAAAAGCTCACCGGGTCTAGTCTCCACCTTGTGTTATCTAGAAATCTGAATCATATTATTGTTCACATCAAACATGTATTCACGTGACTACGTGCAGTGCATAAGTTTGTGTGCAAATCTATGATATAAAACTACGATTCAAGCGATACATAACTTAAAACGTCGTATCATAACTTCAGCAAATGTTTAATCACATCTTCTCTTGTTTATCATTCTATAACAATTCAAAGTTCTCTAACAAAAAGTATCAAATTGATATTGCAAAAACGTCGGTAACATCGTTTATTTAAACACACTTATTGAAAAATTTTAAAATTTTGCATAAAAATAATGTGCATGTGTGAGTGCATATCACCCCCAAACCTAAACCTTTCATTGTCCCCAATGAAACAATAAAACGAAAGAAAGGTGAGTACGTAAGAAAGGAACGATAGTACCTCAATCTCGGCAATGACAAACAGGTAAATGTATAAAAATATGGCGATAAAGTTCAAATGTACCTGTTAATACTAGATAAACGAAAAGAAACTAACAAAAGAATATTAATGAATTATAACTAAGTTAAACTAAACTAAATAAACTATAAGACTTAAAGAAAGTACGACAACAAAAAGATAATAAACTATAAAAGAACATAACTAGAACAATGAAAACAACAAACGAATCGATCTAAAAATACCTAAGAAATAGAAACAGAAAAGTAAAAACTATGTGAACAGGTGTGGAGGACTGATAGAGAAAACAAAAGAAAATATCAGAAAAATGGGGTATCGCGCGAGCGGCCGTCGCGTGCGCGAATTCCTGATTTTTTTTTTTTTAATAATAATATCTCGCGCCCGCGATTCCAGGCGCGAGGAGAACCCGAGGGCTCAAAACAAAAAGAAAACGAAAATTTCACTAAGGCACATTCTCGCGCCAGCGGGCCGCGCGCGCGAGATTGGTATTTCCTCTCGGTTCACTTATTTTATGTATATAAATTAAAAAATAACTTTGCTCCAACCCCCAAACCTGTCCAGAGAACCCAAAAACTAACCAAAACGACCCAAAAACATGCAAAAAACAAAGAAACGGACGAAATCAAGCTTGGGTTGCCTCCCAAGAAGTGCTAATTTTTACGTCTTCAGCTAGACCTTTCTAGCTCAAGACTCACGGAGACTGAAACTCGGATTTTGTACCCTTTAGGGCATTAGGGAGATTCTAGTGAAACGTCGAAACAAGGTCGCTATGTGTTCATTCATTTGACGGCTCACCTTTATCGTTATTACACCGATTCTTTACCTTTCGAGTAAATTCTTCATTAGGGGCCGACGTATTAGGATTCATCCACTCATCATTCACTATATTATTCCCCGCACTCATATTTATTACGTTCTTAAGCTCAATATTCCGTCTCACATCACATTCCGCCTCACATAGGTTATCGTCGTCTTTAGGAGGTTGATCAGCAGCATTAAAAACATTTAATTTTAATTTTATATTCCCGAACGATACTTTCATCACCCCTGTTCTACAATTGACACGTGCGTTGGCCGTGGCTAAGAACGGACGACCAAGAATAACAGGAGTGTATTTTCTAGCATCTAGCACCGGTTCGGTGTCAAGGACCATAAAATCAACAGGATAAAAACATTGATCAACTTTAACTAAGACGTCTTCGACAATTCCTCTAGGTACTTTAACAGAACAATCCGCTAATTGAATAGTAGCGGCCGTAGGTTTAAGTTCACCTAGACCTAGTTGTTTGTAGACATGATAAGGTAAGAGGTTAACACTAGCTCCTAAGTCAAGGAGAGCCTGATGAATGATAGTGTCACCTATGACACATGAAATCGTAGGCGTACCGGGATCCTTATACTTCGGAGGAGCGTGTTGAAAAACTGAACTTACTTTTTCCGTGAGGAAGACCTTTTTAGGAGTATGACTGCGTATTTTGCGTTTTTGCGTACAAAGGTCTTTAAGACATTTAGCATAAGCGGGAATCTGTTTTATAGCATCGAGGAATGGAATATTAATTTTAACTTTTTTAAACACCTCGAGTATATCCTCAGTTTTTGACTTTTTCTTTGTAAAATTAGACGGTTCCTCAACATTAGGTGGATATGGCATTCTCGGAATATAATTCGTTGGGACCGGTTCATTCTCTTTCCTAACTCTATCCACGTCTTCACATTTTTCTTTATTCAAATTTAAATTTTTATTTTTCTCACCCCCATCCGGAATTACAACAACTTACTCATCTCGAGTAGTTGTCCTAGTAGAAACAGCGTTCACGCTCTCACTCGTACTACCCACTGCGTATTTCCCCTTAGGTTGCTGAGTAGGTTGACTCGGCAACTTACTCTCAGTTAAACGGTTTAATGTATTAACTACTTGTCCCATTTAGGACTCTAGCTTTGCGATGGACTGAGTGTGAGAGTGTACTAACTGAATTACCGACCCAAAATTTTCAAGTGAGGCCAGCACCTTCTCCTCAAATGCATTATTGCGTGGAGGTGGAGGAAGTAGTTGGTATTGACCTTGTTGATATTGGGGTCGGTACGTATTATGAAAATTAGTCGACCTAGGATTATAATTATTTTGTGGGAATTGTTGCATAGAATTAACGTGTTGCTCAACAAATTCCGGATATTGAGATGCAGAAGGACATGCAAAGATATTATGAGATGGTTCAGAACATAATGCACATACTTCTGAAGAGGGTGGATTGGACCTATTCCCCATCCTCATAAGTTGGTCAAGTTTTCTATTTAATTCTTGTATTTCGATTGACTAACTCGACTCAACTTTCACCTCTCGCTTAGGTTGAAGATGATATCCCTCGAAACGTACCGACACAGCCTAATGCATCGAGTTCTCGCTTAATGTTTCAAAAATCTTCCAGGCCTCGTCGGCGCTTTTGTGCAGGAAGGTACCCGCACAAACGGCGTCAACGGTATTACGGACAGAGGGAATAAGCCCCTCGTAGAAAACCTGAACAAGTTGCCACTTAGGAACCTGATGATGTGGGCAAGAGCGTAATAATTCTTTAAATTTCTCCCACGTATCGTAAAGCGTTTCCCCATCTTGCATTACAAAATTTGTTATAGATTTCCTTATTTGATTTGTACGCATAATAGGAAAATTGTTTTGTAAAAATGCGGTGTGTAAGGCTTCCCATATTTTAATTGTGTTTGGCTCAAGTGATTGAAGCCAATACTTAGCTTTGTCTCTTAAAGAAAATGGAAAGAGCCGCAATTTTAATTCATCATCATTTAAGTTTTGGATTTTCAAAGTAGAGCATATGTCTTGAAAATCTCCTAAGTGTTGATATGGATCTTCATTTAGACGGCCATGGAAAGAAGGAAGTAGCGAGATCGTAGACGACTTTATCTCAAAGTGAGATGCCGTCGCCTCCGGTAATTCGATACCGGCTTGTGGCGTGTAAGTAGTAGGAATAAAGTAATTTATAAGTGGAGGAGGTGGCGGTATATTAAGATTATTCAAATTATTTCCGTTATTATTTTGGTTATTATTGTTAATGTTATTTCCAATGTCTGCCATTTTAATCGGTTCTATGTTCTGAAAGTGTGGTTTCTTTAATCTTGTAAGGGTACTATGTATTTCGGACTCAAATAAAGACGTTGGTTTTGGTGTCAAATCGTCGTCTATTAAAAACCTAGCTCTAGAAGTTAAATTTGAAGACTTATTAGTTCTTAAGGTATGTTCAAGTTCAAGATCGAAAGATTTTAATTATGGTTTATTTGAACGTGTACCTAACATAAACTAAAACAAAAGAACAGAAACTAAAAACAAAGACTGACCAATCAAAGAAACAAATAGCAATCACGCAAATAAGACGACAATCCAGCACACAGTACTACTATGATGCATGAATATTATCCTGTAATGCAATGACCGCGTCAAGCCCAGCGCCCCGGGTTTTCTAGCTAATGCAGTGCAATTAACCCTAAACTAATGCTAATAGTGCGTCACAACGCCCTGACTTACAGTGGTTTAAAGCGAATTTCAAAAGAAGCAATTTATTTGAATTTTTATTTATTTTATTTGCCTAAGCTCCTTTGATGTGCTAAGCTATTTCTCCCGAAAACGTTAGAATTTGATGACTCGAGAAACTACAAAATAAAAATAACAAGTTAGTAATTTAAAACAAAAATGGAAAATAAGAAGAATAAAAACTAATCTAATATTTACGAATTAACTAAACTAAGATTATAAAATTAAAGGTAGTAATGCAATCCCCGGCAACGGCGCCAAAAATTGATGTTGTCAATATCAAGATATAAAAAGTGTTCTTTACTTTTCAAAAGATTTGTAGTGTGAAAGCAAAGGTCGAACCCACAGGGATTGGTTAACTCCGGCGACTTAATTTTAAAACCTAACTTTAGTTAATTATGAAAACGGATTTTGATTTGATTTTAATTAAACTAATAACAATAAAAATAAATCTAAACTATGAAAGCAATTAAAAGTGTTTTTGTAAATATGTAAAGGGAACCTAGGATTGCAAATCCACCACTAGCTTCATAATAAGAATATTTATGAATTACTTTAGCCTATTAAGTTGGATGATAATGGGGAATTGTAGCTACAAGCCCAATTCCTCCGTCAAGAAAATAATTATGGTTCAAGCACCAACATAATCCATCTTCGGTTAGCATGAATTATCCCACACTAAACTAGGGTTGTGACATAATTCGTCTAATCTAGGCATAGATTATTCGGATACTTGATAGCACAAATCAATAAAGCACCATCACATGTAAATAATCTAAACAAGCACAGCGAGCATAGATCATTGAGCACATCACAGTCAAAATAGATCTAAGACAAGAATAAATTCTAAAAGTAATGATTTAATCAATAGAAGTTCGATTTATTTATAAAAATCCTCGAAACATGTGATCATCATCCATACATAATAAAACTAAAATAAAAACATAAAATACACCCTATTACTTGGCTAGGGTTTCATTGAAACCCTAGATCTTTGTCTAGGCTGCCATAGAAGTGGAGATCGGCAAGTAGTTGATGGAGGAGGCCATGGAAATCCTTGGTCTTCTTCTTCTTCTCCTTGCGGTTCCCTCTTCAAGGGCTGGAATTTCAGTCTATATGGCTGTATGTGTATGTATGTATGGGTGTGTCCCCTTCAATTTAAGTAAAATAGAGTATATATATAGTTTACAACAAGCTTTGGAAGCTTTCCTAACCCGAAACGAACTGAAACTGATATATTTTATAGTCTGGACGCAGTTAGGACGTCTCATTTGCACAGGAGTCTTCAGTATACTGAAATACGCATAATTGATTTTTACACATATCGCGCGAGCGGGCCGCGCGAGCGCGACATTTGGTACCTCACGCGCGCGGATCGCGCGAGCGATTCTGGGATTTTCACGGGCGCGGCTCGCGCGCGCGAACTGGCTTTTTCAGCTTCTTTTTCTCTGCTCTTTCACCCTATTTAGCCTGATATACTTGATTTCTTCCAAAACCTGTCAGAAAATAGAAAACGAAGTAAAAATACACAAAAACAGGATAAAAAGTACTAACAAATGTGAATTAAGGCGTATAATTAGGATTTGTTCTCTCCCGACCATGAACCCTAATCCAGTTGGTATTCATTCATTTCAATCAGAGTAGTCAGGCCACATGGGAATGTCATGTATCAGTAATAGTGAAACGTTAAGTAGGTTTGATAAGTTTTAGGAGAATTACGGGGACAGGCATTGGTCAATCATATGTCCTTAAGTGCAGTGGACTGAGCACATGTCCTTAAAAGAGGTGGACCAGACCAATAGCCCTAAGATAGCTAGTGATCTAATCATATGTCCTTAAGTGCGGTAGACTGAGCATATGTCCTTAAAGTGGTGGACAAAACCAACAACCCTACGATAGCTAGTGATCTAATCATATGTCCTTAAGTGTGGTGGACTGAGCATATGTCCTTAAAAGCGGTGAACTGTGATCACTAGTAGACGTCGCTAAGTCGTGGCAATAGAACTGATGTGTCTTTGCTCAAAATGTTATGTCCCTGACATGCGGTGGACTACTCATATGTTATTAAAAGCGGAGGATGGACTGACGTGAGGTCTATGACTTGCGGTGGACTGCACATATGTTATTAACAGTGGTAGACAGAGCATTGGTGTATCCAGGAGCATTACAATCTGGTCTTTTCCTCTATAAGTCAGATGTGATAGAGTCGCGTATACAAGACGTGATTAATCAATTAATGTAGAGGTTGGAACAAAGATAAAGATATTATTAGTAGAACTATATCTTATACACTCCCATAACTTACAATTACATCATACTTATGATACTATTTCAGTTTCTACTCACTCAGCTTTCAGTAAAGCTGACGGCCTTTTATGCCTGGACATTCCCTGTCCAACCTACCCTGTTTATCACCATACAGGTAATGAACCCTATGACGATGGCAACTACAAGGAGGGTGGTTACGCAAAGGAGGGTGGCCCCGCTAATACTGGAGAAGCTGGGAAGGATTACTATGTGTAGACACCCCGATTTTGACCAAATGTCGAATTAAAGAGAGTGTCACCTCCATATCCGATGATGATAAGGACCAAAAGATTTGAAGTATTCCAAGCTCTTCAGAAAGTTCTCCAAACGCGATAAAATTTTCACAGAAAAAAGAAATACCGGGTATTCAGGAGAATGCAGGAATGAAAACATCACGTTTGGCAAAGATCCCCGAAAATAAGTTTTTTAGAAGAAAAAGGAGAAAAGAAAAGACCTAAAAGGGGAAGTTTAACTGAAACCGGCACACGGCAGTTTTTGCGGCACTCATAGCACTCACAGAATGCCAGACCGGCTCTCACTGAATGCCGCCGACATTTTCTGACTGTTGTTCGCTTTAACAGTATGTATTTTATGGTACAATACGTACATTGTTAGGATCAAGCGCTTACCACTAGGCCAAAAGCAATTGCTGTTAGTTAAGGCGCAACTTTATTTCCTTATGCACATGATAGCGCAGAGCCCTGTACTGAGTGCCAGGTGGGCATGAGGGGCTGCGCCGGTTAAAGCGCCAACGGGATGGGCTGTCAAGCACCGATGCCACGCAAACACGTGGCAGCGAGTCCATAGGGTGATCGCTGGCTCCCATAAAGCCAACATACATGTATGAGGATAAAACAAAAAAAAACTGAAAAGTAATTTTGACAAAAACACAGCAATCAGCATTTTGAAACGGTTGTCACTGGGTGCCGCGCGGCACTTATTGAATGTCGTTGCGGTTGTCACGAAGTGCTGCAACAGCATCCACTGAATGTCGCAAAGGATTTTTAACTGCCGCCTTCTGCAGCAGTCTGTCTGTTTTCGGAAAGTACGTATTGTACCACCAAATGAGATATTTAGACCTGTCTTTTACTCCGAATTCACTAAAAATACCTGGGTTTTTGTCTATAAAAGAAGAGTGATCTTCCTTGGGATAGAAGAAGAGAGATACCATAATATACCTAGAGATCACTACCACTATAACAACACATATTTGAGAGAGATAGAGAGTTTTGACAGCTTGAAGAAGCTTGGAAGACCTTCAAAGTAGAGAAGCTTTGAGGATAGTTTAGAGGTGATCCTCTAACCATAAGTTTTTTGTTTTCATTCTTTCTTTTAAGCCTCTAATCTTCAAACTACTTAGTTTTCTTTGTTTCATTTTTTTCTTGTTGTTTATACTTCCCTCTTGAGATTCTTAGAGATCCTCAATATCTCTCTTGAAAACTCTTGAGTTTGATCCCTTGATTCCATGTAAGCTTGTGCTTCCCATGGAAGACTTAAGATTGATCATCTATTACATAAGGACAAGTGGATGAATCCAAACCCTTACCATGGTTTGAGTTCTCTAACTTGGAGTTCTCATGGAATCTCTTCATATTCCTTGAAGACTCATGAGTATTAGTCATATCCTCATCTCCAATGACCATCAAATGGTAGGAGAAGGTAGTTTGAGTCTAAGCCTATCTCCATGGTTTAGATTCATCATCTTGAGATTTTGAGAAGTCTATTCATACTTCATTTGAAATTTACAAGTATAAGGGTCTTTAGTCTCCAATGACCATCAAATGGTAAGAGAAGTAGTTTGGATTAAGCCCAACTTCATGGTTTAATAGTTGAGGGTTAACAAATAAAGTTGAACTTGACAATGAAAGCAGTGAGTTCACAACCAGTTTTGATCATAGATTTTTAGTTGATAATCTAACCGTTGGAATTAAGTGAAACCAACGGGAAAGTGTCTATAACTCAAAGTTCTACCACTGTATTGTTGTGAAAATGTCCGTGAATCGTATTGTGATGGTTGGGACTATGATTGGGAGTCAAATTGAGGTGATTGTTGGTAGTTAAAATGTGGGTTGAATTGAGTGTTAAAAAATTGAGGACGATGATCCATGGTGCAAGTTGAACTGACTAATGTGGAAAACTACTAAAAATGAACTTGAGAGTAAAAAAAATGATAATGTGAATTTATAGCAAAATTTCACCTGATTATACAAAGAAAAAAAAACGGTTAGAAAAATAGCCATTTGTGTAATGTAAATCTTCACATTTGAATTATAGCCGTTACCTATGGATTATTTAATTGATTTTTTTGCCTTTACTGCCGTGTTAAGCTGCTGGTCACAGTTGGAGGACACTTAAAATCTGAATGTGGGACCCATCCTTTAGCAGGTTGTTTAACTTGTCTAGTGCAAGCATTTTTTCTACTGTATTCATAGAGTCTGACACAAACGTGACACTTAAAGTGTCCATAACAGATGCTCTTATATGTAAGAGGCTTAGCGGCCAAAGTTCACCCAAATCCCAGGTTAAATTACCATTTTACCCTTTCCTATCCCATTTATTCCCTTATCCTTTAGTTTTTGATTTAACTTTTGTTCTCTTGATGGTTTTTTCGGTATTTGCGCCAAAAAAACGTACGTTATCATCCAACTTTTACAACCTTTATTTAGGTCCATTTTGCCCCTTCTACTATACCACATTTAATCATGCATCAGTACCCATCATAAGGATATATTGATTTGTGTGAGGACAATTTGTCATGTCAAAATAAGGTAATTAGGTTTAGGTCAGCTTTTGCAATTTTATTTAATATAATAATGAGGTTTCAATCAACAATATTGTGTGTAATTACATTTGGGTCAACAAGTTGTGGGATATTTTTAATCCGCTTAAAAAAAAGTCAAAATTAGTGGCTATTTTAGTGGCTATTTACGAATTGGTCACTAATATTTACATTCTGGCCAACTTCTTTGATGTAATTACATTTGGGTCAACAAGTTTTAGGATATTTACAATTTGCTCTTCGATGTAATTACATTTGGATTGACAAGTTTTTGGATATTTACAATTTGATTCTAAAAAAGTCAATAAGTGCCTATCTTAGTGGCTATTTGCGAATTGGTCACTAATATTTATACTTTGGTCAACTTCTTCCCTCAAATTTAGGATTTGTATATTATAACATGTATAATTACATTTATATGAAGATTCTATGGTCAACTTTTGTCTTCAAATTTAGAATTAATATATTGTGGATTATTTTTACACATACTGTGACTTTTCACTCTTTTCCGAACTTTGAATATATGGAGATTAAATTAACTCATAAAAAATGATTACATTTTTGCTCTATACGGCCAAAGTTCACCCAAATCCTAGGTTGAATTACCATTTTACCCTTTTCTATCCCATTTATTCCCTTATCCTTTAGTCTTTGATCTGACTTTTGTTCTAATCTTGATGGTTTTTCCGGTATATTTGTGCCAAAAAAGCATACGTTATCATCCAACTTTTACAACCTTTCTTTAGGACCATTTTGCCCCCTTTACTATACCATATTTAATCATGCATTAGTACCCATCATAAGGATATGTTGATTTGTGTGAGGACAATTTGGTCAAGTCAAAATAAGGTAAGTAGGTTTAGGTCAGCTTTTGCAATTTTATTTAATATAATAATGAGGTTTCAAATAACAATATTGTGTGTAATTACATTTGGGTCAACAAGTTCTGGGATATTTATAATTTGCTTTAAAAAAAGTCAAAATTAGTGGCTATTTTAGTGGCTATTTACGAATTTGTCACTAATATTTACATCCTGGTCAACTTCTTTGATGTAATTACATTTGGGTCAACAAGTTTTAGGATATTTACAATTTGCTCTTTGATGTAATTACATTTGGGTCAACAAGTTTTAGGATATTTACAATTTGCTTCTAAAAAAAGCCAAAATAAGTGGCTATCTTAGTGGCTATTTGAGAATTGGTCACTAATATTTATATTTTGGTCAACTTCTTCCCTCAAATTTAGGATTTGTATATTGTAATTACATTTATGTGAAGATTTTGTGGTCAACTTTTGTCTTCAAATTTAAAATTAATATATTGTGGATTTTTTTTACACATATTGTGACTTTTCACCATTTCCCGAACTTTGAATATATGGAGATTAAATTAACTCATAAAAAAATGAATACTTTTTTGCTCTATACCCTTATATATAAGAGGCTTAGCGGCCAAAGTTCGCCCAAATCCCAGGTTGAATTGCCATTTTACCCTTTTCTATCCCATTTATTCCCTTATCCTTTAGTCTTTGATCTGACTTTTGTTCTAATCTTGATGGTTTTTTCAGTATATTTCTGCCAAAGCGTACGTTATCATCCAACTTTTACAACCTTTCTTTGGGTCCATTTTTCCCCCTCTACTATACCATATTTAATCATGCATTAGTACCCATCATAAGGATATATTGATTTGTGTGAGGGCAATTTGGTCATGTCAAAATAAAGTAATTAGGTTTAGGTCAGTTTTTGTAATTTTATTTAATATAATAATGAGGTTTCAATCAACAATATTGTGTGTAATTACATTTGGGTCAACAAGTTCTGGGATATTTCTAATCCACTTCAAAAAAAGTCAAAATTAGTGGCTATTTTAGTGGCTATTTACGAATTGGTCACTAATATTTACATTCTGGTCAACTTCTTTGATGTAATTACATTTGGGTCAACAAGTTTAGGATATTTACAATTTGCTTCTAAAAAAGTCAAAATAAGTGGCTATCTTAGTGGCTATTTGCGAATTGGTCACTAATATTTATATTTTGGTCAATTTTTACCCTCAAATTTAGGATTTGTATATTGTAACATGTATAATTACATTTATGTGAAGATTCTGTGATCAACTTTTGTCTTCAAATTTAAAATTAATATATTGTGGATTTTTTTTACACATGCTGTGACTTTTCATAATTTCCCGAACTTTGAATATATGGAGATTAAATGAACTCATAAAAAAATGCATACATTTTTGCTTAGTATTCCTAGAACTAAATCCACACCAAATTCGCTTATACTTAATCTCATACCAAATTAAAACAAGACTTTTCAAATATTATACTCAAATGCATAGAAATAATGAACTTATATTCTTCAAAAAAGAAAACAAAAAGGCAAAGGTGCTAACAAGAGGGATAGGCACGTGCGTAGCACGAGTCGATAACCCAGTATTAGATAAGTCTCCAACAAGTGCAAATATTATCCAATTTGGTTTTAAATTTGTTATTATTTTTTTTAATATCGGATCCCAAAAAAATAGTACAAGCAATACAAGCCAGAAAATTTTTAAAAAATTAGCAACACAAATTTCTTTATTGCTCTACAAACCTCCCAAATCCCTAATGAACCTGTCTTTGGTATAGCTCGAGACTAAGTTGACTGAGGGAGGAAGCTACTAACATAACCCACTCAATAGAGATCACTTCAAAATTCACCGTGATTGCAAAAAGTCCCTACCAAAACAGCAGATTGATGAAAGAGTGCCAGATCTGCATGAGTAAATCACCAAATCTAAAAGGATAAGACTATCTATGCAAAGAAAAAATCTCTATGAAGAGAAGTATCCGGATCTAACCGCTGAATGAGGAGCGTAAGGAGATATAACGTAGGAAACCAGACAAAATAAAACAAAAAAAAAATCAATAAAAAAAAACACTCAGAGAGATGATATCCTCATAAAGAAGGACAAAACCCTCCTAGACAGAAACAACTATCAAAGTAAGAGAACCAAGGGCTCTCTTGGAAGAACCACTAGCAGCGGATTTATTTTTGGGGAAATTACATGGACTGAGGTTTGATGAAATTACACGGACCTCCCTTGTATATTGCGAAATTACATAGACCTCCCTTGTAAATAGATGGACTTGACGATGATAGTGAATTTACCATTTTATCCTCACTTTGTTTGCAATATTTCATGCAAAAAGACAAGCACTCCCTACTGAAATTACCCAAACGAGGTATTCTTCTTCTTCCCCAATTCCCCCTCCCAAAAATCAATCTCTCTCTCTCTCTCTCTCTCTCTCTCTCTCTCTCTCTCTCTCTCTCTCTTAAACAGAGCACCACCGATTCACCATATCATCAGCACCACAACCAAGACCCACCTCGCATGCCATCACCAAATCATCACCACCACAGCCAAGACCCACCATTGCAAACACCATTACCCCCCAAAATGGGTCCCCACTATCGCAAACAAATAAATTTCTTGCCAGAATGGCAGTCACCACTGTTGCCAAATTATCACCACCACGAACACCATCAGCCGCCACATTAGCCATCAATACAAATCCATAAAAAAAAACATGTTGATACCTTCCGATTAAACTAGATTTGGAAAACTCCCAACAAAGTAGGAAAACCCCAATCAATCTATCACCAAATTAGCCAAAAATCAACCAATCAACAACTTACATGTCAGAAAAAGTTAAGGCTTTTTATTACAGGTTGATTGAAGTGATAATATAATCTTTAGGAATTTTCCCTTATTTTTCACCAACCTCCATTGCCCCAAAGGGGCTTGAGAAGGAAAAAACTTTTTTGCGGAAGCGCGTGATTCAAAAACACAAACAAAGAATCCAAACGAGAAAGAAAGAACAAGAAACAATAAATCAATCATAAACACAAGACACAAAGATTTACGTATGGCTCGGCCAATGAAGCCTACGTCCACACCCTCGGAGTAACTCGAATTAATACACTATGATGATAGTGAAAACAAATCTAGGGAGCTTTACAATACCTTCCAATAGCTCTCTAGGTCAAAATGTGAAAGATGCAATATTCTAACTATTGAAAATAACCTAATATTAGGTTTACATAGGTGGAAACTTTCTAATCCACTTAGGAAACCAAAAATTTCCTAAAAATAATTTTTGCGTCAAAAAAGTAACTTCGTGGTTGCTCCAACGACACCCAGAAGGCAAGATTCCAGAATACAAAACAAAGCAAAGCATCCAATTCCCGCTAGCGTGGGTCGCTCGAGCGGCCAACACCACTTTTGATGTTCCTCTGCAAAAGAGTCACTAATGTCAACAAAGACATATTTTGAATTAGATGTATTTCAAATATGGAGTTAGGTGTTAGTTGTTCTTTGCTATAGTACGTGACAGTAGCTAGGTGGGTGCTTAGGAGAGAGAAATGGGAAGGAGGAAAGAGGAAGAATGAGAGATTGTGTTTCTTGCTGGGTTTCATTTTTGGTCAAATGTTGCTAGGTTATGGTGTTTGGAGGGAGGAGAAGAAAATGATTTTTTTTATCATTTTACTTTTGGCTTGTAAACTGAGAAGAAGAAGATGATGAAGAGGAGAGAGAGAGAGAGAGAAGAATTTGATTTTTATTTTCTTTCACTTGTTAAGTAAGGCCTAGTTTGGCATGTCGGATAAAACTGTCAGATAGGATAGTAATCATGTCGAATAACTTGTTATGATGTACTGTGTTTGAAACGTGCTGGATAAATGAAATACCCTGTATTTTTTAATGTATATTTTTATAAGCTTGGTATTGTTTCCGGAGTATCTATATGATCCTTACCCTTTGGTTGGTAAAATTTGGGTCCCAATCGATTGAACTATTTTCAATTGATTGAGATTGTGCATTTTCAATCGATCGAACCCACTTCAATCGATCGACCCTGTCGATAAGTTACCGACATAAATGAAATGATTGCATCTCAGTTCAATCAATTGAACCCTTGTCAATCGATTGATATAGTGCCACCTGTTCTCAATCGATTGAAGTTGTGTCAATCGATTGAAAGAGTTACGATTTTTATTCCCCGATTCACACAGCAGCTGCCACCTTGCACCATTCCTTTCCTATATATATGGGATGTGTTCATGTGTATGATGTTTGCTAGACCAGAGAGAGTTTAGAGAGAGTGGAGATATATATACATACATACCTATATATACACACATATATACACTATATATACATACACACACTGCCACAGAGAGAGAAAGAAGTAGAAAGAAGAAGAGAAGAAGAAGAATTGAAGGAGACAGAGAGAGAAAACAGAGACAGAGAGAAGAAGAGGAGAGAGGAAGAAGCCACCATTGGAGGTCAAGCTCCACAAACTCACCAAACACCCCCTTGATCACATAAGTGAGTTCTAAACTCACTCGGTAGCTTAGGTGTATTGTTTTCATAAGTTTGGACTTGAAGAAATAGACCTGAGTGCACCCAGAAGATATTGGACGACGCTGCCCAATTTTTGGGAAAGACGACTCTCAATCGATTAAACTTGGTTAAATCGATTGAACTTGAGTCAATCGATTGAAATTAATTTCAACCGATTGAAAATACTTCCATCCCAATCGATTGAAATGACTTCAATCGATCAAAACCCCCGGTTACCCAATTGATTGATATTTACAGTATACTAAAATCTCTTGTTGTTTATAACTTGATTTGCTCTGTTGTTTAAATACCATTACATGTTTTCAGTATGCAATTAGTTATGACATGATGCGATAATGAGATAACATTGTGAGTAATGTATTCCGGTTCAGAACATTAGTTAAGTGTGGACCCTAATCCAGTTGGTATTCATTCATTTTAATCAGAGTAGTCAGGCCACATGGGAATGTCATGTATCAGTAATAGTGAAACGTTAAGTAGGTTTGATAAGTTTTAGGAGAATTACGAGGACATGCATTGGTAAATTATATGTCCTTAAGTGCAGTGGACTGAGCACATGTCCTTAAAAGAGGTGGACCGGACCAATAGCCCTAAGATAGCTAGTGATCTAATCATATGTCCTTAAGTGCGGTAGACTGAGCATATGTCCTTAAAGTGGTGGACCAAACCAACAACCCTACGATAGCTAGTGATCTAATCATATGTCCTTAAGTGTGGTGGACTGAGCATATGTCCTTAAAAGCGGTGAACTGTGATCACTAGTAGACGTCGCTAAGTCGTGGCAATAGAACTGATGTGTCTTTGCTCAAAATGTTATGTCCCTGACATGCGGTGGACTACTCATATGTTATTAAAAGCGGAGGATGGACTGACGTGAGGTCTATGACTTGCGGTGGACTGCACATATGTTATTAACAGTGGTAGACAGAGCATTGGTGTATCCAGGAGCATTACAATCTGGTCTTTTCATCTATAAGTCAGATGTGATAGAGTCACGTATACAAGACGTGAGTAATCGATTAATGTAGAGGTTGGAACAAAGATAAAGATATTATTAGTAGAACTATATCTTATACACTCCCATAACTTACAATTACATCATACTTATGATACTATTTCAGTTTCTACTCACTCAGCTTTCAGTAAAGCTGACGGCCTTTTATGCCTGGACATTCCCTGTCCAACCTACCCTGTTTATCACCATACAGGTAATGAACCCTATGACGATGGCAACTACAAGGAGGGTGGTAACGCAGAGGAGGGTGGCCCCGCTAATACTGGAGAAGCTGGGAAGGATTACTATGTGTAGACACCCCGATTTTGACCAAATGTCGAATTAAGGAGAGTGTCACCTCCATATCCGATGATGATAAGGACCAAAAGATTTGAAGTATTCCAAGCTCTTCAGAAAGTTCTCCAAACGCGATAAAATTTTCACAGAAAAAAGAAATACCGGGTATTCAGGAGAATTCAGGAGTGAAAACATCACATTTGGAAAAGATCCCCGAAAATAAGTTTTTTAGAAGAAAAAGGATAAAAGAAAAGACCTAAAAGGGGAAGTTTAACGGAAACCGGCACACGGCAGTTTTTGCAGCACTCACAGAATGCCAGACCGGCTCTCACTGAATGCCGCCGACATTTTCTGACTGTTGTTCGCTTTAACAGTCTGTATTTTATGGTACAATACGTACATTGTTAGGATCAAGCGCTTACCACTAGGCCAAAAGCAATTGCTGTTAGTCAAGGCGCAACTTAATTTCCTTATGCGCATGATAGCGCAGAGCCCTGTACTGAGTGCCAGGTGGGCATGAGGGGCTGCGCCGGTTAAAGCGCCAACGGGATGGGCTGTCAAGCATCGATGCCCCGCAAACACGTGGCAGCGAGTCCATAGGGTGATCGCTGGCTCCCATAAAGCCAACATACATGTATGAGGATAAAACAAAAAAAAAACTGAAAAGTAATTTTGACAAAAACACAGCAATCAGCATTTTGAAACGGCTGTCACAGGGTGCCGCGCGACACTTATTGAATGCCGTTGCGGTTGTCACGAAGTGCCGCAACAGCATCCACTGAATGCCGCAAAGGATTTTTAACTGCCGCCTTCTGCAGTAGTCTGTCTGTTTTCGGAAAGTACGTATTGTACCACCAAATGAGATATTTAGACTAGTCTTTTACTCCGAATTCACTAAAAATACCTGGGTTTTTGTCTATAAAAGAAGAGTGATCTTCCTTGGGATAGAAGAAGAGAGATACCATAATATACCTAGAGATCACTACCACTATAACAACACATATTTGAGAGAGATAGAGAGTTTTGACAGCTTGAAGAAGCTTGGAAGACCTTCAAAGTAGAGAAGCTTTGAGGATAGTTTAGAGGTGATCCTCCAACCATAAGTTGTTTCTTTTCATTCTTTCTTTTAAGCCTCTAATCTTCAAACTACTTAGTTTTCTTTGTTTCATTTTTTTCTTGTTGTTTATACTTCCCTCTTGAGATTCTTAGAGATCCTCAATATCTCTCTTGAAAACTCTTGAGTTTGATCCCTTGATTCTATGTAAGCTTGTGCTTCCCATGGAAGACTTAAGATTGATCATCTATTACATAAGAACAAGTGGATGAATCTAAACCCTTACCATGGTTTGAGTTCTCTAACTTGGAGTTCTCATGGAATCTCTTCATATTCCTTGAAGACTCATGAGTATTAGTCATATCCTCATCTCCAATGACCATCAAATGGTAGGAGAAGGTAGTTTGAGTCTAAGCCTATCTCCATGGTTTAGATTCATCATCTTGAGATTTTGAGAAGTCTATTCATACTTCATTTGAAATTTACAAGTATAAGGGTCTTTAGTCTCCAATGACCATCAAATGGTAAGAGAAGTAGTTTGGATTAAGCCCAACTTCATGGTTTAATAGTTGAGGGTTAACAAATAAAGTTGAACTTGACAATGAAAGCAGTGAGTTCACAACCAGTTTTGATCATAGATTTTTAGTTGATAATCTAACCGTTGGAATTAAGTGAAACCAACGGGAAAGTGTCTATAACTCAAAGTTATACCACTGTATTATTTGTTTTAAGGAGATTTCAAGTTTAAAGTGGTTTGGTCATGAGTTTTGTGAAGTCACTACAATCTGTCCAGAGTTTCAGAACAGTGACACTCTTTTGAAATAAGTAAATCAGAACCTTAATAAAGTATTTGTAACCCAAAATAATTTTTTCTAAGTAGATTAATGTGTTAGGAAGTCACCTAAAAAGATCAAAGCATTTCTGATTTTTTTGCTATTTTTAGAAAATCATGCAAGAACTCTGGACAGGAGGTTGTAGAATGCTGAGTGATGGTTGGTTTTTGTCCGATTCCCGGAGATCCAACCGTTGAAAATTTGATTTCTTTTTTGGGTCAAAAACTAGACACACAGAGGCATCTTGTGTCCAAAATTCATCAAGATCAAACCACGGGAACCATGCTTTTTATTTCTTTGAAGTCATGATCTACTCTCAGCAATTTCCAGAATTCTGCAATAGTTTTAATCAATCTTATGAATAATGGCTTAGATGATATCTTCATGAGTTATGGTTCAAACCATGTCTCAATAATGATTAGTTAAGCTTGAACTCAAAGTTTAAGCGATCTAAATCATTGAGTATTTCATAATTTATTCTTGTTCACGTACATATTCATCCATATGGCTTGATACTTGTAATTAGGACTTATTTGCTTTAGATTTAATTACATTTTATAGATTTAAGCTAGAAATTTAGGATTGCTATTTCTAACTTTATATCTTGTATACCATGTGGATTAACCCTTTGTTTTGTAGCGCTATTAAGGTATGACTTCTTGAATTCCTCCTTAGTTTATTTTAATTTCTTGATTTTGTCGATTTTTCGATCTCATGCTCGACACCTTAGAATTAGGACTTGCCTTATGTGAATACATGTGATTAGAGACTCTTTTTAGGATTTTCTTTTGCTTGTATGCATTGCACGTTTAATATCGCGGCTGGATCCTGGGTAAGTTCTCTTATTCCCTATTGCATACCATATCGCTTGCTACTTGAAATATGTGATTTTTGAATGATATTTTTATCACTTGCAATCTTACACCCTTTAGACATGCTTTTGTAATGTATATTTATACATATGTATTAATTGAGGGCACATTTAAATTAATAATTCGATTAAAAGGATGTTAAGTAGAGGCCTATCGCGAGATAAGATTAGAAGGGGTGTTTTAGTCCGATGGACTCCTTCCCTTCTCATTCCATAATCCCCGGACCTAATTAATCTTTGGTTTCGCAAAAGATCAGTTTCCTTTTAAAATGGTTTCTTAATTTTTCCTTTTAAAAATTAAGTGGCGACTCATTGTTTCGTGTTTTAAATTGAAAAAGATTTTTAAAGAAAAGCTATGGGTAAAAGAAAGAAAATTGCGATATCCACACTATGTTGATGGCTATGTCTATGCCAGCTAAAGACTAGAATAAATTGTAGTTCTATTTCTGCTAGTAACGTTATCTTATGTTTTGTAATCGGGCATATATTGCCTAACACTCTGGTACTCTTTTTATTTGGACTCTGATGTAATAAATTAGGGATCTTATAAATGAAAAGTTTAGTTCTGTTACTATATTCTTTATCCATTACTGTTTAGAACTGCGTGATGTGAACAATTCAGTGACTTCACCAGTTATTCCCTATGAACCCAAAAAGGAAATTTATTTTTCTCTATTTTTGTTGCTCCGGTCGGTCGTGTCAATAAAACTATCAGATGAGCTGTTTATATCTTAATCTTGTATTTGGTCGTGTCCGGATATAAGTTCTGGATAATAAATAAATTACCACTTTTTAACACACACACGCAAAAAAAAAAGGGGGGGGGGGGGGGGGGGGGGGGGTTTGAATCACACCTAAAAAAATTGCTGATCTTAAATTGGCAAATGTGTAAATCAAATTTAAAAAAATAAAATAAAATAAAAAGAGCAGATTTGAAATTTTTTTAATTTTTTTTAAAAGAGTTGAATATTTAAGAAAAATGAATATGAAAAGAAAAAAAAAAGAGATCTAAAAATGAAATAGAAAAAAAAAACGGATCAGAAAAAAAAAATCCATCCAAAAAAGTGATCACAATCTCCTAATCCCACCAATACTGCCCCCTACCCCATGGGTTAGAGTTATCCCAATCTCCATGGCATATCAACCTAGTTCAGAGCTATTTTACCATATCCGATGGCGTACTAAACGTAGGATATGATAAAAGTTATCATATCCTGCCTCTTATCCTCACCACCAAACGAGGCATAAGAGTATTTTTGGCATTAGATAGTTAAAAATTTGCTTACATCATCAATTTCCTTCAACCCTTTGACGCACTACTAACGGAGGGGAGGTGTGTGCAATCAAACTCAAATCTCAAGGGAGGTCAGTATAATTTTGTAATATAAAATAGAGATCCATATAATTTTGTCAAATCTGAGGGGAGGTCTGTGTAATTTACCCGGAGGTCTGTGTAATTTAGCCAGAGGTGGAAGCTTTTTCTAGACTCTAGAGAGAGTAAAATTTTTAACTAATGCACAATTGTTTACGGGAAATGTTTGGCACACACACTTTTTGACATACTTTTTGACACACTATGCTTTAAACACATGTACCTTGTGTTGTTTGAATTTTTCACACTTTTTTGTGCACTACTTACACAACACAAGGTACATGCATTTAAAGCTGTGTGTCAAAAAGTGTGTCAAAAAGTGGGTGTGTGTAGCACTACTCATTGTTTACATTGCCGTCAAATAGTGCTAGTACTGTAAGTCTGTAATCTTGATATTTAAAATATGAACATATAATTCTGATCTTTGAATTAAAAAGAACAAAAATGATACACTCACACACAATTCTATATTCATCACATCTTGATCTTTGATTTTAGTGGACCCTGTGTAAGACTCGTGTGGAGATTACATGAGGCCCTACTAAAATCAACAGCTAGAATTGTTAGATGTCAAATTGTGTGTGGTTCAATTACGTTAAAGTGCGGAAAAGACTCGTAATTGCACAGTTTCTTACTTCTGTTGTTTTTTTTGCCGACAATTTTGATAAATAAACAAGACAGAGTTAATGATTATCTATATCTCATGAAAGTCTAATTTACATTTTTAATTAAAGGGCACATTATTTTCTAGCATTATGATAGAGATATAGATTTGTTTATTTGCCTATGGCACCAAGAAGTTAATGGTAACAATAATGTTAGTGGCACAAATAAGTTTCACAAACACTTACAAACACACTCTATCTTTCTTCTAGGTGGCATTGTGAGGTCCACTAAAATTATCCAGACCCCACAATGCCACCCATTTAAGTATTTATGCCCCAAATATTACTCTAATGGTAATACCTAGACTACTTTGTTTGTGGCGGTCTCAAGATTAAAAACTAAATAGAGGACAAAAATGGGTGCCAAAATAAGTGGCTTGACTTATTTTAATATGTTATCCACTAGCCATTTATTCCAATATGGTTCCTATAAGCATATTACATAATTTTCTGTCTAGTAAAACACAACACATAAAACACTTCCACCTCTTCAATTAGTTTAAGTTCATATGAAATAATAAACTAGGAAAATCAAGGCCATTTTATAAAGGAGTGGTTATTGAGAGTTCACATAGTAGCTTTGTGGTTTTTGATTTTTAATTTTGATTTTATATTTTTGTATTCATGATTAACTCTAATATGAGAGAATTTACTCCAAAAATAAAAATAAAAATCGAAAATAAAAAATCGCAACACTGTCATGCGAGTCCTGAGTGTGCTTATAAATCCACTAAATTTCCAAAAGATGTGAAAAGTTGATTATGGATAATATCTACCGATAAAAACTCTGAATGGTGGATATGCAATCGTTGAAGGGCAAAGAGTTGGACAGATAGGGTTTTTTTTTTTTTTGGGCTGTGTCTCAAATATCTAACCGTCTCTGTGACATTAACTGGGTTAGTATCCTAAATGTTAGTAACTCACGCACACGCAACGGGGGGCCATACCCCACTTTAAAGCAATTGGCTCCCTTGATCATCTCCGGGTTAGGGAGACTCGAACCCACAACCTCTCCATTGGGGAGTATGGGTCCTGGCCAACTGGGCTAGCCCAGCTGGTTTGGTGAGATAGGATGAAGTAATAAATTAATCCAAAAAATTGCAATTGACATAAGTTGTCCAAAATAGTTTTTAGCCCATTGCAATTGCAGAAGCTATTTTGTTGAATACTTTATTTTAGCTTTTGGAGTTCATAATTTAAGATAAACACCAAAAGTTGTTGCCAAACATGGCTTATTTCTGTTAAATTTAACTGATTAACTAACCGTTTCACTTTATTCCAAATACAAGGGTAATAGTGACACGATTTGAAATACAGGGGGCAAAGTGAAAAATTGGCTAAGTAAATGGGGTGTATATGTAATTAATCCATGAAATTATACCATAAAGGGGTGAGATAGGGCTACATAAAGGCGAGGGCATAACAAAAATAGAAATATAAGATTTGGTCCCTATTTTGGGTCATTAATAGGAATTGACCATATCCAGATTGCATGTATAATAATTAGTCCTAGATTTTGGAAGGTAATCAGAATTTAGTCCTTTTTCCCAATTTGATAGAGATTTTGCGGACCAATATACCCTTCACTTCATATATTTCTATATACATATATTTGTTACAAAGGCTTGAATTTAGGGGTTTTAAATTCAAAACCCAAACAACTATCTATAAATATATATATATATATATATATACACTAGTACATTGCCCGTGCCCGAGGGCACTACCGAACAATTGTAACTATACATGTGTTAGGATTGTGGTCCTACCATAGAGGCAAAAAGCCCATCATCCCCACTCATGTAGCGTGTGTTTGGCCAATGATTAATTCTTCGTAAATTCATAATACAATTCCCAAGTCGACGGCCAAAACCCAAACAACCCTCAAGTAAAAATAAAAAAATAAAAAAAATACCTCAATTAATGATAAACAAAAAATGAACAAAAACAATTCAATAAACCATTCAAGCATATGAATGTAAATCATTCAAGTACTTAAACTATAGATCTGCTTTTGTGAAATGCAATTTCACCAGTTTATCAACAACAACAACAAAAGTAATAAAAATATAGAATCCATGATAAAATAATTCATTTTCAGCAAATTGAATAGTTAATTAGTATCCCATAACTACTTCTCAATCATAACTAAGTAGAAACAAACTATGAATAAAACTACAATAATTACGAACAATATACATTCAACTTGATAAAAGCAAGAATGTTAAAAAAAAACACCTAAATTGAATATATAGGAAGTGCAGAAATGTTCTTTTATGAAAGCAGCTCTGAAGTAACACTGGTCGATTAAACACTCAAAATAACTGTTGTGAGCAATACAATTAAGAACAACATAAAGAAGAACATGTATTATGAACACAAATTGGGTAAAATACACTTTGGTACTATTCTTTTTTTCCTCCAAACTTCTAGTTTAGGCCCCCTATTATGCAAATTAGTGCCATCGAGTTTAAGCCAAAACTCTGCCAAAAAATTAAAAAGCCAGCCCTGCAAAAAAATCAAATGATTAGAAGCCAAAAAAGTTTAAAATAAAATTAAACTCATAGAAATCAAACACTACAAAATTAAAATTAAAATTAAATCAAATCAAGGCTTATGAAGAAATCAGTGACTCAAAAAAAAAAATAAGAAGAAGAAGAAGAAGACTTACCCATCCAGAGGACAAAATTATCTTATACTATCAACGAACAATTAAAATCAAAAAATTTGCAATTTCATATTCAACGATGCGAAAAACAATCAAAACAAATAAATGACAAATAAAGGTAGTGCTTACACTCCATTAAATGTGCTTAAGGAAATTGGTCCTAAGCTCCTGATTAGAAGAGTAAAGAATCAAATTGAAAACCAACTTATGATAAACTTTCCAACATAAAATGCAAAGCAGCCCAAACTTCATTGGATATAGTGTGCAGCATTACCTCCAAACAATCCAAACCTAGAAAATCACAGTGCCTTCAAAACAACCACTATTTTCTCTACTACCTAGCCTCCGAGCCCAAGTGGGTTTTCCGAGGGATCGCTAGGACGGAATTGGTGTTGAGAGAGAGAGAGAGACTGGGTGGGGGGGGGGAACATCTAGAGAGAAGGATTGGATTCTCAGAGATATGAAAGAAGAGGCAGATGAGAGAGAAAATGAGAGTGCTCTGTTTTTTGGACTGAAAAAATGAGAGTTCCAAGATTCAAAATGAAGTTCACTACTCGAGATGAGAGGAAGGTTGAAATCGAAGATGGCTAAGGTGATTTTTAGAGAGACAAAGCGAGAGAGAGAGAGAGACTATGCAAATGAAAAGTTAGAGCGAGATTGAAGTGTACATATGAGAATGTAGCATACATAGAATGTATTGACTAAAATCAAAGCTTTTATTGAGAGATATGTTTTAGGGAGAGAAATATTGATAATTGATTGTGTTGAGGAGAGATAATTGTCATCATTGGGAGATAGAGTTAAATTGGGACAATATTAGAAAGGAAGGTAACCTAAAATCAGGAGCACAATTTTGGCAAGGAAAAAAAATACGAAATCAATACTAATTAGTGTTCAAAATAAGATAACAATTATAGGAAGATATAATTTGGAGAGATTTTTTACCAATTCAATTCATACAATCGCATTAAATTGGGACAATATTAGAAAGGAAGGTATCCTAAAATCGGGACAATATCAAATTAAAGCACACTTGACTAAAACAAATTGCAAGTGTTGGTCAGACCATGAACGAAAATTAAATTAGGGAAAAGAAAAAATGGGGACTGAACAATCACCACATATAACACAAAAATGGTACGCACATAGACAATATAATAAAAAAAAATTGGATTCATTCACCATGGCCTATGGAAAAACACAAAGCTGCATAGATCACAAAACTTTTGATAAAATACAAAGTTTAAATAAAATATTACTATGGGAACACATTTAGTTAGTTTTCCAAGGTTACCAAAAACACAAATCAGTTTAGGAATATCAGTAACAGTTATGTATCAAAGCTGCCAATTCAACCAAAGAAGCACAAAAAGAAAGGGGGAAAAAAAACTTCAATAGAAACAAACAAAAATGAGAAAAGAATAAAAAAACAACTATGTTGCAGTGTTAGAAAGAGAGTACCAAATCAAATAAGTTTTCTAGATTTTTTTTGTTTTTTTACAAATCAAAAAAAAAATTTCGGTGAAAGAGAGTACCTATTTTTTTTTCTAAAAAAAAAAAACCAAATTGATATTTAAAACAAAAAAATCTGAGAAATAGGGTACCTAATAAAAATAAGAGAACAAACAAATTCACAATCACCCATCGTAAATTAGAATTATTGGCACTGAATCACAATTGCCCATGGGCACTGAATTTTTTTTTTTTACCATTTTTTTTAGAAAGAAAGTACATATACATTTTTTATTACTCAAAAAGAAAAACCAAATCAATTTTTAAAACCAAAAAAAAAAAAAAATTTGTCTGAGAAAGAGAGTACCAAATCAAAAAAAAAAAAATTGACAAAGAAAATACCAAATCAGTAATCTGAATGTAGCTCCGAATTTCAAAACGAAAAGCAACAAAATTAACAAACCTCAAAGCCACAACGATTTGTAATGGTAACAATTCAAACTCTAAAAGACTGAAACTCAAAATTCAAACGACAAATGACACCAAGGATCTGAAGAATTTTGAGGCAATCAAGCAACTCACAACGGTCCAATTCCATAACACTCGATTTCTCACTTTCAGTGCTGTAAACTGAAACCCTAACAACGTATATATATACGAATTTGATATATAAAAGTTGAAGGAAATTACCGATAGAGATGAGACTGTTACAGATAAAGAACGACCCAAATACAACTGAAACTTTTGCTCAAAACCCAAATGAGCAAATGTTCAAATGCAAGGATTGAGAAGAGATCGGTCAGATCCGCTGGAGGCGATAGTGGTGGACTACAGAAGAAAGAGAGAGAGGAGATCGAAAGAGGGAGTCAGGGAAAGCAGTCAATGGGGGTGGAGGAGCTCTTATCGGCCATGTGGTGGAGCGACGTTGGTGGTGGCGGTGGTCGCTGGTGTTAATGGTGATGGTGATGGATCGGTGAGAGAGAGAGAGAGAGAGAGAGAGAGAGAGAGAGAGAGAGAGAGAGAGGCGTTGGGGGTGTGGGTGTGTGATACTGATGGGGAATGAAGGTTCATATTGTGTTGAATTCATTTTTTTTACCCTAATCATCCAAGTTCTTATCTCTCTCTCTCTCTCTCTCTCTCTCTCTCTCTCTCCAATTCTTCTCTCTCTCTCTAAAATACAATCACACAAATGATTATATTCATCATCATCATCATCATCATCATCATCATCATCATCATCATCATCATCATCATCATCATCATGTTGAGATGAAGTTTGGGAAGGAATTTTTGATGCATATTAAAGAAGCCGTACGCGATTGGAGGAGAAATTCTCTGTTACAAACCATTGAAGAAGCTACTCATGCACTTTCCAACGGTCATTGCCGATCAACCTTACCTTCCGATTGACGCCGATGCCGTCGCCGAAGTTGATGAATTAGAGAGTAGCGAGCCATCTTTGGAGGTTCTACAGGACTAGTAACAATTTGTGTTGTGGATGCGAACAAGAAGCTTGAAGGCCGGAGTTCTCGACACAGATTGATGCAAGAAAGAGAATCACAGATCAAAAATTCGAGAGAAGCACAGTCTGGAGTTCTGGTATAGAGAGAAAAGTCAGATTTTTTCACGGAAAAGCGAGAATTTCTCACCTAAAAGTGAGAAATTTGTATTGAAAAGGTGAGAAATTTATTTTCATTTTGTGAGAAATTACTCGTCATATCCGTTTAAAAGGTGTGATATGTATATATATATTTTAATTGTTCTCGAAAATTGTTAATTGTTGATAATTTTCTCATCAAATCCTCTTTGTGTATGCTTATTTTTGTTTTTAAAAGTGGGTTATTCTACCCTTCTAGTATAAGTAAGAAATTTTCAATCGTTATACACATTAAAATGTGAAATTCTCACTATTTTCATACTTAGTTAATATAGTGAGAAATTTCACACTATTTAGCGCAATCTCAGTGATAATTTTTTCACTTTTTAAGTATGAAGTTTTGAATACGTAGTGCGAAATTATCAAGAGTTTGTGAGCAAATTTTCTCTCTCTCTCTCTCTCTCTCTCTCTCTCTCTCTCTCTCTCTCTCCACATATATAGTTATGGGAAGTAAATATTATGTGTGTGTATATATATATAATAGAACAACTATGTGTATTTTAGGGATTGAAAATCGGTAGTTATAGGTAAGGTAGTCGAAAATTTAGGAGATTTTGGATGTGGGGAGTTTTATTCCTAAAATCAAGGTGGTTGTGTTGAAAAGAGTAGGATTCTTGGTTTATGAACATTTAATCTTTAAATTCAAAATTCGTATGATATTTTGTTCAGATATGAAGGAGAGGATTAACAGCTATTCTGGTGGAAATTCAAGATTCGTAGAAAATATGTGAGAATTTTGATGAACAATTATTGCAGAATTTCTCACTTTTTATGAAGGAACATGGTATTAAAAAGTGAGAAATTATACAAAAAGTAAGTTGAACTTTTTTTTTTTTTTTTTTTTGAGAAATTCATAACTGTTCTAAATATGAAGTTGTTAAATGTAGTTGATAATCTGAGATTCTGGTAATAAACTTGTTGGAAGAAGTGACTTAGCATAATTCGTCACTGTGGTAATCTTTTTTTTTTAACTTACTGTTATGTATGTGATTTGTTTTGTTTCTCTATGTATATATAGTTATATCTGTTTTTAAATTCAAAACCATCATTCTGAGAAGTAAATATGGTGATTTGTTTTGTTTCTCTATGTATATATATAGTTATATCTATTTTTAATTTCAAAACCCTCATTATGAGGAGTAAATAGTGTGTGTATATATATTTCTAAAAATAACTAAATGGGGGTATTTTGGTCCTCAAAATAAGTAAGGGACCTATTTCTAGTTTCATTTTAAAAATGGACATATTTCTAGTTATGTGTCTATATTAGGACTAAATTCTAAGTTACCCTTAATAAAAAACCTAACTTTTAACAGGTCCCATTATTTATGGGTCCCAATGTCTGGGTCCCACCCAAAATAAAAATCTGGAAGCGATCTCCCTAAAACGTCTGCAAATAAAGCCAAAACAAAGAACAACTAAAAAGAATAAAAGGATTATTGATATGATGAGAATTTTCAGTAATTCATTATCAAGCCAAGGGGTAAAAAAGTTACTTCACTTGGATGGTACCTATGAACAGCAACTTGGGTGGTATTTTCTTTGCTAAAGTGTTATTGACTTCTTTGTAATTATTGGGGTAAAGTCTTTCTCTTTTATTGAGTTCTAGCTATTGTGGTTATTGTATTTTTATCCTAGCCAGATCTTAACTGTGAGTTGTCTATGTTTTTTTTTCCTCTAATGTTTTATTTCTCAAATTTGATTGAAATATGTTGAAGTGATCCCACTTTTAATAGTGGTGTCAACTTTTTTTGAATTTAGCCACACTTAAGTATAAAATCAGTTGGTTCATGTCATGAAAACTTTTTTCATGTAAGTTTTTTCCCATCTCAGTAATATTTTAAATGCATTTTTGAAAATGTTGTTCTTTGTAATTTTTAAAATGTTATTGACTTAACTTCTTTGTAATTTTTTTCTCCTAATGTTCTGCTTCTCAAATTTGATCGAAAGATGTTAAAGTGGTTCCACTTTTAATTGTGGTGTGAAAGTTATTTGAATTGGGTTAAATGCATTTTATAGTGAAATTTCACTTTAGGCCCTACATTTTCGATTGCATCACTTTGGGCCCTCAATTTACAAGCTTTGCTTCAATCAAGGACAATCGTTAACAGTGTTTAAAAGGTATAACAAAATGGACTACATGGAGGTCCAATTTGGGCCCTGTATTTATAGTGAAGCTTCACTTTGTGCCCTCCATATGGTCCATTCTGTTATACATTTTAACGCAGTTAACGATTTTTCTTAATTGAAATAAGCTTGTAAATTGAGGGTCTCAAATGTTGTAATCGAAAATGTAAGACCCAAAATATTACTTCACTACAAGTACAAGATACCAAAGTATTTTTTAGCCATTTTAATTTAACCACTTAAATATAAAACTAGTTAATCCACGTATAAACTCTTTTTCATGTAAGTTTTTTCCTTCTCAATAATTTTTTTAAATGTATTTTTGAAAATGTTATACTTCTTTGTAATTTTTAAAATGTTATTGACTTCGCTTCTTTGTAATTTTTATTGGAAAGGTTGACTTTTTTTGTAATTTTTGAAACTATTATTGAGTTATTTTTAATTTTTATTGACTTCTTTGTAATTTTTTGGAAATGTTGATGTTTTTTTAATTTGTATTGACATCTTTGTAATATTTGAAATATTGTTGACTGCACTCTAATTATTGCCTTGGTAAGAGGCGGCGGTACAGGGGCTGAGCCGCTGAGGGGCAGTTTGGTGACCATATGGATAGTATAGGGCCCAGGTGGCTTCTAGAATCATTTCATATGGACCGCATATGAGCTGGACGTATAAGCATTTAAATTAGGAGATAAGGCTGAAGAATGTGAGCAGCCTTTGGCGGTTTTTGACAAAAGTAGGGCCCAATCTTTCAACTACATTGAGAAGTTTCTGTATGGTGCGGGGATTTTGCCAATAGAAAGTGAACTTTTATTATCTGGTAATGCTATGTGCACATAAAATAATGTATATATAAAGTGTGTATATAAAGATTTGGACTATTTATATTAGTGAAGTACATACCTGCATATATGGGACCTACCGAAATTAATTGTCCAGATCTTTATGTGCACACTTTATGTGCATGAATCATTACTCTTATTATCTTCCCTTGAGTTCTTAAAACCATAATATCTTTTTGTAGAAATGATCAAATAACTGTATATTTTATTGCTAAAACATCAATTTATATCATTAAAACAAATACAAGTATACGAAATAAATAGAGACTATTCTACAACACATGGATAATCTTTAACCACCAACAATAGAAAAATAAGTGAGGGATAAGATCCCCTCCTCGTGCGAAATATAAAAAAAGAAAACACAGGAACACATCTCATGCACCTAAGAGAGGCAACCAAGAAGAGTTTATACCCACATGCTTAAAAGTTATGGGAACCCCCATCGACCAGATACTAGAGTACCCTAGACGCATAGGAGGTCGTGGTTGCCACTTTCCTTGAGGAGTGAACTTAGATGTGTCAGAACTAGGTTGAACCCCAACTCCGGACAGGACAACACCAGATCTATAAGAAAATATCTTTAGATCTGGAGAAAGCACACGAAAACAACCTTTACAAAAGAAGGGGGAGAGCTTCACAAAGGAAGAAGGAAAAAATCAAACAAGAAACATCTAATTATACAAATCCTATTCTTATTTATGTAAAAAATATAAATTAATATTGTTCTGCAATCAAAGAAAGATATTAATTGAAAATGCATTAATCGATCACTTAGCAAGGCAGTGCATTATTAACCAAGACCACCATGTGACCATAAAATAATTATTTCTCAATTAGATGGGCCCTTAGCTTCTTCAATTCGCTGCATATGTATTTCTAGTTGAACCAAGTTCAAAGCGCACTTGCAAGATGGTTAGTAACATCTCTCTTAACTGATTGAGCACTGCTAAATACATTTACTCAATTTCTCTCACACTCGCGTTATGCAACGAGGAAGAGTACACGAACCATCACTCGTTGTACATGAAAATCTAAAGAGTAATTTAGTGGGTACTTGGCTTCATTATTGCCTGCACTAAGAATGAATATTATATGGGACTTGAATGGAATTATAAAATAAATAACAACCTCATGTGTGTTAAATTAAGGGTAAATTACTTTATACCCCCTTGTAGTTTGCCTCTATGGCACTTTGGCCCCCTGTAGTTTGAAATGTGACACATAACCCCCCTGTAGTTTGCCTCTGTGGCACTTTACCCCCTGTAGTTTGAATTGTAACACATAACCCCCCTGTAATTTGCTTATGTGACACTTTACCCCCCTATAGCCAAAACAAATTGTTTAAATGACCAACAATTACAGGGGGGTAAAGTGTCACAGAGGAAAACTACAGGGGGGTTATGTGTTACATTTCAAACTACAGGGGGTAAAGTGCCACAGAGGCAAACTACAGGGGAGTTATGTGTTACATTTCAAACTACAGGGGGCCAAAGTGCCATAGAGGCAAACCACAGGGGGGTAAAAGGTAATTTACCCTTAAATTAATTAAGAATATCCAATAGTAAGTATAAAAGGTAAATCCATATATTGTCACCATCTATTTACATATATATTGTGGGTTTGGATTGTGTTGCGCTTGGTATTAGCTGGCACTTGTTTGCAAAACAAGAATATTTGTGTTGAAAGGCAAGTTGTTGGAATATGACTCCAATCAATTTCAGAGTACTACTGGACTACACTTTTTTTTAATTTTCGTTTTTCTAATCTCAACAGTCAACACTTAGATGATCATGTAACATTTTAGATGTCCCCTAAAGTAATAAAGGGTCAACAAAAGTTTTCCAAGTATTTTTTGTGTGTTATGATTCTTAAGAATATGATAAAACCTTATAGCCCAAAAAATGGTGTTTTTGGTTAATATCTTGTATGGCTTTCAGTGTAGGGTGTTTCACTGTTTTGGAAAGTCATTTTCAAAATTATTCCGTCTAATTATAATTGCATCATCTTCTTTGTGTTTATTAAATTAGAGTATCTAACCCAAGGGTGGAGTAGCTCCTTGAACTTATATATTGAGTAGCTAGGTTATAAGTCCCCGATGTGGGACAGACAATCTCAACACGCCCCCGCACGTGTAGCATGACTGAGAGCCAAACACGTGGATTACTGAGATAGGGTGACGTGGAGCACACGTAGATAAATTGGCCCAACAATAACCTGCTCTGATACCATGTTAAATTGGAGCATCCAACCCAAAACCAATTGGTAATGGGTGGAGTAGCCCCTTCAACTTGAATATTGAGTAGCTAGGTTATAAGTCCCCGATGTGGGATAGACAATCTCAACAGTTTTTAACTTACTTAAAGATGTATTATTATTTTTTTGTTTTTCAAAAAGTAAATCTTATTTACTTTCATTTTTAATTTGGAAGAAAGGTTTTGCATATGAAGATATGAGTTCAGGTTTAATGAACCTCTCGAATGCCTAAACTTATATAGAAAATAACTATCACCCTGATTAATTCCTATCTCTTATTTGTAAATAGTTCTAAAGGTAAGAACCCGTGCTATGCACTGGCTGTTTTCAAAAGTTTCAAAAAAAAAATTTCAGATTATTTGGGCTGCTTTCAAAAATTTCAAAAAAAAAATCAGATTATTTGGTACTAAATATTAGCAGTGTATGCATATCTTTTGCCAACTGAGTGACCAACTTCCAGAACAATCACAATTGCAAGCATTCTTTTAAAAAACAGCAAAGATAAGGAGACTGCTTAAAATATAGAGAGCATTTTTGCTCACCCAAAAAATGGCTGGTGTATGCTCACCCAAACATCCCATTGGCCAATGCAGTGGGACTCATGATTAAACAATGAGTAGTAATATTAAGCACCTAATGGGTACACTCCCTATTTCCTATACATGAACTTCACTAAATAAATAAATGTATAAGGGTTTTGTTCACTAAATACATACATGTATAATGCTAAATACATTTATAGAAAAATGTGTGCAATGTATTTAATCAAAAATAAATTAATATTATATCCCTATCTCCTATACAATAACTTTACTAAATACATACATGCATAATGGTAAATACATTTTTAGAAAAATGTGCAATGTACTTATTCAAAAAAATAAATTCATATTCAAATACATACATATATAATGCTAAATACAATTGTTTCAATTTTTGTAGGGAGGCTTTTAGGTTTATTGAAAAGCATTTATAGAAAAATGTGTGCAATGTATTTAATTAAAAAATAAGTTAATGTTATCTCCCTAACTCCTATACATGAACTTTACTAAATGGGGGCTGCTAACTTACAACACGATGGTTGTAGGTTAGCAGCATACAACAGCACTTTTAGCGACGAAAAACAGGTTTGTAGCGACGAAATTTTTGTCGCTAAAGGTTCCAACTTTTAGCGATGAAAAATTTCATCACTAAAATCTTATTTTTTGTCTCTAAAAGTCTCCTATGTTGTAAGTTAACAAATCCCTTACTAAATATATACATATATAATAGTAAATACATTTCTAGAAAAGTATAATGTACTTAATCAAACAATAAATTCATGTTCACTAATACATACATGTATAATGCAAAATATATTTGTTTCAACTTTTTGAAGAGAAGCTTTTAGGTTTATTGAAAAGCCTTTTATAATTAATGTTCTTATTTACTAAAAATTTATAACTAAAATTATCAAATAAAACCAAAAATAAAATGGAATGTCACATAGGTGCCATATGAAAGCATGTGGAAGGTGAAGAAAATTCCACATAGACGTCATGTGGATAGCCTTAGAAATGGTCTTTGGTCCCAATAATAGTATACATCTATAGATAGATTTGTTATCTAAATAATTGCATTAATACATGTACATATATATAACACGAATAAAATATTTCTGTTCCAAAAGCAGCACTAGTCCATGTATTTTATTAAGTGAACATCATCAATTTAGTGAGTGAAGACAAAGCCAAGCAAATTGGATAAACTTTTGAGTCAAATTATCAGATAGCTAGCTAGGTAGGAATGGCAACGGAGCAGTATTGGTTGGAAGTTTCTTTTACTAACTGATTAGCGTTCAATATTGCATTCGTGCCCTCGTGATTTGCTCTTATTGGACACAACTTATCACCTAATTCGAGAGATTTAATGGATAAATTGAGCATTTGTTAATTGTCTTGATTGTTCATTTCTATCTAATAAAACCCTTTGTTTTGTAGGTTTTGGTAACTCTATGGAAGTTAGAACCATTTTCCTTGGTTCCTAACTCAAAAGGGTAAAGATTAAATTTCCTTAGGGCCGGATCGATCCGGGTATAAAGGGCGGATCTATCAGTTGCTACGTAGGGATCTGGAGATGTCTTTTTAGGAAGTCGGATCGATCCGAATTTTACACAAGGATCAATCCGCAATTTTTGACAAGGATTCTGCTTCCCCAGATGAATAGCGGATCGATCCGGCGTTTTTGCCTGGGTTCGATCCGCCCCTGCTGTAAACCCCTCCTTTTTATTACAAGTTTGCCATTTTGTTTGAGATGTATAAATATATAAAGATAGTTTTTTTTAGGGATCTTATCTTTTGTTGGGAGGATTTTAGTTGTAGTTTTTCTCTCTTCCTTCTTCCTCTCCTTCTCTTCCATTTTGCTCTCCATTGTTGTAAACTTGAAGCTTGGATTGAAGTTTTAATGCCTAGGTATATCTTCTACCTCTTTTCCTTTGATGATATTGCTATGTTTTCCATTATCGGCTAGATTTACTTGGGTTGTAGATCATGAACTCTTGGATTTAATATTGTAGCATTTCTAGGGTTCATTTGTGTAGGATTCAAAACTAGGGGCTTTATTTGTCTTGCATCTTTGATTGTCAAAACTTAGACCTTGAATCATACCCTATGTATTTCATATGGAATATTATGTAAACTTGTGTTTTGCACTCCATGTGTTTGATAAATATTGTGTATGGGATTTAAAACTTGGAGTCTTCATCTTTGATGTCAAGCATCTTTGATTGTTCAAACTCTTGGGTTTTAAATACGACATTTTGAAGGCTTCATAGGTGATTTGTCCACCAAGTAGATTAGTTAGTGTAGGGTGAACAAATCATTCGGTTTAGAAGTCATGGAGGCTTCATCTTGTATGTCATGCATCCTTGATAGTCAAACGTTAGCTTCAAATCTATTTCTATGGAAATCTTAAAACTCCTTTCATCTAACACATAGGTGCACTCCTTATGTTTGATAATATGCCACATTGAGATGTTACCTTAGAGTGTGCTTAAAACATTAGTCCATTTCATCTTGTTGTGACCCAAGATGGGGGGAATGATCCCAATCTATTACTTTTTAGATTAGTTTTCTCTTTTATCCTAAAAAAACCCCAAAAGACGCAAAGTCATTTTAAATGTTGTTCTTGTATCAATCCCAGTGGACTCGACACCCTACTTCCAACATACTACATTTTTAATCGGGTTAATAAAGTACTTGATTTTGACACAATCACTAACTCTACCCCGTCTAAATGTAACTTACTCCGACTCCACTCTGCTCCACTAATGAGATTTATTAACTCTAACTCTGTTTAATATTAGCCACTCCAACTCTACTCCGTCCTAACCAATTTAAATGATTTTTCTCGTCCATAAACTTTTATAGGATTAGAGTTAATTTGCACTGTTTATGAGGGAATAGAATGTGTAAAACATGTGTGTTGAGGCCACAATAAAATACCCACCACTTACATTTATTATATATATGTATATATAATAGACAAAGCCAAAGCCAAATCTCTTCATCTACAGTGCCACTTGGCATTTTAGTTTTTTTTTTTTTTTTTGCGACATAGGATTCCCTACATTTCCCTTTCTTTTTTTTTTTTAAATTATTATTCTTTTCTTTTTTTTTCCTTCTTTAATTCTTGCAATTAGGTTTCTTGAAAGCCTGCGGTTATACACATTGGTATATCTGTATAGAATTAATGCATTCTTCTCTACGCTCCTCTTTTTACTTTCCATCTACTTTATTGATTAGAAAGAAACCCAAAAGCCGAAAAAAAAATTAAATTGTATCAAAAGCCAACTTTGCACACATAAATATGAACTGTTTGAACACACCGAAAGTGCTCATGGTGAATTGGAATAGATTTTTTCATTTTTATTTTTCTTTTTCAGTTTTCTAATACACATGAACCATCTTTAATGCAAGAGTAAAGCATTGTACACATTGCATATGAACTAAAGCACAAATTGAAAATAAAACTGCTTATTGGGAATTGTATGTTGTGCGGAAGCACCCACAAACTAGCTCTAATACCACTTTGTTGTTCAGAAGCGCTTTTCCAAACCATAAGCAAAGACAATAATCTAAACAAGAAAAGAGAAGGCAAAACAAGCACACACAAAGACACAAGATTTTTACGAGTGGTTCCGCCAACTATGCCTACGTCCACTACCCAGAACCAAGGAACAATCCACTATCAAACGAACGGATGATTATAGTGCCATTGTGAGGAATCACTCCCTCACCAATACAAAACGAATGATCTCTCTAAACAAAACCTCTCCAAAAGGCTAATCAACTAAGAGATCCTAATGAACCAAAAGGTTCTATAAATTTGAGCTATCCTATCTCTCTTTCTCTCTCAAAAGATATGGAGCTCCCAATGAACAATACAACTCTCTATTGCAAAATATGTAAAGTTCTTCCAAACAAACAAATTGAACCAAGAGGTTCTCCAAAGAACAATAAGCCCCAATGGCTTAAAGTTACTTCCAATTGACTCCAAAGAGTCCTTATATAGGGATGTACATATTCCCTATTCCGATTGACTCCAAAGAGTCCTTATATAGGAATCCAAAACCAATTAGGAAAGCTTATTTCCTTCAAACAACCTATAGTCTGAAATTCGCGTGTCAGCTCCAGCGGGACACGTATCGAGCGACATTTCAAAACCTCCTACAAATTACCTCACACATAGCTCGCACTCTAGCTCTCTCAGGCGGTAAAGCCAATTTTCTAATTCCTTCTTCTTTCCCAAATCGAGCTACAATTCTAACAATCTCCACCTTGGCGAGATTTCTAAATTTCAATACAAATTGAGCCACACAACTCCAAAACAATCAAACTCCACCATGGTGAGATTTGATCCAAATGCTTAATTTCCAAATCAACCAAATGCAAATCCAAAGCCAAATCCAATACAAAACCCAAAAACAAATGCAAACCTGTAATTATCATCCACCTTGATACGACGACTAATACCAAGCCCAAAAAATAAATGTTCCTTACTCTGGTCTCCAAATTGTGATCTTCAATGCAAATTGGTCAAGTCTAAACCATGTTTGATCTTGAACCCACTAATGACCGAAGTCAACAAAATCTCCAAGAGAACAAGATCACCAAACAAATCATTTTCACGATCCAAATTGAGTTATACCAACTCCAAAATAATTTACCAATGCTAGCAAATTCTGAATTGTCGACACAAACCTAGCTTTGCTCCAAATGCCAACTTCCAAAAGACTAGTCTCAAACAAATGAGGTCGAGGAGATACCTCTTCCAAACTAACTTGGACAAGGGGATTATCATACTTTACCTTCTCCACAAATAGGAATACTTCCAAAACAACTCCTCCAATAGGACTCCCATCTACCAAATGCACATCAACGAGCCCATCCAAAACAAAATTGTAATACCCTATATTTTGGAGTGTATATTAATAAATAAGACTTGGTATTATTTCTGTAACATCTATATGATCCTTTCCCTTCTGTTGGACAAACTTTTGTTCCAATCAATCGATTAGCATAAGTACCAATCGATTGCCAACTTTTGACTCCGAATCGATTTTATCCCAATTGATTGCCAACTTTTGACTCCGAATCGATTTTATCCCAATCGATTGCCAACTTTTGTAAACTAATCAACTGCCTTCTCCCAATCGATTGAAACCCTAATGACTTGACTCCATGATGTGGACTTTCCCAGCCAATTGCCTTTCATCCAATCGGTTGTCCTTATAAATACTTGTATCTAATTGATTGCCATTAGTCCCAATCGATTGGCAGCAGAACTTGGTTTTCAAGTTGATTCGTGGTTTGACGTATGTCACTCATTTTTCCTATATATATATATGTCTTTATTTCGTGCCCAAGGAAGTTTGATGACAATTTATGGTGAGAGATAAGTGATATATATATACATATATACACTCACATACACACATATATATATATATATCTATATACACTCACATATATGTATCTCTCTACACATATACACTCACTGGATAGAAGAAAGAAGGCAAGAAGAAGAAGAAAATAGAATAAAGAAGAAGAAGAGAAAGAGAGAGACAGAGGCAGAGAGAGGAGAAGAGAAAGAGGAGGAGGAGAGAGAAAGCTTGGAGATTCCATAGCTAAACACACCCACACACTTCTAGGTAAGTTCTAACTCACTTGGTCCCTTTTATTTGTTGTTTCACAAGTTTTAAAGAAGGAAAGATGTAGCTAAAATGTCTTCCCTACGTTTAATTCTGCTGGAGTGTCATTCTACTGGAGAAGACGAAGTCCCAATTGATTGCTATAAGATCCAATCGATTGGAATCGATTGCCATGAGTTATGACTCCCAACATTGGTAATCGGTGATGTCCTTAACAGTGGTGGGCAGGACCAAATAGTCCTAAGATAGCCAGGTGATCCATGATATGTCCAACAGTAGTGGGCGATTATGTCCTTAACTGTAGTGGGCGGGGATCACTGATAGATGTCGCTAAGTCGTGACAATGGATTGATAGTTTTTGTTCAAACATTATATCCCTGACAAGCAGTGGGCAATTATGTCCTTAATAGCGGGGGATGGACTGACGTGGTGTCCATGACAGCAGTGGGCGGTTATGTCTTTAACAGCGATGGATAGAATAATGGTATATCTCTAGAGTTGAATGATTGAGTTTGTTCATTCAAAAGTTTATTGGTTATCGGTCTTAGGGCAACAAGACGACAATGATTGGGTAATGACATAGGAATAAAGAAAAGATATTATTATAGTAGAACTTAACTAAGGTCGTTATAACTTGTTAATGTCTCAATAGCTGGTACCTTGTTAGTTTCTATTCACTCTGCATTTAGTAAGTTGACGGCTTTGATTGCCTGGACATTCTCCATTCAGACTATCCTGCTCCTAATCCTGCAAGTAATGAAGCTTACGATGATGGCTACTACCAGGAGGGTGGTTATGCAGAGGAATGTGGACCCACCGATAGTGGATATGCTGGAGAAAACTACTACGCTGACAATTACATCTACACCACCTGAAGACGACATAGATATTAGTTTCTATGTTTTCTTCATGCTTATTATTACATTTCGTAACTAGGCATACTTTGCCCTAAGACTTTTGTATTTCTATGTTCAGACTCTGATGTAATTGCTAGGACGTTTTTGTTATACTCAGCTTAAAATATATCACTGTTCGTTCTATTTACTGTTGTTTAGAACTACATTGTGTGGACAACTCAGTGACTTCACCAGTCATTCCCTATGGACCCAAAAAGAAAATTTTATTTTCCTCTATTTTCGCTATTTCGGGGCATGACAAAACGAGTATCCTCCCCAAAACAATTTGCTCTCCAAAACAAACCTTGCGGGTTTTGACACTTTCTAGCAAACCTTTTTTCTAACATACTTTGTCAAGTCCCCAAATCAACTTATCCATGCTTCATGTGGGGAAGCTTGGACCCAACAAAAGGTTTCTTTCCAATGGTGGTAGCTCCACCTCCAAATGAATTACCTCGCAAGATATACAAATTATTCTCATCCGTTCCAAAAAGCCGAGAGCTCTAATTGAGACTTTCAAGTCTCCAAAACAATCAATATGACTTTGAAACCTTAGACTCCAAAGCACCCAACATAACAAATTGGGTAGAGAACCAAAAAGAATGAGAGCCTTATCCTCATCCTTAACCAAAACTGTAACATCCCAAAAACAAATTGTTCCATCAAATTTTTTTTTTCAACTTCAAGCCTCGTGTTTGAACAAAACATCTTCAAACCTTGTGTGCCAAACCGAGAAGCAGTTGAACCAAGTCCACCCGTCTTTGAAATAATCCATCCTTTTCCAACAAACACCCTAGGTCTCAACTTGGCTCTGATACCACTTTGTTTACAGAAGCACCCAAAAACTAGCTCTGATACCACTTTGTTGTGCGAAAGTGCTTTTTCAAACCACAAGCAAAGACAATAATTCAAACGAGAAAAGATAAGGCAAAACAAACACACACAATGACACAAGATTTTCACGAGTGGTTCGACCAACTATGCCTATATCCACTCCTCGGAGCCAAAGAACAATCCACTATCAAACGAATAGATGATTACAGTGCCATCGTGAGGAATCACTCCTTTACCAATACAAAACGAATGATCTCTCCAAACAATTAAAATCTCTACAAAAGGCTAATCAAATAAGAGATCCTAATGAACCAAGAGGTTCTACAAATTTGAGATATCCTATCTCTCTCTCTCAAAAGATATGGACCTCCCAATGAATAATACAACTCTTTATTACAAAAGATGTAAAGTTCTTCCAAACAAACAAATTAAACCAAGAGGTTCTCCAAATTGAACCCACCCTACAGGTTCTCCAAAGAACAATAAGCCCCAATGGCTTAACGTTATTTCCAATTGACTCCAAAGAGTCCTTATATAGGGATATACATATGTCCTATTCCAATTGATGGAAAAACCGGTTTAATTTAAAAGTTTAAACACACAGCGGAAAAGTCAAGTTATAAAAACTTAATGGCAGCCCAGGATTTACTACTCGTTAATTCCATAGATGCGCACAAGAGGGGACAAGAGTTATACCTTAGTGTCTTGAACCCAATTCTGATTTTCTTCTTCTTCCTTGGTGATGCAGCAGCCTCCACTAGGTTGTCTTCACCCTTATGTCTCCTACGGATGCTTGCCGGAGAGACTAGAGATGATGGGATCTCTAATAGAGAGGAAAAAGAAGGTTTGGGGCTCTAAAACAGTTTCTGCAGCTTTTGACGTTCTAAAACGACGAACGTTTTTTTTCAGAACGCAGCTGCCCTATTTATAGATTCCCAGAACCGACCTAGACTTCGAGCGATCGAAGATCTTCGATCAATCGAACGTTCGATCGATCGAACCATTCTCGATCGATCGAGACTGCCAAAACTTCAATCGATCGAACATACTTCAATCGATCGAACTTGTCTTGACAACTTCCTCATGTGTCTTTCCAAGTATCCTGGCGGAGCTAAGAGTGGGACCTCGTAGGCTCTTTATTGTTGGCTCAGACCAGTTTGTTAATTACCGTGACCAAACTCTTTGATCAGCAAACTAACTAACTGATCAGTTAACGTTTACTCCACTATAAAACGATAACTGAACTCCAACGCAAAAGAACATATCCGAAGCGATAACTAGACTTGTGTGTTGTACAAATGTCCCTCTACCTTCAGCATTCGTAATCATATTCAGGTAGTCGGATAACTGTTACTGTCAACCTGAATATCGATTACTTCTTGTATTCCTTGAGTCCCATTCACCTCTCATGATTACCAAACATGTTGATAACTCTTATCAACAAGACTGCAGTACTCAGTTATCGACTTGGTGACATTCTCAAGGGAATGCTTACTCTGAAACAGAGGGTAGATTCTGTCTTGACAATATATGTTCACAACCCTATGAATATGACATACCCAAGATACCCAGGTGTTGATCTTCTATAGACCTCACTGATTGGTAAGTCAAAGCAGTCATATCCACAGTCTGTGTTCATAATCGTCTCAAGATTAAGAACACGTACCTTATACAAGTTATGAGTTCCTATCGACTGATTGACAGCCTTGAGTGTCAATAGGAAAGCTCAGGTCCGTTAATGCACTATAACCACTAGCATATTAACTAAGAGTTACACTCTAGTGATTGAGATTGATCACTCTATCCAATGTTAGTTAATCATGCTACAGTGTAAACCCGATGAGATATCCTAGTCTCATCATCCACTGTGACATGTTCTAAGTAAAAAAGAATAGCAATTCGTATCTCACTTGTATGTATCTCATACACACACGCATTACTTACTATGATACTTAAGAATAACAATCATCTCATGAAAGAAACATACATAACAAAATGTAAAGCTGATATCCATATATTAAAATGTCAATGTCTCCTATATAAAGTAATGGTTTGAGGGCACAAACCCAACACCAATATGTTTAGGATTTGCTGCCAAAGCTAAATTAGGAATCCAAAACCAATTAGGAAAGCTTATTTCCTTCAAACAACCAATAGTATGAAACTCGCGTGTCCGGTCGGGCAGGACACCTAGTGGGCAACATTTCAAAACCTCATACAAATTACCTCGTACACAGCTCGCACTCTAGTTCGCTCGGGCGGTAAAGCCAAATTTTGAATTCCTTCTTTTTCCAAATCGAGTCACAATTCCAAAATTGTAATAGGATGAAATTAATGTAGGAGATGACAATATATAAATACATAGAATTATAGATATATCCAAAGCTATGAGCCTAGGATATGGCCTCCTCTTGGGTTTCAATATATGAGGTGGTTTATTGGGTTGGAATAATTAAATGTGACCCTTCTGTTTTAAATCATCATGATGTATTTGTTCTCTATTTTTTCTTTGTACCCAGTTAAATCATAGTTATGCACCCAATTGACTGCATTTTGGTGATTTAGCATTGGCATTTTGGGTAGTTAAAACTTCTCTTTAGGCCATCCACACAATGAAAAGGGTGTGAGCAGTTAGAGCCTGAATCTGGTGATGTATATATGCTAGAGTGTTGCTTCCATTTTTCTTTTCTTGTGTGTACGTGTTACTACATTTTACTTTGCAACCAAACAAAGCAGGATCATGCTTTATTTTTTCTTTTGGTTCTGCATAATATGGTGTTCTTATTACCGAAAGAAAAATAACAAACATATATTGTCAACTGAGAATTCTGAAATATGTCTTACAATTATGATTCATACAAATTAGCATATATAGACTATTTAATTAAGTGGCTAAACGTTTGTAATTTTCAGGCATATCAAATTCTTATATAAGTATTCTTTGCGTTAATAACTCATACATATGCTATGTCTCCATTCTCACAATAGAGTTACATCCCCAATTCCTCTTTCCACTCAAATTTTCTATCAAATTCTCATTATCGTGTTGTATAGTATGCTTATATTTTGGTGTTTCAAGTGTGGAAAAAGTTACAACAGTGTAATTAATAGATAACATTTTAATCATTATTATTGTTGCATCTAGACAAATATTTGGTTGTTTACTTGCATTTTTGTTTTTGGCCAATTCCCGTGCATTTGCATGAATTGTCGACTAATTTTAGAAAAATTGACCACAACCTTTGGACACTGGAAGATTGGAAGCTCATAAGTTACGTGTATGACAAGAGTAGTTTAAAAAAATTAGCAAATTGCTTCAACAATACAAAAATTGAAAAGTATTTTTAAAAAATTAACATATTGCTTCAACAATACAAAAATTGAAGAAATGAACATTTTTTTTCCAGTAGGTCACTTGTATTGGTCCAAACCAGCACATAACTCATATATATTTGAAGTAAACAATTTCACCTTATGGGTTGAAAGAATTTTATCATACGACTGGCGAAATCACTATAGAAATCATCCAAAATATTGTACTTAAGACAACAAAATATTATGCCCAGGTGGTTTTTAGTGGTTTTTATTATAGAAATATACAATTTGGTCCCTAATTATGGCCATTAATAGGAATTGATCCTAACTTGATTTGGTTTATAGAAATTAATCCTTAATTTGCAACAGAAATCAATAATTAGTCCCTATTCCTAAATGGTTAGTATAAATTCGGACCATTATACCCTTGTCAGACATATATACATAACTGTATTGTATACACACATATATGACACATGTGAAATTCAAATAAAGTTATATAAGGTAGTTAATAAATGGAGCGGATTGTAAGGAGATCATGGATAATGATTTTTATTCCAAAAATTATGTTGATTTGTGGTTCAAAACAATGCCTTTTTAAAATCTGTATGTAATATGTTTATAGTAGAAAATGATTTGTATGTTTTATTGATTCGAATCATAGAAATAATAGATAATTTTGTGTGGAAGATTGAAGGTTGCTGATAAAAAGGTGAGAAATTCTCACAATATAGTGCGAAATTTATAACTGTAATTTACAGTATAGTGCGAAATCATACTGTAATTCATAATTTGAGAATTTGGTGATAATCTTGTTGGAAGAAGTGACTTAGTTGTGAGAAATTTCGTATTATATCTATTCAAAAAGTGATAAATTTGTATTACTAAGTGAGAAATTTGTTATTAGAGCATTCGAAATTGGCCATATGATTAGATGTATATATGTATATATGTACCACCGGCACAAATAAGGCGTGTGAATGACGGGTATGACAAGTGTGATCCATGGAGATCATGGATAAGAGAATAATATTGCTAAAATCAAGTAGTTCCTTATTTTACTCAACTTTCAAATTTGTTTACTAAAATCAAGGAATTTATTCACTCTGATAAAATGATCTATATGTAATACGTTTATAGTAGAAAATGATATGTATATTTTATATTGATTTGAATCACAGAAATATTATATTTTGTGTGGAAGATTGAAGGTTGCTGATAAAAGGTGAGAAATTCTCTTAATATAGTGCGAAATTCATATATATATATATATATAGAGAGAGAGAGAGAGAGAGCTGTGTATATTCAAAATACTTTCAAAATCGTGGTATATTCAGTTATGGGAAACGAATTTTTAGGAGATCATGGATAAGGGGATTAGTATCCCTAATATCAAGGGATTTCGGTTTAAAAGAGTAATGTGAGAATTTCTCACCTTATATATATACAGTTGTGTATATTCAAAATACTTCCAAATTTGTGTTATATACAGTTATGGGAAGCGTATTTTTAGGAGATCATGGATAACGAGATTAATATCCCTAAAATCAACGGATAATTTTCTTAGTATTTAGTGAGAATTTCTCACTTAATATGTAAGAATATTTTCTCATTATTAAGTGAAAAACTTCTCAGTATGTTTGCATGTCTTTCCTTTAAAAATAATCATAGTTGTGTTATGTATATGCGTAATGGTATTAGCAAAGGTTTTTTTTTTTTTCGAGTTTTTAATGTAAGGTGAGAAATTTGTGGTTATTTAGTGAGAATTTCTCACCTTTTGTTCAAATATATACACACATGCAGACCATATGCATCATAAATTTATCACTTCTCATTAACAAGGTGAGAAGTTCTCACCAAATAACCATAAATTTGATGAGAAATTTCCACTTCTGTTCAAAAACAAAAACTTTAATAAGACGAATTCTTTGCGAAACTTCCATTCAAATAAATATATATATATACACACAAACAAATTTCTCACTATTATTCTCTTAGAGATCATGAAATTTTTCACATCACTAATTAAAAAACTACAAACAAAACAAATATAATGTATAAAAAAATGAAAAGATTATAGAGGTTAAACGAAAGACTCGAGTTAGTGTTCTAGCCATTACTGTCATGTAGTCTTCCAATCGTCATCGTCGAATCGAAAAACTTATAGTGTGAAGCCAAGCCCTAATCAAAACAATAACCATTTTTCTCAAAAAAAAACTCCAATGTTTGAATCGAAGCTACTTGTTCCAGAATTGTGAGAAATTTGTACCAAAATTCTCAGAATACGTAGTCGATAATGAAGCAAGCTTCTGTGTCGACAATCTTCATGAATCACCTATGACGGAAGGTAGTGGACATGGTGTTGCGAAGTTTTCTTTCTCTCTCCTTCAAATTTTGTTTCTCTCGTTCTCTCTCTCTCTCTCTCTCTCTCTCTCTCTCTCTCTCTAAATATATATATATATAGTTAATATGGGTTTTGAATTTTAAAACCTTGATTGTGGGAAGTAAATATTATATATGTGTATAGATATGTTTCTACATATAATTATATAGGGGTATTTTGGTCCTCAAAATAAATTAGGGACCTATTTCTGTTTGCACCCAAAAACCGTCAATGATTTTTGAGCCCGAGTGGAGTTGAAGTTGGGATGCTGGGGCAAGTAGGGATGACTCATCGGACTCAAGATGTAAGCCCGATGGGGGGAACAACTGTTGGGAGACGAGGAGAGTCCGATGGGAGCATGTGGCAGGTGTAACCGTCATCGGGCTATGAGAACATAACTTATCATGTTGAGAGCCCGATGGAAAAGTAAAGCAACGTTATAACCAATCGGACATCATGAAAAGGAAGAGTGTGCCCGATTGATTATAAGAAGTTGAAGAAATATGATCGGACATGGAAGAAGTCATGAGCCCGATTTATCCAACAGGGAGAGGTCGATTGACGAAGGACAGGGCGTTGTTATTCACAGTTGGCATGATGACGTCATCTCTGAGAGTTTTTTGGAAACAAGAGTCCGTCTGGGAAAGGAGTTGTTAGTTGCCAGCTGGGTTGGAGCGTCTAATCCCTAAATTAAAGGGATTAATTCAATTAAGTTCAAAATAAGGTAAGAGGTGGTGATATAGAAGGATTTCTTCAAATCAGCCAATCAATCAATAGCTTGGGGCGCAAGAGAAGGAATCATAGTCCAAATAGGAATCAATTCAGGCCGCTATAAATATAGAGGCAGGCCCTTCAAGCAAAGGACTCCGCGTCTCTTCGACAAAAAGCATACACAGCATTCAGTATTCAGCACATTCAAGGCATTCAGAGCACTTTCTCTAAGTCTTTGTTTCCTAGCTTTAATAGCAATTAGGTCTGTGTCTTTTTGTTATTTTTATTCTCTGTTCTGTTGAATGATCAGTCCATTCTGGTGTTCTTGAGATCTGTTTTATTTTTCCAAGCATTTAATAAAATCTATTTTTATTAAACCGTTTGTGATTTGTTTAACCTGTTTAAACTTGATACTTTTTAGCTTGTGCGCTTCAGTACTGCTAAAGGACTTTTAGTGAGGGTACTTTCCTACTCACTATATACAATCACCAGTTTAGAAGTCAGATTCACCAAAAGCCTTGTGTATCACTGACACAAGCAGATAGGAAATTAGTTTGCACGCTTACACACACACACACGAACCACAGATTGGTTCTGGCACGCCCGCGCAAATTACAGCAAACATTTTTGGCACGCCCGATGGGACCCATAGTGTCAAATCATGCCTCCGAAGAGAGATAAGACGACAAAGGACGATCAGCATATGGATCCGCCCACGGAGGAGAGCACCGGCCATTCTCCACAAGACGGTAGTATCACGTTAGAAGCCATCTCGGAAGCCATGAGGGCTAACGTAGAGCCCATGTGGCATGAGTACAACGCGCTCATAGGTTCTATGGGCAACCTCAAATCGGTCATGCAGCAAACGACCGATATCCATAAAAGTCAGGCTGATCTGATCCATGAAACCAGGACCACGCACGTGAAGTTGGACCGACTGACGGAAACAATCAGAAAGTTGATTGAAACCTATAAGGCCGGAGGGAGAGGAGAACAGGTCAACGGTTCGGGCTCGGGTACCTCGCTGGAGTCCGATAATCCGAAGAGCCCACCATATGTCTGTCCGAACCTAAGAGACGGAAATGGCTCAGGAAAGCAATCTGAGTCACAGACCGGCATCGCTGGCAGTGTGGTGGTCACCGATCCCAACGGATCGGCGACACCAGGGTTTGGAGGATCTGCCGGCCAGACTGAAAGTTCAGTCGGCCACACACAGCCCCAAGGGAACGGCCATGGGGGGCAGAGGAACAACGGTGGGTTTTGGACCCATCAGGTCCAGAATAACGAACAGAACGGACCGCCGCCGTTGATACCCCCGATAAGGAATGTTCAGCCCGTAGTTCAACCCATCAACAGGGAAGAGCTGGTAGTGGCCATACACGAGGAGTATGGCCCGTTTATGCGGAGACTGGAAAGGCCGACTTACAGACGGCCGTACCCGCCGGAGATTGACCGAGTCATATTTCCTCAGGGGTATAAGGTACCGAATTTCACTCTATTCTCAGGAGAGAGTGAACAGTCCTCAGTTGAGCACATTGGCCGTTTTATTGTTCAATGCGGCCATGTGGGTCACAGTGACCCATTGAAGTTAAGACTATTCCCAAATTCGCTAACGGGCATGGCGTTTTTGTGGTACGTCAACCTCCCAGCCAATTCCGTGTTAACTTGGCAAGGGATGGAGGAGTTGTTTCACGGACAGTTCTATAGGACTGAGCCCGAGACATCATTGGCAGATTTGTCGCGAATGATGCAACTGGTGGGGGAGACCGTGGAAACATACATAGCCCGTTTCCGAAAGGCAAAATACCGCTGCAAGACAGTGTTGCCTGAGGAGGAGTATGCAAAGATGGCCATGGGGGGCATGTCCTTTGAGCTTCGCAAGAGGTTTGAAGGAACTGATTTTCGTGATCTGTTCGAGCTTGCCACACGGGCGGGTCGCTACGAACGTATTCTCTTGGATGAGCAGGAGAAGAAGAACTCTTCCAAGGGAACATATTACAAAGACCCCAATTACGAGGTCCACTTGGCAGAGTGTGACCTTGAAACAGAATACGATATGGCCGAATTAATTTGCAAACGGCCAATCGTATGCAACGCCTTGAACAAGCCTGTTAATAATAACGCTGCTGCAAAGAAGATGGCGTTCGAGGCGGGGAAAAACTATACTTTCGATATAACAATGGCTGATCAAATATTCGATGCCCTGTTGGCCGATAAAGTGATCAAGCTAAGTGAAGGTCATCGGATCCCAAAGGCCGATGACATAAAAAACAAAGAATATTGTAAATGGCACAATTCTTGGAAGCACGCTACTAACAATTGTGTTGTTTTTCGCAATTTTATACAGGAAAACGTCGAGAAGGGGGTCTTCAAATTCTCGGACAAAGCAATGGGGATCGATGCAAATCCTTTTCCTCAGATCACGGGCACAAACATGGTGATGCCCGACCTAACTAGGTTGTCAAGGCCGAGACTGAAGATTGACTTATCTGACGAGGAAGTTGTGCCAACACAAAGGGAGGGTAAACAAATTGCTACTTCGGCCACCAATGGGCCGAAGGTTACAATACGTGACCTCCGAAAGAGTCACCAAGAACGCAAGACGGAAGTACAGAAAGCTAACGAAGAGACGGCTAAATCTAGCACGGATAATCTGATAGCCGATCTACGGCGACAGCTGGAATTCATCGAACAAGGCCTTTGCCCGAGGTGCAAGGCTGACATCAAGAAGGAAGTCTCAAGCCCGAGTAAGAGGCCGAGAAGCTATGAACATCGGGACTCAAGCCCGAGAAGGCCCGTACATGAAAGATTGTCATTACCGTGGCAAGGCCAGGCCAAGCCCGAGTGGCGTGCAAAACATCCATTGGGACACCAAGTCGGCCAGCGAGAATACGGCCGACTGGGGGAAAGTAGTTCCCAAGTGATCCCAAGGCCTCAGATACAAGCAACAATTTCTGGAAGGAGACCGAGGATGGTGCTACCGCCTAGGGTGGAAGATCAAAAATGGCATAGAGCTGAACACTCCAAGTTCCCAGCACGGCCGCAATATAGCAAGTCCCAGAAAAGAAGATATCAGAGAATGCGACAGGCCGAGCGGGAACGCCAGTTGTTGAAGAATCAGGTAGGGGGTCCGATCGCTCCCACCGAGCCTCGGAAGGAGAGAGTCCGACAAGAAAGTTCACAGGAAAAGGGGACAGGTATGGCGGACAAGATGATTGAGTCCGATGGAGATGGGTCGGATTCTAGTTTTTCGCCAATCCAATTCGGGACAATTCCAGTAGGCCTATCTTCTAACATGGTGTTTACGCTACCCATGTCTTTCATGGCCAAGCCGAATCAACCATCGGCCATGGAAGGGGATGTGGTGGAAGGCATTAATTGGATTGTATCCCAAAAGCTGTGTGTTTGGGTGTATCCCAAGTATTACTCTTTATGGGTTGATGAATTGTATGCGTGGAGAATTAAATGGCTGATAGTAAATAAAAAAAGGGTTTTGTTAACATGTGCCCTAAGGGCAGATGTTAAGGTTCTAAAAGTAGAAATAAATAAGGGGTACAGTGTGAGTTTCAGTGTCCAGTGTGGTGTTTAATATTTGTCTCCCTTGTTTATTTCTAGTTTTAGAACCTTAACATATGCCCTAAAAACACATGTCACAAAACCCATAAAGAAAAAACCAAAAAATACATCAATCTTGACCGAGTCAGTGATGGCTATCTTCTTTCTTTTTTTTGGGATGGGGGGAGACTGGGAAAGTGATGCTTGCCCTCATTCCAATTCTGTGTGCAAAAGATATTTCCCTCTAACCACCAGCATTGTAGTCCAGTGGGTGGCAACTCGTGATAGAAGAGTATTTTACTCTTTTTGTCGCAGATTTGATACTCTACAAAAGTAATATTATTTGTGGTCAGAATTTCTTGGCCTCTCAAAGGGAGGTCAGGGATAGTGTGAATTAGTTAGAATGACAAATCATAAGTAGGTAAATAACCTGCATTCAAAGATAATAAAGAAAATTAGGAGAAAATAGGAAAATATGATAATAACTTAAAAAATAAATTTAAAAAATTGTATGATCCTGCAAGTCTCACGTGAGTGTTGTCCCACCGAAGGAGAGCGGAGATCCAAAATCATCAACATTTCAATTCATTTGGAACTTAAGTCGATTGAGACAGATTTCTGTATCGCAGTCACAGTATAATAGCCACTCCATTGCACTTATTATTCATATAAAATTGTATATAAATCACGAGATGATAAATCATATGTATATTTAGCTAAAATGGTATCCATATCCATCTACCAGATTATTATTATTATTATTTTTTGTTGATGGCAAAGCACCATATACACATACACACAAGGAAAACCACAGAACCAAAATTAAACAAATTTCATAAGGCAAATTCCCAAAAAGAATGACTCCAACGGATATGGAACTCCCCACTCCAAAGAGATGAAGAGTCCAAGATACCACTTGGGCCAAGAAACCCGTGGTATCCTGGCTAGTGGATAACAAAAGGCAGCCACTTATTTTGGCACCCATTTTTTTTTGGATAAGCACTTAATCTCAATTCGTAGTACCCAAAATAAGCAATAAAAAGTTTCTATATTAGCTTAAAGTTCTTGTTGACAGTAAGTTTGTGTCCTTTGATTTACAATGTTAATTAGACTTTGACTGGGGACACTAAGGTTTAATTATCAGTTCCTCGAGGTTCTAAAAATTTTAGACTTGTTCTAACTTTTATTGCCACAGTTGTTGACTTACTGTGCGAAAAAAAGAAATTGAGTTCAACATTTTTATTATTAATATTTGTTTTGGATAGAAGGAGGGATGATGTTCGAACTCCCAATCTATACATTGGAGGGGACTTATAAATGTCAAGCTCTTTACCGCTAGAGTTATGCCAAATTAAGAAGTTCAACATTGAATATAATAGAAGGGTAATACTTGGGACACACCCAAAGACACAACTTTTGTGATTTTTTGAATTCGAAATGTAAGAAATTTGTGGGTCTATTAGTTGCACCCACATATATTGGACCAGGTCTAATGGGCTTTGGCTCTTGGAGACCTAGGGTGTGTGCCTATATATATGTATATTGCACACATAGCTAGGGTTGCCTCTAGCACACCCTATGAGATACAACTGGTCTCTCTCTCTCTCTCCCCCCTCTCTCTCACAGTATTCTCTCTCTTGGCCATCACCATTGGAGCTATGGGATTTAGCGCGTGACTGTCATGGGGATTGCTCCAGTAGCGTCTTCTACAACCTATGCGGAGCATAAGAGGGTACACGAAAGCGATGTAGGTGCAGCAGGTTCGTGGTTCTTGATTGGGCTCGTAACAACACCGTTCGGCGATCCGTTGGATTATTCCGCTAGGTAAGTGACCTAAACCCGCTAGTATGCTTGCGTGCATATTTATTTACACGAAATGATGACATTATCAATAAAAATAACAAATTTTGATAAAAAAATTAATAGAGATGTCATGTAATTTTAAAAACAAATTGATTAATATTTACATTTATTGAAACCTATGTAATTTAGCCCCCCCAAAAAAAAACAAAAAAACACGTGTTATTCAATAGGATATTTTTGTCTTTTTAAAGACTGTGGGGGCAGTGCCCACTGGGCACAATGCAAGTTGTGTGTTTTTAACCTGATGCTCTGACTAGGTGAAATAATGAGCCAACCACTAAGGACTAAACTGTAGAAAGTGTGAAAAGTTACGGTATTTTTAACTACAGGGTGGTACAATAAGTTTATAACAAATTACCCCTCCCTTGCCTTCTATAAATACAGACCCGAGACATTATATTAATGTCAACAACTCAACATCACCCACCAAGATGTCTTCCTTCAAACCATTTCCATATCCATTTCTGCCTCTCTTTTTCTTCTACTTCTTCATACTATCTTCCATTTCTCAAGCTTCTGTCCCTCCTTCAAGCCAATTCAAGTTTGTCAATGAAGGTGAACTCGGACCGTTCATAGTGGAATATGGCGGTAATTATCGTGTCCTAAGTATTTTCAATGCTCCATTTCAACTTGCCTTCTATAACACCACCCCTAATGCCTACACTCTTGCTCTGCGAATGGGCCTCACACGGTCCGAGTCGCTCTTTCGTTGGGTTTGGGAAGCGAACCGGGGCAACCCAGTCCGTGAGAAGGCCACGCTCACATTCGGGGCCAATGGAAACCTAGTCTTGGCCAATGCCGATGGCCGGGTGGCATGGCAAACGGGCACAGCCAACAGAGGTGTGGTAGGGTTAGAATTACTTCCAAATGGTAACATGGTCCTACATGACTCTAATGGTAAATTCATATGGCAAAGTTTTGATCACCCCACCGATACCCTCCTAGTGGGCCAGTCTCTTCGACTCAGTGGGCCCACCAAGCTAGTTAGTCGGGCTTCCACAAAGGATAACGTGAATGGGCCTTATAGTCTGGTACTAGAGCCCAAAACTTTGGCCATGTATTATATGAGCAACACTTTAGCCAAGCCCTTACTCTACTTTTCGGCTTCTGATTGGTTTTTTGTTGATAAGGGTAGATTAGAGTTTGTAAAATTTAATAGTGCCCCCGACACTAATGAGAATTTTGCATTTGATTTGAAACTAGACTACCAAGTCACAAACTCATCGACCGGTGGGAACCGGATTTTGGCTAGGCCCAAATACAATGCCACATTAACGTTTCTTCGATTGGGGTTGGATGGAAATCTTAGGTTATTCACTTACCATGACAAAGTGGACTCACAAGCATGGGAAGTGACCTATACACTATTCAATAGAGAGTCCAACGATCATACCGAGTGTCAGTTGCCAGAGCGGTGTGGGAAATTTGGGCTTTGTGAGGATAGCCAATGCGTTGCATGCCCATTGCCAAGTGGCTTAATGGGTTGGACCAAGAATTGTGAGCCCAAGAAGGTGTCCTCTTGTGGGGTTAATGATTTTTACTACTATAAACTTGAAGGTGTGGACCATTTCACAATCAAGTACACTAATGGAGATGGGCCCATGAAGGAGAGTGATTGTTCAAACAAATGCACAAAGGATTGCAAGTGTTTGGGCTATTTCTATCACAAAGACACTTCTAGGTGTTGGATTGCTTACGATCTCAAAACCCTCATTAAAGTGGCCAATTCTTCACATTTGGGCTATATAAAGGCCCCCAAGAAATGATAAGAATGTGTGGTCTCTGTTTGGGCTGAACTTTCTAGTAGTTGTATTAATGGAGAAAAAAATAAGGAAGATTACTCCTTTCCTTTTTCTTTTCTTTAATGCTTGTTGTTCCTCTATGAGTTGAAAACTCAAACAAAGTAGAATCTTTATGTCTTCATTCGCCATGAAATGAGTCTGTAGGTGTCCTTACTGTTTCATATTGTAGCTTTGCAAGATTAATATCTCTATTCGAAGTAAGGAACCAGATGATTTTAACAATCTGAAAATATGTTCACGTGAAATGCAAATTTATTACATATCTAAAGTACGTATTTTTAGGACTAATGTCATATTTGAGTTGGGCGGTACCAATTGGTTTACCACGTTTTTGGCGTACGTTTGGATATCATGGGCGGATTCACGTATAAGTCAGGGGTGGCATATGTCTCTCTAGATTTTTGAAAATTACAAAATTATAAAAAATAATTTGTAGATTTAATTTGTAGATTTTAGAAATAAGCTTAAGCACTCCTGAATTCGCACACAAGCCCTCCTAGACTTCTAAAATTTCTAAATTTACATGTAATATCTTACAAGTTTTAAACACAGACCTCCTGCACTTTTGAAAATTCCAGACTTACATATAATATTTTACAAATTTTAGATAGGCCTCTTAAAGGCTAAAAAGCACATAATTTACACCAAATTAGGGGTGTTAAACCAATTCTACATACAATTATACCAATTTGCAAATAATTATAAATAGGTAGACCCAAAAATATTTACCTCGGGAGCACTGCTCCCCAACCCTTGTATAGTCTAGGCCACCCTGACCAAATATCATGGTTCCGTCCTGAGTTTGGATCCCCCTCCTCCAATGTAATGATTAATAACAAGTAAAAAAAAGTATGCATTTTTTTAAATGAAAATCAATGGGTGTGCTTTATAACCCAGTTAATTCCTAAAATTTTTAGCACTTGTCTTTTTTTTTTTTTTTTTCATTTTTCTTTTTTTTTTTTTTTCAGTGTATTCAATAATGTATCTCTTAACGGAAAAAAAATAAATAAATAAAAGACCCAAAATTCTACTGAAATCTTTTTCTTTTTTTTTTGGATGGAAAATGGAAATATTTTAATCAAGATCAACAGCCACAGCCTCTTCAGAGACAAGATGCTGAATACATATAGGCAATCATCAAAGAGCAAAACCTCATTTCTATTAATTGTCCATTTAAAATTAAGGAAAATCTTAACATGCGCCTTAAGGGCATATGTTAATAAGTTTTAAAAAGTTTATACATGCATATAAGGATCTTTTGAAAAATTGTGTAGATACAAACTTTTTAAAACTTGCTAACATGTTCCAGGCACATGTTAAGAGAACCCTAGAATTAAATACAATGCTATTCTTTTTCTTTCTTCAACCACGATTCTTTTCCTACCCCCTCCCCCCAAAAAAAATTAAAAAGGGCAAATTACACTCACCTCCCTAAGATTAACATATACTACAATTTCACCATTGAGGTATAAGATATTAAAAAAAATTAATTAAAAAAAATATCCCTTATTCCATGTTTTCGATAACAAGATCATTTCTATGTAATTCTTTCTTCAGTTTCGGTAGCTTTTTTGCGTGACCCATTTTTAGTTGGTGACATACGAGATACTATATTTATGTAGGATTATCACCAAATGAATCTTAAACTAGAATTGACAAGGAATTCGGACTTAGCCTAAAATTGGATTGTTTAATATATTTATGTAAAAATTAAAATCTTAGCATATTTAATTTATAGAAATATACCCGAAAATCCTTATATACCAATGTTTTTGGCTTTAGATCCATCCTATATAAGTTATATTTAATAGACCCTATTTTTTCTGAACTAATATGCTATTAACCCATAAACCCCAATCAATCTTGTTCAGATGACTAATTTACCCCTATGTATATTATACACACATACATATATACGAAAATCTATTTTTGGAAATTGATTTTGTATTTAATTTTTGAATTAATTTATAATGACTTTCCACATATCATGCTCATCGTGGATATGATGCAATCCCAACCCCATCTAAATTTCAGAGGGATCTTTTGGTTTTGTCAAGTAGCCATTAGCTATTCATCCATTTTCTCCATTCATCACTATAAATTCATGAAATCTTACCAGTGTTTTGTGATTTACGATTTTTCATGATGTGTTGCAGTTATGTTTAGTGTTAAATTTCATTCTAGAATGAACATGAGTGTTAAATTTCACACTAGAATGAACATGATTTTAAAGACTGATGATTTTTGCAATAACTTTTTCTTGAAGAGTAGAAATTGTAAAAAATTTTAGTACATACTAGCAGTATACAATTTCGCACCACAATATAGAAACCAAGAACATGAGTGTTAAATTTAACATTAGAAAGAACAGTATTTTTTAGACTGAGGAATTGTGCAAGTTTTTCACATCAAACTAAACCTTTGCAAAATTGTATCCAAATAGTGGGATACAGAGCGACTAGTATAGATGTGCATATTCATAGGTGTGACAAATTTTGCACTACAGCAGCTTAGATACAACATCAATTATAGGCCTTATAGAAACACAAAGTCAGTATCCAAAAAGGAACTAGTTTGCTATTATAAACAGCTAATAAGATGGCATGTTACAGTACATATCTATCAAACATCATTGAGTCAACCAGTACAATGATAAAGCCAAAAACATGTAGTTATGAAAATCCAAAAAAAAACATATCAAATAGATCCAAAAAAGACTTATAGCATAAATTCAGTTCCATGACGTCCTAATAGGAAGCACGTTCTTGTCTTAGGACTTTATACCCATCTAGTGTCAACGACCTCTCTCTTGTGTCCAGCAATTCATGGATTAAGTCTGCATAGGCTTGTGTAGGATTAGACGACGGGGTGACAGATAAGTTAAGGAAGATTTGTTCACAACAACTCCACAATGCAACGAGCCAAGTATTTGATGTGGTGAGTCCATCATATTCTCAACGAGAGTGCAAAAATATTGAATGGTAGCATTTGGATGACCTGCATCTCCAAATTTTCAAACAAGTAAACAGTGTGTTTGTCAATTATGTGAGACTGTTCGAACAAGTAAACAGTGTGTTTAGAACTTTTCTTCGTAGGAAACATGTTCGATTTTCTGCAACACACCGATCATAGTACAATCAATCATGTGTACGATCCAATGAAAATAAGAAATGAAGTTGCATGTTTGTTTTTGGCCAATAAATCGCACAAACTAGAAGCACAAAATGTTGTCTACACAAAAAAAACCCTTTTCCCAAAATTCTCCATCAGTAAATAGTGCACAAAGAAATATGAAATAAGCTGGTAGTACACAATGTACTGATAAATTTTATCTACACATCACAAGACCTAAAGTCGTAGGAGTGTTGTGCAAATGAATTGCACCAACCAAATCCATGAATGTCGTCCATCTAAACGGCCCAGAAAAATCACCAAAGAAAAAACCCACTTTTTTCCCCAAAAATTTTTCAATGACCATGTTCACTCAAAATGCTCGAACAAGCCAAACAGCCCAAAAATTAGTGACAAATTGGCGTGTTTTTAAATCACATAAATTGTTTGTTACCTTTTCTTCCCATTCTTCGATTAAATCAGAATATCACTGTCATGGAGTTACAGCAATATTCTCACCACAAAGGTGGATTACACTCTTCTCTCACACAAAGATTGAGAGGATACTTCACTCACTCACTCTTGGAATGGTATTTCACACACCCCCTAATTCCAGTGAAGAATGGCACTCCATATATAGGCATTTGACATTTGAGATTCCAAAGACAATGTATCTCAAGTTTCCAAGATCAGAATAAATCATAGTTCATGCACCAATAAGTGCAATATTCCAATGCACATAAATTTGGTCAAAGTAGTTGGAATGTGGAAGGACTTAACACACTTATCAGCTTAATTCAGTACCAACTAAGTTAATTCTCATGAATTCTTTTCCAAGGTGAAAAGGTAACAACATTGCACCTGCAAGCTGAAGCACAGAAGAAGTTTTGGTTGTAAAAAAAATGTTGTTTCTCTACAGACATTAATAGACCAGATGCTACAGAAATAACCAAGAAATGGTGAAATATATCACAGTTACAGCTGAAGTATGGTATTGTAATAGGAAGATCAAAATTCTTTACTCTTGTTGGATAAATCTGGAAAATTGCAACTTTGATGTGGTGAAAAAAAAAACTATCTAAACCTAACTCTCTACCATGTCAGATGATGCCAGATCCACCAAAAGAAAAAATTATCTGAGGTACTGCCTTCCTCAAAAGCTTGGTGGTCCTGCAAAATATTTGGTTCCCAGTGAATAACTCAATCTCTGTTAAAATTGGAGTCAGAAATTACCATAATATAAAGAGTCGAAGGAGAAAAAGAAAACATTTTTTTCACTCATCTGCAATAAAAAAAATGCATGCCAACATCAAAGCAAATAATAACAACATTGTTCCTGTTAATCTGGCATGTTCCCTGATTCTCCTGAAATGTATGTGTATGTGGGATATAAGAGATTCCTTATATCAGCACAAGAGTGGCTTCAAAAAAAAAAAAAAAGAGATGCCGAAAAAAGAGAGATTATAGAAGGGTAAGGCCATGAGAAATTATAAGACAGTATGACAACAAAATAATGTTCTAAAATTTGCTAGGCGGTAAGCGAGCGGTGGAGGGGGGCCTAACACCTAGGAGCATAGGTAGTGACTAGGCAGGAAATTAATTTTAAAAAAAATTAATAATATAGAGACAACAAAACTCACATTATCAACAAACTAGATTTCTAATTCATATCATCAAACCGACCGAAACTTTTTGACGATATCGTAGTTGACCAAAACGAAACAACCCCCCCCCCCCCCCCACCAACTAGGAATCACGAAATTCCAGTGCTGCTTTGCAAGAAATGAGAGGTTTAGTACTGATTATGAGGCATGGTTTCGTGCTTACATGAGTTGGACTGAATATTGCCACCATATACATATAAGACATATAATGTTCTTCTTTGTGAATACCCAGAGCCTAGACCAGTTTGTGCACCCGCTCGACACTCTACAGCCGATTAGATGTAAAATTATTAGATGAACAACCGTATGCATTTTAGATATGTCTTATTAGCTCCTTATGTACTTATATGTAACTTTTCTTTTCTATAAAATGCTTTCTGTATTCTATGAACTGTTTGATTGTAGATTTATGACTAAATCATCATGTAATTCCAATTTATTCTATATATTATTGATATAATTGCATACATATACCTCTCAAAGGATTAATTAATCAATTAATAGTTTTATATATGCATACAGTTAAGATTAAAAGTCTTGTTTCCACAAGGTTCTTAGTGTTTTCAATTTTTTCTTGTGTTTTCACATGTTTCAAAAACAAAAACAACGAAACCAAAACATTTCAGTTTCCTGGCTCACTAAAATAATAGACCGAATAGAAATTTAATCGTTGCCTCTCTCTCTCTCTCTCTCTCTCTCTCTCTCTCTCTCTCTCGCTCGCTCTCTATGGGATTTAAACTCATACTCCTTATCAAAGTTAACTCCTAATAAAACTTAACCGATCAAAGTTTTCATCTTTTTAAAAATACCATTAATTTAATTTAATCTCATTTTACTAAAATACCAATCTCACCCTACATTTAAAAAAAATAATTTAGAAAAGACCTGCCTAGTATCACACATTTTCTCAAACATTTGGTGGCCATTGGCCAGTCTATGGAAGAATGTTCTAGTGCATTGCATAATTTATACAGTTTAGAAAAATCTAGGGTTTCCTATGTGCTTTTATATCTTGTACATTGTAAACTTCAATAGAGAATTATAGATATGGTAGAGCTTGTAGAGCTTGTAAATATCTAGATATTTCCTTGGAGTATTTAACATAATTGATGATAACCGTTAGATCGAAATGATCTAGACTGTCCATTGTATTCTTAGTTCCCTTTAAAAAAATGTGAGGCTCTCATTTGGTCAAACCATTCAAAAGTTGTAAAGCATTTGAGAGCAATACAAAACTCTTTCTCCCAACTCTCCATCTCTTTTCTACTTTGAGTGTCAGCAAAGTTTACTCATCTTACAATAGTGGGGGTGAGTCTAATGCCGCATGGGAAGGTGTTAAAAAATTCAAAGCCAGTGACACTATGGCCCATCTAATCTCCTGGGTGATTTTTACTAATGCCTAGGAAAAATAACGGCGTCCAGGCTCCACCTAGGCCGATTTTCAGAACACCACAACAAAAAAAGGAATGGAGAATAAGATCCATAAGTCAATGAGACAATCTCTAATTCCCACCCCTTCAATAGCATGCAAATGGTATCATACAAAGCATTGGGGCACTAGAAGTTAAATATCCTGATGTCTTGACCTTAGATTTGTCTATGATACAACATTGTTTGCCTTCACAGCATATATCATGTAGCTAAAAATCTTAACAAAGCAACATTCATAGCCCCTGAACAATTCCTTTCGCTGTAAATAAGATAATGCTAGATTTCAGCAACCAGGTTCATTGGCTTCTAGTCCACCACTACACTACGATTTCTAGCCCATTACAATCGACTAGTGATTGAATCCAAAGATGCAGGTTAAGTGGTCAAAACATCTATACCTCTTATCTTTCAATGTCCAATTAACAATTAAAAAACATTCATTCAAATCAGAAATCTCATTCTTATACTCGTTATTGAGTATAGATCAAAACAATATAATTGATTCCTGAATTTGCTTTTATAGCCCAAGCAACAAGTACTAAGACCCCCCCACCCCCACCCCAAATTTATTAGAACAACAGTAAACTAACTCACTTGACCACCAAAAAAAACTATGAACTTCCAGAAATTACCCAGAATCCTGTTTCTCTCAAAAGCTGCATAGGAAGCCTGTCTCTAAGGATGTAAAGTTATTCCAAATTTGACATCTTGCACCTGTCACTCCAACTTGTAGATTGTGCTTTAACTCCCAGAGGATCGCAGATGTGAGACTCCAAAAGCTACGAACAATTCATCCCTCTACTAGAGTGATCAACAAATTGCATGGGCTGATAGAACAGTTAAGTTTTATAGTCGTAAATTTGTGATCGCTAAACATCCCCCAATAGGTATTTATTAGCCTTGTTACTTTGAGTAACGCATTGTGTCTTAACTAAAAAGCAATTTCGATGGGCAGTCCACATGAAAAGCAATTTTGATGGGTATTAGACCAGCACAACCAAGGTCCATCTTGAAAGGGCAATCTGAACATTGGTAGAAGAATTCTCCAGGTCTACCAGTGCAGCAGTACAAAGATGCAACTATATTCTCCAGCATACATTGTCTTCCAATTGGATGCTGACAAATATCGTAGGATTTTGAGGGCAAGTCAAAGGGTTGAAAGGTAAGGGTGACATCTGGAAGAAGAGGATGATGTACTGTCGGTGAAAAGGGTTGAAAGGTAAAGGGTGACATCTGGAAGAAGAGGATGATGTACTATCGATGGAAAGTCTTGAAGGGTAAGGGTGTTGTAATACCCTGAATTTTTAAATAGTTCTTAATGTTAAAATTGGTATTCTTATGATTTTATTTAAATTACTATTGTGGTTAGTATACAAAAATTAGTGTGAGTATTTTACACCATAAGATATGCCATTGAAAATTTTAAAACTTACAAAATCTGTAGTGCATGTGTGTGTGTTTGGTGTGGCGTTTGTGTTATTATATTTATTTAATATTATATTGTGTGTGTATTAGTTAGCTAGGTAACCTAGGTATAGCATAATATCATATATCTATAATATTAAAATAGGTTAGGCAACCTTTTCTCACAGCCGCAGTGAGAGAGAGAGAGAGAGAGAGAGAGAGAGAGAGAGAGAGAGGAGAAAAAGAAGAAGAAGGAAGAAGAAGAAAAGGGAGAAGAAGGAGAACAGTTCCGAGTTCGTGGTCAAGTGTGGATCGTGGGGTATTCGTGATTGCCATTTTTTATCAACTAGGTGAGTTAAACTTTGTGTATTCATATATATATATACACACGTATGTATATGTGTATACGGGAGTAATTAAATTAGTACGTACATATTTAATTTAATTGTTAGGGTTAAATCTTTGTAATGGATACACGCTATTATTGAAGTAATTTAGATAGTTTATTTCCCCTTCGTGTGACTTTGCGAACATGACATTAGGGTATTCGAAAGGGTTAGGTGAATCGTTAGTTTGATCAAAACCATATGTGAAATATTCATGTTTGTTAGAAAATATATGTGAAATTCGTTTCATGTGTAATTCTTACAATCGCAGAAACTTTAGAAAATTATTAGAAAATTGTGGCTTTGAATTTGAACATTCTGTCCGCGAGACTCATGTAAAACATGATTTTGCACGTTTTTCGTCTAATGGTATTTTTCCTGATTCTGCACCGTTTGGGCAGAAATTGAAGATTTCAGTAGTAGTTTTTAGTATATTAAAATGTATGAAATTGGGGAAATATGATTCGTTGTGTTTTTTTTATTTTATTTTTTATTGTTCGTATGAATTAACGAAGATTACTTGGAGATACATGACTTCTCCTATAATGTTGAGCTATGAAAAGAAATGGGTGATAGTCATTAACGTTGAGTCCGATTAAATTGTATAATTCCAAAAATGCAAAATAGTTTCAAGTTCCTTAGTGTTCACTGCTCCCAGTTGTGATATTGTTTTTGGTAGCTCGACTTGCTGAGTGTACCTTTTTGCCAGTGGCTTCGTGATCAAGCTGGCCTAAGCCTTATGCCCGGCTTATTTTGTTAGACGTCTAGGCATATTGACTGGTCTTCTGTGTGTATACCTGGTTTGGTTGATACCCCAACCAAACTGGCACCAGAGTGGATGTTGGTAGTATGTCCGGGCACACATGGAATATATGTGTGGGTGTACCATGGAGGGTAGCCAAGTGGTGAACCTAGAAAATTGAATAACGAATCGTACATAAAAGTAAGAGAATTATTGTTAATAAAATTTCCTATGGGTTAAAGGATATAAAATGTTGATTTCCTCGTCTGTTGTTCTTTTCTTATACACTGTATTGGGACATGTAGTGAGTAAATTGTGATAATGATCCTTCCTATATCTTAGTACAAGTAGTTCTGCATATTCTTGTAGTATTTTGCTGTTATTAATCTTGTGGTTGCAGGATGGTGGGTCCACTAACATTTTGCAGGTATTGACTCACCATGGGACGTTAGGTAAGTATTACTTTATTTAAATTCGGGCGAGAACTGCATGGCCACCACATAAAGGGAAACTACCGCTCGTCCCAGTATGTGAAGTGGAACTACTCTCTTGCCCGAGTTAATATTTTGTGTGGTAGTTAAAGGGTCAACGGGTGATCCTGAAGCTGTCTGTGTGTGGTTTAACTCATACCAGTCATGTGATTGACCCATGAGTTTTTTTTCTCGCGGGTGCGTTCTTGTTGGAGCGTAGCCGATCAAAATTTGCAGGGCTAGTAGGGAGGTCGTGGTATCTGACAGCAGGAGGCATGTCGAGTCTTGTGCTGTTTTCCTTATTCGTTTATTTTTATATTCACTCTCGAGAGTTCAGTATTAATTTCTGGCATTGTGGGCCATTTTAACAATTTAAGATTTTATTTAGTGAAGTGTTCTTTTTAGATTTTTATTATGTTTTGAAGTTGGATTTAAGGTTTGACTTTTTAGTTGGATGTTGACCGTTGCTTTAGCACTTGTGAGTAATGATTTATTTCGGTACAGACTGTGTGATGTTTTTTTATATTACAAGCACCTCTGCTGATTGGACGACTAGATATTGGTTGAGGGTTCTCCCTTGATTAATACTTGGTTGTCTGAAAATTGGGGTGTGACAGGTGTCATCTGGAAGAAGAGGAGGATGTTTGTCGGTGGATAGTCTTGAAGGGTAAGGGTGTCATCTAGAAGAAGAGGATCAGGTACTGTCGGTGAAAGGGTTAAAGGGTAAGGGTGTGTTGTGGATGAAGAGGATGATGTAGTGTCTCCTGTGGCAACTGACCGCATCCACTGTGTAGGCAGTGATCACACTCATATTTGCAAGCATAGTAGTAATCCCACCTTGAGATCGAGATCGGAAGCAAGAAGAGTTTGCAATTAGGTCTCAAATTCTAGTTGCTGAGGAGATACTCTCCTATTGTTAGATATAACCTATGGTGGTGGGTAAAATGCGTCAGTGACATCGCATCCATCTCTGCAAAAAAAAAAAAAAAAACTAAAAAACACAGATTGAGATATGGTGATATTGAAATCAAATGCTAGTCATTCAAACAATTAAGTATAGACAAAATCCCTCATATATTCCCCTTTTCACTAAAAATTAAACAAATTGAGGCCCTCAACTATTGTTTTTCTTTACTCATTCACCAACAAAAAACTTTTACAGATACAAAAAACATATTATTAGACAATCCGATTGGTTTGCCATAAACAAGAAAATAGTTGATTGCAATTCTTTTTTGTGACAATTCTCGTGTTTGATTTGACATAAAACTAGAATTGAATTCATTTCCAATTCTTAACCAAAAGTGGTCGGATATATCAAGAATTCATTTTAATTCTATTCTATTCAATTTAATTTCAAAATCAAACCAAACAGAGTAAGACTGAAACGAGAAAGAGAGAGAGAGTGAGAGAGAGAGAAAGAGGGTTTACCTAACTACTGGGGTCCTTGGGGTCTTCAATTTCTTGACTTGAGGGTTTCGATCTGTAGTGGTGGGTTTGGTGAGTGGCGGAGGGAGGTGACTGAGAGTGGCGGGAGTAGCCGATTGTGGTGGTGGTGGTGGTTTTGCAAGAGAGAGAGAAGGGAGGGGTTATGAGGTGAGACTCATCGCGTCTGACTAGGGTTTAAAATGGAAGTACGTCTAGGGTTCTTTATATAGCACTATGCTTGAGAATCTAAAACTCCCGCTCATACGGAACTAAGTTTAATGACTTGAAATAAAATTTGAAAGTGTTACCACCATGCCACATACCCTAATGAAATGCCTTTCCTACGAAAGATTAATAAAATAAAAATAGGAAGAGAGGCATTTTATCTTTTTATATATATATCCGAACTGGATACAGACACGCACACCACAGTCCTAACCCAATCCCAAAGCCCCACACTGGCCCACAACAAAGTCCAACAAGGGACATTCATTCCGATTGAAGAATAATTGGGAGCAAGCAACTAGAATCTCCTATGGGATTCGAACCCCCTCCCTCCCCACTAGGAAGAGAAAGGCTATGCCAATTGGGCTACAGCCCGCTCAGTTCATCTTTGTTTTAGTTAACATCACTTTTTAGTAGATTTTAATGAATAGTTTTAAACTGCTCAAACCCACACATAATAAATAGGTGTTGGGCTGATGAAATTTTGTGGATAGACTTAAGATATAGGGGCAACCCAGCCCATATAAACTCTATTAGTTAAATAGATTTTGGAAGAAGTCACGAGGTGAGAGAATGACTTAAGTAAAAAAAACTTTTGAAATAAGTCGCAAGTTTAAATGACCGGTTGGATAAAAAATTCCTCACACACTCGATCGTGCAACCCCCAACGTCCAATATACAACTGTAACAGCCTCAATGTATTTGAGACGTTAAATATGATTGAATCATCTTTAAAAATTGATGAACTCAATCGGCTTAAGATATAGGTATATGATTACATTTAAAAGTATAGGCAATTTGAGCAACGGCTTAGCCTAGTTGGTAAAAATGCTCTTTATGTCAAAAGATCATACCAGAGTTTGAACGTTGCCTCCTTCCCCTGAACCCTGACACTTAAGCGATTTTGTGATGGAAAAAATCTAATGTTCCTATTTTCAAAAGTTTCCTTACATTAGACTATTTGTAATGAATTACATTGTATTAAGTCTATTTATCAGTGAAAGAAAAAAAAGGGTAAAAAAAAAAGGAAAGTGTCCAGTTTTGTGTCTGTTGATTAACCTCGTATTTTGTATATGTATAGCTTTATATTTGTGCAAAATACTATTCTAGAGCTTCTAAGTACATTATTTAAGTGTGTTCCTCACATAAACCTCATTTCTATCGTTTACATATTTTACACGGGTTTTGTGAGTGTTTTGTAGGTCATCTTGCCATTCCGAGTTGGAAAGCAAGTTCTCAGTTTAAGATCAAAACAGTTGCAGTCACTTCTTCCCCATTTTAAGCATCCAAGACCATATTCTTGGAGGTTGTTCAGAACTTGCACTACACCATAAGGCCCGATTTGTAATGGGAATATCCGTTACAAAAATTATTTGTAACGGATATACCCGTTACAATTTTGGCATTGCAAATTTGTAACGGTTTTTTGTAACGAATATATCCGTTACGAATTTTGTAACGGATATACCCGTTACTAATATAATTTTTGTAGCGGTTATACCCGTTACAAATTAGTTTACTAACGGATAGGTATCCAACTTTTTTTATTTTTTTAAAAAATACTAACGGTTTGTAACGAATTAGTAACAGTTATATCCGTTACTAATTTCCAAAATGCATAAAATTAGTAACGGATTTTGTAACGGATATGCCCGTTACAAATTTTAATTAAAAAGTAAAAAAAGTTATTTCATAAATTCCCCAAATTAATTTTTTTTTACCTAATTAACAAGCATAATAATTCATACAAACACAAAAATAACAAGCTCAATCTATACCAAATACAAGTAGAATACAAAATATTTCATCTTCCAAATCTTTGTTCATACCCAAGGTCTTAGTTTAACTACATTACTTCTTACACATGAAATTAACTCAAGAAAGATAAAATACACAAATCTCTTTGTCCATAACCAAGTTCATCAACTTAACTTTTTACAATTGTTCCATCTCTTCCTTCTTCACTGCCCTTGGATCATCATCATCCTGTTTTTCCATCATAATCGATGATGGAGTTAGAAAAAGAAATCACAAAAGAATAATAATCAAATTATTTTAATAAATAAGGGGAAGTCAATATGAAACTCACCATATTGTTATTTGGGATTACATCCACTTTAAAAATCTTATTTGAAACACCTACGAAGTCAATATTAAAAATTTTCAAATTCATAACTCAAACAATGCAATAGCTTGAAATGTGCAAGTGCCAAATATTGAACATAAGTGTTGTCAAAATCTACATCTATTCATAAGCAAACTTCAAACCAATGCTAAATTCTTGGCCTTCTCGAACAAAAGAATCTATATTTATGTGTATTGAGCTAATTGAATATATTCACCAAGAGAATGACTAAGATGACTTACTCAAGAATCTCATGTTCTAGGGAGCTATTTTACTAAACTCTACAACAATTAAGTCGAGCGAGGATTCTCGCACAAGGAAAGGGCACCTAATGAAGAGAAGCCATAACTTCCCTTCTTTCATCATCTTTAGAGCTTTTCTGGCCAACCCGTCTTATTAAATAAGGATGCCATCCTAAAACCAGATATTTAATCACTAAAAAATTAACCAAAAAGAGTTTCGCAGAAATTTAAAATCCAATTTACAACTAATTAGCACATTAGCGTAGATAAAATCAAAGGAGTAATACTATGCTTCCCAAGTTTGAATCCCAAATTTGGTTCCCAAATTTTAATCCCGGATTTGGTTTGGTTCCCAAATGTGAATCCCAAATTTGGCTCTCAAATTCTTAGTTAGTTGTACTACATGCGACATTTGTTACCATCGCTCGCAATCGCAATGTGTAGTACAATGGTTAAACCATTTGGAAACGAAATTTGGGATTCGCATTTGGGAAGCATACTAATATTCAAAATCAAGCAAGCAAAGAACCAAAATATATGCCTTTTTTTCTCACCATGCCCACGAGTATGGGGAATTACTAGTACTTCATATTGAGAGATGCAAAAAGAGTGAAGTTTGAGTTATGTAAAAGCATGAAGTTTGAACCAAGTGATTGTACCTGTTGTAGATGTGGTAAAACATTCCCACCTAAAAGAGATCTATGATGAACTTTGTTAGATCAACTTTAGCAATTGCATCACTAAACCCATTCTGAACAAGTTTAGGTCCCTCAAGTTGTATGATCACACATAAATAGAGCATCCATATGTATGAGTTATCGACGTAACTACGATTTCATACGTAGCATCTATATTGATAATAGCATGAAATCACCATGGCTAATTTCTTGGAATAAATACTCCTGTAAGTAAAGGAGATGTTAGAAATCATAGCCCTGATGAAGCCAAGCCAGTTGAAAGACAGCTCGGTTGATGATGCCATTGACACACCTGCAATTAGTTTATTGTAAAGTCGTATGCTAAAAATCTACTATGGTAATGTGATAATAGTTCGAGTGCATTTTGCAGCAAATACGCTAAAAATCTACTATGGTAATGTGATAATAGTTTAAGGGCATTTTGCAGCAAATACACAAACACGGATTTCAAATGCTTGAATCTTTATTATTTGTTGTTCTCTTCCTTATTTTTTAATTTTTTGCATTAGAAGAGCTTAATACACTTGTTGGCTCTACTTGGAGAATTTAGGGCTTTGTGTATGTTTTTTTATCCATTCTTCACATTAATTAGTGGTTAACATGAATGATTCACAATTTAAATAAATTTAAACTCATACAAAAAGAATTTGATGCTAAATTTACTAGATCAGTTACAGGTAGGCAACTATGCTTGAAGCCCAAACTACTATGCGTATTAACTACCACAAACTCTCTCCCTCCCTCCTTTCCTCCCTCTGTCTTTCTCTCTATTTTTTTTTTGGAAGTTACTCCATTTTTTTAAATCTTTTTTTTGTGGTTGTTGTAAGCACTACCGATGCATAAGTTCACCCTACACTTCTATCTTAGGGGACGACAAGAAATACTGCTCAAACTGACACCTTACAGTATGAACTAACAAGCATAAATGACTAAAATAACCACATATGGAAATAGAAGAGCTTACTAAAACCATTATGGTGTTATATAAGCAGAAATATACTCATAGAACTAGCAAATAAGTTTTTTTTTCCCGAAAAGTGTATATACAACAACATAGAGATTGTGAGCCACCTTTGACTGTGTGGGTGAATGAGACTGCAACTGCTACAAATGAGACATTGCTAGTCACGTGGCCTAATATGTGGCTACACACAAAACCACCAGTCACATGTCAATGATGTCATTATATATGTATATATATAGTTAATAAGAGAGTAGTAAAAATCATCTTAACAATTGAACAATGCGGAGGAAACTACTACAATTACTAGTAATCTTAACAATTACTAGCTAGACTATGGCCTTATTAAAAACAGTAAATGTTGACTTACCAAAGAAACACCGGTTCCTACTAGCTTGGCCTCGTTGCGCTACAAGACAGATCAGGGTACTGTAAGTTTCACTGATTTTCTACAATAAAGATATGGGTTTACTAAAGTTATCTGAGACCATACCACTAGATGAAATAACAGATGCCAATATTATCATTGTAGTTGTAAACGGAGGAAAATTTTCTGCACGAAGAGGCCTTAAAATTGTTTCAATGGCGAAGAAACAAGCAGTGTCCTCGTTTAGATGTATCTGATGCCATGTGTCAGCTAAAGAAATACATCAATCATGTGTAAAGAGACAAATTCACATGGACTGTAGCTTCTGGATTTTCTCAACTAGCAAAGAGTGCATTATAAGGTAGAAAATGTATGAAGCAACAAAAGAAAACAGTCCACCATAATCTATTCTCAACCAACTAACTTATACTCCCACTGTCCCATTTTATGTAACTATCTTTGTAAATCCAACCTTTTAAGCAAACATCATTTAATGCATTGTCTGGCATTAAGTTTTTTTCATTCTTCCAAATCTGCCACTTTAGATAATTCTTCAACAAATTTATTTCCCTCTACTAAGTACTCGAAAATTTCAAAATAGGAAGGGCAATCTTGAAATGTAAATGAAATATATGCATTTAATAGTCAAAATGATCACTTATTTTGGGACGGCTAAAAAAGGAAAAGTAGTCACATAAAATGGGACGGAGGGAGTATAAGAATCACTTATACTGTAGGAAGCAAGTTATTTAGATGTGTAACCTAAAGCATGAAAGCACAATGTCAAAAACCACAAAAGGAATTAGAAGTCTGTAGTGTAATTTGACTTCTTTAATTGGAATAGCTACACTTTTACAGTTTTAAGGAAAAGCAATCGAGGAAAGACCAATGCTTGTAGATGCATTTCAGTTTCTAAATGATTTCGTCCAATAACTAGGTAAATAGGGCAAGGAAATGAAACAAACAGAAGGACTAGATAATCAACAAAAGAAGTAGAAAATACCATGGAGCAATCAACCCAACAAGCCGAATGGGTTCCCTACGAACATGGCACTTGAATGTCTCTACTAGAAGAGATGCAGTAGCCTTTTGCTTCACATTCAAAGCTTCATCATGGTCTGCATAGTACTCAAAATATGCAGCAGCATCATCTTGGATGACATAAATACACAATTAAGTGACTTATACAACATTAACTGAGTGGACGGGTAGAGTAGGAGTTGCCAATACAAATATGTAAGACACTACAAAACATGAAAACATAGAAAGTTAGCCCCTTTAGGAATTTTTCAGTTTTAACAAGGAACCACAAGGGCACCTACATAACCAACCAAAAAGAAAAAAACAACAATACTACAATTTCCCAAAAGATTCTCTTGTGAAAAACCTCCAGTGGCAAGCTCCATCTCATTGAGTCAGCCAATATATGAAAATCTGTAACATAAGAATGATTTGATAATCACTAATCAAAGACTTTTGACCGAAATAACAAACAAGTTCTCTTCTAAACTCAATTATCTAATGTTTGGATTTTTTTTTATCAAAAGTACTAAAACAATTATTTCCCCTTAGGGGTATAAAAAAAATCCCGGTCCGACAGGTGGCCCCTAGCCCAGCCTTAAGTCCGACCCTCAACCCTAGCATCCTCGGGTAGTGTTTAGGCCTACCGCTTGAATCCTGAGCCCATCCCAAAGATTGACCCGATCAAGCCCGGCCAAAGGCTCGCATAGAAACCCTATTAAAAGCTTCCCAACAATCACAATTTTAAAAATTGTAAAAAATTTGCAAGTTGATTTATTAAAAGTTATTTCCAACCTTTGAAAAAATGGTTGCATTTAAAAGAATAATTAAACCCTCCTATGTTAAGCGTTCACTTAGGCTCACTCCTAGGACCTCGGGGTAGGCTTGGATTGTAAACTCTTAAGACTGGCCCGAGCTCGAGCCAAGCTCTAGGTCGAAGAGAGACATGAGCTAATAAGCAAAAGCCAAAGCTAGATCAATATCTGACCGGGCTAGGTGGGTCATTTTGACATTCATGGCCACAAAATCAGTTTTCTTGCATAAAGTACAAATTGACAACAAAATATGGTGTTCCTAGCCTGAAGTGAAGAATTTGGTGATGAATGATAATTTTCTTGCCTAAAGTCAAGTGTGAAAAAAATTACTACTAGACTAATGTATGCTTGGTCGGAGGGACGAAAAAGTGGAAGGAAGGGAATAGATAAGGGATGGAAGAGGTATCCTAAGAGAAAGGAATGGAGTATTTCATCCTCTTTGGTTAAACAGGAAGGAAGTGAGGAAGGAAAGAATGAAATATTGTACGCTTTACTATTATACCCCTGTATAAATTAAATGTCACTAGTTTTAATGACAAAAAAGTCAAAAGATAAGCGAAACATTTTCTCTCTCCTAATCCACGAGTAAATATTCATTGCAACGAGGATAACACATCATAAAAAATAATGTACTAATACATTTGAGATTTGTGCTATATGGATGGGATTTCTCCTGGAAATAGGGGGTGCAGATGAATAAATAAAGAGTTTTCATTGGATTGTTGTACCACGTCAGCAAAATTACCGTTGCAATGAATATTTTCTCCTAATCCACCAACTTTTAGACAAATTGAGATTTGTGGGCCCAAAGGGAAATGACATCTTTCCCCTCTTCCATTCTCTCCTCCATTCCATCTTTAACAAACAATTGATTTTACCATTCTTGCCCTTTTCCCTCAAACCAAACATAGCATAAGGGAAGATTAGGTGGTTGCAAGTTCGAGTCTTCTGGGTTTATGGCATGCCCTGGGTAGTTATAGGTTCGAATCTCCTGGGTGGAGGGTTCGAGTCTCCCTTCCATCTTACCTCCACTAGTGCATAATAATAAAAATAATAATAATAATACTAATAATAATAATAATAAATAGGCAAAATATATTTTATACCCTTGTAGTTTCAACCGAGTTTCAAACTGGTCCCTCTAGTTTCAATCTCGTCAATTTGCTCCTTTAATTTTCAAAACTAAATCAATTTGGTTTAGCCGTTAGAATCAATCACAGAAAAAAGATGGAGAGGCATCTCTTTGCCTTCTTTTTTTGCCCAAAATAGACACTGCCTTATATAACCCCCACTACTGACACCAAATCTGCACGAAAGAGAGAAAGAGAGAGGAAGAGAGAGAAATTTGCAAGGATTTTTTTTGTAATCTAATATCAATTTTGAAGTGTTAATGGAAGTATAATTCTGCTAGTGCTAGGAATGTTTTGCATTTTTCACTTACCATTTATTGCATTTTCTACATTTTGTTAATGAAGATACACCACAAACAAACTATTACAATGAAGACACATGACAAACAAACCCATTAGATTAGATTCATTCAACCAGAAAAAACAAAACAAAACAAAACAGTATATGTAAACAAAAAACACCTTGTATACACCCATACTCTGTAACACCCTATATTTTATTTTCATTAATAAATGCATATTTCATTTTATGTTCTATTAATAAATATTTGTCGGGGATCAAATCGTAATTTTTTATAAATAAAGTGATACTTTTTATGGATTTGAAAAATGTAACTATACTTTTTATATAGCAAGGAATTTATTTCCTACGCTAATAGCATTTTCTGTATTTTTTATCGTGGCCATATTATACCAGTTTTTATTTTAAACTGCGACTATATCGCATATTGGATGAGGGAGCACGTGAGCTCAACCGCATCGGATAAAATCCGATCATTGTTTGGAGCCCAAATTTGTTACTCTGTATATATATATGTATGTATACTCTTCTCTCATTCTCACAGTCTCTCATTTTCTCTATAAATTCACTCTCTAAAACTCTCTATATCTCTCTCAATTTCTCTATTACTCTCTCTAGATTACACAAAACACACACGCATACAGTATATATATACTTCTACCAATACATAGATATATATATATATATATATAATTCAAGAACAGAGGAGAAACTCTTGACGACGGATTATTCGGCGGAAATTCTCGGTCTCTAATTTCTATCCAATTACCCTCTGTGAGTATTGTAAACTCACTCATAGTGTTTATATATGTATATTTCAGCATATATAGAGATGTGTACATGTATATAAAAGAAACCACCATTGAAGTTTTGAAAATTTTAGAAATCTTAACCAAAATCAATTTTGTGAATTTAAAATGAAAGAACTTAATCCCAATAAGCTGTACTTCGAATACTATGGCTTAATTCATCCGTACAGTGACGTATCATTGATTTAAAGTTTTGACACCTTTACTTTAATTGCAAAAATTGAGAGATATAATTTGTATCAGTTTAATCTAATTACGTATTCTTAATCTACGCAGAAAACCAAGAAAATTGATATATTACATGACATGTTTGAAATAGAAATCAGAAATGGGTCTATATGTGTTTTAAAATCGAAACAAGGGAAAAACGAAGAAGATGAAGCTTCTGTTTCAACTCGCGCGCGTGGCCCGCTCGCGCGACCTGTGCAATTTTGGGCAGAAAGGAATTTTAACAAATTTTGCGAAAAACTACCTGATCGCTCGCGTGGACCGCTTGGGCAAAACCTCGCTCGCGCGACCCGCTGGCTCGACAGGGCATTTTTGGCAGTTTGTGCATTCTTGTATAAGGAACTTGTTGGCCCAAATATGGAAACCTTAGAGGGAGGTGAATAAGGTTTTAGCAGAATTTTAACCTTTTAAAAACGTAATAGCAAATTAAACACAATCACAAGCAATTATGTAAAGAGATAAGGGAAGAGATACTTGCAAACCAATTTTTCAAGTGGTTCGGCAATCGCACCCCGCGGCCTACGTCCACCCCTCAAGAACACCTCTTGAGGATTCCTTTAATCCGATCTACTTCACGGGTGTAGACCAAACCATTACAAGAGCCTTCAATCTCTCCCAAAGAAGAAAACCTCTTCTTTGCAATCAAGGGTTACTAACCCTCACTCTTTACAATTGATTTGGGTACAAATGATAACTCTCTCTCTCTAGAGTGGATAATACAATTTAAAGCTCACATAATAACTCCTTGTTGAGTAGATGATACAAATAAAAGCTCACTACAATTTACTCTCAAAGAAATACAAATTAAGAACTAGAGCAAATTGATAAACTCACACAACTAGGGCTCAAATATGAATGATTAGAAATCAACAAGTTGTGTGATTTAAATAGATGTTTTCCAATAGATTGATCAACATTAAATGGTGTGGAAAACATGTATTTATAGGCCAAAAAAGATTATAGCCGTTGGAATTGGTTAGGGGGTGTAAAAACAATTTTTGGAGAGTTTAAAAACTAGCCGTTATGTGTGTTCAGCGCAGTCTAGTCGACTGGATCAAAGGTTCAGTCGACTAGGAAGTTTATACCAGTGGAGAGGCATTTTCAGTGTTGTCCAGTCGACTAAAAAGTTCATCCAGTTGACTAATTTTACAATCCAGTCGACTGGACATGAAATAAATCAGTCGACTGGTTTTAAGCAGTTTTTTGCAGACTGACACCTCTTTACTAAAACGGCCATAACTCCTTCTACAAAACTCGTATTTGCGATCCGTTTGAAGATTAGGAAACTAGATTCAAATACCTTTCCAACCATATAAAACTCAAGATCTAATTCCTTACCAATTGGATCAGGTTTGCATTTAAATTTGACCTATTTGCGCAAAGGTACTTTCTTTTGACTTAGCCACTTGAAAGCTTTTGTGAAATGAATTTAATTGAGTGATCTAAGTATGTTTAGGTCCTTGAAAGGATTTTAAAGTGTGAGAGAAAGGAACCTAAAGTCCAATTAAAGTTACTTGAGCCCCTATGAGTGATTGATCAAAATGCTTACACGTAAATCCTAGTCTACAACAAAGGGTGAAAAATCTTCAAGTCTTCAAGCTTGATCCTTATTGAGCTCCATCACTATTGGGCTTCACCATATGCTATCTCACGATCTTAAACAAAGTTAAAACATTTAAGTACATGAATCAAGAGATTAGCATACCGAAAATGACATGATAATTGATTAAAAACATAACCAATGAAAGTATGCAATTATCACAGGATTTGTCATTATTAAAACAAAACAAAAATAATGCCTTAAATAAAGTCAAGGCTAACAATTTCCCCCTTTTTGATGATGTCAAAACATGCAATAGAGATATAGCAATTAAAGCACAACAAGAGTCATTTTCATGTTATCATTCAAAGTAACAATATTTCCAAAGTATGAGTCCAAGAATGATAACTATTTACCCTCTTTAACATCTCCATCAATTTCCCAAGAATGATAAAACAAAAAATAACCCTATAACCAACATTTCTATGAATTTCTCCCTTTTTGACAACAACAAAAAGATGGGGGGGGGGGGGGGGGGTTGGAACTAAAAATTCCCCCTCAAGATATGCAACCGTATGATACCAAGAAAAACTCAAGTTAACAAATCTTGGAGGCAATAAGATACCAAATTGTCAAAATATGATACCAAAAGTAACTAAAGTGAGCATAATATCATGATACCAAGAAATCAAGTCAACTAGAATGAACATAGTAATATGTTCCCCCTCAACATATGCATATTCGAATGAATACTAATTATAGGATCAACATTATGCATTTTCTCCTTATGAGGATGAAATAGCTATGAACATCAAAACAAAATAACTTAATAAATCAAACAAGATTAGCATGCTATCAAAATCAAGAGAAATATTGAAACAAGTTAATCTAACCTACTCCTACTGGGCTTAAGGTGAGAGATTTAACCATTGTCCAAGTACCTCTTGGATGCAACATTTGCCGAGAAAGTAGGAGAGGATCCTTTTATAACCCAAACTATGTTAATTTTCTTTCGAAATGAACATTTGTAATTAACATGCCCCTTTTTCATGCAATAATGACAAGTTACATGGGGGAGTGTCTCATTTGAGATTGATGCTTTAATAAAGAAGCTATTATGAGAATTGTTTGAACTTGAAGGAGTGAATTTTGCAAAGAAATTGTTATACTTCTTTTCTTTGTATGTGGGATTAAATCCCAAACCGGCTTTGTCAAAAACAAATTTTTGCTTTCCCAAAAGCATATTCAAATTTTGTTCACCTTGTGTGAATTTTTCCAAAATTTTTGTCAAATTATCCACCTCCTTTCTCAATTCAACCTTTTCTATTTCAATAAATTCGCTTGAAGGTTGATTGGTTGAAATAAGCTTTTCTTTTCTCAAAATTTCATTTTGAGATTTTAAATCATTCAATTGCTTTTTCAACTCCAAATTTTCTTTTTCAATCTCATTTGAAGATTGTGCTCTTAAAATATGTTTTTCATTTTCAATCTTCAAAGATTCATTTTGGGATTTTAAAATATTTAACTCACTTGAAAGTTTGGATAAATTCTTTTTAAGAGTTATATATTTAAATCCCAAATTCTCTAACTCCTCATGTAACTCCTCAAAAGCATATTGAAGCTCATTATAGTTAGGAGATTCAACAATAGAGGTAGAATTAGAGTTTACCAAATTCTCTTGTGCACCTACTTGGTCACATGAGTCATCATCGGATGAGTCGTCATCATCCCAAGTGGCCTTTTTTGCCATTTTCTCATTCTTATCATCTTCATTTGCAAAAAGGCACACTTTTTCCTCTTCACAAATTTGGTTAGTAGTAAAATGAAAATTTTCTAAACATAACCAAATTTCATTTACATTAGAGCATGAACGAATTCTATTATATGAAATATCATCTAAAGACGTATATAGAATTTTCATGGCTCTAAGATTCAATAGAAAGTTATTTTGATCACTTTCAATCCATTCAATCTTTGGTTTAGGAGAATAACCATTTTTGACAATTTTCCAAAGATTTATGTCAAGTGATATAAAATAAATTTCTATTCTCCTCTTCCAATGATCATACTTATGATCACTCAATGATGGAGGAGTACAAATACAATATCTATTTTCAAAGAATGTAGTTTCCATGGATCTTAACTCAAAATTTTTTAAAGACTTTTGCAAAAAGAAGAGCCGAAGCTTTGATACCAATTGTTGGCCCAAATATGGAAACCTTAGAGGGGGGTGAATAAGGTTTTAGCGGAATTTTAACCTTTTAAAAACTTAATAGCAAATTAAACACAATCACAAGCAATTATGTAAAGAGATAAGGGAAGAGATACTTGCAAACCAATTTTTCAAGTAGTTCGGCAATCGCACCCCGCGACCTATGTCCACCCCTCAAGAACACCTCTTGAGGATTCTTTTAATCCGATCTACTTCACGGGTGTAAACCAAACCATTACAAGAGCCTTCAATCTCTCCCAAAGAAGAAAACATCTTCTTTGCAATCAAGGGTTACTAACCCTCACTCTATACAATTGATTTGGGTACAAATGATAACTCTCTCTCTCTAGAGTGGATAATACAATTTAAAGTTCACACAATAACTCCTTGTTGAGTAGATGATACAAATAAAAGCTCACTACAATTTACTCTCAAAGAAATACAAATTAAGAACTAGTGCAAATTGATAAACTCACACAATTAGGGCTCAAATATGAATGATTAGAAATCAATAAGTTGTGTGATTTAAATAGATGTTTTCCAATAGATTGATCAACATAAAATGGTGTGGGAAAACATGTATTTATAGGCCAAGAAAGATTATAGCCATTGGAAGTGGTTAGGGGGTGTAAAAATAATTTTTGGAGAGTTTAAAAACTAGCCGTTATGTGTATTCAGCGCAGTCCAGTCGACTGGATCGAAGGTTCAGTCGACTGGGAAGTTTATAGCAGTGAAGAGGCATTTTTAGTGCTGTCCAATCGACTGAAAAGTTCATCCAGTCGACTGATTTTACAATCCAGCCGACTGGACATGAAATAAATCAGTCGACTGGTTTTAAGCAGTTTTTCGCAGACTGACACCTCTTTACTAAAACGGCCATAACTCCCTCTACGAAACTCGTATTTGCAATCCGTTTGAAGATTCGGAAACTAGATTCAAATACCTTTCCAACCATATAAAACTCAAGATCTAATTCTTTACCAATTAGATCAGATTTGCATTTAAAGTTGACCTATCTGCGTAAAGGTACTTTCTTTTGACTTAGCCACTTGAAAGCTTTTGTTAAATGAATTTAATTGAGTGATCTAAGTATGTTTAGGTTCTTGAAATTATTTTAAAGTGTGAGAGAAAGGAACCTAAAGTCCAATTAAAGTTACTTGAGCCCCTATGAGTGTTTGATCAAAATGCTTACACGTAAATCCTAGTCTACAACAAAGGGTGAAAAATCTTCAAGTCTTCAAGCTTGATCCTTATTGAGCTCCATCACTATTGGGCTTCACCATATGCTATCTCACGATCTTAAACAAAGTTAGAACATTTAATTACATGAATCAAGAGATTAGCATACCAAAAATGACATGATAATTGATTAAAAACAGAACCAATGAAAGTATGCAATTATCACAGGATTTGTCATCATCAAAACAAAAAAAAAATAATGCCTTAAATAAAGTCAAGGCTAACAGAACTGTTTGGAAAAGGATTTGGAAGTTTAAAGGAACTGTTTTGAATGATATACTATTTTAAGGGTTTATGTTTAAGAATTGGATTAATCAGGATGTTTAAGATTGAAATTTACATTCGTATGATAATTCGGCTTTGTGATTTATTAATGATGTTACGATTCATGAACATTGACAAGCATGATAGGGTTGAGGTTGAGTCAAGATGCATGGTGTGTGAGAAAGAGTGAAAAGAGTAAAGAGCGGCGATGTTTGTACGACTTCAATATCGAGCGGATATTATTCTTGATATTGGAGGCAGCAGTGTAGTGATCGACCCAGATATCAAGCAGATATTATTCCTGGTATCTAAGGCGATAGCGTGGTGTGTTACTCCAAATACTGAGCGGATATTATTTCTGGTATTGGAGGCGATAGTGTTGTGTATACGACTCAAATATTGATCGGATATTATTCCTGGTATCTTAAGCGCGCGTTCCGGATACTGAGCGGATATTATTCCTGGTATCCGAAGCGATGGTATGTTGTACGACCCAGATATCGATCGGATATTATTTCTGGTATCTGAGGCGATTGTGTAGTGTACGACTTAGATATCAATCGGATATTATTCCTGGTATCCAAGGTGACGGTGTGTTGTACGATCTGGATACTGAGCGAATATTATTCATGGTATCTGATGTAATGGGATGGTTGAATCAAGTTTGTTGAGATAAAAGAGTTGGAAAGATGAGATGATACATTACTCATGCTCGATCACATTTTTATTGCTCACTATATCCCTACGTGACTTATGTTGAAATGAAACCTTGAATTTATTGCTTTTAAAGTTTAAACTATACTGTTGTTCATATATTTATATATACACTGCGAGCATATGTTTATTTTGCTAACCAACTTGTATAAGCTGACGGCGTTGATGCGTCCTGGACTCTATATCCATATTTTCTAGGTCAGGAGCAATCAGGGTATTTTGACTATGCTAGTTTGAGGCGGGAGACTTCCCTGGAAGACTGTATTAAATATTTCTTATGTCTTTTATTTTAGAGTTGTAATAAATGCTACACTAGGATTTGAATAAGGACGGTTTGTGCCTAAGATTATGACTAATGTAATAGTTAGTAAGTTTTAATTTTGGAGTTTATGTTTATTAGTAACATTTGCTTTAGACACGATGTTTAACTTATTTTGTTGTAGGGACAATTGGTCACTCTCACTTGTCATGACCTACGAGTCCATAAAGGAAAGAAAATGCTTTCCTGAATTATACTACTTCGAGGCGTGATAGGCTTTTTGGTATCAGAGCCAGGTTGTGGCTTGACCAATTGTCCAAGACACATAGGATCTCCCGTTAAGATAGAATAAGATAAGACAGTTCGACCTCATTCTTCATTTCATCTCTTTCAATTGTTGAGAATTTTCTTCTACATCTGGTTATTGATCAAATTCTATTGATCGATGAATAGGACCTTTCTCTCGATCATATGGCTGGAAAAAATCTCAGGCCTCATCTTGCTATTGAAGCTGCACCCCCAGTAGCAGATCCAGTTGATGTTTGAGGCTTTTGTGAGAAGGTTGGAGAGGGCCAGTGGTCAGAACACAAGGAATAATAATCAGAATGGGAATCATAACGGGAATGAGAGGTGAGCCCACCAGACTGGGGACTAGCTTTTCAAAGAATTTCGCGCTCTGCGACCTGAGTATTTTGTTGGGACCAATGAACCCTGGCAAGCAGAACAGTGGCTATGCCAGATGGAGCGTATCTTTGAGACCATAGAGTGCACTGATCTGTAAAAGAAGCGTTTGGCTATCTTTCAGTTGTTATATGCAGCGTTAGATTGGTGGGATGTGGAAAAGGTGACTATTGGGGAAGAAGCTGCAAGGGGAATCCCCTAGGTGGTATTCAAGGAAAGATTTTTCAAGAAATACTTCCTTGAAGAAGAGAAGGACAAGAGAGAGAAAGAGTTCATGGAATTGGCACAAGGAAATCTGACTGTCCATGAGTATACTACTCGATTTGAACGGTTGTCGCGCTTTGCTCCAAATATGGTGGACACACCCCAGAAGAAAATCAAGAAATATCACTGGGGTCTCAACTTGTCTCTCCGACATCTGACTATGTGGCACCTGAACCAGTTATTTGAAGCTCTGGTGAGAGTGGCTACAGGATTGGAGAATAATGGTTGTCAGAATCCGAAAACATTTGGAAATTGACCTCTGCATAAAGGCTATCCTGGATAGAAACCTTTGTATCCTTAGGGAATCAACCCTTCGATTTCCAATGTAACCCTTCGGGTGATATGTTCCTCACCAGATGCCTAGCAAACATCGAAGTTGTCAGTACGGGAGTGACGATGTCATCAATACCAGTGATCAAAGAGTTCGAAGAAGTATTTTGAGATATTTTTGGATTACCACCTGAGAAGGACATAGAATTCTGTGTAGAACTGGTACCAGGTACTCGACCTTTAACCAAAGTTCCCTATAGGATGGCCTCTACCGAACTACTGGAGTTAAAGGAACAAGTTCAAGAGCTTGAGAAGTTGGGCTTTGTTCGTCTTAGTACATTACCATGGGGAGCACCGGTGTTATTTGTAAAGAAGAAGGACGGAACTATGTGGTTGTGTATTGACTACCGGGTGTGGATGTCGCAATTTCCTTTCTTTTACCCTTAGCTTTTCTTTTAAAATTTTAAATTCAAAACAAATGAGTCGCCACTTAATTTTTTTAAAGGAAAAATTAAGAAACCATTTTAAAACAACTGATTTTTTTGTGAAACCAAAGATTAAACTAGGTCCGGGGATTATGGAATGAGAAGGGAAGGAGCCCATTGGACTAAAACACCCCTTCTCATCCTATCTCGTGATAGGCCTCTACTCGACATCCTTTTAATTGAATTAATTATCTAAGCATGTCCTCAACTAATACATATGTATAGATATACACTACAAAAGCATGTCTAAAGGGGTGTAAGATTGTAAGTGATAAAATATCATTCAAAAGCCACGTAAGCCAAGTAGCAAGCGAGGTGATATGCAAATAGGGAACTATAGAACTTACCCGGGATCCATGCCCCGAATATTAAACGTGCAATGCATACTAATATAAAAGATCCTAAGAAAAGGTCTCTAATCACATATATTCACATAAGGCAATATCCTAATTGTAGTGTGTTGCGCATGAGGTTGAAAAAAACGATAAAATCAAGAAATTAAAATAAACTAAAGGGGAGTTCAAGAAATCGTACCTTAATAGCACTACAAAACAAAGTGTTAGTCCACATGGTATACAAGATATAAAGTCGGATCTTTAAATAACAATCCTAAACTTCTAGCTTAATTCTATCACGTAGAGGAAATGACACAATTGTGAATTCTAATACCGGTTTATATGTGCATGATTACATGAACGAGAATAAGCTATTCTATCATTCCTTGGTTTGGATCATTTAGCCTTTGTATTTAAGCTTAACTAATCGTTATTAACACATGGTTTAAGTCCTATGTCATGGAGAGATCATTTAGACTATTGTTTGCAAGATATATCAAAGTTATGATAGAATTTTGAAAATTACTGAGAGCAGATCAGAACTTCAAAGAAATAAAAAGCATACATTCCGTTATTTGATCTTGACAATATTTGGATACAAGATGCCTCTGTGTGTCTAGTTTCTAACCCAAAAAGAAAATCGAGGTTTGAACGGTTAGATCTCTAGGAATTAAACAAACACTAGACATCACTCAGAGGCTTGCAACTCCCCATCCAGAGTTTTTGTATGATTTTCTAAAAATAGTAAAAAAATAATAAGAAATGCTTTGGTCTTTTTAGGGTAGTTTTTTAACACATTAAACTACTTAGAAAAATTTATTTTGGGTCAAGAGTGCTTGGTTAAGGTTCTGATTTTCTTATTTCTAAAGAGTGAGACTGTTTTGAAACTCTGGACAGATTGTAGTTGTTCCACAAAACTGTTGATCAAACCACCTCAAACTTGAAACTACCTTAAAATAAAAATTACAGTGGTAGAACTTTGAGTTATAAACACTTTCCTGTTGGTTTCATTCAATTCCAACGGTTTGATGTTCAACTAAAAATCTATGATCAAAAATAGATTATGAACTCACTGTACATTGGGTTAATTCACTTTATTCTTATCAACTTAGACAAGTAAGCCATGGAATTGGGCTTGTCTAAAGCTAATTCTCCTACCATTTGATGGTCATTGGAGACTAAAGATATTCATACTTGTAAATTTCAAAGAAGCATGGAAGAACTTCACGAAACTTAGTCATAACAAACCTCAAACCATGAAGATAGGTTTGGGTCCATTAGCTAAATATTCTAGTACCAACCTTAATTCCCTCATGAATCATAAGATTACAAAGAGATTAAAGGATTTCAAACCAAGAGATTCAAGTAAGGCATTGAAAGCCTTATGTACCCAAGGGATGAACACAACAAATGAAAAGGAAAATTAAAGAACTCAATGCATACCATAATTAAATTTGAACAAAGACTAATTATTCTAGAGTTTTACCTCCAAAGTATCCTCAACTTGATGATTTTGGAGAACTTCCAAAAACTAATCAAGCTCTTCTAATCTAATTCTACTTAAATACCCCTTAAAACTTCTCAAAACCTACTTCTAATTGTGTTTAAGAAAGCCTTTTTTGAAGTTTAATATAAAGAGAACACTAATATTAACCTCTAGATTCAAAGAAAATCCAACCCTTTGCAAGAGGATATTCATCCTCTATTTATAGACAATTTTAGAGGGGTATTTCAGTCATTTCAGAGCAGAAAACCCTAATTCAGGCGTCCTTTTGATAGTACAAAACGTTCTATTTTACAACTGTCTGTTACAAAAACACGACACTCATTGGAGATGGAAGCGACACTCACTGAATGCTGGAACAGCACTCAGTGATTGTCATCGAGGCATTCACTGAATGCCGATGCGACACTCAATGAATGCCACGGACAACCCTAGGGGCTGTCGTTTTTTTTTTTTTTTTTTTTTTTTTTTGTAAAAATTCATTTTTTGTGGCACTTGCTGAAATTCGTGGCATTCACAGAATGTCATCCGGCAGTCCAGAGACTGCCGCAACGGCAGCCCGTGACTGCCGCAAATTGGCTCAAGTGTCGTTCTGCCTCTTTTTCTTCTCTCTCTCTCTCTCTCTCTCTCTTTTTTCATCATCATTTTTGTTGCTTTTTGTTTATATTAGAGAGTCTTTCGGAGAGCTTGAATCATATTTGAAAGTCCTAGATTAGCCGAACATTGTCATCATCGGATCTCGGAGATATCACTCCCTTTAACTCGACGTTTGGTCAAAATTGGGGTGTCTGCAATTTGCCCCTCTTCGACGGAGCTTTGTGGAGCAATGTAATCCACAAGTGAACATCAAAGCCTGTGTGAAGACAAGCCTTTGACCAAATAGTCAGGTTCAGGTAAAAACAAAATGCGTTGCAAATAGAAAGCCATCGCGCAACAAAGTTCCAATTGGTCGTGCTCCATGATGAGCTGCCTACATATCCCATAAGGAATCAGACCAAGACGTAGTTCGGGTAGGAATCAGGCACACGCAAGCACAAGTAATCATACGAATGAATGCTCCTATCCTGTCATGCACATGCTCATGCCATGGTATCTTTCAAATAAACTCGACCGAGCAAGTACCATGCTTAATCTATGTTATGTCTTTTCTATTTATGACGCATATTTCATGATGCGCTTAGCCAAAGGAGATTTACCAAATGTTGACCGATGCAAAGATTCGTTTGCAAGGGTTGAGAAAATGCATCTCCAAATTCCCAAAATGAGGGTTAACTCAAATCTGTTGCGAGAACCGATAATGCAAATCCGTTACACTCTCAAGCGAAGGATCAACGTAAATATGTTACGAGGATCGAGAATATAAATCCGTTATATTCCCAAAATGAGGATTAATGCAAATTTGTTGCGAGAACCGAGAATATAAATCTGTTATATTCCCAAAATGAGGATTAACGCAAATTTGTTGCGAGAACTGAGAATGCAAATCCATTACACTCTCAAATGAAGGATCAACGTAAATCTGTTACGAGGATCGAGAATATAAATCCGTTATATTTCCAAAATGAGGATTAACACAAATCTATTGTGAAAACCGAGGATGTAAGTCTGTTACATTCCCAAATGAAGGATCAACGCAAATCTATTACGAGGATTGAGAATATAAATCTATTAAATTCCCAAAATGAGGATTAACGCAAATCTATTATGAAAATCAAGGATATAAGTCTGTTGCATTCCCAAACGAAGGATCAACGTAAATCTGTTACGAGGATCGAGAATATAAATCCGTTAAATTCTCAAAACAATGGATTAATGCAAATCTATTGTGAGAACCGAGAATGCAAATCCATTACACTCTCAAACAAAGGATCAACGTAAATCTGTTACAAGGATCGAGAATATAAATCTTTTATTGTAATAACCTACATTTTCATTGCATTTTTATATTAAATTCAAAATTGTATTATCTGTGAGGTCACGTTTCATTGCATTTTTATTTTTAAATTCAAAATTGTATTATCTGTGAGGTCACGTTTTATAACCTTATGGCCTATTTATTGTGCATTAAAATTCTTTTGGGGTCAAACTGCAATTTATAAATTTAGTAACACCTGTGTTAAATTTCAAATCTGTATTTCAAAACGGTGGAATTATTTCTTTTAAACTCAAACTGTATTTTTATAAAACCAGAAAATCAATTCTTACGTTAAACCGAATTTTCTGTATTTTTGTGACGAACACTGCGTCACAAAACTACCAGTTTACTTTCAAAACTGTCCGCGCTGTGCTAAAATTCCACAGATTTTGAATTGATATAAAGTCGGACATGACATTTACTTTAATTTTATTAATGGAAAAGTAATTTTTTGATTGTGCTTTGTTTGGCAATGAGTACCTTGCATGTGTAATTGTTAAGTCTATAGCTTAATTGCCAAACACCCACAAATTGACCCCTATATACTTGGCCCTTGGATCATCCGAGAGTGGTATGACTCCACACTACATATATTACCTACACTTATATGATGGAGAGTTAGTGGGTATCTATACATTATGCACAATCCTATTAATCTACTAATAGTTTAGAAATTAGTGGTTAATTATTAGATTTGTTAAACCAAAGTGGGTTATTAAGAAATCCTAAGAAATTCTTGGGCCCCCAAGTTCCTATAATTGCTGATGCTTTTCTTTAGGCCTTGTTTGGCAAATGCTTGTAGTATGTGTGTTGTCCTTATGCCTTAAGCTAGAATTCCCAAACACACCTTGACCCACACCAACTCCACCTACCCTTTCAATTATCAATGGAGCATTATGAATTGCAAGTGTATATTTACACATCATTGCTGCACTTTCTTTGTAATTAGTGGAGATTAATGGAGAATGAGTGGGATGTTAGGCAAATGTTTTCTAAGTGGGAGTTTGATTATTTATACACCCAACCACACTACACATTCTACACTCCTAACATAGAGAGCTTGAGAGAGTCACATAGAGAGATAATAATTTCAGAATTTGAAGAGCTCAATCCTCCATAGCCAAGCTTGAAATTGGAGATTCTTAATTCTTGTATTTCTTTCTCAACAACTTCTTCAATCTACATCACGGTGAGTATTACTAACTCACTCCAAATGTAACTCATTCCTTATTTACTGATTTAGGTAGTTAATTTTAACAGTAGTAGAATTTTGTTTTCAGATTTTTGTTAGGAAAACGAAGGAAATTTAAGATTCTGTCCGCGTAGTCCCAAGCAAAACTCGATTCTGCACACTTTTCGTCTAATGCAATTTTCTCAGATTTTGCACCGTTTGGGCAGAAAATGAGGATTACAGTAGCAGAGAAAGTATATTAGAAATTCAATCTAATATTTTCTCTTTTAATTTTAACAGTAGCAGAATTTTGTTTTCAGATTTTTGTTAGGAAAACGAATGAAATTTAAGGTTCTGCCCGCGTTGTCCCAAGCAAAACTCGATTCTGCACACTTTTCGTCTAATGTAATTTTCTCAGATTCTGCACCGTTTGGACAGAAAACGAGGATTACAGTAGCAGTTTTTAGAATGCTATTAGTTATGTTTAAAATGATTAAGGCAATGAATTACGAATTTTCAATCCCCGTACGCGTATTATTTCTATAATTCTGTGAATTCCTTTATGTTTAAAGTTTGATGACATTCATGTGGAGTCAGTTGTACATGCATGGTGAGTGTTGGTAGTGTGTAAAAGAGTAATGGTAGGGTGGAAAAGAGTAATGATAGTGTGGAAAGAGTATGAGTTTGAGTTGTGGTCGTGGTTGTGGTTGTGGTTGTGGTTGTAGTTGAAAATGTGGAAGAGGGTGTCTTTGAAATGCGAAGGTGGCAAATATGGACACTCCCTGACGCCCATGGAAGCGTTAAAGTGTGTGACGCCGAACTTGGACACTCACTGGCACCCATGGAAGTGCTAAAGTGTGGCCTACGGACACTCCCTGATAACTCGAGTCTGGATACTGTGTGAGGGGTTGCCCCGGTATTTGCATGGCGGTTAGGGTATTCAAAGTGTGAGGCAATGGACACTCCCTGGTACCCCGGACCAAAGTGTGAGGCAAACTGGACACTCCCTGGCGCCCCGTTGCTAAAGTGTGGCTATCTTAGTGTTTCAAAGATACCAGGAGTAGGATAGAGGGTTGTTGGGTTTTGTTGAGAGAAAAGAGTCGGTCAGATGAGATGGTGCATCGTTCTCATACACGGTCACATATGTGTGAATTTATCTTTTAAATAATGTTGTGGTTATTTTCTAAATGAGCTCTTTATCTTAAATATAAACTTGTGGTTTTTAAATGGAAATGGGAAAAAGGTAAATGAGTATGTTTTACATTCAAAGCTATGTTTTTAATACTCACCAGCTTCTTGAAGCTGGCGGCGTTGATGCGTCCTGGACATTCGTGTTCAGGCTTTGCAGGTTATAATCAGGAAGAACCTTATGACTATGCTAATTGAGAACAACTGCTGAGAAGAGAATTTACTTTTATATGCTTTAAGTTTATGTGCTCTATGTTATGATTAGTTTTGTAATAAGAATGACTGTAATAGACTCTAAGTTATTGTTTTGTTTTCAAGGCGGTCTGTGCCTTAGTTGACCCCGTACCATAAGATGTAATAAGTTAGAAAAATTTTATAAGCCCTGATTGCTCTACTCTGATTAATGGTTTTATGTTTGGGACGGAATCGATCCTTCAAACTGTCGCGACCTACGGGTCCATAAAGGAAATTAAACGCTTTCCATATTTATGCTTCGTCGGGGCGTGACATTTATATTCCAAAAATGAGGATTAATGCAACTCTGTTACGAAAACCGAGGATGTAAGTCTGTTGCATTTCCAAACGAAGGATGAACGTAAATCTATTACAAGGATCTAGAATATAAATCCGTTATATTCTCAAAACAATGTTAATGCAAATCTATTGCGAAAACCGAGGTTGTAAGTCTGTTACATTCCCAAATGAAGGATCAACGCAAATCTGTTACGAGGATCGAGAATATAAATCTGTTATATTCTCAAAATAATGGTTAATGCAAATCTGTTGCAAAAATTGAGGATGTAAGTCTATTAAATTCCCAAATGAAGGATCAATGCAAATCTATTACGAGGACCGAGAATATAAATCTGTTATATTCCCAAAACAAGGATTAATGCAAATCTGTTACAAAAACCGAGGATGTAAGTCTGTTGCATTCCCAAACGAAGGATCAACGTAAATCTGTTATGAGGATCGAGAATATAAGTCCGTTATATTCTCAAAACAATGGATTAACGTAAATCTATTATGAGAACCGAGAATGCAAATCCGTTACACTCTCAAATGAAGGATCAATGTAAATCTGTTATAAGGATCGAGAATATAAATCTGTTATATTCCCAAAATGAGGATTAACGCAAATTTGTTATGAAAACCGAGGATGTAAGTCTGTTACACTCCCAAACGAAGGATCAACGTAAATCTGTTACGAGGATCGAGAATATAAATCTGTTATATTCTTAAAACAATGTTAATGCAAATTTGTTGTGAAAATCGAGGATGTAAGTCTGTTAAATTCCCAAAAGCGGGGCAACCATATTCAGGTTAGTCAGGAGTCGAACAAACTCAAATCCCAAAAACAAGAGTCCAAAGACCCAAATCTAAAGTTGGGAGTCAAACAAACTCAGAGAATCTTTTCATTTTCTAGAGTCGACAGACTCAAATTCTTTTCAATTTTTCAAAATTTGGAGTCAACAGACTCAATTTAATTTCAATTTGCAAAATTTGGAGCCCCACGGGCCCCAATTTATTCCAATTTTTAAAATTTGGAGTCCACAGACTCAAAATTATTTCATCTTCATGAAATTGAGGACCAGTTTGATTCTAAAAACCATCCCCGGGGGTTAAAAGCACATTGAGGGCAAAATTTGGGGGTTCAAATTCAATTTTCGGGACCTTATTTGAATTTTTGGAGGGAAACAAAATATCTTTTTACCGACTTAAACGCAGCACACGCTTGAAAAGAGCGGCAGTCCGTGACTGCCGTACGGCACTCACAGAGTGCCGCTGCTGCACTTGGTGAGTGCTGCACGGCAGTTCATCAATGCCGCGCACGAAAAACAAAGTGCCGCGCTTGAGCGGCAGTGACTTATTGTAGACACCCCAATTTGACCAAACATTAAACTTAGGGGGATTTACCTCTGGAGATCAATGATGAATATGTCTCGACGAAATCAAGACTCTTACAAGCAATCTGACTCTCTTCCTAGAAGAATCTCGGTTCAAAATCACCATTTTCAGCCAAAAGACCAAAATTCTCATCTACTCGTCACCTTGTAGACCATGAGTTTTGAACACGTTTAGGAATACGGAAATGTTCTCGGAGCATCTTAAAATCATTTTCAAAAAAGAGAGTAATTCAGCATGAATCCCGAAAGAAAAAGTCAACAGTTGACCCAGTGAAAACTCAACGGGTCAAAAGGGAGTCAATCGTAAAATTTTCGAATTTCAAGATGAAAAGTCCCGGTAATTGTTCATTGGGTCTCCCTTATGCTAGAAATGATTTTTTAGAATTTTTAAATGGAAGGAATCATGGTGAAATTGAAAGGCTTTTAAGAAGAATCGTGCAGAAAATCGAAATTTTGCCTTCGGAGGGAGAGTTGACTTTTTTTCCTTAAGGATTTTGATTTTCTAGATATTTTTATTGAATCCAAATGGGGGGTATTTCTTTAATTACATTTAATGTCTTAAGTAAATACATAAATTAAACGACATTTACTTAAATGACATTAAATGAAATTAAGGTGCTGAATTGCAGTGAATAGTGCTGGATTGTTGTGCAGCGGCACTCAAAGTGCCCGAACGGCAGTCAGTGAATGCCGCTGCGGCACTCACTGAATGCCGCCCGGCAGAGAGTGCCGCGCGACACTCAGAGAGTGCCGTTTCATCTCATCGAGTGCCGGCCTGGGCTAATTTTCATTTTTAAGTCAAAATTCTTTTTCAATCTTTGATCAAATGAATGCACCAAACGATGCCGTTTTTTGTGTACGTGTTTACTACTCCTAGGTCATGCAAACCATGCTCCCACCATCCCTAATTAACCTATCTACCCTTATCTTAGCCCCTAAGATAATGAAAGTCTATAAAAATCCCATTTTCTCTCATTTTTGGGGGTTGGAGACTTGAACCTTGAGATAGAGACTTGAATCTAAAAGAGAGAGGCTGATTTTTGAAGATAGAGTTTTATTCTTAGAGAAATATAGAGAGAGAAACCCCAAGACCCCATAGAAATCTTACCCAATTCATCCAAATTCCTCAAATCTCCATTGAAGAACCTTGAAGCTTCAAGGAAGAAGAAGAAGAGCATTGCTTGTAAGGCTTGGATCTCTCCAAATCAATCAAATCCTGAGAAGATCTAGAGATTAAATCCTTATCCCTATACTTATTGTATATAATTCAATCACAATTCATAGATCTAGGACTTTTACACATTTTCAAAACCTCTCTTCCCACCTCATTTCATCACACACCACATAGAATTGTGATTGAATTCCTACTTGCTTTCATTGATTTGGATCTAAATAAGAGCCTTAGGTTTAAAATAAAACTAGTTTGTGAAGGGATCTTCATTTGGTTTTCTTCAAGTAAACTTTGATTCTATTTCTCTTTGTCTCTATTTTCCTTTTGAGATCCATGAGATCTTTAATATCTCATTGGATCCTCTTGAGTTTGATCCTCTAGTCCCCTATGATCCTATGATTTATATGGAGACTAAGGTTGATCATGGTCATATCTACCCATAGTTGGTGAGATACAAGTCTTAACTCATGGCTAGGGGATCTTACTATGAATCTTATGGAATTCACTCCATGTTCCATAGAGGTTTATGTAAATCATAGTCTCATTTAATCTCCAAGGACCATTAACTTGAGAGGAGAATAAGTTGACTCTATATTCTTCCATGATCATGTACTTGAGAGAAGAATTGGATGTAGATTTTCATAGTCTATATTTGAAATAAGTAAGACCTTAGGATTTTCTTGATAGATCTCCAACTATGAGATCTATGATAAGAATCCATCAAGGTTAAATCTATAAATATTATCCTATAACATTAATTTGTCCCAATAATCACAACCATGCTTGGTTCTAGTCCTTTGTAGGATCATGGATCAAGTTGGTTTTAAGGTATGAACATTAATTCAATATTGGTGCAGTGAATCCTTAAACCCTTTGTGATCAAAGATTTTTCATAAAATCATGGTCCATTGGAATGGGATGAGACCAATTGGAGGGTGTTCATAACTCATATGAGTACCTCTGTGATTGTTATTTTGATAAGATCCCATACTTAGGATGGTTTGGGCTTATAATTTCCAAATAAGCAATTCTTTGTCCAAAATTTCAGAATAGCAAACCGGTTTTAAAATTGATAGACTAGAACCCTAACCAAGTTTTCATGACTTTTAATAATTTTTTCTAAGAACCTTAATGTGTTAGGAAGGTTCCCTAAAAAGAATGAAGCAATTCGGATTTGTTTGCTATTTTTAAAAAATCATACAAGATCTCTAGACAGAGAGTTGCAAAATCCTGAGTGAGGTCTAGTATTTTCAGTATTCCCGGAGATCTAACCGTTGAAACCTCGATTTTCTTTTTGGGTTAGAAACTAGACTCACAGAGGCATAACATATCCAAATAGCAATAAGATCCAATCGTTGGAAGTATTTTATTCCTATTTTTGAATGTCTGGTCTGCTCTCTGTAAATCACAAAAAACTGCTACTGTTTTTGTTTAATCTTATTTATTTCAACTCAAATAGTCTCCTAATGGCTTAGGACTCAAACCATGTTTTGAATAATGATAATTCAGATTAAACCCAGAGGCTTAGGGATCCAAATTAATGAATAAATTCATGTCCCATTCTTGTTCATATTCATGCATTCATTCATACATGTTAATATTCATAAGTAGGACTTATCTCTTGTCTAAGATGTATCTAATTGAACATGACTTAGGATTTACTTATTTATGATATTAAATCTTGTCTAAGGCATGTGTACTAACCTTTGTTTTGTAGCGCATTTGAGGTACAATTCCTCAACTCTTCTCTAGTTTAATTCCATTTTTGATTTATATTGATTTTCGACTCCATGTGCGACACCTTAGCCTAGGTTTTGCCTTATGTGTATATATGTGTTAGAGACCTTTCTTAGGTTTATTTTTGCATGCATTGCACGTTTGATATTCGCGGCCGGATCCCGGGTATGTTTTCTAGTTCTCCATTGCATATCATGATGTTTGCTAGTTGAATTATGTGACTTATGAATGATATTTTACCGTTAGCAATTTTGCACCATTTCAACATGCTTGTGTTATGTATACCTATATATGTATTAATTGAGGACATGCTTAGATTAATAACTTGATTAAAAAGGATGTTGAGTAGAGGCCTATCGTAAGAGAGGATGAAAGGGGGTGTTTTAGTCCGCCGGGCTCCTTCCCCTTTCATTCTATAATCCCCGGACCCAGTTTATCTTTGGTTTCGCAAAAGATCAGTTTCCTTTTAAATGGTTTCTTAATTTTCCTTTTTAAAAATTAAGTGGAGACTCTTTGAATTTGAAAAATGTTTTAAAAAGTGGGTAGGAAATCCTGTGATATCCACAATCTGGCGACTCTGCTGGGGATCGAACCCAGAATCTCTTGTTTCGCAGACCAGAATTTCTGATTTTGGGTTCACTCGAGGATTAGACTTGAAAGCATCTTTTTAATCAAATTAATTAATTTTTGTGTGCCCGTTGCATTACACTTGCATGTCTCGCCAGTCGATTGCACGAAACTATGACCTTGGAGGCTCGGGGTAACCCGGTCGGTCAAGTCATCATGGGACCGTGTGATCACCCTTGATCTCGTACCATGTTTTGGTATATGAAGCACCCTATCGGATGTGTGTCAAGGGTCCCTTATTTGACCAAAACCCGGCCTTTGCATGGTAGCTTCTATAGAACCTTTCGATCTTAAGAAATTTCTTGATTAGGATTATGTGCTAGGGAGTTTTGTATGCCCGTGAGGGATTATTTGAGATGATGACGATGCTTGCTTGATGGAATGTGTGTAACCTCTTAATCACTTTTGAACAATTCCTTCTCATGTCCCACGACATTTGGGAACATGCTGGATCTTGAGTATGTGATTACATCTCTTACATCTCGCTAGCTAAGCATCATTGACCTTGTATGTATCCGAATTCATGAAGAGTACGACAACAATCCAATCATGTGATCCTCCTACCCAAAGAATTTTAAACAAGCCTTTGGAAGCAAATAGATTTTACTATCTTTATTCCATGGTATTCAATCGCTCTTTCAAAAAAACCTTGGAGTTCACTTTTTTATTAAAATTTCAAGTCAACCATCTTTTAAGGAAGAACCCAAAATTCTTAGAACCCAAAATTCTTGAAAGATTTTGAAAAATTTCACCAGCTAAAGAAACGCTTTTTAAAGCAAAAGTTTTTACCCAATCACCTTTTGGTTAGGAATATAATCCAAAATGTTGAAAATTGTATTTGAAAAAAAATCTCCGTAATAAAAAAAATCATTTTTTCAAATGAATTTCAGAGCAAAGTTTCAACCCAATCATCTTTTGTTGAGGAATGTTGCTGCCTTCAAAGAAAGGCTTCCTAAGAATTTGAAAGATCTCATCATCTTAAGAATTCCCTTTCAAATGAACTTCGAAAATTTTGAATACCCGACCTTTGAAAGGATAGAAAGGATCACAATGAGAGGTGAAATTGGCGCACTTGAAATGGATAAGGATTTTATGTGCTTATGTGTTAGGATTAGAATTTTCCTTTCTTTCGCATATAGAATAGGCACACACACACTTGCATTTCATCCATGTGCCATGTGTGAGGTGCATGCATTCAGTCACATCAAATCATCAAAGCATGAACATTTTGTCATTTCATATATGTAGTATACAAATTCACAACATCTTCTCTCCAGTCAAGATCAAAATGATTCCTCAAAATTCCTTATCTTCTGAAAATCAATTCTGCCTGCGGACTTTTTTTTTTTTATGTCATGAACCTGTAGAAAGAGTGGGACAACCAGATCCCCTGGTGAGGACACTTCTAACCTTCTTGGGTTCGTCTTCTTGATTTTAGGAGAACATGGACCATCATCTTGAGATTGATCCGCCAATGGCCTTAAGAACTTTGGAAGAGAAAGTGAACAAGCTGCAAGCCACTATTGAGCAACAGAACTTAAGGGTGAATCAATTGGAGAGGGTAACACTTGAGCTCTATCAGTTACTCAAAAAGCAAGTGGGTTTGAATAAGGTAGTGATGAACAAATTGGAGAAGGGAATAATGGATCACCCGGCCGAGCACCTAAATCCACATCCAAGCCCAACCAATCACCAAAGCCCATGTCAAAATCCAACCTATCCCCAAAGTCCATACCCAAGCTCAACCATTCACCAAAGCCCATATCCATGCCCAATCCCAATGAACCAAAGAGTTATTCCAAGCCCACATCTCAACCCAAAAGCCAACTCAAGTTCAAAGTCGAATCCGAAATTAAGCCGAGCCGGCAAGTCAAGAGTATTCACCAACCTTGGCATGACATTATCCGTGGCCCTTGGTCACCTCATCAAGAGTGGTCACCTCAATCCCCTGGGCCCAAGGCCACCATCAAATCCCTTACCTCACAAATATGACCTATCCTTGTACTGCGCCTATCACCAGACTCAAGGCCACGATATCGATTCTTGCTCGAGACTCTGCTATGAGATCCAGGATCTCATTGATCAGAAAATCATCACTCCTCTGCCAAATCCATTGAGTGACCTTTGGCATACTGATCTTGACTTGCAAGCTCTTCACTCTCCGACCTCTCAATCCCAACCATCACTGAGAACTCTCAAGGGATTTGCTACATCCATGAGTGCGCAACAACCAATTGACCTTGGTCCAATCAACAAATGTGGAAAAGGCATTGATAGCACTTGGTATGAGTCAGATGAATACTGTCCCACTAAAAATTGGGCCATGGACCTGGATGATATTTCTGCACACATGCTATTGGGGAAAGACGGACCCGGAGGTTCAAATGATAATAGTAGGGTGATAGTGTTTGGGAATACTGTTGTTGAAGCGAATGTGGATTCTCTTGGGGACCCAGTAAATTGAAAATCATCTGTGACACTCCAGTTAAGACCAAGTCTAGTCCGGTAATCGAGTCATGTCAAGTAGGAGTCAAGTGTCAAGTCCAGTCGAGTCTTTGAGTCAGTCGGTTATCGAGGTTTTTTTTTTTTTTTTCAAATCTTTTATCGAGTTGAGTGATGTAATCCTCTTTCTCTACTAATTGAATAAAATCTCATTTTGCTTGATTCAGTGTGCCAAGTCGTGAATGTATGGATCATTAAGCCAAGAAAGAAAAAAAGAAGAGAAAAAAATAAAAATCATTTTTCAAATGATCATGAAAAATACTTTGTTAATAAATCTTTGCATTGAAAAGGTTCCCAAGTGATCAAAGCAAATTTTGTGCCAAGACAAAGGAGGAGTAGATAATTGATTAGCTTTACTTTAAGAATTTAAAGATGCTCTTGCTCAATTTTGAAAAGATGAACTTGGAACTTGAAGCTTGCTCACCATCCCCTTCTCTTAAATACCAAGCCTAAAAGATGAGTCCAACTAGTCCAAAGCCATAACTTGATCCTTGATGGTAGTCGAATATATTAAATGAACTTCTTCTTCCCAAAAAAAAAAAGAAGAGAAAGAAAAAGGAGCTCGCTAGGATGAAAACCCTAAAGGGCACCTAGGCAAAATTTAGAGCACAAAAAAAGGAAGAAAATAAAAAAGAGAAAAGAGAAAGAAGAAGATGAAGGAGCTCGCTAGGATGAAAACCCGAAAGGGCGCCTAGGCAAAAGTTAGAGCAAAAATAAGATGCGTGTTGATTTCAAAATCCAAATCCTAGCCAGTCAAAATCATGAAGAGAATATGAGATAGTGAGGTAGAGAAAAGAAAGGAAAGAGAAAAAAAAAAGAGAATAAATAAGATTGAGAATTCTGGAGCACTTCAAAGTATATCATTGGTACATGAAGGCTTTGTGTTGTTCTCAACAAAGAAAAGAAATTGGAAATGAAAAGAGAGATTTAAAAGTATCAATTAGTATCAAAATTTTGTGGGAGGCTCAATGGCTAAGTGGGCCTAAAACAATACAAAGGTATCTTTGAGAAAAATAAAGAGTAATTTGGAGGGCTGATATTGCTTTGTGAGTATAATAGAGTATGATTAAAACACGATGTATTATGAGAGTTGTAAAGATTGACTGGCTAGTGATAAGGCGAAAAGAATCAACCGCCACAAAACAAAAAAAAAAGGAAAAGAAAAAAAAGAAGGAAGAAAAGAGGAAAAGAAAAAAAATGCATAAAAGGGAGAAGTAGTTCATGATCCTGTTCAAAGGCTACCACAAGCAACCCATTTCAGAAAGAGCATCCATTGGACCCATATGGAAATATGGCTCGAAAAGCCCATAAATTCTTGAAGCCTTATTTTTTTCAAGACCTCCACAGTTGATGAACAACGTTTTTGACCTGATTCCCACTCGAGGATACGTAGGCAGCCTACTCGGTTCGGTCATCACCCTCGCCATCTCGTGGCATCTTTCTTTCAGGCCTTAGCCGAACTACTTTGGACCTGATTCCCGTTCAGGGATAAGTAGGCGAACCTTCCAAGGTTCTCGGTCCATAACCATCCCTAAACCATGAGCATCACCCTTTGTGCCTTTGGTTTCCTTTCTTCAGACTAGGGGGCAAACTTGCGTAAGTTTGCCCGAAGCCACATATATATCGCCAAACCAGGGGTAAACTTCGTTTGCTGAACACCTCATTTAATCCCAAAAGCAATGCCTCCGAGTGCTACTCAAACTAGGGGCAAACTTCATTTGCCAAAATCCATCTATGTCAGAGCAAATTTCTCGAGTAATCAAGTTTGTTTTGAATGGATTGAAATAGATTGTCTTTTATTCTCTAAGCTAAAGCACTAATCTGAAGCACACTCTGGATAGGCAAAGAATTAGCTAACTCAAAAAGAGAACCTTCAAAGTTTAGATTTGTCAGAAAAGTACTAACATTGTAAGATGATGAATAAATGAAAGGTAAGATGATACATTGTTCACGATGAAAACACACTAATTCATAATAATACAGAGTTTGAGTCTGTCGCTTGTGTAATCCCTTTGTCAAGATTGTCCCCCTTTGATGAGTCAATAATGGTCTCAATTGTGTGAGTTTAAGATGATGAATAAAGATTTGAAGAGTCTCCATGAGTCTCCCAAGAGCAATGCAAGCAGGATTCTTAAACACTATCATAACATGATGCTAAAGTGGAAATATGAAGGGTCCAAGATTAGGGGCATATGTGGCTTCCTTCTTTCTTCTTATTTATTTCAAGGGTCCGCAGATGCAGGAAAGCATTTTCTCCAAAGCCCACTTTCGTGGCAATTATCTTCGAAAGCCCATTCATATGGCACCCTCTCATCAAAAGTCCACTTTCATGAGCCCACTTTTGTGGCGACCCCATCATAAGCCCATTCACATGGCACTCTTTCATCGAAAGTCTACTTTCCGGACAACTCTCGTTATAAGCCCATTTATGTGGCAGTTTCATTCATGAAAGCCCCCCCCCCCCCCCCCCCCCCCCTCCCCCCCGGTGGCACTCTTTTAGCCAAGCCAACGCTCATGGCAAGTTCATGCACATAAGCCCACTTTGTGGCAAACATACCTCATAAGCCCACTTCCGTGGCAAATCCATACTCATGACAAGCTCATCCAAACGAGCTCATTTCAGTGTCAAAGCTCCTCGTCAGTCCAGCACAAGTCATTAGCATCATCATTATCATCATCATCATCATCATTAATCAATCAAGTATTTGAGCCTTATTTGGCTCCTTTGATTCTTTGAGTCTTTATGACTTCGATTTTGCAAAAGTTCAAAATTCTTCAAGTCGTTGTGACTTCGTTTGAATAAGGAAATGAAATTTCGAGTCCGCATGACTCCGTCTTTGTGAATATATGAATTTTCGAGTCTGCGTGACTCTGTTTATGTAAAATATGAATTTTTGAGTCCACGTGACTTCGTTTATGTAAAATATGAATTTTCGAGTCTGCGTGACTCCGTTTATGTAAAATATGAACTCTTGAGTTCGCATGACTCCGTTTGCGTAAAATGTGAATTTGTTGAATCTGTGTGACTCTGTTTGTGAGAAAGTGAATTCGTTGAGTCCATGTGACTCCATTCGTTTAAATATATATATATATATATACATTTGTTGAGTCTGTATGACTCCATTTGTATGAAATGTGAGTTTGATTGAGTCTGTATGATTCTATTTGTATAAGAAGTGAATTTTTGTTGAGTTCGTGTGACTCCGTGAATTTCGTTGAGTCTGATTGACTCTGTTGTTGTAAAATGCAAATTTTGAGTCCAAATGACTCCGTGGTTGTAAAATGCGAGTTTTCAAGTCCTAGTGACTTGTTGTGGAAATGCGGGTCCATGGATCCGAATGACTCTTTTGTTTTAAAATGTGAATTTATTGACTCCTTGTGTAAGAAAATTGAATTTTTGGATCCACGTGACTCCCTTTAAATTTGTGAGTCTGCTTAACTCTGAATTTTATTGGAATTGAATTCTTTGAGTCTAACCGACTCCGAACTTTTGAAAGTTTGGGCTAAAATGGATCTAACTATCGCCAGATTTTAATGTTAAATTAAGTTGAATCTGATTAGCTCCCGATTGCAGAAATTAAAATCATTAAGTCCGTCCGATTCCCGATTCATGAAAGTCTAACTTAGCACCCGAGCTTAGAAATTGAATTGAATTAAGTCTGATTGACTCCTAATTCTAGAAAAATTCATTTGAGTCTGATTTGACTCCAGGGTTTAGAGTTTTTGAATCGAATTGAATCTGTTTTTTGAAATTCTTTGAGTCTGATCGACTCCCAATTTTAGATTTGAGTCTGATTGACTCTCGGTGTTGTGAAATACAATCCAATTCGAGTGCAATTGACTCCTGTTCTAGAAATTTGAAATTATTTTGAGTCTGTTTGACTCTGATTTTGAAATTAGAAATTCTTTTGAGTATGATTGACTCATAATTTGGAATTGGGAATTCTTTTGAGTCTGATTGGTTCATGTTTTTGGAAATTAGAAACTCTTTTGAGTCTGGTTGACTCTCAATCTTTTGAAATTAAAAATTCTTTTGAGTATGATTGACTCATGATTTGGAATTAGCATTTCTTTTGAGTCTGATTGGCTCATGTTTTTGGAAATTAGAAATTCTTTTAAGTCTGATTGGCTCATATTTTTGGAAATTAGAAATTCTTTTGAGTCTGAATGGCTCATGTTTTTGGAAATTAGAAATTCTTTTGAGTCTGGTTGACTCCCAATCTTGTGAAATAGAAATTCTTTGAATTCGATTGACTCCCAATTTTGTAAAAATTCTTTTGTGAAATAGAAATCCTTTAAGCCCAGTTTTATGAATTTAAATTTCTTTGAGTCCGATTGACTCTTGGTTTTGTTCGATTTTGCGAAATAAGAAATTGAATCAAGTCTGATTGACTCATGATTTAGGATTTGAATTTGAATTTGTTTTGAGTCTGATTGACTCCAGGTTTTGTGAAATTGAATTTGTTTCGAATTCAACTGACTCCTGATTTTAGAATTCGAATAAAATTGAGTCTGACTGACTCCCGATTTTGGGAATTGAATTGAATTGAGTCTAATTAACTCCCGGTTTTGTGGAATTGAATTTGTTTCGAATCCAATCGACTCCTTATTTTTTAGAAATTTGAAATTCTTTGAGTCTAATTGACTCCCAATTTTAGAACTAAGTCTGATTGACTCCCAATTTTGTGAAATTGAACTTGCTTCGAGTCCAGTTGACTCCTGTTTTTAGAAATTTGAAATTCTTTAAGTATGATTGATTCCTAATTTTAGAAAATTGAATTTATTTGAATCTGATTGACTAAATGATTTTAGAAGGTGAATTTATTTGAAATGAGTTTGATTGACTCTTGATAAGTGGAATTTGAATTCGAAATTGAGCCAAAGTGACTCTTGATTGGGCAAATTTTTTTATTTGAGTCTGATTGACTCCTGATTTTAGAAGAATGAATAGATTTAAGTTTGGTTGATTCTAAGAATCTAAGTTGATTTGAGTTTGATTGACTCCTAATTTTAAAAGAATGAATTGAATTGAGTTTAGTTGATTTTAAGAAATTAAGTTGAATTGAGTCTGATTGACTCTTGATTTTAAAAGAATGAATTGAATTGAGTTTAGTTGATTTTAAGAAATTAAGTTGAATTGAGTCTGATTGACTCTTGATTTTAAAAGAATAAATTAAATTGAGTTTGGTTGATTTTAAGAATCTAAGTTAAATTGAGCCTGATTGACTCTTGATTGTAGGAAAATTGAATAAATTGGAGTCTGATTAACTCCGGACTTCTGAAAATTGATTTGATTAGGAGTCTAATTGACTCCAATTTTGGACAATTGAATAAATTGGAGTCTAATTGACCCCGGACTTTTGAAAATTGATTTGATTAGGAGTCTAATTGACTCCAATTTTTGGAAAATTGAATAAATTGGAGTCTGCTTGACTCCGGACTCTTGAAAATTGATTTGATTAGGAGTTTGATTTACTCTGGATTTTGAGAATTAGAGTAAATTGGAGTCTGATTGACTCCGGGCTTTTGAAAATTGATTTGATTAAGAGTCTAATTGACTCCTGATTTTGGAAAATTGAATAAATGGGAGTTTGGTTGAATCTAAGCTGATTTGAGTCTGATTGACTCCTGGTTTTAGAAGAATGAATTGACTCGAGTCCGAAAGGCTCCGATTTTGAGAAGATGAGTTGATTTCGAGTTTAAATGACTCCGAAATTTTGGAAATTGATTTGGTTCGAGCTTGATTGGCTCCGATTCTTTGGAAATTTGTTAAATTAGAACCTGATTAACTCCGATTTTGGAAAATTAAATAAATTGGAGTAAGTTTGAAGTTTAATCTGATTAAGAGTCTGATTGATTCCGGGATTTGCGGAAGCATGTATTCAACCGAAGTCTAATTGACTCCGAACTTTGAAACCTGATTTGACTTAAGCCTGATTGGCTCCAATTCTTTGAAAATTGATTCGATTTGAGCCTGATTGGCTCTGATTCTTTCAAAGTTGATTTGACTTGAGCCTGATTGGCTCTGATTCTTTAAAAATTGATTTGATTTGAGCCTGATTGGCTCTGATTCCTTGAAAATAGATTTGAATTGAGCCTGATTGGCTCTGACTCTTTGAAAGTCGGTTTAATTTGAGCCTGATTGGCTCCAATTCTTTGAAAATTGATTCGAATTGAGTCTGATTGGCTCTGATTCTTTGAAAATTGATTCGAATTGAGCCTGATTGGTTCTGATTCTTTGAAAATTGATTTGGTTTGAGCCCGATTGGCTCCGGAACTTTGAAGTTGATTTGACTTGAGCCTGATTGGCTCCGATTCTTTGAAAATAGATTTGAATTGAGCCTAATTGATTTCAACTCTTTGGAATTTGATTTGATATGAGAGTCTTGTTTGATTCTGGAACTTTGAAAATTGATTTGGTTCGACTCCAGGTTAGGAGAAAATTCAGCCGACTTTAATATGATTGATCTTCGATTTCGGAAATTAAAAGCGAATATAAATCCAAGTGTTTCCAGGTTTAGGAAAGTTAATTCGAAATTTAATCAGCTCCTGAAAGTTAGGAATTATGAATTGAACCAAGTCAACTTTGATTTTACTTGGTGAGGTAGTAAATTTGCATCTCATCTTCCAGTGTGCTACCTGATTCGGCTTAGCCGAACAGATGATTTTGGAAGATTATGGAGCGTAAGACATGAAGCGGCTCAATCTTTCAGCGTGCTACCTGATTCGACTTAGTCGATCAGATGATTTTGGAAGATTATGGAGCGTAAGGCATAGAGTGGCTCAATCTTTCAGCGTGCTACCTGATTCGACTTACTCGATCAGATGATTTTGGAAGATTATGGAGCGTAAGGCATGAAGCGGCTCAATCTTTCAGCGTGCTACCTGATTCGACTTAATCGATCAGATGATTTTGGAAGATTATGGAGCGTAAGGCATAGAGCGGCTCAATCTTTCAGCGTGCTACCTGATTCGACTTAGTCGATCAGATGATTTTGGAAGATTATGGAGCGTAAGGCATAGAGCGGCTCAATCTTTCAAAGTGCTACCTGATTCGACTTAGTCGATCAGATGATTTTGGAAGATTATGGAGCGTAAGGCATAGAGTGGCTCAATCTTTCAGCGTGCTACCTGATTCGACTTAGTCGATCAGATGATTTTGGAAGATTATGGAGCGTAAGGCATAGAGCGGCTCAATCTTTCAGCGTGCTACCTGATTCGACTTAGTCGATCAGATGATTTTGGAAGATTATGGAGCGTAAGGCATAGAGCGGCTCAATCTTTTAGCGTGCTACCTGATTCAACTTAGTCGATCAGATGATTTTGGAAGATTATGGAGCGTAAGGCATAGAGCTGCTCAATCTTTCAGCGTGCTACCTGATTCGACTTAGTCGATCAAATGATTTTGGAAGATTATGGAGCGTAAGGCATAGAGCGGCTCAATCTTTCAGCGTGCTACCTGATTCGACTTAGTCGATCAGATGATTTTGGAAGATTATGGAGCATAAGGCATAGAGCGGCTCAATCTTTCAGCGTGCTACCTGATTCGGCTTAGCCGATCAGATGATTTTGGGAGATTATGGAGTGTAAGGCATGGAGCAGCTCAATCTTTCAACATGCTACCTAATTCGACACCGGAGTATATGGCGCGAAGCGCATCTCAGTCGATCGGATGAAGACGCCGGAGTATAAGGCGCGAAGCGCATCTCAGTCGGTCGGATGATGACGTTGGAGTATAAGGCGCGAAGCGCGACTCAATCTTCCAGCATGTTACCTGATTCGACTATGGAGCGTAAGGCATAAAGCGGCTCAGTCAAATCAGACGATTCTCAAAACTCGTATAGAGCATGCACGCGTATACATCAATCATGATGTTCCTAGAGTAGGACAATATCATAATAGGATAATTCAACGTATATGGTGCATTTATGATAATAGGAAAAGCAACGTGACTCGGGATCATCACATTTGGGAGCATAAGACACAAATTTGCATGAGCATGTGCATCACGATAAGATAGGAGCATTCATCCGTGTGATTATTTGCATTTGTGTGCGTTATCCCTTACCCGAACTACATCCTGGTCTGATTCCCGTTGGGATACGTAGGCAGCTCACCATCGAGCACGACCAGCACCGACCGTCTCCGCAAATGTTTTTGCAACGCGTTTTGTTTTTACCTAAGTTCAATAGCCCTGTCAAAGGCTTGTCTTCACACAGGTTTCGACATTCGCTTGTGATACGCGTTGCTTCACAAGCTCTGCCGAAAGCTTATACCGAGAGTTTTATTCCATATTTCATTCATTCTCTCATCTATTCTCTCGTGAATTCCTTTGGAGAAAATTTTTCATTTCTTTCTTCTTGCTTGGATCGATCTATCAGGGCTACCAGGTTAGTTTCCTATGATCAAAACTCAATTAATCCCCTTTATTTCATTGTTTTTCTGAATTTTCCACGAATCTAACATGTGAATTTCTTTCTTTCTTTGACAGATTATGGCGAACGGTTCTGGCAGCCAGAAGAAAGCCAAGTATCGGGCCACTCCTCATCCCGACCCCACGTTCTTGCTCCGGGACCCAGGCGAGCATTTGTCCGCCTGCGCATTCACGCGCGAGGTAAACATGCCCCTCTCTATGTTTCTCTTATAATTCACATGCCGTATAACTTTATAAATGTAATGTGCAACTAATACAACCTCGAACGCCTCATGCAAATGTCATGCTTGTAGCATTTTCGACCGTTTTGAATGCTTTAACCAATGATTATTCAATCTCGTATCCTTTGTTTTATTTCCTACAAACTTTATGAATGTGGAGACAAAATTCCATATAAAAAAAAAAGAACACTATGCTTTATGAATTCTTTGTTGTTCCGCCTGTACCTGCTCATATTTCAATTTTCTTTCAAAGACTTTTTGAACGTGACGCATGCCACTGAAAGCCTTGTATATCCCTCACGAATAAAAGACCATTATGCTTATGAATTTTCCGAACGCTACAGCCACCTCTTTACTTATTTTGACTGGGGTACTTTTTGGGCCGACATTTCTTTTAAATCTTTTCTTATGAGACTCGCGGTTCCGACATGTGCTACTACTTTATTTTTCTTTTTCAAGAATGTGAACGTTATATATATATATAATTTTTTTTAAATCTCCTTTTCTTCCCTTTTTATTATTCATTCACTCTTTATTATCACCCCCCCTTTTTTTATTATTCTGCAAATGACACCAAAAATTTACACGAATACAACGAGCGCCATGCTTGAGAAATTCTTGCGAGTATTCCAGATTACTTTTTTTCTTTTTACTTTTAATATTCATTGCTTGTCTCTTATTTCATTATCATTATTCTTTTCCAATTTTTCTCTTTTTTTTTCTTGGTTCATTTACTAATCTTGAATCTTTTAACTTTTATAGTTGCCGAAGGACGTACTGAAGGGGCACGGCAGCTTGGCTCACGGGTTTGCTTGGTACTGGGAGTTGAGCGAGACTGTGCACGGATTTGTTAGAGCTGCCGGTTTTGGGGACTTCGTCAAACTTTTGACCAAGAGCTCCAACGACTTGCGGTAGATTCACGCATTGGCCAAGCGAAGGTGGGATACCACCAACAACTTTCACTTCTCGTTCGGGGAGATGACGATGACTCCCCTCGACTTCAGCATGATTACGGGGATCCCATTTAGCGGAGAGCTCTTACGATATCTAGACACTATCACCGAGTGGGATCGGGTGCAAGAGCTGCTAGGAGCAGTCCCAGAGGAGCCCTTAGTTATGGTCAAGTGGTTCATGGACACTTTCAGAGGCCAGCAGGGTTTTACAGACAAGAAGATGGCTCGGGGCTTCATTATGTATATGCTGGGGTGCTCTCTGCTGAGCACCAAGTGAGACCGGATCTTCGTGACGCTGCTGGGGTCCTTGGAGCGCATGGACCAAATATACCAGTACAACTGGGTCGGTGCAAGATTAGCCATCCTGTATCAGCACATGGGAGAGATATCCCAGGATCGTCCAGCCTCTACTGGCAGCTTCTAGAGGTCTTGGGAGGTATACTTCTTCTCTTTCATTAATTTCCAACCCTGAATTAAATTTTGCATTCTCATTTTAAATTTCTTTATTCATGATTCTCGAGACTTATGCTCTTCTCTCTTTCTTGCAGATTTGGTCCCATGAGTACTTGCATATGATGTCGCCTGATACGCAGCTGGCGGACGCCCTCATCATGCCCCTGGGGCTAAAGTGGGCGAAGGATCGGGTCGGGCGGAAGACCGGGGTTCATGATTTCATCTCATTCAGGAACTTCCAGACGAATTTACGAGAGCCGCATGTCCGATGGCAGCTCTGGCTCGACGTGCTTCCCGAGGCCTCCCAGGGGATACGGGAGTCGGCTGGGTATGACCCGCAGAGGGTCTTACTGGACGGACCAGAGGCTCGACGTGGTACCTGGCAGAGAGGGTGACCAGACAGTCATTGGCGGCCAAGTCTTTCTTTGTGCCATATCCCCCGCCTGAGTCCATGAGAGCTATGGATACTCTCCAGGGCTCCGCACTCACGATTGCCCTTTCCGGATTGTCTCTTCAGGGTTTTGTGGAGTCTCCAAAGGGATACGTAGCTTTTCGTGCTGCGAAGCTGATGGGGAACTTCCCTCTGATGGAGGTGACCTAGGTGAGTTTCTTTTAGTCTCTTCAAACTTTATTTCAATTTTTAAAACATGCGTGTTTATCTCATTATTGGATTCGTTCTTCTTTGCAGCCCGTTTCTGCTATAGCTCGGGCTCTGACTTTATTGCCTTGGGATTGGAGCCATAGGATGGTCTCTTATGGTGAGCAGACCACTACCATGGTCCCCAGGTATCAGGTGGGTGCTCTTACCATTCCGCTCTAGTATGATCATGTCCCACGGGAGTATGCGGAGGAGGGCTTGCTCTACGCTCACAGCGTGAGAGAGTGGATTTATGGCAGAGAGTGGAGGGTAATTTCTAAATCTTGCTTTTTGTTTTAAAGCTTGTAGTTTTATTCTGACATTCTAACTTTCTTCCTTTGACTCAGGCTGACGGGGCACAGGCAGCTGCTGAGGTTCACACGAGAGCTCTGGTAAAAACAAATGCTCCTTTTATTTTGCTTTTAGCTTTTTAATCAATTCTACTACAAACTGGTAATTTGATTTGTTCCCTCTGTCCAGGAGGAACAGGTTGGGGCTCTGTCCCGGCAGGTGGGAGTGTTTCAGCAGTGGCTTCAATAGTTTTGCATCCCTCTAAGCGATGCCCTTGGAGGCAATGGCGCTGGACGTGGTGAAGGCAGTGGTGCGGGCACTAGTAGCGGCAAAGGTAGAGGCAGAGGAGGAGGCGGTCGTTGGGGGAGTGGCACATAGTTAGAGGAGGAGCCTCTCAGACGCGTCACTCGCCAGACTCGAGGCTGGGGCCGGGGCTGATCACTTTCTTTTCCTTATGTTTTGAGTGTTTCTGGAGAGGACTCATACTTTTATTTGGATGATTGTATATACATATGCACATACTTATTCTTGATGACGGCTTCAGGATAGCCGGTAGGATAGGCACTTGCACTACCTTCATTATTATTATTATTATTTTTTGCTTTTCATCGTTGCTCATCGTATGTGTGACCATTGCTTGGTCCTTTCATTTTTACTAAACTCTTACGTATGTGGGACCATAGCTTGGTCCCCCCTTTATTTCAACCTTGAATGCTTCTATCTCCTTTATTTATTTTGAAATGAATGAACGAATGAATAAATAAATGAATGAATGTATGTGATCATGGCCTGGTCTTGCTTGTACGTGCTGCATGATGCGCATGTTTTATTATTCTTTATTTAGTTTTTTGTTTGCAAGTGGGCTGAAAATGTTACAACAGACCCTGGCAAAAATAAAACTCAGAACGGCACTCAGTTAGGCCTATGCGGCACTCAGTGAATGCCGCAACGGCAGTCAGTGAATGTCGCAACGGCATTCACAGACTGCCGCAAGGCACTTCATGGAGTGTCGTTCTACTTTATTGACTGCCACAGGTAGGTAGGCAGCTTTATTCTCCTATTTATACTACTTTCTTCCCCCAATACTTTACAAAACATCCTTTTCTCTTCTTCACTTCTTCCCAAAATGGCCCCCATTAGCTCTCAAATCCTCTTCCCATGGATGGATGCTCTCTCAGGCATTGATAGGCTAAATTTAGAGTGTTTCAAACTAATGATCTTTTCTCTTTCCGCCGAATGTTTTTGAACGAAGGCATGCTTTGAGCTGCGATTCAGTGCTGGGATCCCTCCGTTCATGTCTTTCGCTTTGGTTCTCATGAGGTCTGTCCTTTATTTGAGGAGTTCAGCGCTATTCTCCACACCGACCCCTTTGAGGATCTGATAGTTCCCCCGGTGCAGGCGGGCTATATTCAAGATTTGGCCATTTTACTCCACGTATCCCGTAATGCTGCAAGCTCTTTCATATGTGACAGGCAGATTGACTTCGAGCGACTTTCCTCGGTGTAGGCCCCCATGGGGGATCCTTATGACGGTGGATATCAGATTATCCGGTGTAGTGCATTATCGATTGCCATGCTTTCTTACTTCCTCTTTCAATCATCTTTCGAAATTCTCATACCCATTGCTTGTGGTCTGCAAGAGATGAAGAGTGCCATCATGCTAGTTCTTGGCGAAACCTTGATAGGTTTGGATCGGGCTCATGCCACCGGGGCATGTTATCTATGGGAGCCCCCTTCGTCCTGCAGCTTTGGCTCATGGAGCGCTTGGATCTCTTTGTGCATCCTTCATACCTTTGCAGGTAGCTTCCCTATGATCGCATTGAGGTTCACCATTTGTTCCGCTCGAATGATGTATGGCTTAACTGGCTCAAAAACCCCTCTCTTTGTGATATTTGTTGGTTTTTCCCAGATTGGTCTTACCGTTCCGTTGCAGTGCAGCTTCCCGGGAATCCCGGTATCTAGTTGCCTGGCTTGCATGCCACTACTTTCTACATTCTCGGCCGAGTGGTCCATCAGTACGGATTACTTCAAGATGTTACTGAAGATATTGTTGTGGATTTCATGAGGAGTTCGATCATACGCTCCTCTACAGTGAGGGCTTTTGTTGAGGCTTGGCATGACAGGGTAGCTGCTCCCTTTTGGAGGATTCCTGCTTAGGTCATACCTACTGCTGAGTACCTCTCGCAGATTCACACCCTGATTGAGAGGTTGACTTCATAGACATTCACAGATAAAAAGCAAGACAGGGCCAAGCTTTGTTTTACAAAATTTCAGACAGATCCTGCCTACTTTCTTGCACATCTGAATGTGATGTTCATCTTTCATTTCCAAAAAATGTTTTTTTTTTTTATGTTTAAGAAAAGGGGCATGCTCTAGCATTTTAATTAGTGTATTCACTCTTTCAGTTTATCTTTTAGTTATGAAAATCTTCCTTTCAAAATCTCTTTTCGGCTTTTGTTACTTTGCTTTGAATCCTTGCTTGAAGGTTTAATCATCATATACCATGAATCCTCATTCTTTCTTTTATATTACTTATTTTGACGACCAGGAGATCCAGAGATGGATTTAGACATTATCTGGGTTCTTCGGTTTAGCAAACGAAGTTTGCCCCTAGTTATGGGGCTTTGAAGTGATTCTGGTTCCCGTTTGCCCTTAGTTTGGCGCAGTTTTTTTTTTCTTTTTTTTTATGGATTGACAGAAAATGCCCTTAAGGAAATTTATTAATGACTGAACCGAGTAGGTTGCCTACGTATCCCCTAGAGGGAATCAGGTCAAGCGTAGTTCATCTAGGTAGGAGGTTTTGAAAGAAACGGTTTCAAGCAAAGTATTTTTTGAGGCGGTCGAGGTTGATTGGTTGTTTGAATTCAACCCCGTCTAGGTCCATGAGATAGGCCACTCCTCTAGAGAGGAGAGTCTAATGATGTATGGCCTGACCCAGTTGGGTTTGAATTTTCCTCTGGGGTCATAAACGGGCACTTTCAGTTCTTTGAGGACCAGGTCACCCTTAGCAAGCTTCCTTGGGCGGACCTTTTTGTTGAAAGCACGAGCTATCCTCTTTTGGTACCCCCGAGTATGGTTCATTGCAGCCAACCTTTTCTCATCAAGCAACATTAGTTCCTCATACCTTCCTCACATCCATTCCAACTCAGTCACTTCACACTCTGCCAAGATTCTCAAAAAAGGTATTTCTTCTTCAATTGGAAGAACGGCTTCCATCCCGTAAACTAATGAGTATGGCGCAGCTCCCGTGGAAGTTCTTACAGAGGTGTGGTATCCCCATAATGCAAACGGTAGCTTCTCGTGCCAATCTTTATATGTATCGGTCATTTTCCCCAGGATTGCTTTAACATTCTTATTCGCCGCTTCTACCGCTCCGTTTGTTTGAGGCCTGTAGGGAGAAGATTGATGGCGAGTGATCTTGTACTTTTCTAGGAGTGGGATAACTTTTCCCTGGAAATGGCTACCATGGTCTGAAATGAACTCATTCGGGACTCCATATCTGCAAATTATGTTCTTTTCTATAAAGCTCACCACATCCTTGGTCTTCAAAGTGGAGTATGACGCTGCCTCTACCTATTTGGTGAAATAATCAATTGCCACGACTATGTATCAATGTCCATTGGATGCCTTTGGAATTATCTCACCGATGATATCAATGCCCCAAACAAAGAAAGGCCACGGTGTGGTCATGCTATAAAGCTGGGAAGGTAGAGTATGCATTAGATTTGCATGGATCTGACACTTATGGCACCTTCTGACGTACTCACAGTAGTCTTTGTCCAACGTGGTCCACTAATACCCCTGTCGAATTATCTTCTTGGCCAGCATATGTCCATTCATGTGGGGCCCACAGACTCTCTCATGTATTTCTTCCATCATTCTCCTAGCCTCCCTTCCGTATAAACACTCTAGATTAAACCCGATATATGATTTCTTCCACAACTTATCCGCATAGATCACAAATTGGGCGGAGAACCTTCGAATCGCCCTTCTGTCCTTCTCTAAAGCTCCCTCAGGGTATTCTTCTTTCTTAATAAAATTCCAAACATCCATGTACCAAGGCAACTCATTTCCCACCTCTATCGTTGCGATCATCTTGAATGAAGGTTGGTTTCTGATTTCTATGGACAACGGTATCATGGTGACTCCCGAAGGGATTTGTATCATTGAGGCCAAGGTTGCTAGGGAATCGACCAACTGGTTTCCTTCACGGGGAAGGTAGTAGAACAATATCTTTTTGAATTATACTTTTAGGCTCTCTAGGTAGTCATGGTATGGCCTCAACTTCTCATGCTTCACTCTTTAATCACCTCGCACTTGGGATATGATCAGGTTAGAGTCTCCAAAAACGTCAATCCTTCCAACATTTAGGGCTAAGGCTGCTTTCATCCCAATTATGCATGCTTCATACTCCGCGGTGTTATTAGTCAAGTCATACCTGAGTTTGATGGCTAGTGGGGTGGGGGTTCCATCAGGCACTATGAGGATGATTCCAACCCCATAGCCTAATTAGTTGGAGGCTCCATCGAAGTACATTTTCCATTGATCCTCTCTCAACTCCATTACCCCTTCATCGGGAAACTTGAACTCCCATTTCTCGTCAGATTCTATGGCAAGGTCGGCTAGGTATTCAGCAACGGCTCTTCCTTTAACAGATTTATAAGTGACATATCTGATATCGAATTCGGCCAGCATCATGGTCCAACGGGAAATTCTACTAGTTAAGACAGGCTTTTTGAACATGTATTTGAGTGGGTCCATTCGGGAGATTAGGACAATGGGAAAGACTAACATGTAATGCCTAAGACAACGGGTGCACCAGACTAGGGCCCAACAGGCTTTTTCTAAAGGTGAGTATTTCAATTCGTATCCGGTCATCCTCTTGCTCAAATAATAAATGGCCTTTTCCACATATCCCTCTTCCCCTTCTTGGGCCAACATACACCCCATTGAATCCTCGGACACAGAAAGGTACAGCAATAAAGGCCTCCCGGGTGAGGGTGGTGACAGGACAGGTGGGTTTTGGAGGTAGGTTTTGATCTTATCAAAGGCTTGTTGACACAAGGTATCCCATTCAAACTTTTCTCCTTTCCTGAGTAACCTTAACAACGGGTCGCAGGTTAAGGTGAGCTTCGAGATGAAATGGCTTATGAACTGTATTCTACCCAAAAATCCCCCTAGCTCTTATTCGTTCTTGGGCGGCTGCATTTCAACTATGGACTTTATCTTGGTCGGGTCCACCTCTATCCCTCTCTAAGTGATGAGGAATCCTAACAGCTTTCCGGTGGTGACCCCGAAGGTGCATTTTTGTGGGTTTAGCCTCATTCTATATTCCCTCAACCTTTCAAAGAATTTCCTCAATGCCCCTAAATGTCATCCTCTCTCCTTAGATTTTACAATCATATCGTCCACGTACACCTCTACCTCTTTATGGATCATGTCGTGCAATAATGTAGTAGCGACCCGCTGATATGTTGCCCCTGCATTCTTAAGCCCGAATGGCATCACCCTATAGTAATAAGTCCCCTATGGTGTGATGAAAGTGGTTTTCTCCCTATCCTCGAGCGCCATTAGAATTTGGTTGTACCCTGAGAACCCATCCATGAAGGACAGAAGTTCATGCCCGGTGGTGTTATCAACGAGGACGTCGATATATGGTAAAGGGAAATTGTCTTTAGGGCTGGCCTTGTTCAGATCTCGGAAATCAACGCAAACCCTAACATGACCATCCTTTTTTGGGACAAGCACTATATTGGCGATCCATTCTAGATACTCGGTGACCATTAAGAATCCAGCTCTTAACTGCTTTTCAACTTCCTCTTTGATTTTGAGTGCCCATTCAGGCCTCATTCGCCTTAATTTTTGTTTTACAGGTTTGGAATTGGAGAAGACCGGGATGTGGTGTTGGACTATTTCTGGATCAATACCTGGCATATCATTATAAGACCATGCAAAAACATCTTTGAATTCACTTAATAGTTTGATTAATTCTTCGCTTTCTTCTTTGCTAAGTGTAGAGCCGATAAAGATATTTTGAGGATTATTTTCATTTCCTAGATTAATTGTTAGAGTGTCCTCAATGATTTTACATGCAGATTATTTTTCTTTTTCAATTAATTTTTGCAATTCAATGGGTATTTCACATTCATCACATTCATTAAGCGCATTCGAGTAAGCAGAATTAGTCATGCTTTCATTGATTTTCTTTGGAGTGATTACAACAGACATGGAAATTGAAAGACGCCTCATTTGGGCCATTATAGACTCTGGGTGTGGGGGATACCTATCTTTAGACTCAAAAACCCACTCTTTCTTGCTTTCTCATCCCAGATCAATGATGAAGCATTCTTCCAGATCCCCTATCTTGGTAATTTCCTCCATCTCTTCTTTTCCGAGTCCTCCTTTGTTGGTCTTCTCTTGATCTTTCCAATTTTCCTCACTCTCAGCTGCCTCCTCTACCAAACCCTCAACGTATTCGTCTTTGGCCTTTCCATGACCCGCTGCCATAACTTCTTTGCTCCCGTCGCCCAGTAGGTCCTTCATGACCGAGCCATCTAGTGCGCCAATCCAATCTTTGGCAGTAACTGAGTTAACAGGCATCTGTAAGTATGGATCTTCATATGCAGAGAACTCATGGGGGAAGAAGATCTTAAACCCTAGCTTCAAACACTTATCTTTCTGATCTATCCATGGTTCTGGGAAGCCGCAAAAGGGGAAATCTTCTCCTTCCTTCACAAAGTATCCGTTGAGCGTTTCCAGATAAGGGTCCAACAGTGCATCAGTCGCTTTCTTCTTCTCTCTCAGCTCTTTCTTTGATGGTTGATACCCCAGACTATGAGTGTGAGTCTGAGTGGCAATACTCGAAAATTCTGGTAGACCTTGATGATTCTTACCCAATCCTATGCCTAGAAAGAAACCATTTTCTTCATGATCCCTGCGACCAACGGGCTTGCATACTGATCAAAGTAAAGTGGCAGGAACTCTCTTGGCTTCTCACCTTCCAACATATTAATGAATTTGAACCCTCCCAGACCTGTCTCTTCTTCTTGGAACAGTACCTCCAAAACCGGCACACTTGATGAAGCTTCAGACAGACGAACCCAACTATCCCCGAGAATATCACAGACCTTGCTCTCACTTGACTTTCTGATGAACCATAGATGGTATGGCGCCCAAACTATCTAGCCACGACCTTTCCAATAGTGAATTGAAAGAAGCAGGTATATCGATGACCTAAAATTCGGCTTCCTTTTCCACATGCCCGATAGCTAAATAGAGGAGAATTATTCCCATGACCGTTCTCTGAGTGTTGTCGTATGCCCTCACCTTTTGCTTAGACGGTACGAATGTTGTTTCATCCAAACCCATATGCTTGGCTATTCCGAATGGACACACGTTTAGAGCAGATCCATTGTCAACAGTACAGGCGGGTACAGTGTTCCCCAGGCATTCAACAGTGACATACAATGGCTTATTGCGAGCAGGCCCTCCCGGAGGTAGGTCGTCTGATGAGAAGGTAATAGCCAGAGTCGGAATCCTACTGATCATTCCCATGAGGTCTTTTGGTGTTGCATCGATAGAAATGTCAGATTGGTTCAAAGCATCCAAGACTGCTTGCCTATGACATTTTGAAGCGATCAGTAAGCCCCAAACAGTGATGTTAGCCTGAGTTTTCTTCAATTGTTTCAGGACCCTGTCTTCCTCTGCTTCCTCATCTATTTTTCCTTTTCCCTTGTCTAAATCCCTCCCCGGGTGATCTTCCTCCAGTTCGTGCGGCTTGAAGTGTCTGCCTGATCGGGTCAGATGACTGACTTCTTCTCTTATCCACAAATTGTCGGCCTCTGAAACCCTTCCCAAATTCTTGTCTTCGATTCCCATATCTTCATCACTCTTGTACCACAAATCATCCTCTATCTGATCTACATTGTCCATTTCCTGAAACCACCAATCCCTTTGTCCTGCTTTTTCCTCTTCACATCCCTTTGAAACACCCTCCAAGGTACAGATTGTCAGATTCTCCATCAGCTAATAAGGCCTTCTTAGTTTCCCAGCCCTGGTGATTATCCTAGACAGATCAAAGATGGTTTCTTCTATCCCCAAGAAATAGAGGCCTTATGGTGGTGGTACAGCATGGTGGTTTGGCAGTGGATTTCTTGTGACATTTGGAGCTCTAGCAGGTGGTTCTGATATCACTTTGTTGTTGATTAGATCTTGGATTTCGTGCCTTAACCTCATGCACCAATCCATTGAGTGGCCCTTCTGTTGGTGGAATTCGCAAAAGAGATCCCTTGAAAATTTGGCGGAGGCAGACTTGGTAGAGGTCGAGGTTCCAATTGACGGAGATGCCCTTTTGTTAACAGCCTATCGAGAGTGGTTGACAGTGATACCCCTAGGTCTGAGAATTTTCTCAGTGCTTTGTCCCCCCCTCTCCTCGGTGTTATGTCAAATTTCCTTTCTGGCCCGTTCAGTGCGTTGACATCAGTGGGGCCAGAGTGACCCCCCGATTGTCCTCCATTGGACCCATAGTTCGGCCTTCTATACCGATTTGGCTGTTCCTCCTTCTTTATCACTCCCTCTTGGATCGCATCTTTGATTCGAGTCCATACGTCAAATACTTCAGCAAAAGTGTTGATCAACTAGAATCTCATTTTCTCTTGATAGACAGGTTGAAGGTTCTTCATCAACATTTGGATCTGGTCTTTCTCGGACGGCCTCTATACCATTTTAGCCGTCTTCCCCCTCCAATGGCCCAAGTATTCAGCGAAAGACTCTCTATTTCCCTGCCTGGTAGTCTCCAGATCTCTGACAGTAACGTCCAGGTCCTGATTGTACTCGCCACGAATGCTTTAATCACTTCTTTCCAAACCCGGGTCTTACTTGGTTCGAGAGTGAGGTACCAGGATAAGGCAGCTCTGGTTAAAGTTTGTTGGAGCAAGACGGCCATCATGGTGGTGCTTAATCCGCTTGGTTGGAAAGCTCTGATACACATCCATACATAACTAAAAGGGTTTTCCGTTCTGTCGAACTTATCAAAAACTGGCATCTTAAAGCCTGCCGGTAGCGTCTCGTGGATTCCATCGTAGAGACCTTCCAACTCCATTAGATAAGTGTCGACCCCTTGAGCCTTACGCATTACCCTTTCCAGCTTCTCGATTTTCTCTGTCAGTAGCCTTTCTTTCTCAGCTTTCTCCCTTTCCATGTTGGCCTGCAACGCATCAGTCCACTGTGCCTCCTGATCATCAAACCAATCTCCTTCTACCCCTAGAGGTGGGTCCACAATCGGCGGAACTACAGGCGGTGGTCGACGATTCAGTGCTTCTATCATTCCCATCATACGGTTTATATTTTCAGCTTGCTGTCTCATTTGCTCTGCTTGTTGTTCTACCAGTGTTCTCAACCCAGCTACTTCCTCGTTGTTCCTTTCTTCTTCCATTTCAGCATCTTCTCTTCTTACCAGCCTCGTTGTGGGATCCCTAAACCAGGCTTAATTTGAAATTGATGCTATTTTTGCCCCTACAAAAAGGTTTAAATTTTTCTTTTAAAAACTTTTATCTGCTTCCTTTTGTCACACACATATATTTTGTTTTTAAAAGACATTTGGTAAAAAACTTTCTTTTATATGTCACACGGATGCAATGCATGTGTGTGTGTGTGTGCCTATTCTATATGCCAAAGAAAAGAAAATCATAATCCTAACATATAAACACATAAGCACATAAGATCCTCACACATGTCAAGTGCGCCAACTTCTCCTTTCATTGTGATCTTTACTACCCTCTCAAAGGTTGGATATTCAAATTCATTTGAAAAGCATTTCTTTAAATGATGAGATGTGAAAATATTTCTCAATAAAGAAGATTGGGTTGAAATTTTGCTTCCAAAAATAATTCCCAAATTTTTGGATTTATCCTTAGAAGAGGTTAGTTTGGAGCTTTGACCGAAAAACATTTTGGGATAAAGAACGGTGGTTCATCAAAATCTTGTTTGCTCTCAAAAGTGAATTTTTTAAACTTTTGGGTAGAAGGATCACATGATCGGATTGTCACCGTACTTTTCTTGAATTTGGATGCATACAAGGTCAGTGATGCTTAGCTAACATGATATAAGAAGTATAATCTTATAATCAAGGTTCAGCATGTCCTCCAAATGTCATGGAACATGAGAAAAAATTGCTAAAAGGTGATTAAAAGATTATACATCTTTCATCAAGCAAGTATCGTCATCATCTCAAGTAATCCCTTACGGGCATACAAAACTTCCTAGCACATAAACCCTAATCAAGAATTGATTTCTTAAGATTTGGAAGGTTTTATGGAAACTACTATGCAAAAGCTGGGTCTTGGTCAAATAAGGGACCCTTGACACACATTCGATAGGACGCTTCATATACCAACACATGGTACGAGATCAAGGGTGATCACACAGTCCCATGATAACTTGACCGACCGGGTTGCCCCGAGTCTCCAAGGTTATAGTTTTGTGCAATCGACTGGCTGGACATGCAAGTGAAATGCAACAGGCACACAGAGATTGATTAATCCGATTAATAAGATGCTTTCAAGTCTAATCCTCGAGTGAACCCAAAATCTGGAATTCTGGTCTGCGAAACTAGAGATTCTGGGTTCGATCCTGTAGACACCCCATTTTGTCGGCTATCGGATTTAGGAGACCCATAGCTTGGTGGTTCGCAATGATCGCAAAAGACTCGAAAGGACTCTCGGAAGTCAGCTCCATCTCTCAGAATGCTCAGAATGACCGAAATGCCCCCGAAAGCCCGAAAACTCCCAGATTTGGTCTCGAAGTTCTGAAAACATGATATGTCGTAAGAAAAACGATAAAAAGAGTTTAAAAAAAAAAAAAAAAAAAGAAATCAGATGAAATCGTCGGCTCCCAGAGACCCCCGGAAGTCCCGGAAGTTCCCAGAAAGTCCCCGTTGACCGGTTTGACCAAGGTTTGACTAGGTTTGACCAAAGTTTGACCAGGTTTGACCAGGTTTGACCAAGTTTGACCGAAATCGTCCGAATTCACCAAAATCTTTTTAAATCACGGGAAAAGTGTTAAAACAAGTTCCAAAAGAAAATCGAGCGAAAACATCAGCTCCCGGGAACTCCCGGAGGTTTCCAGAACTTCCCGGGGATCCCAGGTTTGACCAGTTTGACCAGAATTTGACTTTGGAACCGGGGTGATGAAACAATTTTCAAATATTTTTCATGGATACTAGAGGTCAATAGCTTTCCAACGGTATATCGCACATAATTTCTGGATTTAAAACGGATTTATTATGAATTCCCGAAGGTGAAAAAGGCGATCAAATCGGCTTTTATCACGAATACCGCAAAACTTTTCAAAGTGACCTATCCCCGAACTATTTTTTATGTAAAGTAGACTCCATTACCTTTCCAACGATATATCACAACCTCAATTTGGAGTTCATACGCATTTTCTATGAATTTCGGACGAAATAGGGCCTTTTCGCGAATACCGGAACATCAGGGGGCCTAAACGGCATTATCCAGACGAAGGGAGGAGCACTGCCGCCGCGGCACTGGCCCACTGCCGCCGCGGCACTGGCCCAGTGCCGCCGCGGCACTCTCCTCCAGAACAGTGTATTTTTGTAATTATTTTTGGGGGTCCATTTTGATTAATTAAAAACCAAAACGACATAGTTTTATGTTTTCAGATGTTTGGGACCAATGGGAACACTTTTAAAACCCCAAAACCACCCCAAGTTGGCCTATATAAACACCCCATTACTCCTCATTTTAGGGGAGTCAAATGTGAGTTTTGAAAAGTTTGGGAGAGAAAGTTGTAGAGATAAGGTTAGAGTAGAGAGAAAAGAAGCATTCTTCTTTGATTTTCAAAAACAAAAGTGAGTTTTAACTTTGTTTTTTTACTTCATTACTTCCATTTATTTCAACATTCAATACTCCCAACCACCATTTTAGTGAGCATTCAAGAGAGTGGAAGCTTCTTCCATGTCTAAGTGTCAATACATATGAGTGAAACACCAATCTACAAGTCTCATGCTTCGTGAATATCATCTATTGATCATCATTTACTTGCTTGTTTATTTATATGTTCATCTCTCCTTATCTCATTTCTTTTTCTTTTCTTTATTTACTTACTAGTTCATCATCATCTAAGTGATGACATGAAGTTTGGGGTGAGTGAATCCTTATGGATAGTAGCTCTTGACCTCAAAAACATGTTTGATAGATGATGATCATAACCTCAATACTTCCAAGGTATTCTTGAAATGTATTGAAGTTATGTTCAAAAATAAATAAATCTCTCCAACGATCTTGGAGATTCTTAATGATGAGTTTGATGTTGGTATTCTAAGTGGTCATAATCCTTATTGAGTGTTGAAAATATGTTTTCAAAACATCTATTTCAAAACCCCTCTCAATCCCTCTCATTTGATTTCAAGAAATAAAACTTTGTTTTCCTCAATATCTCCAAAACAATGACCCAAAACAGTGAGCTGTTCAGATTCAAAGATTTGTTTTGAATTAAATACTCAAGTTATGATGATGAAACCACTTGGAAAACCTTCCCAATACATCATAGTTTGTCCCTAATTTTTCCCATCAATTATAGAAATGTGAGAGTATTTGTTTTGGATGTGAGAAGTTCACATTCATAATCTGCCTCTGTTCTCACAGAATGTTCACCCAACTTCTTGCACTTATTCTGGACATTTTCATCACTGTACATATATCTTTTCTATTTTTTTTTATAAAACTTGGGTGTCTTAAGAAACTTTTGGTATATAATGGGTCATCATAAACCTTTTCTTTGATTTATGAAAAATCATACAAAATCAGTCAACAGTGCAGCTTTTGTTTCTGAGTCATGTGTACATTCTGATTTTTTTCTTTTAATCTGTGATAGCTATTGATGTTTGGCTTTTTGGGTTATTTTCTAGACACAATAAGAATAATCTAAGATATTTCTCACATTTTTCTAGGCACGTTTGACCTCCCATTATAATGTTGCAAAGTAGTACATGCAGTCTGTCCACTATTCACAGCAAGCACATTTCAACTTTTATTCTTTGATTTGATGCACATATGCATTCCAAATTAGCCCATATCTTAGGAAGTAGTTCATACTACATTTGTATATATCCCATGTTGATTAATCCATTCATTCATGCACATTTTAGACTTCCAAGTCATTTTAGAAATCCATGTACACAAAACACACTACAACCTTTGCACATTTCTAGGTACATACATTGTATCCATGCAAAGATTTGGGGGTTTTTGTAACTCTTAATCTAAGAAGATTATAAGGAATGAACTTGATCACACGTTCATGCTTCTCCTCGATCTAATCATCCTTTCTCATCCGTCCCGGGGATTGAGAGGTCTTCTTTTCTCAAAAGAATAACATGCATCATACTAGCTTGTTAAGCATATTTTGATTTCTTTGTTTATTTGTTTCAAGAACAATTCATGTCCCCTTTAGATTAAAGAAGCTTAATTACTTGATACATGATTAGACGATTTTTCCTAGGTTTATTTGTGTGATCTTTCACTTTACATTGCATGATATTTGACTTAGATCTTATGAATGATATTTTATCTTTAGATCTTCCATTTTCAAGTTTCTTATTGATGTAATATACTATCATAGTATTATTTGTCGAACCAAACATAGTATAAGATGATTATTTGGATGCTAATTGAGGCCCGTCGAAAGACGGGGCGAGTTGAGGGTGTTTTAGTCGTGACAAAGGCTCCTTCCTCTCTCGTACCAAAACCCCGAACCAAGTTCTTTGGTTATGAAGGGCCGGTGCCCTTATCCGCTTGGGTGAGTCAAAATTAGGTTTCTTGGTTCCTTAAAGACCAAGTGGCGACTCTGTATCTGTTTTCAACAGACCTTTTCCTTTTCTTTGATTCAAATCAATTTCAAAATAATCTCAAACAAGAGAGAAGTGGTCCGATCCCGCGTGTCCACAATCTGGCGACTCTGCTGGGGATTTTTATTTTAAAACAAAATAATACAGAGGTTTGACTCATAAGAAGCATCCTTAAAATCATCTTTTTACTGTGTTTGGTTCACCGCATTGCTCTTTTGCATTTCCCCCCCTCCGACTGTGTCTGAAACGCGACGCTGACATTGTTCAGGTCTTGCTGTGCCAGGGCATAAGTCACCGTTGATACTGTACCTTCCAAGGTATATCAAAAAGAGTAAAAACCTCCGTACTGTCTCTCCGACGGTATATTGGAACTCTCGTCAACGGACCCTCTTTGACTAAACCCAGCCTTTGCATATAGATTCCTGTAGAACCTTTCATAGGACTGTTCATTTATCTTTTCAGATAGGACAATGTGATATAACTGCTGTATGCCCTGGCGGGATTACTTGCGCGATGTAGACGCTTATGTGGCATAGAACAGAACCTCTTTTCTTATGATTCCCAAGGCAATCACTCACATGTGATCACATTGAGTTGACTTGCCTAGGCACCATGATAAGGATGTCTACTCTATGCTCACAAAGATATACACCGCAAACCTTGTTTACTGGTCCTAAGACATAGGAGTATGAAAACTTGCTAGACAGTATGATCACCATCATCACCTATTCTCGTCGTATATTCCTATTTCTTCCATAAACTCTACCCAACTCATCAGGACATCCCTGTTTCTCCTAGAAACTCTGTCCGAATCACCCAGATTTCCTAGAAATCCCTATTTCTCCCCAGATTACCCAGAAGTCTCAATTTCTTCCAGAAACTCCGATATACTTATGTCCCCCAGATATTCTTGCTTCCCCCAGAATACCCAGAAACCTCAATTTTCCTTAGAAACTCCGATATACTTGTTTCTCCCAGAAACTCTGTCCGACTTACCCAGTTATACCTGTTTTTCCAGAAGCTCTGTCCAAATCTCTCAGATTACCCAGAAATCTCAATTTCTCCCAGAAATTCCGGTATACTTGTTTCTCCCAGAAACTCTGTCCAACTTACCCGAGTTTTCATGTTTTCCCATAAGCTCTATCCAAATCTTCAAGATTTCCCAAAAAATTCCAACAACTCCATCCAAACTTCCCAAAAATGCCTAGATGTACCAATTTCTCCCAGAAATTCTGATTTTCCAATTTCTCCTAGAAGCTCAGTCCAAATCAACCAGAAATCCCTATTTCTCCTAGAAACTCAAATGACTTCTAGAAATTTCTCCGAATCTTCCGAATCCCTGTTTCTCCCAGAAACTCTGTCCAAAATTCCCGAAGTATCCCGGAAATCCCTGTTATCCCTTGGTGATCATACTGGATAGTAAGGTTAGCACACTCTGTATGGCTAGGACCTTATTTGTTTAGCTGCTATCTGTTAGAAATAGGAGCATCATATAGATTAGGGCTTGCATTCGCATGCTTGTCTCATATACATACACAATTTGTGTCAGTCTACATGTACACACATCTTATCAGTCTCATACATGTCAGTCTCTACACATCAAATGCATACGTATCATCATCCCCACCCATCTCAATCGTTGTACAGAAGTTGTATACTTACTGTAACCGTCATCGGTTCACATCGATGAATTCTTCAAAATCTCTGATCATCTCTCCCTGATAGGAGTCCATAAGAAGTGTTTCGCGCCTCCGCTAATTTGGACTTTTACTTCTATTTGCAGAAAAATTGTAGCCCCGGGTAAAAACACTATTGTACCTCCCCAAATTCATTATCGTGATCAAGGGCTAGCACAGACCATCATCGATCCACCAATGGCCTACAAAGCTCTGGAAGAGAAAGTGAACAAGCTTCAAACCACTGTTGAGCAGTTGAGTTTAAGGGTGAGTCGATTTGAGAAGATGGCACAGAGCATTAGCAAAGAACTGTTTGAAATGGGGACCAGAATTGAGGATGCCATCATAGAAGAAAAGTTCAAGAATGATGAACCCCAACACCAGTCCAAGAGGCCTAAATACTCCCGACACTCCCCGGATGTCGACGCCCTGCGCAGCCAACCCATGGCATACCCTCATCGGCCATACCAATCCTCCAACCAAACCACTAGTTGCCCTTACCAGAAAAAGCAACCCCGTACCTTTGCCAAACTAGATATCTCCCCCTCCATAGCCTTAGGCCGTCTGCTAAAAAAAGGACACCTCCAACTCCTTCAGCCTCGTGCCGATCTCCCACCACCTAATTGTGACCTGTCCAGACGGTGTGCCTACCACCAAGGCCCAGGCCATGACACCGACCAGTGCATACGTCTCCGCCATGATATCCAGGTTCTCATCGACCAAAACATCATTGAGCCACCACCCATTCAACCCCGTGTCACCTAAGCCCCTGGCTTACCTATTTGAATGATCCCCTTTGCTGAGGCCCATGAATGTTGAACCTGTACCGGTGAAGTGATGGTGTTTGGAACTCTTGCTAGAGAACTAAATGAAGATGCTCTCCAGAAAAAAAATAAAAAAATAAAAAGAATAAGTGAGTCACTATGACATTCCATTTGAAACCGGGTCGAGTCCAATCGAGTCTGTTGTGTGTTTTGTCTATTTCAAGTTTAGTCTTGTGGTCGAGTCCGTCTGTCATCAATGAGTCTGTAATCCTTCTCTACTGATGGAATGAAGTCTCATTTTGCCTAATCTGATGTGTCCAGTCATAGATGCATGAATCGTTGAACTGAAGTGTCACTTTTCAAATTACCATGGATATTACTATGCTAAAAAAATAGTTTTCTTTTTTTAACTCAAACAGAAAATCCTGAAAGGTCAAAGTCAATTTTGCGCTGACACTGAAGAAGAACTGGGAATTGAATAGTCTTACTTTAAGAATTTAAAGATGCTTTTTCTCAAATCTCAAAAAGACATGCTTGGAACTGACTTGAGGCTTGCCCAACACCCTTTTCCACCATTTCGAAGCCTTAAGCCCAATCCAATTGGGAGCCATGCAATCTGTCCGATTGAAAGCAATACAAACTTAGCCCTTGATGGTAGCCAAACATTTCAGTAAGTTTCATCTCCACTTTCAAAAACAAAAAAAAAAAAAAAAAAAAAAGAGAAAAGAAAAGAAAAGAAAAAGCTCGCTAGGTTGAAAACCCGAAAGGGCACCTAGGCAAAAGTTAGAGCTGAAAAAGGTGTTGATTTCCAAAATCTAACCCTAGCCAGTCAAAATGTTAAAGAAATTTTTGATGAAACAAATGAGAAAATCGTATGCTTCAAGGTACATCTTAAGAATGTGCCAAGATCACCATTCAAAAGGCACGGAATGGCTGCAAATAAATTCCGAAAGCTGACATGCACGTTCTGGAATTCTGAGATTGCAATTGAAAGATCTCACAAGAATCAACTACATTAAAAAGACTGGCTAGGCGAAAGTGAAAAGGATCAATCCTCAAAACAAAACAAAAAGAAAAAGAAAAAGAAAAGAAAGGGAGATTGAAACTGAATCCTTTTATTCAAAGCTACTATAAGTGGCTCAAGTTTGAACTTCTTTGACGATTGGTTTGAAAAACCCTCATACCTCAAACCCCTTATTTCAAGCCTTGCCTTGAACTACGCTTGACCTGATTCCCACTCAGGGATACGTAGGCAACCACAACGGTTCGGTCACCCTACCTACCTAAAAATCAACCCGCTTCTTCCCCGACCATGGCCCGAACTACGTTGGACCTGATCCCCACTTGGGGGTACGTAGGCAGACTTTAAAAAAAAAAGGATGGCTCGCTAGGACGAAAATCTGAAAGGACGCCTAGGCAAAAATTAGAGCTAAATTCAAGGTAAGCAATAACAAAAGAGAGAAAAGAGCTCGCTAGGTCACCTCACTAGTGCCTAGGCAAAAGTTATGAGCATTTGAGAGATTAAAGTCACGGTCCTTGCCTCAAGCCAGAAAATCACCTTTCACACTAGGGGCAAACTTTGGCTACTCGCCTCGTTTGCCTGAATTCTACTATCTACCCTTCATACAAGGGGCAAACTTCGGTCACCTACCTCGTTTGCCTAAAACCTCCAATAAGCCATCATTCCAAACTAGGGGCAAACTTCGGTCACCCACCTCGTTTGCCTGACGATCCCACTTCATGCCCTTCAAACTAGGGGCAAACTTCGTTTGCCACCCGATCCCTATACCCCAATGGTGAGCCTTCAAGTCACAAACATTGTCTTGAACAGATGGAAATGGAGCGTCTTTTATTCCATAAGCTAAGGCACTAATTCAAAGCACATCTTGAGAGAAGTAAAGAAATTGATTAGATCAGTAGGGAGGAATTTTCAAAAATAAGATTCACCATCAAAGTGATGCCACGTTAAGGAGAGAAGTAAACATAAAAGAGAAATGGTACATCATTTATGACAAAAGCACATTAAGTTTTGGCAAGTCGACCATGTTTCATTTTGGTGTCAAACGTGTCGTCCTCGTGCGTCAATGTCTGTCAAGTTTTTGAGTCTGTTGTAGTCTCAAATGTGTAAGTCAACAGTGAATAATAAAATTTTCAAATCAAGTTATAAAGAGCATGCCAATACAAGCAGGAGTACCAAACACCATTACTGCACCGGTCAAGGCGTCAGCATAAGAAGCGTCAAAACTTGGGGAAGATTTCATCCCTTTCCAAACTGCCAAAAGCTAAATCATCTTTCATCCTAGCAACATAAGTCCATGAGTGGCTGTTGATCTTTCATCTTTCTTCATGCAACATAAGTCCATGAGTGGCTGTTGATGATCTTCTTTCATCCTAGCAACATAAGTCCATGAGTGGCTGTTGATCTTTCATCTTTCTTCATGCAACATAAGCCCATGAGTGGCTGTTGATGATCTTCTTTTCTCCTTGCAACATAAGTCCATGAGTGGCTGTTGATCTTTCTTCATGCAACATAAGTCCATGAGTGGCTGTTGATGATCTTCCTTTCTCCTTGCAACATAAGTCCATGAGTGGCTGTTGATCTTCCGCCTTTCTTTATGCAACATAAGTCCATAAGTGGCTGTTTGATCTTTCATGCAACATAAGTCCATGAGTGGCTGTTGATGATCTTCCTTTCTCCTTGCAACATAAGTCCATGAGTGGCTGTTGATCTTCCTTTCTCCTTGCAACATAAGTCCATGAGTGGCTGTTGATCTTTCATCTTTCTTCATGCAACATAAGTCCATGAGTGGCTGTTGATGATCTTCTTTTCTCCTAGCAACATAAGTCCATGAGTGGCTGTTGATCTTTCATATTTCTTCATGCAACATAAGTCCATGAGTGGCTGTTGATGATCTTCCTTTCTTCTAGCAACATAAGTCCATAAGTTGCTACTGATTATCACCCTCCATCAGTGTCGAAACACCATAAATCATCTCTGTCACAAATAGAATGATACCTTGACTCCCATTTAAAAGACGTATTTCCTTCTTCCTAGCAGAGTACATTATCCTTCAGCTCCCGGAGGCCCTGACCGGCCCCCTTGGATTGAGCGCCAAAAGAGATTCTCCGAGAACCCTACATCATCCCCCGAGGACAGAAACCGATAGATACCAGCTCCCGGAGGCCCTGACCGGCCCCCTTGGATTGAGCGCCAAAAGAGATTCTCCGAGAACCCTACATCATCCCCCGAGGACAGAAACTGATAGATACCAGCTCCCGGAGGCCCTGACCGGCCCCCTTGGATTGAGCGCCAAAAGAGATTCTCCAAGAACCCTACATCATCCCCCGAGGATAGAAACCGATAGATACCAGCTCCCGGAGGCCCTGACCGGCTCTCTTGGATTGAGCGCCAAAAGAGATTCTCCGAGAACCCTACATCATCCCCCGAGGACAGAAACCGATAGATACCAGCTCCCGGAGGCCCTGACCGGCCCCCTTGGATTGAGCGCCAAAAGAGATTCTCCGAGAACCCTACATCATCCCCCGAGGACATAAACCGATAGGCCCTAACCGGCTCTTTTGGATTGAGCATTGCGAGATCTGACCAACCACGAGAGATTCAGTGATGGATCCTGGTTTTAGGTCAAGAATTGAAGAGAGATTCTCAGAGAGTCCCCTACCATCCCAGCAGAAGATAGCAGAAGTCCGAACCGATTCTCCAGACTTGTCATCATAAGGATCGGCCAAAACATCACCCGCAGTCGAATCACCCGAATTCCCAGGGCAAGCACTGTCTATTCGCAATTCAAGGATCCGTGTCCACTGATTATCATGAGCTTTCTCACCTGTCAGTCATCATGAGTTTCCTCACTTATCGCGAGCTTCTTCACTCCGGTTATCTCACCTGTCAATTATCGTGAGCTACCTATTATGAGCCTCCTCGCTTTGGTTATTATAAAACTGTCGGTTATCATTAACTCCCTCACCTATGGGTTATCTTTAGTTGTCATCCTCAAAGACCCCACATCCGATCCCATTCCCTTGTAAAGCACACTTCCCGTAATTCCAGAAGTTTGCCCCTAGACCCAGAGTCTTCTAAACCTTGCTGCCCTTATCCGAGTCATCCACCACGTCACAGTCGCAAACATTAGCACAACACCAGCCACTCGGAGTGGTACACCCCACAGCACTTGCTCATACCAAGGTCATAACACTAGACATGATAGGACTCATGACACAATTTATATCACATCCATGCATTGCATATCGCTCTTATAGCATAGCATCCGCCTGATTGTTGTGTATGTGCATGTGTGATTTATTCCTTTTTGCCCTGAACTACGTCCTGGTCTGATTCCCCTTGGGATACGTAAGCAGCTCACGCAGAGCACGACCAGTACTGACCTCAGCATCCTTGCATCTTTTGCAACACTTTTTATCCTAAATCTATAGACTCCAAAAAGTCCTGTCTCTTCAAAGCTTTGGCACTCGCTTGCGACATGCGTTGCCTCGCAAGTTCATGCCAAAGAGGGGCAAACTGTAGACACCCCATTTTGTCGGCTATCAGATTTAAGAGACCCATAGCTTGGTGGTTCACAATGATCAAAAAAGGACTCAAAAGGACTCCTGGAAGTTGGTTCTATTTCTCAAAATGCTCAGAATGACCAAAATGCCCCTGAAAGCCATAAAACTCCCAGATTTGGTCCCAAAGCTCTGGAAACATGCTACATCGTAAGAAAAGTATTCAAATGAGTTTTGAAAGAAAAATCGGATGAAATCGTCAGCTCCCAGAGACCCCCGGAAGTCCCGGAAGCTCCCGGAAAGTCCCCGTTGACCGGTTTGACCAAGGTTTGACTAGGTTTGACCAAGGTTTGACCAGGTTTGACCAAGTTTGACCAAGTTTGACCGAAATCGTCCGAATTCACCAGAATCATTTTAAAACATGAAAAAAAGTGTTAAAACAAGTTCCAAAAGAAAATCGAGCGAAAACATCAGCTCCCGGGAACTCCTGGAGGTTTCCAGAACTTCCCGGGAATCCCAGGTTTGACCAGTTTGACCAAAATTTGACTTTGGAACCAGGGCGCCGAAACAATTTTCAGATATTTTTCATGGATACTAGAGGTCAATAGCTTTCCAACGGTATATCGCACATAATTTCTGGATTTAAAACGAATTTATTATGAATTTCCAAAGGCGAAAAAGGCGATCAAATCGTCTTTTATCGCGAACACCGCAAAACTTTTCAAAGTGACTTATCCCCGAACTATTTTTTATGTAAAGTAGACTCCATTACCTTTCCAACGGTATATCACAACCTCAATTTGGAGTTCGTATGCATTTTCTGTGAATTTCGGACGAAATAGGGCTTTTTCGCGAATACCGGAACTTCAGGGGGCCTAAACAACATTATCTGGACGAAGGGAGGAGCAGTGCCGCCGCGGCACTCCCCTCCAGAACAGTGAGTTTTTGTAATTTATTTTGGGGGTCCAATTTGATATATTAGAAATCAAAACGACGTAGTTTTGGTTCCCAGCTTATTTTGGACCAATGGGAGACCATTTTAAACTTTCTAAAACTCCATTTACCACCCCTCCTTTGCCTATAAAAGAAGCCATTTACTTCCATTTAGGGGAGAGACATGGAAGCTTAGAGAGAGCTTAGGAAGAAACTCTAGGAAAATATAGAGAGAGAAAGAGAAGAAGTAGTCTTCTTCTTCCATTTTTTCCAATCAAAGTGAGTTCTAATCTTGTTTTCCTCCACCATTTTTCTATATACTTCATCATCAATATACCCAATCACCATTCTTGAGCATTCTTGAGTTAGGAAGCTACTTCCATGTCCAAATGTCAAAATCTATGAGTGAAACACCAAGCTACAAGTCTAAAATCATATTGATTATCATCTATTGATTGTTATTTACTTGCTTGTTCATATTATGTTCATCTCTTCTTAATCTCATTTCTTTTTATTTTCTTTATTTACTTACTAGTTCATCATCATCTAGATGATGACATGAAGTTTGAGGTGAGTGAATCCTTATGGATAGTAGCTCTTGACCTCAAAAACATGTTTGATAGATGATGATCATAACCTCAATACTTCCAAGGTATTCTTGGAATGTATTGAAGTTATGTTCAAAATAAAAATGAATCTCTCCAATAATATTGGGAGTTCTTTGATGATTCAAGGTTGGATGAGGTTCTAAGTGGTCACATGGTCATCTCAAGAGTTTAAGTTCATGCTTTGAACATCTATTTCAAAACCCCCAATCAAGAACTCAAACTCTATTTCAAACCCAAATCCATTTTCTTCAAGAATGATCCAAAACAGTGAGCTGTTCAGATTCAAAGATTTGTTTTGAATTAAATACTTGAGTTATGATGATGCAACCACTTGGAAAATCTTCCTAAGACATCATAGTTTGTCTCTGATTTTTCCCATCAATTATAGAGATATGAAAGTATTTGTTTTGGATGTGAGAAGTTAATATTCATAATCTGCCTCTGTTCTCACAGAATGTTCACCCAACTTCTTGCACTTATTATGGATATTTTCGTCACTGTACATATATCTTTTCTATTTTTTTTTATGAAACTTGGGTGTCTTAGGAAACTTTTGGTGTATAATGGGTCGTCATAAACCCTTTCTTTGATTTATGAAAAATCATACAAAATCAGTCAACAGTGCAGCTTTTGTTTCTGAGTCATGTGTACATTCTGATTGTTTGCTTTTAATCTGTGATAGCTATTGAGGTTTGGCTTTTTGGGTAATTTTATAGACACAATAAGGGTGATCTCTGATTTTTCCCACATTTTCCTAGGCATGTTTGACCTCCCATTATAATGTTACAAAGTAATGCATACAGCCTGTCTACTATTCACAGTATTTCACTTTTTGGCTTTCACACTTTGATGCAACACTCTCTTGTATCTAGATGAACCCATATCCCATGCACATGTTCTTTACCACTTTTAGCATGCTATATCATATCATGTATCATCTATCCTCTCATGTATCATACTCCCATAGATTCTTGAGTTTGATTTCCAAATAAAACCATGGTTTGCAAATACTTGGGAAGTTCTTGAAATAAGTTAGGAATTGATATTCCAAGTGGTTAGAATATTCATCCAAGGCCTGGAAGTATACTTTCAAAACCCTCATTTCAAAACCCCCCTCTTAAACCCCTCATTTTGATTTCAAGAAATAAACCTTGTTTTCCTCAAAACCCTCAAAACAGTGAGTCATTTAACTTCAAGGAATTATTTTGAGTTCAATAATCAATGTATGAATGTAAGACCACTTGGAAAGCCTTCCTAACTCATTAGAGAACACCCATGATTTTTGGTTTAACTTGGAAGTACTTGGAAATGGTCCATTTGGATCCCAACATTCCTTCCAGACATTCTGCCTTTTCTGTCACAGCAGCTAGGGCCACTTCTAACTTGTTTTACAGAAACCTTTTCCAAAAGGGGTGGTCCTAACTTATTTTTCCCTTAAACTTCAATGTCTTAGAGAACTTTCTGTATAAAATGGGCCTCTAGATCATTAGGTTTCATTTTCTAAGATTTTTCAACATTTCAGTCGACGGTACGGACTCTGTTTCTGAGTGACCTTCATTGTTTATATGATTTCTCTCAATCTGTGATAGCTATTCAAGATTGGCCTTTTGTGTTGAGTTCTAGACACAATAAGGAACATCTCCATAAAAAATCATGCATTGAAAACATTCCTAACCCCTCTTTTCAAATTCCAAAAGATCGTGTTACTGTTCTGTCTACTATTCACAGCAAGTATACCTTAACTTTCATTCTTTGGTTTGATGCTTATATGCATTCCAAATTAGTTCATATCTTAGGAAGTAGTTCATACTACATTTGTACATATCCCATATTGATTTCATTCATTCATTCATACACATTTTAGACTTCTAAGTCATTCTAGGAATCCATGTACACAAAACACACTACAACCTTTGCACATTTTAGATACATGCATTGCATTCATGCAAGATTTGAGGTTTTTTGTAACCCTTAATCTAAGAAGATTATAAGGAATGAACTCGATCACACGTTCATGCTTCCCCTTGATCTAATCATCCTTTCTCATTCGTCCCGGGGATTGAGAGTTCTTCTTTTCTCAAAGATTAACATGCATCATTCTAGCTTGCTAAGCATATTTCGATTTCTTTGTTTATTTGTTTCAAGAACAATTCATGTCCCCCTTTAGATTAGGAGATCTTGATTATTTGATATATGAATAGACGATTTTTCCTAGGTTTATTTGTGTGATCTTTCACTTTACATTGTATGGTATTTGACTTAGATCTTATGAATGATATCTTATCTTTAGATCTTCCATTTCAAATTTTCTTATGTGATGTAATATACTATCATAGTATTATTTGTCGAACCAAACATAGTATAAGATGATTATTTGGATGCTAATTGAGGCTCGTCGAAAGACGGGGCGAGTTGAGGGTGTTTTAGTCGTGACAAAGGCTCCTTCCTCTCTCGTACCAAAACCCCGAACCAAGTTCTTTGGTTATGAAGGGCCGGTGCCCTTATCCGCTTGGGTGAGTCAAATTAGGTTTCTTGGTTCCTTAAAGACCAAGTGGCGACTCTGTATCTGTTTTCAACAGACCTTTTCGTTTTCCTTTTCTTTGATCCAAATCAAGTTTCAAAAACAATCTCAAACAAGAGAGAAGTGGTCCAATTCCGCGTGTCCACAATCTGGCGACTCTGCTGGGGAATTTTATTTTCAAAACAAAATAATACAGAGGTTTGACTCATAAGAAGCATCCTTAAAATCATCTTTTTACTGTGTCTGGTTCACTGCATTGCACTCTTGCATTTCCCCCCTCCGACTGTGTCTGAAACGCGGCGCTGACATTGTTCAGGTCTTGCTGTGCCAGGGCACAAGTCACCGTTGATACTGTACCTTCCAAGGTATATCAAAAAGAGTAAAAACCTCCGTACTGTCTCTCCGACGGTATATTAGAACTCTCGTCAACGGACCCTCTTTGACTAAACCCAGCCTTTGCATATAGATTCCTGTAGAACCTTTCATAGGACTGTTCATTTATCTTTTCAGATAGGACAATGTGTTATAACTGCTGTATGCCCTGACGGGATTACCTGCGCGGTGTAGATGCTTATGTGGCATAGGACAAAACCTCTTTCTTATGATTCCCAAGGCAATCACTCACATGTAACTACATTGGGTTGACCTGCCTAGGCACCATGACAAGGATGTCTGCCCCATGCTCACAAAGATATACACCGCAAACCTTGTTTGTCGGTCCTGAGACATAGGAGTATGAAAGCCTGCTAGAAAGTACGATCACTATAAACATACTTACCCCAAGCTTCTCCCAGAAACTCTGTCCGAATATCCCAGATATAACCGTATTTACCAGTTTCTCCCAGAAACTCTGTCCAGATATCCCCGATATAACCATATTTACCAGTTTCTCCCAGAAACTCTGTCCAGATATCCCAGATATAGCCATATTTACCAGTTTCTCCCAGAAACTCTGTCCAGATATCCCCGATATAACCATATTTACCAGTTTCTCCCAGAAACTCTGTCCAGATATCCCAGATATGACCGTACTTACCAGTTTCTCCCAGATATCCCAGATATAACCGTACTTACCAGTTTCCCCCAGAAACTCTGTCCAGATCAACCAAGAATGCCCAGCCCTTCTTAAAAGCCTCCGTAAACCCTGGAAATCCCGGTTATCCCTTGGTGATCGTACTGGAAAGTAAGATTGGCACACTCTATATGGTTAGGGCCTTAATTGCTTAACCTCTATCTGTTAGAAATAGGAACATCATATAGATTAAGGCTTACATCCGCATGCTTGTCTCCCATGCATACACCATTCCCATATCTCTGCACGCACTGTCCCAAGTCGGTCCACGTCACTGTCTTTGTCTGTCTAAAAGTCGTCACTGTCAGGATCTGATACACCCCTTCTCTCAAAATCTGTCAGGTCAGTATAGATTCCCAAGGTCAGCAGCCGGAATCCTCGTTGTGGATCAGGAGTTCGGATAATCGTTTAGTCAGAATCGGTACGACAGCCCGTTTCAACATGAATAGAGAAGAATTGGAAAACAAGGTCACCGAGTTGGGAGCGACTATAAGCCAACAATCCGACAGTCTAGCCCAAGTCCTGAAATTCATGGAAGAACTAAAGCAGCAACAGCCACAACCCCCGCCCGAGTTTCCGCCACCAAGGTTTGAACCTCCTCTACATGAGAATAATGGGGAGGAAAACTGGTTCCAAGGGGTCCCACCGCTCACATATGAAAAGAAGCTCCAGGAAAAGATGGACAAGGTCGACAAACTAGAGAGCGTGCTGAGAAAAAGCAAGGGAATTGATGATTACATGCTAGATCTGGAAGGCCTCTTTGAGCCTGTCAAGTTGAAACTGCCGGAGAACTTCAAAATGCCTGCCATCGATCGTTTTGATGGGACTGGGAACCCGAAAAGCCACATGAAGTTATGTATGAGTATCTTCCAATCCATGGGTTGCACCCACGAGCACATCGCAATGTTGTTCCCACAAACTCTGGCAAAATCTGCACTATCATGGTTCCTAACCTTGGAAGCCTCCAAGACCCGGGCCTGGGAAGATATCGTTCGAGTTTTTGTCGATCATTACTCTTACAACCAGGAGCTGGATGTCACTATCAGGGATTTGGAAACAACCCGACAAAGCAACAATGAGTCCTTCGCTGCGTTTCTAAGCAGGTGGAGGAACAAGGTAGCTCAAATGACCCACCGGCCGATTGAAAAGGAACAGGTAAGGATGCTCATCCGGAATCTGCAGCCACTTTACCATGAAAAGTTATTCTACCAGTCCATCTCCACATTTGAAGAGTTGTTTGAGGTCGGAACCCGAATTGAAGATGCTATCAGGGAAGGGAAGATCAAAAAGGAAGACCCTCCGAGTCAGCCAAGAAGGCCCAACTACTCTCGGAATCCCCCGGATGTCAATGCCCTTAGCAGCCAACCCATGGCATACCCTCCAAGACCATACCAACCCTCCAACCAGGAAAACCCTTCCAACCGCCCTTTCCAGAAAAAGCCCCCTCGCAATTTTGCCAAGCTAGAAATCTCCCTCTCCTCAGCCTTGGACCGCCTCCTCAAAAAGGGCCATCTCCAACTACTCCAGTCTCGAAATACCCCACCCCCGCCTAACTGCGATATGTCCAAACGATGCGCCTACCACCAAGCCCCCGGCCATAACACCGATGACTGCATGCGCCTTCGCCATGATATCCAAGATCTTATTGATCAGAATATCATCGAGCCGCCCCCGAAGCAGCCCCATGTCACCCAAAATCCCCTACCAAACCACCAAAATGTCAACCTCATCGAGTCCAACCCTATACCCTTCAACCCTGCCACTTATATCACCCCCCTAGGACAAACCTTACCCCTTATTGACATCCCGGATTCTGAGGGAATTCATCTGATCGGAGGGGAGAATGACGAATGGCAGCAGCAGCTTAACGATGAGCAAGACTTGTTCTTCCTGGAAGAGCATGACCTAGGGGTGGTAGACCTCAAATGGTATGATCCTAACAACGAGAGTGATGCTTCCATCTGGAACGAGCCAGAAAAGCCCTTTGTGGGAACGGATTGTGATTGGTTCAAGAAGGATGGGACTGTAGAAGGGCCTACTCCTGCCGAGATTGATCATCTGACCAGGTCAGGCCGTCATTATCAGCCTCCACAGCCTGCCACCGATGCAACCGAGAAAGGTCCAGTCAAGGACAAGGGGAAGGGTAAGATGGATGAGATCATCGAAGAAGATAATGAGTTGATAAAGCAGCTAAAGAAAACCCAAGCACATCTCTCAATGTGGGATATCATGGTGACCTCTTACAAGCATAGGCAAGCCGTGTTGAATGCCTTGGCTGGAATTGAAGTCCCTATCGACGCCGCACCGGAGGACATGATAGCTTTCTTGGGCGCACTTTCCCCCGACCCGATCATTACGTTTTCTGATGAGGACTTACCACCGGAAGGGTCCGCACATAACAAAGCGTTATACATCACTGTTGGATGTAAGGGGCAACAGGTACCGTTTTGTCTGGTCGATACAGGTTCTGCTTTGAATGTTTGTGCCCTAAGAACTGCCACTGCTTTGGGGGTCAATATCCTTGACATCACGCCATCCGTCCAATCTGTGAGGGCCTATGATAATACCAGGAGGAATGTAATGGGGACTGTCTCTCTACAAATCCGGGTAGGGTCTTTGGCGAGCACTGAGATCTTTCAAGTCATGGACATACCTGCCTCGTTCAATCTGCTGATTGGAAGGCCCTGGCTTCATGCCAACAAAGCTGTATCATCCACTGTGCATCAAATGATCAAGTACATTCATGAGAAGGAAGTAAAGATCATCCTCGGTAATAGTTGGGGTAACGAAGCTTTCCCAAACTACGCTCCCATTTTCGAGGTCCAAATACCTGAGCTGGAAGAAGGAGAAATCGGAGGATTCTTCATGGAAGAAGTCCATGTGATCAATGATGAAGATCGATTCCCTGAGGTCCACTCTGCAGTTGTCAACATTGTTCGCAAGATGAACTACTTCCCCGGGATGGGATTGGGTCGACGCCAGCAAGGAATTCGGGAGTTCCCACAGATCAAAGGGCAACAAGGCACTTTCGGGTTGGGGTACAAGCCCACTGAAGAAGACGTTGAGCTACAGAGGCCATGGAAGAAAAGGGTGAAGGGTCTCCCCCCCATACCGCAAGACTTTGAACGGGCAGTTCATCAAAGAAGGAGATGATTTCCCTTACTTCGGGTTTCCCGAACCCTGGATCCATCAAACCACTGGGAAGAGGCACCCCGGGCTCGAAATCTTCGCTGACTGCGAAAGGCCCCCATATCAAGACCCGTTCTACCCCGAAGAAGTCAAGAAGACCCCAGAGGAAGACTGGTTGAGGTACCTGGATAACGAAGCCATCGAGAAACTATGGGAGGAATCCGCTAAGGAGAAGGAGGAAAAGAGGGCCAAGAGCCAAGATGATCAGATCAAGCCAATTGAGGAGGGTCTGAGCAACCAGGCTGTAGAGTCATATATCTGTGTCTCCCAATCCCCTATTCCCCCGGAGTCTGTACTACCAATTATCGAGTCTGTACCAGAGTCGGCTGTTGTAAGCCCACCACTGTCCAATGTAGTCACTTCACCTGTCATGAATGAAATGAAAGACGATTCTGCTTACTCCTCTGTGTCTAACACTTGTGAATGCACAGATCCCTCCGAGGATATCTCAATTGAATTTAAGCAACTAATCGAAAAACCACCTGCTTATGAAATAATCGAAGATACTTTATCAGTTAACCTAGGTGAAACAGATAATCCACAAATTGTGCAAATTGGCTCAACTCTTAATAAAGAAGAAAAAGAAAAATTAACCCTCTTGCTAAAAGAATTCAAAGATGTTTTTGCTTGGTCTTACGAAGACATGCCTGGGGTCGATCCCGACATCGTCCAACATCATATTCCTCTCCTCCCCAATTCTAAACCTGTCAAGCAGAAACTGAGGCGCATGAGACCGGAATGGGCACTCAAGGTTAAAGAAGAGGTGGAGAAGCAGTTCAAGGCAGGGTTCATCATTGTCACCGAATACCCAGAATGGGTTGCCAATATCGTACCAGTCCCGAAGAAGGATGGGAAGGTCCGCGTGTGCGTCGACTTCCGTGATCTAAACAAAGCCAGTCCCAAGGATGACTTTCCACTTCCCCACATTGACGTCTTGGTAGATAACACCGCGGGACATGAGCTACTTTCATTCATGGATGGTTTCTCAGGATATAATCAGATTCTAATGGCACCAGAAGATCGGGAGAAGACGACATTCACCACCCCTTGGGGAACCTACTGTTATAGAGTAATGCCCTTCGGACTCAAGAACGCGGGGGCGACTTACCAAAGAGCTGCCACCACTCTGCTGCATGATATGATTCACAAGGAGGTAGAAGTGTATGTAGATGACATGATTGTGAAATCCAAGGACAGAGAAGGACACCTGGTAGCGCTGGAAAAGTTCTTCGAAAGGTTGCGCAAATACAAGATGAGGTTGAATCCAAAGAAATGCACTTTCGGTGTGACTTCCGGTAAACTCCTGGGTTTTCTCATCACACAAAGGGGGATAGAGGTAGATCCCTCCAAGATCAAGGCAGTCCTAGAAATGACACCGCCACGGAATGAAAAAGAAGTAAGGGGGTTCCTCGGAAGAATCCAATTCATCAGCCGTTTCATCTCCAAGCTCACAACCACGTGCGATCCTCTGTTCCGATTGTTGAGAAAAGGGGAGAAGTTCCAATGGGATGACCAATGCCAAGCCGCTTTCGACAAAATAAAAGCCTACCTTCAGAACCCGCCTGTCCTTTCACCACCCATTCCTCATAAGCCCTTATTCCTTTACCTGTCTGTCTCCGAAAATGCCATGGGTTGCATGCTAGCCCAAGAAGGAGAAGAAAGCCACTCCGAAAAAGCCATATACTACCTCAGCAAAAGGATGACTGGGTATGAGCTCAACTACTCTACCCTTGAAAAAACGTGTTGGGCCTTGGTTTGGTGTACTCGCCGACTGAGGCACTACATGCTGGCCTTCCCAGTTGTACTCATATCCCGCATGGATCCTCTAAAATACCTCCTCGAAAAACCCGCCCTGACCGGTCGCATATCCCATTGGTTACTTCTACTATCCGAATTCGATATCAAGTATGTTACAAGCAAGTCAGTAAAAGGGAGGACCGTAGCTGAGCATCTCGCAGAGCATGCCGTTGACTCCGAAGAAAGTGGGGACTTTCCGTTTCCGGACGAGAATATCATGGAAATCAAGGAAGAACAGTGGAAGTTGTACTTTGATGGAGCGGCCAACATGAAAGGATACGGAGTAGGGATGATTCTCGTATCACCAAGCGGGGATCATACTCCATTAGCGGTCAAGCTCAACTATAACTCCACCAACAACACCGCCGAATATGAAGCGTGCATTCTGGGAATGGAAGCAGCCTTAGAACTGAGGGTTCAAAAGTTAGACGTCTTCGGGGACTCAAACCTCATCATATCTCAAGCTAGAGGAGAATGGAAAGTAAAAGAAGGAAGGTTGAAGCCCTATCATGATCGTCTCGACCAACTCAAGAGGCAGTTCGAGAATATCACATTCCTCTACTTGCCCAGGGAAGAGAACCAGTTGGCAGATTCATTGGCTACCTTAGCCTCCATGATCAAGATTCCTGTGGGAGTCAAGATGATGCCTTTGGTAATAGAGCAGAGGTACGAGCCTTCGTTCAATATGATCGCCGCAATCGAAGAAGAAGAGAATGAAATGCCGTGGTATCGGGATGTTTGGGATTTCATAGAAAAGGGGATATACCCCCAAGAATCCACCGAGAAAGACAAAAGGGCCATTAGAAGATTCGCCGCACAATTCGTCATTTGCGGTGGGAAATTGCTGAAGAAAGGATATAATGGTCACAACCTAACCTGCTTGTTCGGAAAGAGTTCCAAAAGAATGATGGAAGAAATACACGAGGGGGTATGCGGTCCACACATGAACGGTCACATGCTGGCTAAGAAAATCATAAGACAAGGGTACTACTGGACAACATTGGAGAAAGATTGTTGTGAGTACGTGAGGAGGTGTCACAAGTGCCAGATTCATGCAAACATGATGCATACACCACCATCCCTTCTGTACAGCATGACTTCGCCTTGGCCATTCTCAACCTGGGGAATCGACATCATTGGCGAGATCGTTCCGAAAGCCTCAAATGGAAATCGGTACATCCTGGTGGCCATAGACTACTTCACAAAATGGGTAGAAGCTGCATCCTACACCAAGTTGGGGGCCAAAGAAGTGGCCAAATTCATCAAAAGAAATCTCATCTGCCGTTATGGAGTTCCTCATGAGATTATTTCGGATAACGGAAGTCATTTCAAGGCAGAAGTCAGGGATCTGTTCGAGGAATACAAGATCACTTATCACAAGTCGTCGCCGTATAGGCCGCAAACCAATGGGGCAGTCGAAGCTGCAAACTAGAATGTCAAGGCCATACTGCAGAAATCGGCCGATACCTACAAAGACTGGCATGAAAAGCTACCGTTCGCGCTTTGGGGATACAGAACGTCGATAAGGACGTCCACGGGAGCAACTCCTTACTCGCTGGTATATGGGATGGAAGCGGTACTCCCGGTCGAGATAGAACTGCCGTCTCTACGCGTGATGGCAGAATGTGAAATTTCAGAATCAGATTGGTTGAGAGAAAGATACGAGGAATTGGCCCTCATAGATGAAAAGCGCCTAGCGGCGGTGGACCATGTCCGAATCTATCAAAAGAGGATAGCTCGTGCTTTCAACAAAAGGGTCCGTCCAAGAAAGATTGTCAAAGGTGACCTTGTCCTTAAGGAGTTACGAGCTCCGATCTTTGATCCCCGTGGAAAGTTCAAACCTAAATGGGTAGGCCCTTACATCGTCAAGACAATTCTTTCCGGAGGAGCAACTTATCTCATGGACCTCGATGGTGTCGAATTCAAAGAACCAATCAACATGGATCGCCTCAAAAAGTACTATGCTTAACAAAAATAACCACTTCTTTCAAACCTTGCCCTGAACTACGCTCGACCTGATTCCCACTCGGGGATACGTAGGCAACCACATCGGTTCGGTCGCTCCACCCACAAAAATAACCTTTTCCTTCGAAACTCCGGCCCGAACTACGTTGGACCTGATCCCCGCTCGGGGGTACGTAGGCAGACTTTCAAAAAGAAAAGAAGGATGGCTCGCTAGGTCGAAAATCCGAAAGGACGCCTAGGCAAAAATTAGAGCTAAATCCAAAGTAAGCAATAACAAAAGAGAGAAAATAGCTCGCCAGGCCGCTTCCTTGGTGACTGGGCAAAAATTATGAGCATGTGAGAAAATAAAGTCGCGATCCTTACCATAACCCGGCAATCACCCTCCACACTAGGGGCAAACTTCGGCCACTCGCCTCGTTTGCCTAAACCCCTTCTAAACTAGGGGCAAACGTCGGTCATCTACCTCGTTTGCCGCATAACCATACATATCCCAAACTAGGGGCAAACTTCGGCCACCCGCCTCATTTGCCTCTAATTACCCCAGCATGCCCAAGCAAGCACCAAAAGCAACAACTGATTGAAATCTCAGTTACCAAATGTTTTCAGAAAGCTAAAATGCATAAAATAAGATTCCCAAAGCAACCAAGGTTCACTGATAAACAAATTTTGAATATTACATAAGCAGGGATAACTAAAGAAATAAAGGTCTTTCAAAAGTAATCACGTGTTCAAAGACACTTGGAGGAATGAGCAGAATCAGTCAGGTCTAGTTTTATCTTAGTGTCTTTTATTTCTTCAAAGGTCTTTAGAAGTAGGCTTTTACCCGGTCAGTCCAACCATCAATAAAAGCAGCAATAGTAGCAACCCTGATCCTGGAAGCAAAGACCCTCTCAGTAAACCCCCGGGGAACCTCCTGAACCTGTCCATACTGTCTGGCCAAGCGGCGAGGATGATAAAAAGAAGTCTCTCTCAGACCCATCAACCACACTCTCTGGTGACCCCTGAGGCTCGTGGTAATAGCGTAAAGGCCCCAACGCCTCACAACCCAGCAAATGTCAGCCTCAGATAAGGCACCCATCATGCCCACCCAATCAGCAAAAGTATAGTGAGAGTAAAGCACAGCCCGACGAAAGTAAACTGGTGGTATGCGACCCGTCCACAGCTGAAGGCGCTCGTATAACCAAGCCTGTAACACCAAAGGCGCCCCGGAAAGAAGTGGAGTCCCTTGATTGAAGGCATTATCCAAACCATTTAAGGTTTCAGCTAGAACCATGGCCATGGGATTCTTGCTAAGCTTCAACCCAAGGCACACGTGCACTAAATCAACGGAAGTACTCGAGAATAAGAAGTGTGAGGTCATGCACAATATCAAAGCAGCCCCGCGGGTAGCATCATACACGCTGGGATCCCCAGGACTGGCATACTGAGCAATAATGGAAGCAATATTAAGGGCCTCACCTTGAATCAGCCGACGAGAAATAGTGATGGAACAATTCAGATATTCAGCCAAGCCTCGCGTAGGACTGAGGGTACCAGCAGAAGGGAGAATCAGATCAGAGTCAGAATCATAGCCGAGAATAGCGCAGAACTCCTCAAACACGGGGCATATCTCCAGGCCATTGAAGTTGAAGACGTGATTCACCGGGTCCCAATGACCAATGGCAGCACGCAAGAACTCAGTATTCAGGGTCATCTGGCAAAGAGAGAATAGCTCGGTCAAGCCGTAGCTAAAGAGGTTGATCCGCTCCACGCCATCCGTAATGTTCAGCCAGGCTGTGAGTTGAGCGGGATCATACAAAGCCATATCTTACTGTCGCGGCTCTAGCAAAATTTAAAATTTCGGCAGCACCTCCCCGTTCCACGGACTATCCCACCTGCAAGGAAAAAGCAAGCACTATCACAAAACTGCCCATCGCAGTAACATCCAGCAATCACAGTGCACATATATCAACAAGCACACAACTGCGCCTCTAAACCGGAAAATATCCGGCCTAGGAGGCAATACATCATAATACTCTGTCAAAAGGTCACAAATTGTGCTACACATCGTCCTACACTGTCCAGATAATCATATCCTCAGTACAACCCAATCGAAAACAAAAAAAAAAAAAAAAAAAAGAAAAAAAAAAAAAAAGAAAAAATAATAATAATAAAATCGCCCGCTTGAGGGGCATCAGTCTTCCTCTTCTTCGTCCTCTGTCGGACCACCCGGAGTATATGTCGGCGACGGCCTTCTCCTACCACCTCTGCATCTTGGACCAGTCCTCGATGAGCCGGCCCCGCCTCCACGATACTGCACACACAAGAAAAATGAAGGCAATCAGTAAAGAAAATAACAAAAAGAAAGAAATGCCAAAAACAGAGTCGAGTCAGAGACTTACCAAGGACGCCATCTGGTTGGCGGCAAATTGCCGCATACCGTCCATCTGTCAAGGGTAAAATCTAGGGTTAGAACCTCATAACCAAAAGAAAGTGCAAAATTAGAGACATACCCGGTGATCTCGTGTGAGGACCAAGGACCTTAAGCTAGCTGCCAAGGCGTGACCCTCCTCAGCGTAACTCCAAGGGACATTGAGGACGCCCGCTGGCTGAGTAGGGTACCCACACGTGACTCGCGGCACCTCCATCATTTGGGGAGTGCCATCAGTGCCTAGAACATTGACGGTCCAATCCCAAGGAGGGATAGGGTCGGGAGCCTGAGGAGCCTGTCTCCTGTACATCTCGCGAAGCTATAGGCACAGAATAAGTTAAAGGTGAATCAAAAACATAGGCAATGAATAAAAAGCAAAAATATAACGAGAAACTCACCTCCAGGAGTGGGAAGTTGGGCATCAAGGAGCTGCCACGGTAAGCCTCATACCCGGTCTCAGAGAGGAAGTGATCCCAGACGTCGGTGCCGGCTAAGGCCACCGACAGAGCATCACCGGAGAGGTCACTAGCATCCATCACAGGAGGATTATGGGGAACGCGATACCGGGAGCCACCAACCACCTGTCGAGACACCCGTTCCCCAAGGAACCACTGCCTACACTCGGTACTCTCCAGCAGAAGGCGGCAAGAGGTAAGAGATTTAACCGCTTGTATCTCCTCTGAGGCGGCATAGGCGACGCCCTCCCAAGGCGTCCAATCAACACTAGAGGCCGTCAGCTCAGTTAAGAAGTTCCGAAGCAAAACAATCTGATGGGCCCCACTCTTCACCCCAACAACGTCCCTCCGCCATCTCAAACCTCGTGGGAATAGAGGCACAGGAGCCATGCCATCCTCATCCTTGCCTGATTCATCTGCCGGGGAAGGAGCCAACATCTTCAAGTATTCAAAACTCCAAAGCTGCACAGACGAAGGAGAAATCAGAACAAGTATGGAAATCAAAAGAGATGGAAAATAAAGGAAGAAACAGTGCGTACCTCCCAAGCTCGCCAGAATCCCCCAGTGGATTTAACATCGCCCCGAGAGACCTCCCCCATATGCTTGTAGAGATGGGCCAGGGCAGCACCGCCCCAGTTATAGGAGGGGATCTCATCAATGGTCGCCAAGCAGGAAAGGAGCCTCAAGCTCACCCGGTCGTTCCTTGTCGCAAAGATTGAGCACCCGAGGACATACAGAAGATAAACCCTCAAAAGTTGGGAATTGTTCAGATTGTGATTACCTCTGCCATAGGCCCGGTAAAGCCAGCCGCAAGGAAACCAATGCCTCTCCAGGTTAGGGGGAACAGCCCCAATCAGCATCTCCACCGCCTCCGGGTCGATCTCGTAAAAGTAATCCAGAATCAGGCGCTTCCCGCCAACCCTCAAGCCCGTAATCATGGAGAAGTCGAAGGGCGTCATGGTCATCTCCCCGAACGGCAGGTGGAAAGTATTGGTGGTATCCCACCACCTCTCGGCCAGGGCATAGAAATGGGCCAAATCATTGCTGCTTTTCGAAACCAGACGGACGAAGCCTCCGAACCCGGCGTCGTCCACCATCCTCTTAACGGTGGGCGAGAGTTGAGTGTACCATAAGAAGGCGTGGGCAAGGCTACCATGGCCTTTCAGGGCCACTTCCGGCACCTGCACACAACAAAGACGACAAAAGATGCACAAAATCACTATTCACAACCCGAGAGCAAAAATTCACAAAATCAACATTTGAGCACAAATCGAACTTCTAACGATCTCTAGGTGTACACTACGGCTCACAAAACTAGCACAATACATGAAAATGGTCCTAAAATGTCGAAAGTTTCACATACCAAGCTCGCTAGAGCCGCGGCCGAAAGATGGTGTTGGGGGTCCCGTAAAATCAAGTCCGGGGTTTGCATTTCAGCCTTCATCCGTCCCTTAGCCTTCTTAGACGGTCTCCTTGAGCTCGAAGCCATGGATCTACAAAAAAATGGAAGTCACATTCAAACTTTCTTCTTGAAAATTTGGGCAAACCAAAACATCAATCAAAAATCCGACTACGGGGAAAGATTACTCACCTGAGCGTGCACAAGCTGCGTTTTGACGAATTTTGGCTCTGAAAACACCCCAAAATGGCCAAGAATGAGCTTGGAAAGCTCAAAAAAACCGAGATATATGAAGATGGAGTCCGGCCACCCAGTGCCGCCGCGGCACTGGCCAACTGCCGCCGCGGCAGTGGCCCAGTGCCGCCGCGGCACTGCTCCCCGTGGGCCCCGCTTTGCTCCGTTTTGATCCGTTTTGGCCCGTTTTGGCCCGTTTTGGCCTTTTTCAGCCCATTTTTGGCCCCGATCAGCCCCGTTGGCCCAGTCCAGTCAAGATTTATGAGGTTTTGCCCCAAGCAGACTAAAAGTTGTCAGAACTACCTCCAGCAGGCAAAAACTGGGAAAAATCGGCTCCCGAAGACCTGAATCGGCCATTTCAGGACAACCGTCGCAAATTTCGATCAAACACGAGAATTTTGGTAACGAATCCTGGTTTTTTAGCTAATGCACCAAATGATCAAGAAAAGAGATTCCCCGAGAACCCTGCATCATCTCCCGAGGGAAAAAGCAGACAAATACTAGCTCCCGGAGGCCCTGACCGGCTCTCTCGGATTGAGCGCCGAAAGATTTGATCAACCGTGAGAGATTCAGAGATGGGTCCTGGTTCCTGATCAAGAAAAGAGATTCTCCGAGAACCCTGCATCATCCCCCGAGGGAAAAAGCAGACAAATACTAGCTCCCGGAGGCCCTGACAGGCTCTCTTGGATTGAGCACCGACAGATTTGATCAACCGTGAGAGGTTCAGAGACGGATCCTGGTTCCCGATCAAGAAAAGAGATTCCCCGAGAACCCTGCATCATCCCCCGAGGGAAAAAGCAGACAAATACTAGCTCCCAGAGGCCCTGACAGGCTCTCTTGGATTGAGCACCGACAGATTTGATCAACCGTGAGAGGTTCAGAGATGGATCCTGGTTCCCGATCAAGAAAAGAGATTCCCCGAGAACCCTGCATCATCCCCCGAGGGAAAAAGCAGACAAATACTAGCTCCCGGAGGCCCTGACCGGCTCTCTCGGATTGAGCGCCGAAAGATTTGATCAACCGTGAGAGATTCAGAGATGGGTCCTGGTTCCCGATCAAGAAGAGAGATTCTCAGAGAGTCCCCTACCATCCCCAGCAGAAGATAACAGAAGTCCGAACCGATTCTCTAGAAGGATCGGCCAAAACATCACCCGCAGTCAAATCACCCCGATTCCCAGGGTAAGCACTGTCTATTCACAATTCAAGGATCCATAACCACTGATCATCAGGAGCCTTCTTACTTCTTATAAGCTTCCTCACACCTTCGTCTAAAATTGTGAGCTTCCTCACTTATCGTGAGCTTCCTCAAATTCGTGAGCTTTCTCACTCTTCGTGAGCTTCCTTACTCCTTCATCCAAAATCGTGAGCTTTCTCACTTATTGTGAGCCTCACTCCTTTGTCCAAACTCGTGAGCTTTCTCACTAATCGTGAGCTTTCTCACTTATCACGAGCTTTTTCACTTATCATGAGCCCCCTCACCTACCCATCGGTTATCATGAGCTTCCTCAAATAAAGATTATGAGCTTCTTCAGCAAACAAAATCGTGAGCTTTTCCCTTATCATGAGCTTCCTCACTCCCTTGTCAAAAATTATGAGCCCCCTCACCTACCCATCAGCTATTGTGAGCTGTCTCGCTTAACGGTTATCGCGAAACCCTTCTCCGATTGGCTATCTTGAACTTCCTCATCTATCGTTTGGTATCCGGGACTTCTGCGGGACCCCACGTTCGATTACATTTCGTTTGCAAAGCACACTTCCCGTAACTCCAGAAGTTTTCCCCAAGACCCAGAATCTTCTAAACCTTGATGTCCTTATCCGAGTCGCCCACCGCATCACAGTTGCAAACACTAGCACAATACTAGCCCACTCGGAGTGGCACACCCCGCAGCACTTGCTCATAATAGGGTTATAACACTAGACATGATAGGACTCATGACACAATTCACATCACATCCATGTATTTCATATCACTCTTATTGCATAGCATCTGCCTGATTGTTGTGTATGTGCATGTGTGATTTATTCCTTTGAGCTCCGAACTACGTCCTGGTCTGATTCCCCTCGGGATACGTAGGCAGCTCACATAGAGCACGACCGGCACTAACCTCTGCATCCTTGCATCTTTTGCAACGTTTTTATCCTAAATCTATAGCCTCCAAAAAGTCCTGTCTCTTCAAAGCTTTGGCACTCGCTTGCGATATACGTTGCCTCGCAAGTTCATGCCAAAGAGGGGCAAACTGTAGACACCCCATTTTGTCGGCTATCGGATTTAGGAGACCCATAGCTTGGTGGTTCGCAATGATCGCAAAAGACTCGAAAGGACTCTCGGAAGTCAGCTCCATCTCTCAGAATGCTCAGAATGACCGAAATGCCCCCGAAAGCCCGAAAACTCCCAGATTTGGTCTCGAAGTTCTGAAAACATGATATGTCGTAAGAAAAGCGATAAAAAGAGTTTTAAAAAAAAAAAAAAAAGAAATCAGATGAAATCGTCGGCTCCCAGAGACCCCCGGAAGTCCCGGAAGTTCCCAGAAAGTCCCCGTTGACCGGTTTGACCAAGGTTTGACTAGGTTTGACCAAAGTTTGACCAGGTTTGACCAGGTTTGACCAAGTTTGACCGAAATCGTCCGAATTCACCAAAATCTTTTTAAATCACGGGAAAAGTGTTAAAACAAGTTCCAAAAGAAAATCGAGCGAAAACATCAGCTCCCGGGAACTCCCGGAGGTTTCCAGAACTTCCCGGGGATCCCAGGTTTGACCAGTTTGACCAGAATTTGACTTTGGAACCGGGGTGCCGAAACAATTTTCAAATATTTTTCATGGATACTAGAGGTCAATAGCTTTCCAACGGTATATCGCACATAATTTCTGGATTTAAAACGGATTTATTATGAATTCTCGAAGGTGAAAAAGGCGATCAAATCGGCTTTTATCACGAATACCGCAAAAATTTTCAAAGTGACCTATCCCCGAACTATTTTTTATGTAAAGTAGACTCCATTACCTTTCCAACGATATATCACAACCTCAATTTGGAGTTCATACGCATTTTCTATGAATTTCGGACGAAATAGGGCCTTTTCGCGAATACCGGAACATCAGGGGGCCTAAACGGCATTATCCAGACGAAGGGAGGAGCACTGCCGCCGCGGCACTGGCCCAGTGCCGCCGCGGCACTCTCCTCCAGAACAGTGTATTTTTGTAATTATTTTTGGGGGTCCATTTTGATTAATTAAAAACCAAAACGACATAGTTTTATGTTTTCAGATGTTTGGGACCAATGGAAACACTTTTAAAACCCCAAAACCACCCCAAGTTGGCCTATATAAACACCCCATTACTCCTCATTTTAGGGGAGTCAAATGTGAGTTTTGAAAAGTTTGGGAGAGAAAGTTGTAGAGATAAGGTTAGAGTAGAGAGAAAAGAAGCATTCTTCTTTGATTTTCAAAAACAAAAGTAAGTTTTAACTTTGTTTTTTTACTTCATTACTTCCATTTATTTCAACATTCAATACTCTCAACCACCATTTTAGTGAGCATTCAAGAGAGTGGAAGCTTCTTCCATGTCTAAGTGTCAATACATATGAGTGAAACACCAATCTACAAGTCTCATGCTTCGTGAATATCATCTATTGATCATCATTTACTTGCTTGTTTATTTATATGTTCATCTCTCCTTATCTCATTTCTTTTTCTTTTCTTTATTTACTTACTAGTTCATCATCATCTAAGTGATGACATGAAGTTTGGGGTGAGTGAATCCTTATGGATAGTAGCTCTTGACCTCAAAAACATGTTTGATAGATGATGATCATAACCTCAATACTTCCAAGGTATTCTTGAAATGTATTGAAGTTATGTTCAAAAATAAATAAATCTCTCCAACGATCTTGGAGATTCTTAATGATGAGTTTGATGTTGGTATTCTAAGTGGTCATAATCCTTATTGAGTGTTGAAAATATGTTTTCAAAATATCTATTTCAAAACCCCTCTCAATCCCTCTCATTTGATTTCAAGAAATAAAACTTTGTTTTCCTCAATATCTCCAAAACAATGACCCAAAACAGTGAGCTGTTCAGATTCAAAGATTTGTTTTGAATTAAATACTCAAGTTATGATGATGAAACCACTTGGAAAACCTTCCCAATACATCATAGTTTGTCCCTAATTTTTCCCATCAATTATAGAAATGTGAGAGTATTTGTTTTGGATGTGAGAAGTTCACATTCATAATCTGCCTCTGTTCTCACAGAATGTTCACCCAACTTCTTGCACTTATTCTGGACATTTTCATCACTGTACATATATCTTTTCTATTTTGTTTATAAAACTTGGGTGTCTTAGAAAACTTTTGGTATATAATGGGTCATCATAAACCTTTTCTTTGATTTATGAAAAATCATACAAAATCAGTCAACAGTGCAGCTTTTGTTTCTGAGTCATGTGTACATTCTGATTTTTTTCTTTTAATCTGTGATAGCTATTGATGTTTGGCTTTTTGGGTTATTTTCTAGACACAATAAGAATAATCTCAGATTTTTCTCACATTTTTCTAGGCACGTTTGACCTCCCATTATAATGTTGCAAAGTAGTACATGCAGTCTGTCCACTATTCACAGCAAGCACATTTCAACTTTTATTCTTTGATTTGATGCACATATGCATTCCAAATTAGCCCATATCTTAGGAAGTAGTTCATACTACATTTGTATATATCCCATGTTTATTAATCCATTCATTCATGCACATTTTAGACTTCCAAGTCATTTTAGAAATCCATGTACACAAAACACACTACAACCTTTGCACATTTCTAGGTACATACATTGTATCCATGCAAAGATTTGGGGGTTTTTGTAACTCTTAATCTAAGAAGATTATAAGGAATGAACTTGATCACACGTTCATGCTTCTCCTCGATCTAATCATCCTTTCTCATCCGTCCCGGGGATTGAGAGGTCTTCTTTTCTCAAAAGAATAACATGCATCATACTAGCTTGTTAAGCATATTTTGATTTCTTTGTTTATTTGTTTCAAGAACAATTCATGTCCCCTTTAGATTAAAGAAGCTTAATTACTTGATACATGATTAGACGATTTTTTCTAGGTTTATTTGTGTGATCTTTCACTTTACATTGCATGATATTTGACTTAGATCTTATGAATGATATTTTATCTTTAGATCTTCCATTTTCAAGTTTCTTATGTGATGTAATATACTATCATAGTATTATTTGTCGAACCAAACATAGTATAAGATGATTATTTGGATGCTAATTGAGGCCCGTCGAAAGACGGGGCGAGTTGAGGGTGTTTTAGTCGTGACAAAGGCTCCTTCCTCTCTCGTACCAAAACCCCGAACCAAGTTCTTTGGTTATGAAGGGCCGGTGCCCTTATCCGCTTGGGTGAGTCAAAATTAGGTTTCTTGGTTCCTTAAAGACCAAGTGTCGACTCTGTATCTGTTTTCAACAGACCTTTTCCTTTTCTTTGATTCAAATCAATTTCAAAACAATCTCAAACAAGAGAGAAGTGGTCCGATCCCGCGTGTCCACAGATCCCCAACAGAGTCGCCAGATTGTGGATATCGTAATTTTCCTTTCTTTTACCCACAACTTTTCTTTTAAAATTCTTTTTGAAATTTCAAATTCAAAACAAATGAGTCGCCACTTAATTTTTTTAAAGGAAAAATTAAGAAACCATTTTAAAACAACTGATCTTTTTGCAAAACCAAAGATTAAACTAGGTCCGGGGATTATGGAATGAGAAGGGAAGGAGCCCATCGGACTAAAACACCCCTTCTCATCCTATCTCGCGATAGGCCTCTACTCGACATCCTTTTAATCGAATTAAGTATCTAAGCATGTCCTCAACTAATACATATGTATAGATGTACACTACAAAAGCAAATCTAAAGGGGTGTAAGATTATAAGTGATAAAATATCATTCAAAAGCCACGTAAATTCAAGTAGCAAGCGAGATGATATGCAAATAGGGAACTATAGAACTTACCCGGGATCTATGCCGTGAATATTAAACGTGCGATGCATATGAATAGAAAAGATGCTAAGAAAAGGTCTCTAATCACATATATTCACATAAGGCAAGATCCTAATTCTAGTGTGTCGCACATGAGGTTGAAAAAACTGATAAAATCAAGAAATTAAAATAAACTAAAGAGGAGTTCAATAAATCGTACCTTAATAGCGCTACAAAACAAAGTGTTAGTCCACATGGTATACAAGAATATAAAGTTGGATCTTTAAATAACAATCCTAAACTTCTGGCTTAATTCAATCACGTAGAGGAAATGACACAATTGTGAATTCTATTACCGGTTTATATGTGCATGATTACATGAACGAGAATAAGCTATTGTATCATTCCTTGGTTTGGATCATTTAGCTTCTATATTTAAGCTTAACTAATCGTTATTAACACATGGTTTAAGTCCTAGGTCATGGAGAGATCATTTAGACTATTTTTTGCAAGATATATCAAAGTTATGATAGAATTCTAAAAATTACTGAGAGCAGATCAGAAATTCAAAGATATAAAAAGCATACTACCTGTTATTTGATCTTGATGATATTTGGACACAAGATGCCTCTGTGTGTCTAGTTTCTAACCAAAAATGAAAATTGAGGTTTGAACGGTTAGATCTCCGGGAATTAGACAAACACTAGACATCACTCAGAGGCTTGCAACTCCCCGTCCAGAGTTTTTGTATGATTTTCTAAAAATAGTAAAAAAATCAGAAATGCTTTGGTCCTTTTAGAGTAGTTTCTTAACACATTAAACTACTTAGAAAATTTTATTTTGGGTCAAGAGTGCTTGGTTAAGGTTCTGATTTTCTTATTTCAAAAGAGTGAGACTGTTCTGAAACTCTGGACAGATTGTAGTTGTTCCACAAAACCCTTGATCAAACCACCTCAAACTTGAAACTACCTTAAAATAAAAATTACAGTGGTAGAACTTTGAGCTATAAACACTTTCCCGTTGGTTTCATTCAATTCCAACGGTTCGATGTTCAACTAAAAATCTATGATCAAAAATGGATTATGAACTCACTGCAGATTGGGTTAATTCACTTTATTCTTATCAACTTAGACAAGTAAGCCATGGAATTGGGCTTGTCTAAAGTTAATTCTCCTACCATTTGATGGTCATTAGAGACTAAAGATATTCATACTTGTAAATTTCAAAGAAGTATGGAAGAACTTCATGAAACTTAGTCATAACAAACCTCAAACCATGAAGATAGGTTTGGGTCCATTAGCTAAATATTCTAGTACCAACCTTAATCCCCTCATGAATCATAAGATTACAAAGAGATTAAGGGATTTCAAACCAAGAGATTCAAGTAAGGCATTGAAAGCCTTATGAACCCAAGGGATGAACACAACAAATGAAAAGGGAAATTAAAGAACTCAATTCATACCATAATTAAATTTGAACAAAGACTAATTATTCTAGAGTTTTACCTCCAAAGTATCCTTAACTTGGTGATTTTGGAGAACTTCCAAAGACTAATCAAGCTCTTCCACTCTAATTCTACTTGAACACCCCTTAAACCTTCTCAAAACCTACTTCTAATTGTGTTTAAGAAAGCCTTTATTGAAGTTTAAGACAAAGAGAACACTAATATTAACCTCTAGATTCAAAGAAAATCCAACCCTTTGCAAGAGGATATTCATCCTCTATTTATAGACAATTTTAGAGGGGTATTTCAGTCATTTTAGAGCAGAAAACCCTAATTCAGGCATCCTTTTGATAGTACAAAACGTGCTATGTTATAGCTGTCTGTTACAAAAATGCGGCACTCATTGGAGATGTAAGCGGCACTCACTGAATGTTAGAACGGCACTCAGTGATTGCCGTCGCGGCATTCACTGAATGCCGATGCGGCACTCAATGAATGCCGCGGACAACTCCAGGGACTGCTTTTTTTTGTAAAAATTCATTTTTTACAGCACTTGCTGAAATTTGTGGCATTCACAGAATGTCATCTGGCAGTCTAGAGACTGCCGCAACGGCAGCCCGTGACTTCCGTAAATTGGCTCAAGTGCCGTTCTGCCTCTTTTTCTTCTCTCTCTCTCTCTCTCTCTCTCTCTCTCTCTCTCTCTCTCTCTCTCTCTCTCTCTCTCTCTCTCTTTCATCATCATTTTTGTTGCTTTTTGTTTAGGTTGGAGAGTCTTTCGGAGAGCTTAAATCATCTTTGAAAGTCCTAGATTAGCTAGACATTGTCATCATCGAATCTCAGAGGTATCACTCCCCTTAACTTGACGTTTGGTCAAAATTGGGGTGTCTACACTGGGAACTAAATAAGATTACGATCAAGAATAAGCACCCTTACCTCGGATAGACGATCTGTTTGATCAATTACAAGGAGCCACGACCTTTTCTAAGATTGATCTACGGTCATGGTATCTTCAGTTAAGAGTACAAAAAGAGGACATACTTAAGACTGCTTTTAGGATGAGGTACAGACACTATGAGTTCTTAGTGATGCCATTTGGGATGACGAATGCTCTGGCTGTATTTATGGACTTGATGAACAGAGTATTCAAGCCCTACTTGGATCAGTTCGTTATTATCTTTATCGATGATATTTTGATCAATTCTAAGTCAGAGGAAAAACATGAACAACATCTACATATTCTGATGCAGATTCTCAAGGATCACTGCCTATATGCTAAATTTAGCAAGTGTGAATTTTGGCTTTAGGAAGTTAAGTTCCTCGAGCATGTGATCTCACTACAAGGAAGTGCAGTTAACTCCTTAAAGACCGATGCAGTTGCAAATTGGACTCGACAGACTAATGCTACAGAAGTCAGAAGTTTTCTGGGACTAGTTGGTTACTATTAGAGATTTGTGGAGGGATTCTCAAAGATAGCAGCCCCGTTAACTAGTTTGACTAAGAAAGATTTGAAGTTTGAATGGACTGATAAACATGAAAGCGCTTTTTTGGAGTTGAAAGAGAGACTGACAATAGTGCCAGTACTTGCAATACCAAAAGATGGTGAGAAGTTCACTATTTTTAGTGATGCCTCTTATCAAGGACTGGGATGTATCCTTATGCAAGACTGAAAGGTTATCGCCTATGGTTCACGGTAGCTAAAGCCAAATGAATTAAATTATCTAACTCATGATTTGGAACTAATTGTCGTCGTGTTCACGCTTAAGATCTGGAGACACTACCTCTATGGGGAGAAGTTTGATTTGTTTTCGGACCACAAGAGCCTTAAGTATTTGTTTACTCAGAAAGAATTGAACATGAGGCAACGTCTGTGGATGGAACTGATTAACGACTATAACTTTACATTAGAGTACCACCCTAGTAAGGCTAATATAGTCGCTGACGCCCTATTTCGGAAACCTCAAGGAATGATTGCTTCATTGATAGTAAGGCAATGGAAAGCCTTGGAGACAATAGCAGAATTTGATATGCAAATTTCTGAGGGAAGTGACGGGCAACACTTTGGATGCCTCATGGTACGACCAACATTTGTGAGTCGAATCATCGAGGCCCAAAAAGGAGATGAGAAATTTTAAGCATGGTTCATCAAGATGTCAGAAAAGGACCCTACAGAATAGAAGGTTGGGACTGATGGAGGGTGTAGATGTCGAGACAGATTGTGTGTGCTAGATTCAGGAGACTTGAGAAAATATATTCTTGAAGAAGCGCATAAATCAAGACTAACAGTACACCTAGGAGGAACAAAGATGTATAAAGATCTGAAGAGAAACTTCTGGTGGGAAGGAATGAAACGAGAATGGCCGAGTTTGTGTCTAAATGTTTGACTTATCAACAAGTGAAGGCTGAACATCAGAGACCCTCGGGATTGTTGCAACCCTTACCTATCCCGAGATGGAAGTGGGATCACATAACTATGGATTTCGTAGTTGGACTACCTCGGTCACAACAGAACCATGACGTAATTTGGGTAATTCTGGATCGTCTGACGAAGTCCATACATTTCATCCTGTATAGTATGACTTACCCAGTAGAAAGGATGAGTCGTATATACCTACAGCAAGTGGTGCAATTGCACGGTGCACCTGTGTCTATTGTATCGGGCCGCGATGCACAATTTACCTCGGTTTTTGGAAAAGTCTGCAGAAGGCTATGGGAACTTCACTCAAGAATAGTACTGCTTTTCATCCTCAAACTGAGCATGTTAATCGGACTATGGAAGATATGCTCAGAGTTTGTGCAATCGACTTTGAAGAGTCTTGGGAGACGCACTTGCCATTGGTCGAATTTTCATATAACAACAGCTATCACTCGAGTATTGAGATGGCACCGTTTGAAGCATTATACGGACGGCCATGTCAATCTCTGTTGTATTGGGAAGAAGTAGAAGACACAAACTATTGGGACCAAATTTGGTGAGGAAAACCAATGAGAAGATTTCACTGGTCAAGGAAAGAATGAAAGCTGCACAAAATAGGCACAAGAGTTATGCAGATTGGCGCCGAAAGGATTTGGAGTTTAGTGTCAGAGACCACGTACTCCTTAAGGTTTCACCTATTCGGGGAGTAGTATGTTTTGGGAATTTGGCATCGTATTTCATCGGACTGTTTGAGATACTGGAGCGTGTTGGAAAAGTGGCTTATCAACTCGCGTTGACACCAAAGATGTCTGCTGTTCATAATATATTCCATATCAGTATGTTAAGGAAATACATACGGGATCGTTCACATATGGTAAATTTTGACGATATTGAGATGAGTCAGAATGTTGTCTAGAAGGATAGACCCGTGAGAATACTTGACCAGAGTATCAAGAGGCTGAGGAGAAGAGACGTTCCTTTGGTTCAGGTTCAGTGGAGGCATCATGACGAGGGAGAAGCGTCGTGGGAATTAGAGCCAGATATGAGGAGTAGATACTCCGAGTTGTTTCAAGATTAGTTAGCTCAGATTTTGGTGCGAAATCTCTGTTAAGATGGGTAGAGTGTAACACCCTATAATTTGTTTTCATTAATAAATGTATATTTCATTTTATGTTCTATTAATAAATATCTGTTTAGGGTCAAACCGTAATTTTTCATAAATAAAGTGATACTTTCTATGGATTTGAAAAATGTAACTATACTTTTTATATAGCTAGGAATTTATTTCCTATGCTAATAGCATTTTCTGCATTTTTTATCTCGATCATATTATACCAATTTTTATTTTAAACTGCGACAATATCGCATATTGGGTGAGGGAGCACGTGAGCTCAACCTCATCGGATAAAACCCGGTCATTGCTTGGAGCCCAAATTTGTTAAACTGTATATATATATGTATATCTTCTCTCATTCTCACAGTCTCTCATTTTCTCTATGAATTCACTCTCTAAAACTCTCTATCTCTCTCAATTTCTCTATTATTCTCTCTAGATTACACAAGGCACACACACATATACAGTATATATATACTTCTACCAATACATAAATATATATATAATTCAAGAACGGAGAAGAAATTCTTGACGACGGATTATTCGGAGGAAAGTCTCGGCCTCTAATTTCTGTCCAATTAACCTCTATGAGTAATGTAACTCACTCACAGTGTTTATATATATATTAGCATATATAGAGATGTATACATGTATATACAAGAAACCACCATTGAAGCTTTGAAAATTGGAGTTTTAGAAATCTTAACCAAAATCAATTCCATGAATTTAAAATGAAAGATCTTAATCCCGATAAGCTGTAGTTCGAATACTACGGCTTAATTCATCCGTATCGCGACGTATCATTGATTTAAAGTGTTGACACCCTTACTTTAATTGCGAAAATCGAGAGATATAATCCGTATCAGTATATTCCAATTATGTATTCTTAATCTACGCAGAAAACCAGGAAAATCCATATGTTACATGACATGTTTAAAATAGAAATCAGAAATGGGTCTATATCTGTTTTTAAAATTGAAATAGGGGAAAAACAAAGAAGATGAAGCTTCTGCTTCAACTCGCGCGCGCGGCCCACTCGCGCGACCCCTCGCTCGCGCGACCTGTGCAGTTTTGGGCTAAAAGGAATTTTTAACAGATTTTGGGGAAAATGAATTGATTGCTCGCGCGACACCTCGCTCGCTCGACAGGGCATTTTTGGCAGTTTGTGCATTTTTGTATAAAGAACTATTTGGAAAACGTTTTGGAAGTTTTAAGGTACTGTTTTGAAAGATGTACTGTTTTAAGGGTTTATGTTTAAGAATTGGATTAATAAGGATGTTTAAGATTGAAATTTACATTCGTATGATTATTCGACTTTGTGATTTATTAATGATGTTACGATTCTTGAACATTGACAAGCATGATAGGGTCGAGGTTGAGTCAACATGCATGGTGTGTAAGAAAGCGTGAAAAGAGTAAAGAGCGGTGATGTTTTGTACGACTCCAATATCGAACAAATATTATTCTTGGTATTGAAGGCGGCAATGTAGTGATCGACCCAGATATCGAGCGAATATTATTCCTGGTATCTGAGGCGATAGCGTGGTGTGTGATTCTCATACTGAGCGGATATTATTCCTGGTATTGGAGGCGACAGTGTTGTGTATATGACTCAGATATCGATATGATATTATTCCTGGTATCTGAGGCGCGCGTTTCGGATACTGAGCGGATATTATTCCTGGTATCCAAAGCGATGGTATATTGTACGACCCAGATATTGATCGAATATTATTCCTAGTATCTGAGGTGATTGTGTAGTGTACGACTTAGATATCAATCGGATACTATTCCTGGCATCCAAGGTGACGATGTACTGTACGATCTGGATACTGAGCGGATATTATTCCTGGTATGATGTAATGGGATGGTTGATTCAAGTCTGTCGAGATAAAAGAGTCGGAAAGATGAGGTGATACATTACTCATGCTCGATCACATATTTATTGCTCACTATATCCCTATGTGACTTATATTGGAATTGGATCCTTGAATTTATTGCTTTTAAAGTTTAAACTGTACCGTTGTTCATATGTTTCTATATACACTGCGAGCATATGTTTATTTTGCTCACCAGCTTGTATAAGCTGATGGCGTTGATGCGTCCTGGACTCGATGTCCATATTTTCCAAGTCAGGAGCAACTAGGGTATTTTGACTATGCTAGTTCGAGGCGGGAGACTTCCCTGGAAGACTGTTTTATCTATTTCTTATGCCTTTCATTTTAGAGTTGTAATAAACGCCACACTAGGATTTGATAAGGGCGGTTTGTTCCTAAGACTATGACTAATGTAATAGTTAGTAAGTTTTAATTTTGGAGTTTATGTTTATTAGTAACCTTTTCTTTAGACATGCTGTTTAACTTATTTTGTTGTAGGGACAATTGGTCACTCTCACTTGTCACGACCTACGAGTCCATAAAGGAAATTAAATGCTTTCCTGAATTATGCTACGTCAGGGCGTGACATACTCAAACCATGAACTACCTACTGTATATGAGACCACATTCACTTGGGCTACATCACAAACACCTTACCTACATACCCTATGACTAGATCTCATCTCTAAAAAATTATCGGCAACCCAAATTACCAAACAAACAAGTAAATTAGAAAAAAAAAATTACAAATACAACTCAAAGACCAAACCAAATTCCAAATGGACAATCATTTATCCCTTTTCCATATGCAACCGACAATCTAGAAAGGTATAAGGCATCCAAAAGACTCAGCCCTGCTGCATAAGCATATCCCTGAAGCCAAATTAGATCAATCAACCTCTAATTGGTGAATCCGCACAAATCAAAAGGATCGCTAATTAGAGAAGAGTGAAGTGGTGCGTATGGAGGAAGCAATGGATGAAACCCTCGTCGCATTATCGGTAAACTAGGTTTTTTGGGGATGGAGTCTGACTTGCGAATGGGTTTATTCCCAATTTACCCTTGAGTTTGTATCATGTGCAAAGCAAAGAGATGCCTCTCTATCTACTTTTCGTGATTGATTCTACCAGCTGGACTAAATTGATGCAGTTTTGAAAATTAAAAGAGTAAATTGGCAAAATTGAAACTAGATGAACCATTTTAAAACTCGGTTGAAAATACAGGGGTATAAAATGTATTTTATCCAAAAAAAAATTTAATGTTTTAATTTTTTTAAAAAAATTATTGAACTGAAGTTAATTGATCCAAGGTTCAAATGTTCCAAAACAAAACAATAAAACGGAAACCACTGCCGCCAGCAGCCCTAGCTCTCCCTCTCGCAGTCGCGCCGTTAGTCGTTCGCCACCACTCTCTCTTTCATTTCGAACACTTCCACCCTTGCCACTGTCGCCGTCATTGCCTTTGTCCCTGCCGTCGCCACAGTTAAAATTTATTAACTTTAATATATATACATATATATATACATATATATTTGAAAATTGGTATGATGTTTAGGGTTGCTCCATTTTATTGCTCATAATATTCCCCCAAATTTGACTAATTTTAACTCTTTTGCAGGAACTTAGCTTTTTTATTTTCCAATAGCTGATAGATTTTCTTTTTTTTCCCCTTCAAAGGATACAAGTTGTTTAGTTCATAGTTGACTATTATAATTACACTGCATTCATGAATATTTTATGTACATCTGTAGGGGTAGAGCAAGGATTTCATCTTAGTGGGAGCACAAACTATAGCAAGGTCTAGCTATTTTTCGCATAGTGCAGAGTCTCTATTTTAGTTGTTTCTCACTTCATCTTGTAGATAAAAACTATAGTATAAAAGAACATGTGTACACAACTTTTTGACTTATCTATGTTCTCTTTACTTGTGTGATTCTTTCTTCTTCTTTTTTTACTATAACATTTGTGTGCTTTTGTGTGCTGTATGCAAATGAAGCCTACCCTTCTTATAGACATCATATTTACAGTGGATGGGTAGGATATACTTAATCCAACAAAGGCTAAGGAGTTTCCAGAAAACTAATTGAATCTCTAGAATTCTCCACACCCATCAATTATATCTATGTAAAGAGTAATGCTATAACTCATTACACAATACACCACATGGCACATTGTGGAAAAAGTTTATGTGTTTTTTTAGGCTTTTTTTTTGTTGTTGTTGTTTTACTTTGTATTGAGACTTTTTAGTAAATCACTAGTCATAAATCTATTTTAAATAATTACAACAAGGGTGTAAAAGAGGGATATCACAACGGTTGAGTAACGTTGTAGGGTAGTTTCGTACGTTTTGTGGGGGGGGGGGGGGGGGGGAATAAGGTGTGTGATCGGGAGAGAACAAATCCTATTTATACGCCTTAACGCGCGTTTGTTAGTACCTTTTTATCCTGTTTTTGTATGTTTTTACTTTATTTTCTATTTTCTGACAGGATTTGGAAGAAATCAAGTATACCAGGCTAAACAGGGTGAAAAAGCACAAAGAAAGAAGCTGAAAAAAGACAATCGCGCGCGCGGCCCGCTCGCGCGAAATACCAGAAATCGCTCGCACGACTTTCCAATATCGCGCTCGTGCGGCCCGCTCGCGCGACCTGTGTAAAAATCAAATACGTGTATTTCAGTGTACTAAAGACTCCTGTCCAAACGAAACTGCCTAATTGCGTCCAGACTGTAAAATATAGCAGTTCTAGTGCGATTCGGGTTAGGAAAGCTTCCAAAACTTGCCTAAAATCTATATATACCCTATTTTACTTCAATTAAAGGGTTAGACATTATTATACACATATACATACAGCCATATACACTGAAATTCCAGTCATTGAAGAGGAAAAAGCAAGGAGAAGAATAAGAAGACCAAGGATTCCCATGGCCTCCTCCATCAACCTCTTGTCGTTCATCAATTCTATGGCCAACTAAACCTAGATCTAGGGTTTCAATGAAACCCTAGCCAAGTAATAGGGTTTTATTTATGTTTTTCTTTTAGTTTTATTATGTATGGATGACAGTTACATGTTTCGAGGATTTTTATAAATAAATCGAACTTCTATTGATTAAATCGTTACTTTCAAAATCTATTCTTGTCTTAGATCTATTTTGACTGTGATGTGCTCAATGATCTATATTTGCTGTGCTTGTATGGATTATTTACATGTAATGGTGCTTTATTGAATTGTGCTATCAAGTATCCGAATAGTCCATGCCTAGGTTAGATGGATTATGTCACAACCCTAGTTTAGTGTAGGATAATTCGTGCTAACCAAAGATGGATTATGTTGGTGCTTGAACCATAGTTATTTTCTTGACAGAGGAATTGGGCTTGTAGCTATAATTCTCCATTATCATCCAACTTAATAATCTAATTAAATGCATAAATATTCCTATTATGAAGCTAGTGGTGGATTTGCAATCCTATGTTCCTTTAAACATATTTATAAAAACACTTTTAAATCGCTTTCATAATTTAGATTTAATTTCATTAGTTTCATTAATTTAATTAAAATTCAAATCAAAATCTCGTTTTCATAATTAATTAGATTTAGGTTTTAAAATTAGGGTAATTTAATATATAGTCCTAATATGTGCATCTAACTAGAAATGTGTCCTTTTTAAAAATGAATCTAGAAATTAGTCCCTTGCCTAATTTGAAGACTAAAATACCCCTATATCTTTTTTATAGAAATATATATGTATAACTATATATAGTAACTAATTTATCATCATTTACTCCACAATTCATACATGTACATATATAAACTAATTTATATATGATAAATCAGTTACCATATATAGCTAAAAACTGAGAAAATATCTCCATATAAAGTCAACCATCACCAAAAAATTTCTCACAAACTCTTGATAAATTTGCACTACGTATTCAGAACTTCATACTTAAAAACTGAGAAAATTATCAATGAGAGTGCACTACAATAATGTGAAATTGCTCACTATATTAACTAAGTATTGAAAATAGTGAGAATTTCATATTTTAATGTGTATAATAATGAAAAATTTCTCATTCATACTAAAAGGGTAGAACAACCCACTTTTTAAAATAAAAATAAGCATACACATAGAGAGGATTTGATGAGAAATTTATCAACAATTAACAATTTTCGAGAAGAATTCCAAAAAAATAAAAAATAAATTCACACCTTTTAAATTGATATGACAAGTAATTTCTCACAAAATAAAAATAAATTTCTCACTTTTTAATACAAATTTCTCACTTTTAGGTGAGAAATTCTCACTTTTCGAAGAGAAATTCTCACTTCTCTCTATACCAGAACTCCAGACTGTGCTTCTCTCGAATTTCTGATCTGTGATTCTCTTTCTTGCATCAATCTGTGTCAAGAACTCTGGCCCTCAAGTTTCTTGTTCTCATTCACAACACAAATTGTTACCAATCTTGTAGAGCCTTCAAAGATGGCATGTAACTCTCTAAATCGTCAACTCCGATGATGGCATCGACATCAATCAAAAGGTAAGGATGATTGGTAGTGGCCACCGGAAAGTGATTGAGGAGCTTCTTTAATGATTTATAATAGAGAAATTTATCCCTCCAATCGGGTATGGCTGCTTCAATATGCATCGAAAATCCCAAACTTCATCTCAACGATGATGATGATGAGTATAATCCTTTTGTGTGATTGTATTTTAGAGAGAGTTAGAGAGAGAGAGAGAATTGGAAAGAGAGAGATATATAAAATCTGTGGAGTTCCTATCTCTCTCTATATATATTTATATATAGATAGTTGTTTGGAGTTTAAATTTAAAACCCCTAAATTTAAGTCTTTATTACTATATATATAGTCCGGATCTTAAAAAACGGACTGTGTAAAAAGTGAGAATTTCTCATAAAAAAAAGTGAGAAGCGTGTAAAAAATGAGAAATTTATTTTCTCACATATATATATATATATATATATGTATGTATGTATGTATGTATGTATGTAATGAAGGGCATATTGGTCCATAAAATCTCTATCAAATTGGAAAAAGAGACTAAATATTGATTACCTTCCAAAATCAGGGACTAATTACTATACATGCAATATGGCTATGATCAATTCCTATTAATGGTCCAAAATAGGGACCAAACCTTATATTTCTATTAAAATTAAGAGTTGTAGTAATTCAATCTATGTGGGTTCGACCTTTGCTTTCTGTAGACACCCCATTTTGTCGGCTATCAGATTTAGGAGACCCATAGCTTGGTGGTTCACAATGATCGAAAAAGACATAAAAGGACTCCTGGAAGTTAGTTCTATCTCTCAGAATGCTCAGAATGACCAAAATGCCCCTAAAAGCCCAAAAGCTCCCAGATTTGGACCAAAAGTTCTGGAAACAGGCTACGTCGTAAGAAAAGTGATCAAATGAGTTTTTAAGTAAAACCGGATGAAATCGTCAGCTCCCAGAAACCCCCAGAAGTTCCGGAAGTTCCCGGAAAGTCCCCGTTGACCGGTTTGACTAAGGTTTGACCAGGTTTGACCAAGTTAGACCAAGTTTGACCAAAATCGTCCGAATTCGCCGAAATCATTCTAAATCATGTGGAAAGTATAAAAATGAGTTTTAAAAGAAGATCGCACGAAAACGTCAACTCCTGTGAGCTCCCAGAGGTTCCCAAACTATTTTTTATGTAAAGTAGACTCCATTACCTTTCCAACGGTATATCACAACCTCAATTTGGAGTTCGTATGCATTTTTTGTGAATTTCGGACAAAATAGGGCCTTTTCGCAAATACCGGAACCTCTGGGGGCCTAAACAGCATTATCTGGACGAAGGAGGAGCAGTGCCGCCGCGGCACTGGCCCACTGCCGCCACGGCACTCCCCTCCAGAACAGTGTGTTTTTGTAAATAATTTTGGGATCCCATTTTGATTAATTAAAAACCAAAACGACATAGTTTTATGATTTCAGATGTTTGGAGCCAATGGGAATACTTTCTAAATCCCAAAACCACCCCCAAGTTGGCCTATTTAAGCCCCCCATTGCTCTTCATTTTGGGGGTGTGAAATGAAAGCTTAGAAAAAGTTTGGGAGAGAAAGTTGTAGAGATAAGGTTAGAATAGAGAGAAAAGAAGCTTCCTTCTTTGATTTTCAAAACAAAAGTGAGTTCTAAACTTTGTTTTTACTTCATTACTCCCATTTACTTCAACATTCAATACACCCAACCACCATTTTAGTGAGCATTTAAGAGAGTGGAAGCTTCTTCCATGTCCAATGTCATTACATATGAGTGAAACACCAAACTACAAGTTCCATACATCATGAATATCATCTATTGATTGCTATCTATTTACTTGTTTGCTTATATAATGTTCATCTCTTCTCATCTCATTTCTTTTTTATTTTCTTTATTTATTTACTAGTCCATCATCATCTAAATGATGGCGGGACGGGAAAGGCTCTTTCCTTTGGTTTTTGATGACATGAAGTTTGGGGTGAGTGAATCCTTATGGATAGTAGCTCTTGACCTCAAAAACATGTTTGATAGATGATGATCATAACTTCAATACCTCCAAGGTATTCTTGAAGTTATGTTCAAATAAAAATAAATCTCTCCAACAATCTTGGAGGTTCTTGATGATGAGTTTGAGGTTGGCATTTTAAGTGGCTATAACCTTCATTGAGTATTGAAAATATGCTTTCAAAATATCTACTTCAAAACCCCTCTTAAAACCCCCCTCATTTTAATCCCAAGAAAGAAAACTCTAGTTTTTCCCAAAATTTTCAAAATAGTGAGTTAAAACAGTGAGTAATCTGAGCTCAAAGATTTTTCTAGAACTCAACATTCAACATATGGATGCAAGGACACTTGGAAAATCTTCCTAACTCATTGGAGAACACCCATGATTTTTGGTTTGACTTGGAAGTACTTGAAAAGGGTCCATTTGGACCCAAACATTCCTTCCAGACATTCTATTTTTGCTGTCACAGCAGCTAGGTCCACTCCCAACCTCTTTTCCAGAACACTTTTCCAAAAAGGGTGGTCCTAACTTATTTTTCCCTTAACCTTCAATGTCTTAGGAAACTGTCTGTATACAATAGGCCTCTAGATCATTCGTTTTCATTTTCTAAGATTTTTCAACATTTCACTCGACAGTACGGACTCTGTTTCTGAGTGACCTCTATTGTTTATATGATTTCTCTCAATCTGTGATAGTTATTAAAGATTGGCTTTTTGGGTTGTGTTCTAGATACAATAAGGAAGATCTCCATAAAACATCATGCATTGAAAACATTCCTAACCCCTCTTTTTAATTTTCAAAAGATATAGTTACTGTTCTGTCCACTATTCACAACAAGCACATTTTAACTTTCATTCTTTGATTTGATGCTTACATGAACTCCAAATTAGCTCATGTCTTAGGAAGTAGTTCATACTACATTTGTACATATCCCATGATGATTTCATTCATTCATTCATACACATTATAGACTTCTAAGTCATTCTAGGAATCCATGAACACAAAGCACACTACAACTTTGGCACATTCTAGATGCATACATTGCATCCATGCAAGTTTTGGGGCCTTCATGGCTCCTAATCTAAGAAGATTATAAGGAATTTCCCCCGATCTAATCATCCTTTCTCATCCATCCCGGGGATCGAGAGGTCTTCTTTTCTCAAAGATTAACATGCATCATACTAGCTTGCTAAGCATATTTTGATTTCTTTGTTTATTTGTTTCAAGAACAATTCATGTCCCCTTAAGATTAGGAAGCCTTGATTATTTGATATATGATTAGACGATTTTTTCTATGTTTGTTTGTGTGATCTTTCACTTTACATTGTGTGATATTTGGCTTAGATCTTATGAATGATATCTTATCTTTAGATCTTCCATTTCAAAATTTCTTATGTGATGTAATATACTATCATAGTATTAATTGTCGAACCATACATAGTATAAGATGATTATTTGGATGCTAATTGAGGCCCGTCGGAAGACGGGGGCGAGTTAAGGGTGTTTTAGCTGCGACAAAGGCTCCTTCCTCTCTCGTACCAAAACCCCGAGCCAAGTTCTTTAGGTATGAAGGGCCGGTGCCCTTTATCCATTTGGGTGAGTCAAATTAGGTTTCTTGGTTCCTTAAAGACCAAGTAGCGACTCTGTATCTGTTTTCAACAGACTATTTTCTTTCTTTGATCAAAATCAAATTTCAAACAAAAATAAACAAAGTAGTGGAATTCTGGTGTCCACAATCTGGCGACTCTGTTGGGGATTTTATTTTAAAACAAAATAATACAGAGGTTTGACTCATAAGAAACATCCTTAAAATCATCCTTTTACTGTGTCTGGTTCATCGGATTGCACTCTTGCATTACCCCTCCCCCCCTCCGACTGTGTCTGAAATGCGTCGCTGACATTGTTCAGGTCTTGCTGTGCCAGGGCATAAGTCACCGTTGATACTGTACCTTCCAAGGTATATCAAAAAGAGTAAAAACCTCCGTACTGTCTCCCTGACGGTATATTGGAACTCTCGTCAACGGACCCTCTTTGACTAAACCCAGCCTTTGCATATAGATTCTTGTAGAACCTTTCATAGGACTGTTCATTTATCTTTTCAGATAGGACAATGTGATATAACTCTTGTATACCCTGACGGGATTACCTACGCGGTGTAGACGCTTATGTGGCATGAGGCAGAACCTCTTTCTTATGATTCCCAAGGCAATCACTCACATGTGATCACATTGAGCTGACCTGCCTAGGCACCATGACAAGGATGTCTGCTCCATGCTCACAAAGATATACACCGCAAACCTTGTTTGGCGGTCTTAAGATATAGGAGTATGAAAACCTGCTAGATAGTATGATAACTATCACCATATTAACCAGTTTTCCCAGAAACTCTGTCTAGATATCCCAGATATAACCGTACTAACCCGTTTCTCCCGGAAACCCTGTCCAGATATCCCAGATATAACCATATTAACCAGTTTTTCCCAGAAACTCTGTCTAAAATGCACCAGATGTACCAGTTTCTCCCAAAAACTCTGTCCTATCTTCCCAAATAAACTAGTTTCTCCCAGAAACTCTATCCAAATTTCCTGAAGATACCCAAAGTCCCTGTTTCTCCCAGAAACACTGTCCAAAATTCCCGAAGTACCCCGAAAATCCCTGTTATCCCTTGTTGGTCATACTGGAAAGTAAGGCTAGCACACTCTGTATGGCTAGGACCTTATTTGTTTAACTGCTATATGTTAGAAATAGGAGCATCATATAGATTAGGGCTTACATCCGCATGCCTGTCTCATTTGCATACACCTTTCCCGTTAATTTGCACGCACTCTTTCAATCATTCTTACGCAAGTCAGTCCATGTTTGTTAACACCACTGTCTGTCTAAAGTCATCACTGTCAAGATCTGACCTAGTCCTCTCAAAATCTGTCAGGTCAGTACAGATTCCCAAGGTCAGCGGCCGGGATCCTCGTCGTGGGTCAGGAGTTCAGATAATCGTTTGATCAGAATCAACCCGACAGCCTGCTTCAACATGAATCGAGAAGAGTTAGAAAACAAGGTTACCGAGTTGGGAGCAACTATAAGCCAACAGTCTGACAGCCTAGCCCAAGTTCTGAAGTTTATAGAAGAATTAAAGCAGCAGCGGCCACAACCTCCGCCTGGGTTTCCACCACCGGGGTTTGAACCACCCCTACATGAGAACAGGAAAGAAGACTGGCTTCAAAGGGTTCCACCATTTGCATATGAGAAGAAGCTCCAAGAGAAAATGGATAAGGTTGACAAGCTAGAAAGCGTACTGAGGAAAAGCAAAGGGATCGATGATTACATGCTAGACCTGGAAGGTCTCTTTGAGCCTGTTAAGCTGAAACTGCCAGAGAACTTCAAAATGCCCGCAGTCGACCGTTTCGATGGAACTGGGAATCCGAAAAGTCATGTGAAGCTATGTATGAGTATCTTCCAGTCCATGGGTTGTACCCACGAGCACATTGCGATGTTGTTCCCAGAAACTCTTGCAAAGTCTGCACTATCATGGTTGCTAACCTTGGAAGCCTCCAAAACCCGAGCATGAGAAGACATCGTTCGAGTCTTTGTCGATCATTACTCCTACAATCAAGAGTTGGATGTCACTTTCAGGGATTTGGAAATAACCCGGCAGAATAACAATGAATCCTTTGCTGCATTTCTGAGCAGATGGAGGAACAAAGTAGCCCAAATGACCCACCGGCCAATTGAGAAGGAGCAAGTGAGAATGTTAATCCAAAATCTGCAATCGCTCTATCATGAGAAATTGTTCTACCAGTCCATCTCCACCTTTGAGGAGTTGTTTGAAGTTAGAACCCGAATTGAAGACACTATTAGAGAAGGAAAGATCAAAAAGGAAGAGTCCCCCGAGTCAGTCAAGAAGGCCCAACTACTCCTGGAATCCCCCTGATGTCAATGCCCTTAGTAGCCAACCTATAGCGTACCCTCCAAGGCCGTACCAGCCCTCCAACCAGGCAAATTCCTCTAATTGCCCTTTCCAGAAAAAGCCCCCTCGCAACTTTGCTAAGTTAGAAATCTCTCTCTCCTCAGCCTTAGACCGCCTCCTCAAAAAGGGCCATCTCCAACTACTCCAGCCTCGAAATACCCCGCCCCCGCCTAACTGCGATATGTCCAAATGATGTACCTACCACCAAGCCCCTGGCTATAACACCGATGATTGCATACGCTTCTGTCATGATATCCAGGACCTCATTGACCAGAATATCATTGAGCCGCCTCCAAAGCAGCCCCATATCACTCAGAATCCTCTACCTAACCACCAAAATGTCAGCCTCATCGAGTCCAGCCCTGTATCCTTCAATCCCACTACCTATATTACCTCCCTAGGACAACCCTTGCCCCTCATTAACATCCCAGACTCTGTGGGAATTCATCTGATTGAAGGGGAGAATGACGAGTGGCAGCAACAGCTAGACGATGAGCAAGACTTGTTCTTTCTGGAAGAGCATGATCTAGGAGTGGTAGACCTCAAATGGTATGATCCCAATAATGAAAGTGATGCTTCTATTTGGGATAAGCCAGAAAAACCATTTGTGGGAGCGGATTATGATTGGTTCAAAGAAGATGGGACTGTGGAAGGGCCTACTCCTGCCGAGATTGATCATCTGACTAGATCGGACCGTCACTACCAGCCTCTGCAGCCTACTACTGAAGCTATTGAGAAAGGTCCAATTAAAGACAAGGGTAAGGGTAAGATGGATGAGATCATCGAAGAAGATAATGAGTTGATAAGGCAGCTAAAGAAAACCCAAGCACATCTCTCGATGTGGGATATCATGGTAACATCCTACAAGCATAGGCAAGCCGTGTTAAATGCCTTGGCTGGAATTGAAGTCCCTACCGACGCCATACCGGAGGACATGGTGGCTTTCTTGGGCGCACTTACCCCTGACCCGATCATTACATTTTCTGATGAGGACCTGCCACCAGAGGGATCTGCACATAACAAAGCATTGTACATCACTGTCGGATGTAAGGGACAGCAGGTACCGTTTTGTCTGGTCGATACAGGTTCTGCCCTAAATGTTTGCGCCTTAAGGACTGCCACTGATTTGGGGGTCAATGTCCTTGACATCACGCCATCTGTGCAATCCGTGAGGGCCTATGATAACACCAAGAGGAATGTGATGGGAATTGTCTCTCTACAAATCTGGGTAGGATCTTTGGAAAGCACTGAAGTTTTTCAAATCATGGACATACCTGCCTCGTTCAACCTGTTGATTGGAAGGCCTTGGCTGCATGTCAACAAAGCCGTACATCCACTGTGCATCAAATGATCAAGTACATTCATGAGAAGGAAGTAAAGATCATCCTCGGTAATAGTTGGGGTAATGAAGCTTTCCCAAATTACGCTCCCATTTTTGAAATCCAAATACCTGAGCTAGAAAAAGGAAAAATCGGGGAATTCTTCATAGAAGAAGTCCACATGATCAATAACGAAGACAGGTTCCCCGAGGTCCACTTCGCAGTTGTCAACATTGTCCGCAAAATGAACTACTTCCCCGGAATGGGATTGGGCCGACGCCAGCAAGGAATTCGTGAGTTCCCTCAGATCAAAGGGCAACAAGGCACTTTTGGGTTAGGATACAAGCCCACTAAAGAAGACGCTAAGCTACACAGGCCATGGAAGAAAAGAGTAAAAGGTCTCTCGCCGTACCGCAAAACCTTGAATGGGTAATTCATCAAAGAAGGGGATGATTTCCCCTACTTTGGATTCCCCGAACCCTGGATCCATCAAACCACTCGGAAAAGGCACCCCGGGCTTGAAATCTTCGCTGACTACGAAAGGCCCCCATATCAAGATCCGTTCTATCCCGAAGAAGTTGAGAAGACCCCGAAGGAAGACTGGTTGAAATACCTAGACACTGAAGCCATCGAGAAAATGTGGGAGGAATCCGCTGAGAAGAAGGAAGAAATGAGGGCCAAGAGCCAAGATGATCAGACCAAGCCGACTGAGGAGGGTCTGAGCAACCAGGCTATAGAGTCATCTGTCCGTGTCTCCCTGTCCCCTGTTCCCCCAGAGTCTGTACTACCAATTATCGAGTCTGTACTAGAGTCGACTGCTGTAAGCCCACCACTGTCCAATGTAATCACTTCACCTATCATGAATGAAATGAAAGATGATTCTGCTTACTCCTCTGTGTCTAATACTTGTGAATGCACAGATCTTTCCGATGATCTTCTAATCGAACTTAAGCAACTAATTGAAAAACCACCTGTTTACGAAATAATCGAAGATACTTTATCGGTTAACCTAGGTGAAACAGATAATCCACAAATTGTACAAATTGGCTTAACTCTTAATAAAGAAGAAAAAGAAAAATTAACCCTCTTGCTAAAAGAATTCAAAGATGTTTTTGCTTGGTCTTACGAGGACATGCCTGGGGTCGATCCCGATATTGTCCAACATCATATTCCCCTCCTCCCTAATTCTAAACCTGTCAAGCAAAAACTGAGGCGCATGAGGCCGGAATGGGCACTCAAGGTTAAAGAAGAAGTGGAGAAACAGTTCAAGGCGGGGTTCATCATTGTCACCGAATATCCAGAATGGATTGCCAATATCGTGTCAGTCCCGAAGAAGGATGGAAAAGTTCGTGTGTGCGTCGACTTTCGTGATCTAAACAAGGCTAGTCCCAAGGATGACTTCCCGCTTCCTCACATTGATGTTTTGGTAGATAACACCGCAGGACATGAGCTACTATCGTTCATGGATGGTTTCTCAGGGTATAATCAGATTCTAATGACGCCATAAGATCGCGAAAAAATGACGTTCACCACCCCTTGGGGAACCTACTGTTATAGAGTAATGCCTTTCGGACTAAAGAATGCTAGGGCTACCTACCAAAGAGCCGCCACCACTCTGCTGTACGACATGATTCACAAAGAAGTAGAAGTGTACGTAGACGACATGATCGTGAAGTCCAAGGACAGAGAAGGACACCTGGTAGCACTGGAAAAGTTTTTCGAAAGGTTGCGTAAATACAAGATGAGGTTGAATCCAAAGAAATGCACTTTCGGTGTGACCTCCGGTAAACTCCTGGGTTTTTTCATCACACAAAGGGGGATAGAGGTGGATCCCTCTAAGATCAAGGCAATCCTAGAAATGACGCCACCACGAAATGAAAAGGAAGTGAGGGGGTTCTTCGGAAGAATCCAATTTATCAGCCGCTTCATTTCCAAGCTCATAACTACATGTGATCCTTTGTTCCGATTGCTAAGAAAAGGAGAAAAGTTCCAATGGGATGACCAATGCCAAGCCGCTTTCGACAAAATAAAAGCCTACCTTCAAAATCCGCTTGTCCTCTCACCACCTACACCTCATAAGCCCTTATTCCTTTACCTATCTGTCTCCGAAAATGCCATGGGTTGCATGCTAGCCCAAGAAGGAGAAGAAATCCACTCTAAAAAAGCCATATACTACCTCAGCAAGAGGATGACTGGGTATGAGCTCAACTACTCTACCCTCAAAAAAATGTGTTGGGCCTTGGTTTGGTGCACTCGCCGACTGAGGCACTACATGCTGGCCTTCCCGGTTGTGCTCATATCCCGCATGGATCCTCTAAAATACCTTCTCGAAAAACCCGCCCTGACCAGTCGTATATCCCGTTGGTTACTCCTACTATCTGAATTCGATATCAAGTATGTTACAAGCAAATCGGTAAAAGGGAGAACCGTAGCTGAGCATATCGCAGAACATGCCGTTGACTCCGAAAAAAGTGGGGACTTTCCATTTTCGGATGAGAATATCATGGAAATCAAGGAAGAATAGTGGAAGTTGTACTTTGATGGAGTAGCCAACATGAAAGGATACGGAGTAGGAATGATCCTAGTATCACCAAGTGGGGACCATACTCCATTGGTAGTCAAGCTCAATTATAACTCCACCAACAACACTGCGGAATACGAAGCGTGCATTCTGGGGATGGAGGCAGCCATAGAATTAAAAGTTCAGAAGTTGGATGTCTTCGGGGATTCAAACCTCATTATATCACAAGCTAGAGGAGAATGGAAAGTAAAAGAAGAAAGGTTGAAGCCCTATCATGATCATCTCGATCAACTCAAAAGGCAGTTCAAGAACATCACATTCCTCTACTTGCCCAGGGAAGAGAATCAGCTAGCAGATTCATTGGCTACCTTAGCCTCCATGATCAAGATTCATATGGGAGTCAAGATGATGCCTTTGGTAATTGAGCAGAGGTACGAGCCTTCATTCAACATAATCGCCACAATCGAAGAAGAAGAGAATGGAACACCATGGTATCAGGATGTCTGGAACTTCATAGAAAAGGGGATATACCCCCAAGAATCTACCGAAAAAGACAAAAGGGCCATTCGAAGATTCACAGCATAATTCATCATTTGCGGTGGAAAACTGCTGAAGAAAGGATACAATGGTCACAACCTGACTTGCTTGTTTGGAAAGAGCTCCAGAAGAATGATGGAAGAAATACACGAAGGGGTATGCGGGCCGCACATGAACGGTCACATGCTGGCCAAGAAAATCATAAGACAAGGGTACTACTGGACAACTTTGGAGAAAGATTGTTGCGAATACGTAAGAAGGTGTGTCACAAGTATCAGATCCATGCAAACATGATGCATGTACCACCATGTCTTCTATATAGCATGATCTCACCTTAGCCATTCTCAACCTGGGGAATCGATATCATCGATGAAGTCATTCCAAAAGCCTCAAATGAAAATCGGTACATTTTGGTGGCTATCGACTATTTCACAAAATGGGTAGAAGCCGCATCTTACAGCAAGTTGGGGGCCAAGCAAGTGGCCAAATTCATCAAGAGAAATCTCATCTGCCGTTATGGAGTCCCCCATGAGATTATTTTGGATAACGGAAGTCATTTCAAAGCAGAAGTCAGGGATCTGTTTGAGGAATACAAAATCACTTATCACAAGTCATCACCGTACAGACCATAGACTAATGGGGCAGTCGAAGCTACAAACAAGAATGTCAAGGCCATACTGCAGAAATCAGTCGATACCTACAAAGACTGGTATGAAAAGCTACTATTCGCACTTTGGGGGTACAGAACATCGATAAGGACATCCACGGGAGCAACTCCTTACTCGCTAGTATATGGAATGGAAGCAGTACTTCCAGTCGAGATAAAACTACCATCCCTACGCGTGATGGCAGAATGTGAAATTTCAGAGTCAGATTGGTTGAGGGAAAGATACGAAGAACTGGCTCTCATAGATGAAAAGCGCCTAGCGGCGGTTGACCATGTCCGAATCTATCAAAAGAGGATAGCCCGTGCTTTCAACAAATGGGTTCGTCCGAGAAAGATTGCCAAGGGTGACCTTGTCCTTAAGGAATTACGAGCTCCGATCTTTGATCCCCGTGGGAAGTTTAAACCTAAATGGGTCGGCCCTTACATCGTCAAGACCATTCTTTTCGGGGGAGCAACTTATCTCATGGACCTCGATGGTGTCGAATTCAAAGAACCAATCAACATGGATCGCCTCAAAAAGTACTATGCTTGACCAATCCCCCAAAACCCCCCTCTTCTTTCAAGCCTTGCCCTGAACTACGCTCGACTCGATTCCCACTCGGGGATACGTATGCAACCATATCGGTTTGGTCGCTCCACCCACCAAAAAATATATAACCGTCTTCTTCCAAGCCTTGACTCGAACTACGTTGGACCTGATCCCCGCTCGGGGGTACGTAGGCAGACTTTCAAAAAAAAAAAAAAGGATGGCTCGCTAGGTTGAAAATCCGAAAGGACGCCTAGGCAAAAGTTAGAGTTAAATCCAAAGTGAGCAATAACAAAAGAGAGAAAAGAGCTCGCTAGGTCACCTAACTGGTGCCTAGGCAAAATTATGAGCATTTGAGAGAATAAAGTTTCGGTCCTTACCATAACCTAGAAATCACCCTCCACACTAGGGGCAAACTTCGGCCACTCGCCTCGTTTGCCTGAACCTCTTCTAAACTAGGGGCAAACGTCGGTCATCTATCTCGTTTGCCTCACAATCATACATATCCCAAACTAGGGGCAAACTTCGGCCACCCGCCTCGTGTGCCTCTAATCGTCCTAGCATGCCCAAACAAGTACCAAAAGCAACATCTAATTGAAATATCGGTTACAAAATATTTTTTAGAAAGTTAAAATGCATAAAATGAGATTCCCAAAGTAACCAAGGTTCACCGATAAACAAACTTTGAACATTACATAAGCAGGAATGATCAAAGAAATAAAAGTCTTTCAAAAAGCAATCACACATATTCAAAGACACTTGGAGGAATGAGCAGAATCAGTCAGGTCTGGTTCTATCTCTGTGTCTTTTATTTTCTTTAGAAGTAGGCCTTTACTCGGTCAGTCCAACCATCAATGAAAGCAGCAATAGTGGCAGCCCTAATCCTGGAAGCAAAGACCCTCTAAGTAAACCCCCGGGGTATAACATCCGCATTTGTATTATTGCGTTCCATTGCATTGTCATGCATGATAATGTGATGTGGCGTATCTTATGATACATGGTTGAGTGAGTTTTGACTCATGAGTTGATTTGGTGTCTGTATTAGAGAACCCTTTGAAACTGATGTGATTGAGGATTGATTGTTTTCGAAGTCTCTCCGAGTGTGAGACGGTCACTGTGGAACATTTTAAATGTTTATCTGAAAATAAATGTTTACCTGTGTATTTCAGTATCTGTATTATTTTCTATTTTAGAATTTATATATGTTGTTAGTTTTAGTATCCTGGTGAGAACGAATGAACACGCTATTAATTTGGTAGGCTAATTGGCAACTTCGGAAACGTCATGTAGAAATTTGTGTTTTAGCGACCAAACGAAACTTAGTCGAAAACTTTTATAATTTTGAGGTTTCACTTATAAAGCTATAAGTAAGCTGTATAGAAAGTTTCAGAGACTGACTAGGAGTTTTGAAAACTCATGGGGAGGTAAACGTAATTCTTGAGAGTTTTACCTATATATAGATAGAGATGGTTGAGATATTTTCATAAGTTCTTGACCTAAATTCCAAAAGGAGGCCAAGGGGGAGGCCAAAGGGAGAATTAGTTGCTTCAAGCTTTGCGACGCCAAAAGACGACCTTCCGTCAGTTTGTTTTCTCCCATATTTCATATTTGAGCTCCTCGAGGTAAGAGCTTCATTTTGATACCTATTAGGGCCTGTTTGGCTAAGTTTTCCAAAAAGTTGTTTTATAGAATTTTTTATAAAAGTTGATAAATGGAATTTTGATCCATAGGAATTGTACTAGACGGACTTCTACACGTTCTTTGTACACGGGTTTTCTTTGGATCGAAGTATAAGAGCGTAAATCAGAGGTGAGTGATTCAACTATGTTTTTGGAATGATTTCTTGACATGTATTCATGTTTTGTGTGAATAGCATGTATTAATTCTTAGAGATATATTGTGTAGTTCATATTGGGCATTTATATTGATAAGTAGGCTCAATAGCACGGTGATATGTTTTGATTACCGCGAGTATGGTGACATATATTTGAGCATGTTAAGTTGCTTATGTGGGTCAGAAGGAGCACGTGGTCACCGTGCCATTTTGTGGAGCCGATATAGGCATTAAGGTCACACGATTGAAGAGAAGAATCATGGGTCTTACCCTTTCGCGTGGACTTATTGGCGAGGAGTCACGGATTGGGAGTATGGACGGGCACGTGAGTCTCCGGCGACTAGTATGAAATGTAGAGATGTGAATGCGGACATGTTTATCATTCATGTACATATGTTGATTTATTCACTAAGCATTAGCTTAAATAAATCGAATATGTGTGGTTATTCAAATAACCATTGCAGGTATAAATGCTGGCGAGGAATCGCAGAAGTGAGTACGTGGGTTGGGAGTTCTTTTAGAAGGCAACTTGATTGTTAACTTTGTAGTTTTGGGACAATAGGATGTTGTAATAAGAATTTTTATCGTTTTAACTTATGTTTATCTTCGTATGATAGAATGGATTTTAAACCGTTGTAATAGTTAGTGACATGTTGTAATCCTGCTTTAAAAATGTTTTAATACAGCTAGGATTACTTTGGATTGAGTTTGGATTGAGTGGTTGATCATTGGTGAAATTTAGGAAGCTTTTAAAACTTAAAATTCTGCAGAATGGGCTGCTGCCAGGGGAGCAGTCGACGGGGCAGTCGACGAGATAGTGCAGTTTAGCTACTGCTTCTTAATATGGTAAAAGTAGTCGACGGGGCAGTTGACGGGGTAGTCGACGGGACAGTGCAGTTTAGCTACTGCTTCTTATTATAGCAAAAGCAGTCGACTGGGCCATGCCTCAGTGGACTGGACCTCTGAAGGTTAATGTGTTCATTTTGTTTCTGCTTGCTTCAGTCGACTGAGGTCTCGACCCAGTCGACTGAACCTCTGGTTTTAAAATGTGTTTTGTTTTTCCACTGCGTGTGTTCTTCAAACCTAATTTTGGGAACGCTAATGAATTGGTTTAGCCTCGGTGGCGTGCCACGGGCTCTAGTTCCGCTATTGTGGGACCGGGCTGTGACATTTAGTGATATCAGAGCATAAGTTTAGAGCCTTGGGAACGAGTGACGTTATATATGCTGAGTGACGTCGAGTGGAGTGTGTAATTGTGAAGATAATTGTTATCATTGTAGAAATGCTTCATGTGTTAGCATTTGATGATTGTGATGAACTGTGCATATATATCTTATGGCATAGCATGCATTATCTTTCTGCATTGAGCTCAGCAGGGTGAATACTTGACTCATCATGACTGAGCCGATAAGAGTGTTCACTGCATTCATGAATCGGCGAAATTATATGGTTGTAAAGTTGTGTGATGAGATGAAGGTTGCCATGAGTTATCATAGACCATGTGTTGTGACAATAGGGGGAGATGATATCCTGGTAGTAATGAGCAGTAGTATTTTGTTTTCAACAAAACCCAAATGATTTTTGGATCGAATCGGTAATTAATTAAAGTGATAGTAATAAGTGCTCTTTGAGAGCTTTAACCGAGAACGGAGTTTGAGTAGTGAATGTCAGGAGAGATTTTCTTAGAGTCCACATAAAGAATGAAAGGTGATTATCCGTAGTCAAGTTTTGAAATTGAGATTGATTGATAAGAGTTCCATCTCAGACATGGGCTAAACGTCATAACGTGAGAGAATAGAGATGGACAGTTGGGGTTTATGACAGAAAGAGAGTCTAACAGAGTGTATTGCTCGTGTATGGGATAGGTGAGGAATCTCTAATCTTTTCTTACGGTGTTTTCCCTATGATGTTAATCTATAACGTGATCGTACGGGATTATCTTATAGTTATCTTTTAAAAGTATATGATGGGTAGTTGAAGAATCTTTCAACTAATTTTACGGTATTGAGATGATTGGATGGTTGAGGAATCTCTCAACCTATCTTACGGTATGTATTGGACGGTTGAGGAATCTCTCAACCTATCTTGTGTTATGTATTGGGAATTGAGAAATATCTTAACGAGCTATGAGTATTGTGGTTATTGAGGAATCTCTCAACTGAACCTGATTTCGAATGGTTATGGCACCAAGGTAGATTTAGATGTGGTATGAGGATTAGAAGTGAATGCTACTTGATCGATTATATGTGTGAAAATGTTGGGATTGGAGGACTGACCTAAGAGGAGGGGTTAAGAACGGGAATGATAGAGTATACTTTGACGGTTTGAAACTACAGTTGGTAGAAGTTTAATTGATGACATACTTCGGGAGTGGTTACATAGACTTGATGATTATGTGCGCATAAATGTAACGATAAGGACGATATGGGTTAAAGGAGAAACTATAGAATTTCTTGATGAAGAGTAAATGGACAGAAATGAAGAGTAATAAGGTTCCCTAGTGTTTTGCAGTGGTTTGTCAGAAGAGATAGAATAAAGGAAGTAGGAATAGGAGACTGGGAGTAAAAGATAAGTGTGAATTATACAACGTGATAAGAGATTCAGAGGAATCGAGTGGATATTTGGATAACATGGAGATGGGAGGACCTTGATAGGGAGATTGTAGCAAAGGTTGTTATTACAAAGAGTTGTAGTACGGGCGACCTCGAACCTGGATTTTGAATGTATTTTCAAAATAAAACGAAAACCTTTTCTTCTAATGCTTTTAAAACATCTTTGGGTTTCTGAAGCAAGTGGTTGCCAACTGGAAGTTGGAGTACGATATTATTACGATACTAAACAAGAGCAATTATGAAAGTGGATAGAGTAAAGAGACTTTGGGTAAGTCAAGTTAGAGAAATGAAAATGTAAAATGGGAAGATGAATATTTGATGAGAAAGTAAATAAGAACGGTAGAAGTGGAATGAAGACTTAGGAGTACGTTGAGTACATTATCAGAGATGATAGTAGGATTGTAAAGCGATTAGAGGACAATGGTGGATACAATGGAATGTTATCTCAATGGTCCTAGATTCCAACAATGTAGGAGAATTTTGAAAATGTTGGAATTCATCCGAAGAAAATTTTTAAGTGTTTAACATGTTTAAAAAAAAAAAACAAACAAAATCAAACTGTTGTTTGAGTAAGAAAATTTTTGTTAAATACTTGTAATAAGGTATGAAGAGGACTTTGGAAGACGAGTATCGTGGTGGGACATGGTATGCTTAGTGCTTTAGACAAAACGGTGGTCGTCAAAGGAATGAGTTCTACGTGAGTAGATTATCAACTTGGAAATTCTAAAGTAAAAAGGGTTAGTGAAATGTTGTATACTTGGAATTAGTAAGTTGGAAGTAGTGCTGTTAAACGAGTTGAGTATTGTCACGAAAGGTATGTGAATTGAAAGTCGATAAGAAATTTATCAAACACAGTAAGACTATGGTACTTGATTGGGAAGACCAAATTATTGAATTGTCTTCAGATGGTTTCGGGAATAGTATGAAATACTTAGGACGGCAAGTTCTTCGTGAACAATGAAATTGAGATCAGAATGGCGAATATAAAGAATTAGAGAATCTGAATTGGAGTTAAGTCAGGTTGACTAGAGTTATGAAATACTAAATCGTTAAATAAGGTATGAAACCTTGAGATGTTATACAAGGAATATATGTTCAGTGTAAAAGGCAGTCAGAAATTTAGTAAGAGTTGAGATACATGAGTACGCTTGGTATGAGCTTGTGTGAGGGTGGAAGTGAAACACTAGAGACTCATGGAGTCGTATAACTACGTAAATGGTGGTGGATCTACATGGACTGATAGACCAAAGGATAGTATACGAGTGAGGTATGAGATGGGAATGGAGTACATTGTTGTTGAGATTTTCGATAGAAAAATAATTGGCTCTGGGTGTGTGTACACTACGTAAATAAGAATGGATTGTGAATGAACAAGGGTTTAAGACATGAACGAGGTATGTTATGAACATGGGAGTACATTTTATAAACTCTATTGTGTATGATTGACTAAGTCAAGTTTGGGTTCACATCGTTATTTGTTGCGACAGATATTGGGGTAACTATATGTGGAAATATTATGCAAAATTTTAAAATGATTTAATTTAAAAACTTTAGGGAGAATATGTAATTTACTTTGTTACAAGTTTTAAATTGAAGGTGTAACATTTAATCTTCTACGTTATTCGACGATAGTTTGAGTACAGAATGCGAGAGATAAAGGGGCAAGTGTGTTTAACTATTCGAGACATCAGGTGGGCTCGAAGAAGTAGAGTGATATGAAATTTTCAGTTAGGAATCTGGATAGTATCTTACGAGGCATGTATGATTGGAAGTATAATACGAGGTTGGATTAAATCGAATGGAATTTGAAAAGGAATGAAAGTCGTTTGAAAACATGTTATCGTTCTACACGTATTCAGCGATTAGCAAGATAAGGGATTGAATCTATGGTATATGAAATAGTTGGTTGAGGCATTGACTTATCGACATAGTATATATGCATGAAAGTACTCAGTTTGGTTCACTTCGAGATGAAGAATCAGGTATGGTTGTTACCCAGTTGAGACGTGTTGGAAACGACTTTTAGTCTAAAGGGAAGATGGGTGGAAGTGAGAGGAGTTATTTCCTTTGACTTGGGTATTGTGATGAGACTTTTGAGTTTAGAAAAGATATGTGACAAGTACAATGAAAGCATGTATGGGTTGGTGATGTGATGGGAAATCTCAGATTTGACTTTTGAGTATGTCTACTCAGGCATTGATGTCCTTACTTATCAAAGTAGTTCGATAATTACTAGAATGAGGTTTGAAGCTTTAATCAGATTGAGACAGGAACTCTGGGGATTTATTTTCCTTCAGAGCTTGAGGATTTATTTTTCCTCATGAGATTATAATATCTCAGTAGAGATGTGTGGGTTGTGATGAATGAACGTTGGCAGTACTTGTGAGAAAGTCTTTGTGAATTGATGAGATGGTACTGAAAGTTTGGGGACAAACTTCTTTTAAGGGGGAGAGAATTATAACATCTGCATTTGTATTATTGTTTTCCATTGCATTGTCATGCATGATAATGTGATGTGGCATATCTTGTGACACATGGTTGATCGAGTTTTGACTCACGAGCTGATTTGGGTGTCTGTATTAGAGAACCCTTTGAAACTGTTGTGATTGAGGATTGATTATTTGTGAAGTCTCTCCGAGTATGAGACGGTCACTGTGGAACATTTTAAATGTTTATCTGAAAATAAATGTTTACCTGTGTATTTCAATATCTGTATTATTTTCTATTTTAGAATTTATATCTGTTGTTAGTTTTAGTATCCTGGTGAGAACGAATGAACACGCTATTAATTTGGTAGGCTAATTAGCAACTTCGGAAACGTCATGTAGAAATTCGTGTTTTAGCGACCAAATGAAACTTAGTCGAAAACTTTTATAATTTTGAGGTTTCACTTATAAAGCTATAAGTAAGCTGTATAGAAAGTTTCAGAGACTGACTAGGAGTTTTGAAAACTCGTGGGGAGGTAAACGTAATTCCCGAGAGTTTTGCCTATATATAGGTAGAGATGGTTGAGATATTTTCATAAGTTCTTGACCTAAATTCCAAAAGGAGGCCAAGGGGGAGGCCAAAGGGAGAATTAGTTGCTTTAAGCTTTGCGACGCCAAACGACGACCTTCCGTCAGTCTGTTTTCTCCCATATTTCATATTTGAGCTCCTCGAGGTAAGAGCTTCGTTTTGATACCTATTAGGGCCTGTTTGGCTAAGTTTTTCGAAAAAGTTGTTTTATAGAATTTTTCATAAAAGTTGATAAATGGAATTTTGATCCATAGGAATTATACTAGACGGACTTCTACACGTTCTTTGTACACGGGTTTTCTTTGAATCGAAGTATAAGAGCGTAAATCGGAGGTGAGTGATTCAACTATGTTTTTGGAATGATTTCTTGACATGTATTCATGTTTTGTGTGAATAGCATGTATTAATTCTTAGAGATATATTGTGTAGTTCATATTGGGCATTTATATTGATAAGTAGGCTCAATAGCACGGTGATATGTTTTGATTACCGCGAGTATGGTGATATGTATTTGAGCATGTTAAGTTGCTTATGTGGGTCAGAAGGAGCACGTGGTCACCGTGCCATTTTGTGGAGCCGATATAGGCATTAAGGTCACACGATTGAAGAGAAGAATCGTGGGTCTTACCCTTTTGCATGGACTTATTGGCGAGGAGTCACGGATTGGGAGTATGGACGGGCACATGAGTCTCCGGCGACTAGTATGAAATGTAGAGATGTGAATGCGGACATGTTTATCATTCATGAACATATGTTGATTTATTCACTAAGCATTAGCTTAAACAAATCGAATATGTGTGTTTATTCAAATAACCATTACAGGTATAAATGTTGGCGAGGAATCGCAGAAGTGAGTGTGTGGGTTGGGAGTTCTTTTAGAAGGCAACTTGATTGTTAACTTTGTAGTTTTGGGACAATAGGATGTTGTAATAAGAATTTTTATCGTTTTAACTTATGTTTATCTTCGTATGATAGAATGGATTTTAAACCGTTGTAATAGTTAGTGACATGTTGTAATCCTGCTTTAGAAATGTTTTAATACAGCTAGGATTACTTTGGATTGAGTTTGGATTGAGTGGTTGATCATTGGTGAAAGTTAGGAAGCTTTTAAAACTTGAAATTCTGCAGAATGGGCTGCTACCAGGGGAGCAGTCGACGGGGCAGTCGACGGGATAGTGCAGTTTAGCTACTGCTTCTCAATATGGTAAAAGCAGTCGACGGGGCAGTCAACGAGACAGTGCAGTTTAGCTACTGCTTCTTATTATGGTAAAAGCAGTCGACTGGGCCATGCCTCAGTCGACTGGACCTCTGAAGGTTAATGTGTTCATTTTGTTTCTGCTTGCTTCAGTCGACTGTGGTCCCAACCCAGTCGACTGAACCTCTGGTTTTAAAATGTGTTTTGTTTTTCCGCTGCGTGTGTTCTTCAAACCTAATTTTGGGAACGTTAATGGATTGGTTTAGCCTCGGTGGCGTGCCACGGGCTCCAGTTCCGCGATTGTGGGACCGGGCTGTGACACGGGGAACCTCCTGAACCTGCCCATACTGTCTGGTCAAACGGTGAGGATGATAGAAAGAAGTCTCTCTCAGACCCATCAACCACACTCTCTGGTGACCCCTGAGGCTCGTGGTAACAGCATAAAGGCCCCAACGCCTCACGATCCAGCAAATGTCAGCCTCAGATAAAGCACCCATCATGTTAACCTAATCAGCAAAAGTATAGTGAGGGTGAAGCACGGCTCGACGAAAGTAAACCGATGGTATGCGGCCCGTCCACAGTTGGAGGCGCTCGTATAACCAGGCCTGTAAAACCAAAGGCGCCCAAGAAAGAAGAGGGGTCCCTTGGTTGAAGGCATTATCTAAGTCATTCAAGGTTTCAGCTAGAACCATAACCATGGGGTTCTTATCTACCTTCAGTCCAAGACATACATGCACTAAGTCGCTAGAAGTACTCGAGAACAAGAAGTACGAAGTCATGCACAATATCAAAGCGGCCCCGCGGGTAGCATCATACACGTTGGGATTCCCAGGACTAGCATATCGGACAATGATGGAAGCAATGCCAAGAACCTCACCTTGAATCAGCCAGCGGGAAATAGTGATGGAACAGTTTAGATATTCAGCCAAGCCTCGCATAGGACTAAGGGTATCAGCAGAAGGGAGAATCGGGTTAGAGTCAGAATCATAGCCAAGAATAGCACAAAACTCCTCAAACAGGGGGCATATCTCCAGGCCGTTGAAATTGAAGACATGGTTCACCGGGTCCCAGTGGGCAATAGCAGCAAGGCAAGAACTCAGTGTTCAGGGTCATCTGGCGAAGAGAGAACAGCTCGGTCAAGCCATAACTAAAGAGGTTGATCCGTTCCACACCATCCGTGATGTTCAGCCAAGCTGTGAGTTGAGCGGGATCATACAAAGCCATATTTTCTGTCACGGCTCTAGCAAAATTCGAAATTTCAGCAGCACCTCCCCATTTCACGGACTATCCCACCTGCAAGGCAAAAATACTCACTATCACAAAACTGCCCATCGCAGTAACATCCAACAATCACAGTGCACATATATCATCACACGATTATCAACTAAAACAAGCACACAACTACGCCTCCAAACCGGAAGCTATCCGGCCTGAAAGGCGAAACATCATAGTACTCTGGCAAAGGTCACAAACTATTCCACACATTGTCCTACACTGTCCAAATAGTCATATCACCAGTACAACCCAATCGAAAACATAAAAAGAAAATAAAACAAAGTTCCCTCTTGGGGGGCCTCAGTCCTCCTCTTCTTCGTCCTCTGTCGGACCGCCCGGAGTGTACGTCGGCGACGGCCTCCTCCTACCTAGGGATAGCAACGGGGCAGGTATGGGACGGGGCCCCCATACCCCGCCCCCGCCCCGCTTCAGTAAACCCTCCCCCCGCCCCCGCCCCGCCCCGCATAGTGCTCTCCCCGCCCCCGCCCCTGCCCCCGCCCCGCCCCCGGGGTCCCCGACCCCGCCCCGCCCCGTCCCGTCCCGTCCCGTCCCGTCCCGTCCCGATTATGTTTTTTTTTTTTTTGGTACACAAATTGAAAAAACAATTTTTTTAATGCATTTTTTTCTCTAATAGTGTAGTTTTTTTTTAACTTACCCAATTAGTTCCTTAATAGTGCAGTTTTTTTTTTTTAAAATGGTAATACACATAACTATTGAGGGGTAAAAATATAAATACAAGTATATTCGGGGTGGGGCGGGTTTTTTGACCCTACCCTGACCCCGACCCCGACCCGACCCCGACCCAGGTTTTGAAAACCTCCCCCATACCCGCCCCTAACCCTATTAAGCTCCCCCCATACCCTACCTATTAGGGTAGGGGCGGGGCGGGGCGGGGAACCCGGAAAACCCACCCCATTGCCATCCCTACTCCTACCACCTCTGCACCTTGGACCAGTCCTCAATGAGCCAGCTCCACCTCCACGGCACTGCACACACAAATAAAATGAAGGCAATCAGTAGGAAAACAATGAAAAGTACAAAAACAGAGTCGAGTCAGAGACTTACCAAGGCGCCATCTGATTGGCAGCAAATTGCCGCATACCGTCCATCTGTCAAGGGAAAAATCCAGGGTTAGTACCTCATGACCTTAAGAAAGCGCAAAATTAGAGACATACCCGATGGTCTCGTGTGAGGACCAAGGACCGTAAGCTAGCTGCCAAGGCATGACCCTCCTTAGCGTAACTCCAAGGAACATTGAGGACGCCCGCTGGCTGAGTAGGGTACCCGCATGTGACTCGTGGCACCTCCATCACTTGGGGGGTGCCATCAGCCCCTAGAACGTTGATGGTCCAATCCCAAGGAGGGATAGGATCGGAAGCCGAAGGAGCCTGTCTCCTGTATATCTCGCGAAGCTGTAGGCACAAAACAAGTTAAGAAAAGATGAGTAAAAAACATAAGCAACGGATAGAGACAAAAATGTAAAGGAAACTCACCTCCAGGAGTGGGAAGTTAGGCATCAGAAAGCGGCCACGGTAAGCCTTATAGCCAGTCTCAGAGAGAAAATGGTCCCAAACGTCGGTGCCAGCCAAGGCCGCCAGCAGAGTATCACCGGAAAGGTCACTAGCATCCATCGCAAGGGGATTATGAGGAACGCGATACCTGGAACCACCGACCACCTGCCGGGACACTCGCTCACCAAGGAACCACTGCCTATACTCGGTACTCTCCATCAGGAATCGGCAAGAGGAAAGAGGCTTGACCGCTTGAATCTCCTCGGAGGCAGCGTAGGCGACGCGCTCCCAAGGCGTCCAATCAACACTAGCAGTCGTCAGCCCGGTTAAGAAGTTTCTGAGCAAGACAATCTGGTGGGCCCCGCTCTTTACCCCAACAACATTCCTCCACCATCTCAAGCCTCGTGGGAATAGAGGCACAGGAGCCATGCCATCCTCGTCCTCACCTGATTCATCCGCAGGGGATGGAGCTAACATCTTCAGGTACTCGAAGTTCCAAAGCTGCACAGACAAAGAGGAAAGTCAAAAAGAGTACAGAAATCAAAAAGCCAAAAAATGAAAGAAGATGCAGTACATACCTCCCAAGCTCGCCAAAATCCCCCTATCGATTTAACATCGCCCAGAGAGACCTCGCCCATATGCTTATAAAGATGGGCCAAGGCGGCACCGCCCCAGTCGTAGGAGGGGATCTCATCAATGGTTGCCAGGCAAGAAAGGAGTCTCAAGCTCACCCGGTCATTCCGTGTTGCAAAGATCGAGCAACCAAGGACATACAGAAGATACACCCTCAAAAGCTGGGAATTGTTCAGACTATGATTCCCCTGCCATAGGCCCGGTAAAGCCAGCCACAAGGAAACCAGTGCCACTTCAGATTGGGGGGAACAGCCCCAATCAACATCTCTACAGCCTCCGGGTCGATCTCATAAAAGTAGTCCAGAATCAGGTGCTTCCCGCCTACCCTCAAGCTGGTAATCATGGAGAAGTCAAAGGGCGTCATGGTCATCTCACCAAACGGTAGGTGGAAAGTATTGGTGGTATCCCACCACCTCTTAGCCAAAGCATAAAAATGGGCCAAATCGTTGCTGCTCTTTGAAACCAGACGGACGAAGCCTCCAAACCCGGCATCATCTACCATCCTCTTGACGGTGGGGAAAAATTGAGTATACAATAGAAAAGCATGAGCAAGGCTACCGTGGCCCTTCAATGTCACTTCTGGCACCTGCACACAACAAAGACGACAAAACAACGCACAAAAATCACTATTCATGACCCAAGGTCCAAATTCACAAAATCAATATTTGAGCACAAACCGGACTTAGGAACACACTACGGCTCACAAAACTAGCACAATACATAAAAAAATAGTCCTAAACTGTCGAAAGTTTCACATACCAGCTCTCGGAGGCCCCAACCAGCCCTCTTGGATTGAGCGCCAAAAAATTTGATCAACTATGAGAGATTCAGAGATGGGTCCTGATTCTCGATCAAGAAAGGAGATTCCCCAAGAACCCCGCATCATCCCCCGAGGATAGAAGCAGAAAGATACCAGCTTTCGGAGGCCCCGACCGGCCCTCTTGTATTGAGCGCCAAAAAATTTGATCAACTGTGAGAGATTCAGAGATGGGTCCTGGTTCCCGATCAAGAAAAGAGATTCCCCGAGAACCCCGCATCATCCCCTGAGGACAAAAGAAGAAAGATACCAGCTCCCGGAGGCCCCGACCGGCCCTCTTGGATTGAGCACCGAAAAATTTGATCAACCATGAGAGATTTAGAGATGGGTCCTGGTTCCCGATCAAGAAAAGAGATTCCCCGAGAACCCCGCATCATCCCCCGAGGACAGAAGCAGAAAGATACCAGCTCCCAGAGGCCCCGACCGGCCCTCTTGGATTAAGCACCGAAAAATTTGATCAACCGTGAGAGATTCAGAGATGGGTCCTGGTTCCCGATCAAGAAAAGAGATTCCCTGAGACCGCATCATCCCCCGAGGACAGAAGCAGAAAGATACCAGCTCCCGGAGGCCCTGACAGGCCTTCTTGGATTGAGCACCAAAAGATTTTGATGGATTCAAATTTTAATCCCGGTCAAGAGAAGTAGTTGGAGAGAGATCCCAGATAGAGTCGTTTCATCCCCAGTAGATTCAGTTTAATCCTCAGCGGATTCATACACCGTCAGTTCAATCATGACGGTCACAGTAGTTCACTATTGACTCGTCTTGTCGATGAGTACATCGTCAATCCGATCCATGATAGTCACAGTAGTCCATTGTCGACTCATCATCTCGATTCATACATCGTCGGTTCATTAATCATCATTAGTTTACCATCGCTCTCATATGCCGTGGCTTCTATCAATGGGGTTTCCATGTTCCTCGATTTTATGACCATCACTTGACTTTTGTATCCGTCTCTTAATTTCCAGGGCTTCCGTGTCCGTCGATTATTTGTCAAAAGGTGTCTCCGATTATAGTCCTCTGAGACCCCACACCCAATTACGTTCGCTTACGAAGCACACTTCCCAAAATTCAGAAGTTTGCCCCTAGACTCAGAGCCTTCTAAACCTTGGTGTCCTCATCTGAGTATTCCACATCACAGTCACCAACACAACACCAGCCCACTCGGAGTGGCACACCCTACAACACCCGCTCATACTAGGATCATACAATAGGCGTGATAGGACTCATGACACAATTCATCCATGCATCGCATATCCTCCTCATAACACAGCATACGCCTGTCTCGTTGTGCATACGTGATTTGCCTCTTTGTGCCCTGAACTATGTCCTGGTCTGATTCCCCTTGGGATACGTAGGCAGCTCACGCAGAGCGCGACCAGTACTAGCCTCAGCATCATTGCATCTTTTACAACACTTTTTATCCTAAATCTATAGCCTCCAAAAGTCCTGTCTCCTCAAAACTTTGGTACTCGCTTGTGACATGCGTTGCCTCGCAAGTTCATGCCAAAGAGGGGCAAACTGTAGACACCCCATTTTGTCGGCTATCAGATCTAGGAGACCCATATCTTGGTGGTTCACAATGATCGAAAAAGACTTAAAAGGACTCTTGGAAGTTAGTTCTATCTCTCACAATACTCAGAATGACCAAAATGCCCCTGAAAGCCCAAAAGCTCCCAAATTTGGACCAAAAGTTCTAGAAACAGGCTACGTCGTAAGAAAAGTGATAAAATGAGTTTTTAAGTAAAAACGGATGAAATCGTCAACTCCCAGAGACCTCCAGAAGTCCCGGAAGTTCCCAGAAAGTCCCCGTTGATCGGTTTGACCAAGGTTTGACCAAGTTTGACCAAAATCATCCGAATTTGCCGAAATCATTCTAGATCATGTGGAAAGTATTAAAATGAGTTTTAAAAGAAGATCGCACGAAAACGTCAACTCCTGTGAACTCCCAGAGGTTCCAAGAACTTCCCGGGAATCCCCGGTTTGACCAGTTTGACCAAGATTTGACTTTGGAACTGGAGCACCGTAACAATTTTCAAATATTTTTCATGGATACTAGAGGTCAATAGCTTTCCAACGGTATATTGCACATAATTTTCGGATTTAAAAAGAGTTTATTATGAATTTCCGAAGATGAAAAAGGCGATCAAATCAGATTTTATCGCAAATACCGCAAATATTTTCAAAGTGACCTATCCCCAAACTATTTTTTATGTAAAGTAGACTCCATTACCTTTCCAACGGTATATCACAATCTCAATTTGGAGTTCGTATGCATTTTCTGTGAATTTCGAACGAAATAGGGCCTTTTCGGGAATACCGGAACCTCTGGGGGCCTAAATAGCATTATCTGGACGAAGGAGGAGCAGTGCCACCGCGGCACTGGCCCACTGCCGCCACGGCACTCCCCTCCAGAACAGTGTGTTTTTGTAAATAATTTTGGGGTCCCATTTTGATTAATTAAAAACCAAAACGACATAGTTTTATGATTTCAGATGTTTGGAGCCAATGGGAATACTTTCTAAATCCCAAAACCACCCCAAGTTGGCCTATTTAAGCCCCCCATTGCTCTTCATTTTGGGGGTGTGAAATGAAAGCTTAGAAAAAGTTTGGGAGAGAAAGTTGTAGAGATAAGGTTAGAATAGAGAGAAAAGAAGCTTCCTTCTTTGATTTTCAAAACAAAAGTGAGTTCTAAACTTTGTTTTTACTTCATTACTCCCATTTACTTCAACATTCAATACACCCAACCACCATTTTAGTGAGCATTTAAGAGAGTGGAAGCTTCTTCTATGTCCAATGTCATTACATATGAGTGAAACACCAAACTACAAGTTCCATACATCATGAATATCATCTATTGATTGCTATCTATTTACTTGTTTGCTTATCTAATGTTCATCTCTTCTCATCTCATTTCTTTTTGATTTTCTTTATTTACTTACTAGTCCATCATCATCTAAATGATGACATGAAGTTTGGGGTGAGTGAATCCTTATGGATAGTAGCTCTTGACCTCAAAAACATGTTTGATAGATAATGATCATAACTTCAATACCTCCAAGGTATTCTTGAAGTTATGTTCAAATAAAAATAAATCTCTCCAACAATCTTGGAGGTTCTTGATGATGAGTTTGAGGTTGGCATTTTAAGTGGCTATAACCTTCATTGAGTATTGAAAATATGCTTTCAAAATATCTACTTCAAAACCTGTCACGCCCCGGAACGGCAAAAATAGAGAAAAATAAATTTCCTTTTTGGGTCCATAAGGAATGACAGGTGAAAGTCACTAATAATCCACACCACGCAGTACTAGTCCAAAAGAACAGCAATTGAAAACAACTGAGAATAACACACAGTGCTAACTATTACAAAAATATCAGAGTGTGGTCCACAGGATCACAACAGGTCTGGAGACAACAAATGCCCAAGTACCCGTTAACTAAAGGTTTAACAGAATAACCGAAATGTAATCTAACTATAACATCTTCAGTCTTCAACTGGCATAAGGATAATCCTTCCTGGCGTAACCATCATCGGTGGGGCCTTCCTCTGGATAATAGTCATTAGTGTACTGGTCATTACCTGCAGAATAAGGGGCAGGATATTCTGGACGGGGAAAGTCCAGGCAATAAAAGGCCGTCAGCTTACTGAGAGTTGAGTGAGCATAAACTAACGAAGTACCAGTTATCTGAAGTAAACACAAGCTTATGAAAACACGGTTTAACATCTTATTATACCCATATCTTGTTTCTTTATTCGTCCTTGTAAACTGACCCTTATCGTCTTGTTACTCAAATACCGAACTCAACATACTCAAATGTCATGAACAGACTCAATCGTTTAACTCTAGGGATACACCCTTATTCTGTCCATCGTTTTTAAGAGCAATATATCCTGCTCACCGCATGTCATGGACTCCACGTCAGTCTGTCCCCAGCTTTTAAGAACAATGGTCCTGTTCACCGCATTTCAGGGATATAACGTTTCGAACAAGGCATATCAATCTATTGCCACGACTCAACGTCATCTACTAGTGATCCCAGTTCACCGCTTTTAAGAACAATGGTCATGTTCACCGCTTTTAAGAGCATATCAAAGATCATCCAGTCTATCTTAAGACTTCTTGGTCCAGCTCACTGCTTTTAAGAACCATGTATCCGGTTCACCGCCTTTCAGAGCATATCATGACCAATCGTCCATCCACGTACCATTCCCAGAACTTACCAAACCTACTTACGTTCCATTCTACATCGACACATGACAATTCCCAATGAGGCCTGACTACTCGGATTAAAAGAAAACAGATATCAAATTCATATCAGAAACAACACGTCACCCACATCTTCATATTACTTTTTATTTATCCATTATCCATAAATCTTTGGTGTCACATTACTCCTGTCTACCCCATAGTCGCATAATGGAAATTCCGAATCAGAAATCGAACAACTAAACCTTTTATATAATAAACATGCAAAGCAAACCATGTTCTGATCATGCCAATCGATTGGAACAGAGGTTCAATCGATTGGGACAAAAAGTTATATCAATCGATTGAGAAAAATGGCAATCGATTGAGATGTCAATCGATTGGAATCCTATCCAATTGATTGGGAAACATGGCAATCGATTGAGATGTCAATCGATTGGAATCCTATCCAATCGATTGGGAAACATGGCAATCGATTGAGATGTCAATCGATTGGAATCCTATCCAATCGATTGAGAAACGACTGATGTCAATCGATTGGGATTTATGTCAATCGATTGGTACTACGTCTTCTCCAGCAGATTGTAAAAACAGCATATAAAACGTAAACTACAAGCATTTAACCCATCTAAGCTTCATAATAACTTGCATAAACATCACATAAAGGGACCAAGTGAGTTAGAAACTCACCTAGGGTGCGTTTGGATGGGTGTGGGCTTTAAAACTTCCAAAATCTTCTTTCTCTCCTTCTTGTTCTTCTCTTTCTGCCCAGCTCTCTCTCTGTCTCTCCTTCTTCTTCCTTTCTTCTTCTTGTCCTCCCCTTCGTCTTCTTCCAGCTGCCAAGGCAGTGTGTGTGTGTATAGATATAGATATATAGATAGATATATGTATATCTCTCAAGAGGTATGTCTCTCTCTCTCAATGGTCTGAAAACAGCCCCAAGGCCAATAAATGAGACATATATATAGAAATATGGGAGTGCCACACGTTTAAAGCTGAAGGAAAGAAGAAAATATTTCTCAGCTTATGTCAATCGATTGGGACACAAGTCAATCGATTGGTAACAGATATTTGTAGTCAATCGATTGGAATAATGTCAATCGATTGGGATGAATGGCAATCGATTGGGATGTTGACACGTAGTTAATTTAAGTCGGTAAAATGGCAATCGATTGGGAACACTTATCAATCGATTGGTATCTGAAAAGTGTCAATCGATTGGGAAAACTTATCAATCGATTGGTATCTGAAAAGTGTCAATCGATTGGGAAAATTTATCAATCGATTGGTATCAAAATTCACCAAAAGGAAGAGAAAGTTTATACGAGTATAGAAATGAAATACCAGGTCTTATTAATATACCAAAATACAGGGTATTACATCATCCACCACTCAACAAAAGATTTCGTCCTCGAAATCAAAAGCAACAAGGTCTAAAACAAAAATGGAAACTTCTCGCGCATCTCTGACTCTAGTTCCCACGAAGCTTCTCTTTCATCATGATGCTTCCACTGAATCTTTACTAACGGAATCTCCTTGTTCCTGAGTTTCTTGATTCCTCGATCTAGAATGCGAACAGGTCCTTCATTGAATGTAACGTCGTTGTTGACTTCGATATCCTCAAAGTTGATCTCGTGCGCTGGGTTGTGAACACACTTCCTCAGCATACTGATGTGAAAAACGTTGTGCACTCCTGACATCTTTGGTGGCAACGCAAGGCGATAAGCGACCTTCCCAACACGCTCTAGAATTTCAAATGGTCCAATGAATCTTGGTGATAATTTGCCCCTTTTCTGACCAAATCTAACGATGCCTCGAACAGGTGAAACCTTGAGTAATACGTGATCCCCAACGGCAAACTCCAAGTCTTTACGTCGTTTGTCAGCATAACTCTTGTATCTGGTCTAGGCTGTCTTCATCTTCTCACGTACGACTTGAATCTTCTCACTGGTTTCTCGTACCATCTCTGGCCCAAGAAGTTGACTATCTCCGACTTCGGTCCAACATAGCGGCGATCGGCAAGGTCTTCCGTACAAAGCTTCAAATGGCGCCATGTCTATACTCGAATGATAACTATTATTATAGGCGAACTCAATCAGAGGTAAGTGCATCTCCCAAGAATTCTCAAAATTAATGACACAAGCTCGTAACATATCTTCCATCACTTGATTAACTCGTTCCGTCTGTCCATCTGTTTGCGGATGAAAAGCTGAACTCAAGTTCAATGTCGTTCCCATCGCTGTCTGGAGACTCTTCCAAAATTCTGCAGTAAAGCGCGAATCTCGGTCTGACACAATAGATACAGGCACTCCATGTAATCGTACAAGGTGTTATAGATACATCCGGATCAAACGTTCTACTGAATACGTCATGCTATAGGCGATAAAATGTGTCGTCTTAGTAAGTCGATCCACGATTACCCATACAGCATCGTGATTCTGCTGTGACTTCGGCAATCCTACCACGAAATCCATGGTTATGTGTTCCCATTTTCATTGAGGAATAGGTAACGGCTGTAGCAGTCCAGGTGGTCTTTGATGTTCTGCCTTTACTTGTTTACAAGTAAGACACTAAGCTACATACTCTGCCACATCTCTCTTCATTCCTTCCCACCAAAAATTTCTCTTCAGATCCTTGTACATCTTCGTACTTCCGGGATGAATAGTCATTCGTGACTTATGAGCTTCATCCAATATTTATTTTCGGAGATTTTCTTCATTAGGTACACAGAGTCTACCTTTACATCGTAAAGCTCCGTCTGTACTAATACTCTAGACTTCTGGTTCCTTGGCTGACATCTTGGCAAACCATAACTTTAAATCCTCTGCTGTCTGTTGAGCCTCTATGATACGACTGATCAAAGTCGGTTGTACCATAAGACATCCAAAATGTTGTCCTTTCATTGGTTCCACTGGCTGAAGATCAAATTCAGCAATTCTTCTAATGCTCTCCATTCTCTAATTAGTAATGCAGCGATCACTAGTCGAGGTTTATGGCTCAAAGCATCTGCTACGACATTTGCTTTACCTGGATGGTATTGCAAAGAAAAGTCATAGTCTTTGAGTAACTCCATCCATCTTCGTTGTCGCATGTTCAACTCCTTTTGAGAGAACAAATACTTCAGACTCTTATGATCGGAAAACAGATCAAACTTTTCTCTGTAGAGATAGTGTCTCCAAATTTTCAATGCAAACACTATTGCTGCTAATTCCAGATCATGCGTAGGATAATTTTTCTCATGTACCTTCAATTGTCTTGATCCATATGCAATAACATTTCCATCTTGCATAAGCACACACCCAAGTCCTTGGTGCGATGCGTCACTGTAGATCACATACTTTTCTCCACTCTTAGGTAATGCGAGTACCGGTGCAGAAGTCAATTTCTCTTTTAACTCCTGAAATGCAATCTCATGCTTGTCTGTCCAATCATACTTCGTCTCCTTCCTGGTTAAGTTTGTCAAAGGTCCTGCTAGTTTGGAAAATCCTTCTACGAATCTCCTGTAATATCCTGCTAACCCAAGAAAACTTCTGACTTCTGTCACATTCGTCGGTCTATTCCAACTTAAGACTGCATCAATCTTAGATGAGTCTACCGAAATACCTTCCTGAGATATAACGTGTCCCAAGAATTTGACTTCCTGTAGCCAAAACTCACACTTGCTGAACTTTGCATACAACTTGCTATCTCGAAGTGTCTGCAAGGCAACCTGTAAATGCTCCTTGTGATCCTCTTCTGTCTTTGAGTAGATCAGTATATCATCAATGAACAATTTATCCAGATATAGTCTGAATACTCTATTCATCAAGTCCATAAATACTGCTGGCGCATTCGTCAATCCAAAAGGCATAACTAGAAACTCGTAATGCCCGTACCTCGTCCTGAAAGCAGTCTTCGATACATCCTCTGATCGAACTAACAGCTGGTGATATCCAGAATGCAGATCGATTTTGGAAAAGATCCTTGATCCTTGTATCTGGTCGAACAAATCATCTATCCGGGGAAGTGGATATCTATTCTTAATCGTTACCTTGTTCAACTCCCTATAGTCTATACAGAGTCGAAGTGTTCCATCCTTCTTCTTTACAAACAGAACTGGTGCTCCCCAAGGTGACGTACTCGGGCGAACAAATCCTAATCTTCAAGCTCTTGAACTTGCTTCTTCAGTTCTAACATCTCGGTTGGTGCCATCCTATATGGAGTCTTAGAAATAGGCAATGTACCAGGTACTAATTCCATACAGAAGTCTATTTCTCTTTTCGGTGGAAGTCCTTTAATATCCTGAAATACATCCTGAAAGTCTCGTGCAATAGGAATTTGATCCATCGTAAGCTCCGTACTCGTACTAATGATAGTAGCTAAACCACTCGTAAGGAACATGTCGCTTGTCGGTTGACACTGAAATCTGATCGTCGGCTTTCCTTGTATTGGAAATACAATCGTTCTAGTAGGGCAATCCAGATCGGCACTGTACTTAGTTAACCAATCCATCCCTAGGATAACATCGAATTCTGACATTGACAGAACTACCAAGTCTGCTGGAAGATTCCTATCTCCCAAAGTCAATGGGCAATTTCTACACACTTTACTCAACTTAACTGTCACTCCCAATGGTGACACAGCATTCAGTATTGACTCAAGTGTCTGGGGTTCTAAACCCAACTGACGTACAATCTTAACAGCAATAAAAGAACGTGCGGCTCCAGTATCAAATAAAGCTTTAACTGGACTATGAAAGAGTACAAGTGTACCTTCCAAATGTTGCTGCTCGTCAGCATTAAAGCCTACTTCTCCTGGAATGATAGCATTCATTCTGGTCTGATCAGGAGGTCCTTGGATTCCTTGCATTGGGACTCCGTAGTGTCCTCCTCGTGGTGCACGACAATCCCTGCTCACATGCCCTGGTTTGTTGCAGTTGCGGCAGACAATATCCGGCCTGCGATTAGGTCTATGGGCAGTGCAGTTCCTTGCAATATGTCCGGGTTTTCCACAGTTAAAACATCCTCCACTATTGCTGGGTGGGGCTGTTAGTAATGCCTGTGGCTGTGACCCCTGCTGGCGATATTGTTGAGGTTGATTATAACTCTGCTGCGGTTTCCTGGTTCATTCCCAGGTTCTCTTGTTTCCTTGAAAGTTTTCCTGAGGTCTCCATCCTTGGGTATTTCTCGGTGGTCGATTATGGAAATTCCTCTGTTGAAACCCTCGTGACGACTGAGGTCGATTTATCTGTGGTTGCTGTATTGGATTAGCATCCTTTTCTAATCCTGTAGCAAATCTAACAATTTCCTCATACGACTGGTTCAGATGACCAACCATCATATGTCTGAGGTGGGGGTTCAGTCCTTGGTGAAATCTCTTAACCTTCTTCTGCGGAGTGTCTATCATATGCTGAGCAAATCTGGATAGACGCTCGAACTGTGTTGTGTATTCCCGTACATTCCATCCTCCTTGGATCAAATTGAGAAAGTTCCTTTCCAGTTGATCTCTCTCAACTTCTGGAAAATACTTCTCCAAAAATCTGCCTTTGAATGTCTCCCATGACATAGCTCTAGCAGCGTTGATCCCAATAGTGGCTCGTTCAGCTTCCCACCAATCTGCGGCGGCATAAGTGAGCTGAAACGTAGCAAGGCGACGTTTCTCTTGTTCGCTGCTTTCCAATGCTTCAAATATTAACTCCATCTCTCTTATCCATTGTTCTGCTTTCCATGGTTCTGTTAGTCCATCAAATTTTTCGGGACGTAACCCACGAAAATTTGCTAACAACTTATCTCCAGTCTGTCTTGGTGGCGAGGGTGCAAGAGGTCTCTGGTGGGTGGAGTGATGTCACACCCCAATTTTTAGACAACCAATTATTAGTCAAGGGAGAACCCTCAACCAATATCCAGCTGTCCAATCATCAAGGTGCTTGTAATATAAAAACATCACACAGTCTATACCGAAATAAATCATTACTCACAAGTGCTAAAGGAACGGTCAACATCCAACTAAAAGTCAAACTAAGATTTAAATCCAACTCCAAAGCATAATAAGAATCTAAAAAGAACACTTCACTAAAACAATATCTTAAATTTTTAAATGGCCCACAATGCCAGAAATCTTATTTCTAAACTCTCTAAAGTGATATAAAAAAAAATGAATAAAAGAACAGTGCAAGACTCCACACGCCTCCAGCTACCAGGTGCCACGAACTCCCTACTAACCCTGCAAATTATGATCGGCTATGCTCCAACAAGAACGCACCCGCGAGAAAAAAAACTCACGGGTCAGTCACATGACTGGTATGAGTTAAACCACGCACACAGAGCTTCAGGATCACCCATTGACCCTTTAACTACCACACAAAATATTAACTCGGGCAAGAGAGTAGTTCCACATCACATATTGGGATGAACGGTAGTTTCCCTTTATGTGGTGGCCATGCAGTTCTCGCCCGAATTTAAATAAAGTAATACTTACCCAACGTCCCATGGTGAGTCAATACCTGCAAAATGTTAGTGGACCCACCATCCTGCAACCACAAGATTAATAACAACAAAATATTACAAGAATATGCAGAACTACTTGTACTAAGATAAAGGAAGGATCATTATCACAATTTACTCACTACACGTCCCAATACAATGTATAAGAAAAGAACAACAGACGAGGAAATCAACATTTCATATCCTTTAACCCATAGGAAGTTTTATTAACAATAATTCTCTTATTTTTATGTACGATTCGTTATTCAATTTCCTAGGTTCACCACTTGGCTACCCTCCATGGTACACCCACACATATATCCCATGTGTGCCCGGACATACTACCAACATCCACTCTGGTGCCAGTTTGGTTGGGGTATCAACCAAACCAGGTATACACACAGAAGGCTAGTCAATATGCCTAGACGTCTAACAAATAAGCCGGGCATAAGGCTTAGGCCAGCTTGATCACGAAGCCACTGGCAAAAAGGTACACTCAGCAAGTCGAGCTACCAAAAACAATATCACAACTGGGAGTGGTGAACACTAAGGAACTTGAAACTATTTTGCATTTTAGAATTATACAATTTAATCGGACTCAACGTTAATGATCATCACCTATTTCTTTTCATAGCTCAACATTATAGGAGAATTCATGTATCTCCAAGTAATCTTCGTTAATTCATACGAACAATAAAAAAAACACAACAAATCATATTTCCCCAATTTCATACATTTTAATATACTAAAAACTGCTACTGAAATCTTTAATTTCTGCCCAAACGGTGCAGAATCAGGAAAAATACCATTAGACGAAAAACGTGCAGAATCACGTTTTACATGAGTCACACGGACAGAATGTTCAAATTCAAAGCCACGATTTTCTAATAATTTTCTAAAGTTTCTGCGACTGTGTGAATTACACATAAAACGAATTTCACATATATTTTCTAACAAACATGAATATTTCACCTATTGTTTTGATCAAACTAACGATTCACCTAACCCTTTCGAATACCCTAATGTCATGATCACAAAGTCACACAAAGGGGGAAATAAACTATCTAAATTACTTCAACAATAGCGTGTATCCATTACAAAGATTTAATCCTAACAATTAAATTAAATGTGTTACGTACGTACTAATTTAATTACTCCCGTATACACATATACATACGTGTATATTTATATATGAATACACAAAGTTTAACTCACCAAGTTGATAAAAAAAATGGCAATCACGAATACCCACGATCCACACGTGACCACGAACTCGGGACCGTTCTCCTTCTTCTCCCTTTTTCTTCTTCTTCTTCTACTCTCTCTCTCTCTCTCTCTCTCTCTCTCTCTCTCTCTCTCTCTCTCGGCGGCTGTGAAAAAGGGGGGTTGCCTAACCTATGTTAATATTATAAATATATTATGTTATGATACCTAGTTAACTAATACCCACACATATACTAACACATACACTACCCCATGACCCACCACAGCACACACACACGTTCTCCCTTTTTTTTTTTGTGGCACAAGGAATTGTTAGTGTGTAAAACACTCACACCGGTTTTTCATATACTAACCACATTAATATTTCAAATAAAATCATTAAAATACTGTAAATTATTTTTTAAAAAAAATCGGGATATTACATTATACACACCTCAAATAAAATCTCGTCCCGAGATTTGGAACACGCATGAACATTACTCGAATAGCTCGGGATGCGATTTTCGAATCTTCTCTTCAAGTTCCCATGTAACATCGTTAATTCTCTCACTCCATTGCACCTTCACAAGGTTCACTATTTTCCTCCTCAAATACTTCACATCTCGATCAACGATAGTGATAGGTCGAACAACATATGTGAGGTCATCATTAATCTCAAGTTCTGTCGGACGAACAATCTGTGTAGGGTCCTTCACACACTTCCTCAACATTGATACATGGAACACATTATGGATTGTCGCCAATGTCGGAGGCAGCAATACTCTAAAGGCCAACTCTCCAACCTTTCCTATGATCTCATAAGGTCTTACAAACCTTGGAGCAAGCTTTCCTTTCTTACCAAATCGCATCACACCCTTCATCGGAGATACTTTCAAGAACACGAAATCTCCCACTTTGAGTTCTACACCCTTGCGCTTCCTATCAGCATAACTCTTTTGCCGACTCTGAGCAGTCTTAATCCTCTCTCTAATAACACTCACCTTCTCAGTAGTCTCCCGAACCATCTCTGGACCCAAAATAGGTACGTCACCCACTTCTGTCCAACACACTGGAGATCTACACGGCCTCCCATACAACGCTTCGAAAGGTGCCATTCCTATGCTAGAATGGTAACTATTATTGTAAGCAAACTCTACCAATGACAAGTGTTCTTCCCAACTACCACCGAGATCGAGAACACAAGCCTGCAACATATCCTCAAGGATCTGGTTAACCCTCTCAGTCTGCCCATCGGTCTGAGGGTGATAAGCAGTACTAAGGTCTAACCGGGTCCCCATCGCCCTCTGAAAACTGTCCCAAAACTCTGCCACAAACAACGAATCTCGATCCGACACAATCGAGACCGTAGTCCCATGCAAACGTACTATCTCCCGAATATACAATTGTGCCAACTTGTCTGCTGTCCGATGCACACTCACTGGAATAAAGTGTGCCGACTTAGTTAGCCTATCCACAATTACCCAAATTGACTCATTTCCCTTCTTGGATCTCGGCAAACCATCCACAAAATCCATAGAGATACACTCCCATTTCCACACAGGTATTTCTAAAGGTTTCAACAAACCAGACGGTCTCTGATGTTCCGCCTTAACCTGCTGACACACCATACACTTAGAAACATATTCTCCAACATCTCTCTTCATACCTTCCCACCAAAAGGTTCGTTTCAGGTCATGATACATCTTAGTCCCGCCAGGATGTATAGTGTATCGAGATCGATGTGCCTCATCAAGTACTTCCCTCTTCAACTCTTCACTATCCGGTACACAAAGTCTTCCTTGAAAACATAAACTTTCCTCTGTATCCACAGACCAATCCGTCGGACACTCATCAAGCAAATCTACAACTAAGTCATTGAGACGGTTAACTAAAATTGTATCTAACCTCTGCATCTGTCGAACTTTCCCTATTAAAGTCGGTTGGACAACCAAACTCCCAATATATGCTTTCTCACCTTCATGCCCTGGCTAAATATCATGAGATGCTAACACTTCAAGAGACTTCCACTCCCTAACCATCAAAGAAGCCATCACGCTGTGTTTCCGACTCAGGGCATCGGCCACTACATTACCCTTACTCAGATGGTAAAGAATCTCAAAGTCGTAGCTACTAATGAACTCAACCCATCTCTGTTGTCTCATATTCAGTTCCTTTTGTGAAAACAAGTACTTGAGACTCTTATGATCTGTATACAACTCAAATCTCTCCCCAAACAAATAATGCCTCCACACTTTCAGTGCAAACACAACAGCTGCCAACTCTAAGTCATGAGTGGGATACCTCCTCTCATGTGGCCTCAACTGTCTAGAAGCATACGAAACAACCTTCCCTTCTTGCATCAAGACACAACCCAAACCAGTCCCACTAGCATCTGTGAACACTACAAGCTTCCCTCCTTCCGTCGGGATAGTCAACACTGGCGCGGTGGTCAACCGCTGCTTCAACTCCTGAAATGCTTGCTCACAATCATCTGTCCACACAAACTTCACATTTTTACGAGTCAACTTCGTCATTAGAGCTGCTATGAGAGAAAACTTCTCAATGAACCTCCTGTAATAACCTGCTAATCCCAAGAAACTCCTCACCTCTGTCGGGTTAGAAGGTTGATCCCAGTCTTGCACTGCTGCAACTTTTTCAGGATCTACTGATATTCCCTCAGCTGAAATAACATGACCTAGAAATCTTACTGCGGTCTCCCAAAAATGACACTTACTGAACTTGGCATACAACTGATGCTCTCGAAGTATCTGCAACACCACTTTTAAATGTTCTCTATGCTCCTCCTGAGTCCGTGAATAAACCAAAATGTCATCTATGAAGACAATGACAAAACGGTCCAAATACGGCCTGAACACTCTATTCATCAAATCCATAAAGAACGCTGGAGCGTTGGTCAAACCAAATGGCATCACTGGAAATTCATACAACCCATACCGAGTACGAAAAGCTGTACGGGGAATGCTCTCTTCCACCACTCCCATCTGATGATACCCGGTCCTCAAATCAAGCTGTGAAAAGATCGCCGCTCCCTTCAATTGATCAAGAAGGTCGTCAATCCTGGGCAAAGGATACTTGTTCTTGATTGTCACCTTATTCAACTCCCTGTAGTCTATACACATACGAAGACTACCATCCTTCTTGGATACAAATATCGCCGGAGCTCCCCACGGTGAGTTACTAGGACATATGAACCTGATTCATACACACCACAAAAGAATTACACTACTAGAAATAAAGATCAACTAAGAAGAAAAATGATTTTATCATAAAGAAATAATTAACGCACCCTTTTTGAAGCATCTCATCTAACTGCTTCTTTATCTCTCCCAACTCCTTGGGCGCCATACGATATGCTGTCTTAGAAATTGGTGCAGACCCCGGTACAAGATCAATCCGGGATTCCACCTCTCTCTTAGGCGGCAGGCCAGGGATCTCCTGAAAAACATCCTCAAAGTCACATACCACTTCCACATCACTAATATCCTTCTTCGGTATCTCCACCGAATATAGGAAACTAGACATAACCAATTCTCCACTATCTAGATACGTATAAGAGAAACGAGGTAATCCTGGGGTATCTATATGAATGGTCCTCTTAGCACAATCAAGGATAACATGGTTCTCCCTAAGCCAATCCATCCCCAAAATAATGGAAAACCCTTCAAACCCCAATACAATCAAATTAACGAGGAAAGTCCTATCCCCAAAGTCTATCACAAAATCTTTACAATGCTCAAATAGAGTAACTGAACCCCCTAGAGGTGTTCCTACGCTCACAGGAACAAGTAAAGGCATAACAGGAATACTCTCTCTCAAAACAAACTGACGAGAAATAAAAGAGTGGGATGCACCCGAATCAAACAAGACACTGTGGATACCGGGAATCGGACCACTTCTCTCGTTCGAGATTGTTTTGAAAAGGAAAAGAAAACGAAAGGTCTGTTGAAAACAGATACAGAGTCGCCACTTGGTCTTTAAGGAACCAAGAAACCTAATTTTTGACTCACCCAAATGGATAAAGGGCACCGGCCCTTCATAACCAAAGAACTTGGTTCGGGGTTTTGGTACGAGAGAGGAAGGAGCCTTTGTCGCGACTAAAACACCCTCAACTCGCCCCGTCTTTCGACGGGCCTCAATTAGCATCCAAATAATCATCTCATACTATGTATGGTTCGGCAATTAATACTATGATAGTATATTACATTACATAAGAAACTTGAAAATGGAAGATCTAAAGATAAAATATCATTCATAAGATCTAAATCAAATATCATACAATGTAAAGTGAAAGATCACACAAATGAACCTAGGAAAAATCGTCTAATCATATATCAATTAATCAAGCTTTCCTAATCTAAAGGGGGACATGAATTGTTCTTGAAACAAATAAACAAAGAAATTGAAATATGCTTAACAAGCTAGTATGATGCATGTTATTCTTTGAGAAAAGAAGATCTCTCAATCCCCGGGACGGATGAGAAAGGATGATTAGATCAAAGGGGAAGCATGAATGTGTGATCAAGTTCATTCCTTATAATCTCCTTGGATTAAGAGTTACAAAAAACCCCAAATCTTGCATGAATGCAATGTATGTATCTAAAATGTGCAAAGGTTGTAGTGTGTTTTTGTGTACATGGATTTCTAGAATGACTTAGAAGTCTAAAATGTGTATGAATGAATGAATGAAATTAACATGGGATATGTACAAATGTAGTATGAACTACTTCCTAAGATATGAACTAATTTGGAATGCATATAAGCATCAAATCAAAGAATGAAAGTTAAAGTATACTTGCTGTGAATAGTGGACAGAACAGTAGCATGATCTTTTGGAATTTGAAAAGAGGGGTTAGGAATGTTTTCAATGCATGATTTTTTATGGAGATGTTCCTTATTGTGTCTAGAACACAACCCAAACGGCCAATCTTGAATATCTATCACATATTGAGAGAAATTATATAAACAATAGAGGTCACTCAGAAACAGAGTTCGTACTGTCGACTGAAATGTTAGAAAATCTTAGAAAATGAAAAAGAATGATCTAGAGGCCCATTTTATACAGAAAGTTTCCTAAGACATTGAATTTTAAGGAAAAAATAAGTTAGGACCACCCCTTTTGGAAAAGTTTTCTGGAAAAGAGGTCGTAAGTTGACCTAGCTGCTGTGACAGCAAAAAACAGAATGTTTGGAAGGAATGTTGGGACCCAAATGGACCATTTCCAAGTACTTCCAAGTCAAACCAAAAATCATGGGTGTTCCCCAATGAGTTAGGAAGACTTTCCAAGTGGCCTTGTATCCATATGTTGAGTATTGTGTTCTAGAAAAATCTTTGAACTCAACTCACTCACTGTTTTGACTCATTGTTTTGAAGATTTTGGAGAAAACAAAGTTTTGTTTCTTGAAACCAAATGAGAGGGATTGAGAGGGGTTTTGAAATAGATGTTTTGAAAACATGTTTTCAACACTCAATAAGGATCATAGCCACTTAGAATACCTACATCAAACTCATCATTTAAGAACCTCCAAGATTGTTGGAGAGATTTATTTTATTTTTGGGCATAACTTCAATACATTCCAAGAATACCTTGGAAGTATTGAGGTTATGATCATCATCTATCAAACATGTTTTTGAGGTCAAGAGCTACTATCCATAAGGATTCACTCACCCCAAACTTCATGTCATCACTTAGATGATGATGAACTAGTAAGTAAATAAAGAAAAGAAAAAGAAATGAGATAAGGAGAGATGAACATATATATAATCAAAGCAAGTAAATAGCAATCAATAGATGATAATCAATGTGATTTTGGACTTGTAGCTTGGTGTTTCACTCATAGATTTTGACATTTGGACATGGAAGTAGCTTCCTATCTCATGAATGCTCAAGAATGAGGGTTGGAGTGGACTTTGAATGTGAAGTATATAGAAGGATGATGGAAGAAAACAAGAATAAAACTCACTTTCTTATGGAAAATCAATGGGAGAAGCTCCCTTTCTCTCTTCTAAACCTATCTCTATCTCTCTTCTTCTCTACAACTTTTCAAGCTTTGCACTTGGCCCCCCCCCAAAATGAAGAGCAATGGGGGGTTTAAATAGGCCAATTTGGGGTGGTTTTGGGGTTTTAGAAGTACTCCCATTGGTCCCAAACAACTGTGAACATAAAACTATGTCGTTTTGGCTTTCAATTAATCAAATTGGACCCCCAAAAAAAATTACAAAAATGGACTCTGCGAGGGATGAGTGCCGCGGCGGCACTGGGCCAGTGCCGCGGCGGCAGTGGGCCAGTGCCGCGGCAGCACTGCTCCTCAGACGCCCAAAAATTTACGTTTAGGCCCCCAGAGGTTCCGGTATTCGCGAAAAGGCCCTATTTTGTCCGAAATTCACAGAAAATGCATACAAACTCCAAATTGAGGTTGTGATATACCGTTGGAAAGGTAATGGAGTCTACTTTACATAAAAAATAGTTCGGGGATAGGTCACTTTGAAAAGTTTTGCGGTATTCGCGATAAAAGCTGATTTGATCGCCTTTTCCACCTTCGAAAATTCAAAATAAATTCGTTTTAAATCCAGGAATTATGTGCGATATACCGTTGGAAAGCTATTGACCTCTAGTATCCATGAAAAATATTTGAAAATTGTTTCGGTGCCCCGATTCCAAAGTCAAATCTTGGTCAAACTGGTCAAACTGGTCAAACCTGGGATTCCCGGGAAGTTCTGGGAACCTCCGGGAGCTCCCAGGAGCCGACGTTTTCGCGCGATTCTCTTTTAAAACTCATTTTAATACTTTTCTAATGATTCCGGTGAATTCGGACGATTTCGGTCAAACTTGGTCAAACTTGGTCAAACTCTGGTCAAACCTGGTCAAACCTTGGTCAAACCGGTCAACGGGGACTTTCGGGGAACTTCCGGGACTTCCGGGGGTCTCTGGGAGCTGACGATTTCATCCAGTTTTACTTAAAAACTCATTTTATCATTTTTCTTACGACATAGCATGTTTTCAGAACTTTGGGACCAAATCTGGGAGTCTTCGGGCTTTCAGGGGTATTTTGGTCATTCTGAGCATTCTGAGAGATAGAGCTGACTTCCAAGAGTCCTTTTGAGTCTTTTACGATCATTGTGAACCACCAAGCTATGGGTCTCCTAAATCTGATAGCCGACAAAATGGGGTGTCTACAGACACGAACATCGGAATGAAAAAGTTTGAGGCTACCTTGCACATTATCATTGCCTGGCATCACTGCAAATGCCCTGGCTGGGGCTGCTTGACCCTGTCTCGTGGCTTGCTTATTCCTAGGAGGGTGAGGACATTCCCTAGCAATATGCCCAGGTAACTGACAATTGAAACACACTTTAGGAGCTACAACCATCTCTCATCTTACCGGTGGTGCTCCAATCTGAGGCACGGGTGGACGGAAACCAATCTGTGGCTGCGGGGCCTACTGACGTTGACCCTGGAAACCCTGATTACGCTGACCACCCTGACCATTCCACTGCTGGTTTTGCTGCCTGAAGTTCCCCTGATTTCCTGGGAACCGCTGACCGCCATATCCTTGTCTTTGATACTGTTGACCTCTCCAACCCTGATCATAAGGCTTAAATCTGTTTCCATTACGTCCTGTATCTTTTTGCTGAGTTTGAGGCCGAGTGTCTCTAGAATTCTCATTGGTCTTCGCCCTTGCTGACCTCTCAGCCTGAAATTTCTGCTCCTTCCGCTCGAACTTCAAAGCCAAATCCACCACTTTGTTAAAAGGCTCACTCTCTGCAAATAACACTGCCTTGGACAAGTGATGTCCCAATCCATCAATAAATTTCTCGTTTTTCTTCTCCTCTGTATCAATCAGATGAGGAGCATATTGAGATAGCTCGTTGAACTTCTTCACATACTCCCATCGACCTACTTACGAAACCTACTTACGTTCCATTCTACATCGACACATGACAATTCCCAATGTGGCCTGACTACTCGTATTAAAAGAAAATGGATATCAAATTCATATCAGAAATAACACATCACCCATGTCTTCATATTACTTTTTATTTATCCATTATCCATAAATCTTTGGTGTCACATTACTCCTGTCTACCCCATAGTCGCATAATGGAAATTCCGAATCAGAAATCGAACAACTAAACCTTTTATATAATAAACAGGCAAAGCAAACCATGTTCTGATCATGCCAATCGATTGGAACAGAGGTTCAATCGATTGGGACAAAAAGTTAAATCAATCGATTGAGAAACATGGCAATCGATTGAGATGTCAATCGATTGTAATCCTATCCAATCGATTGGGAAACATGGCAATCGATTGAGATGTCAATCGATTGGAATCCTATCCAATCGATTGGGAAACATGGCAATCGATTGAGATGTCAATCGATTGGAATCCTATCCAATCGATTGAGAAACGACTGATGTCAATCGATTGGGATTTATGTCAATCGATTGGTACTACGTCTTCTCCAGCAGATTGTAAAAACAGCATATAAAACGTAAACTACAAGCATTTAACCCATCTAAGCTTCATAATAACTTGCATAAACATCACATAAAGGGACCAAGTGAGTTAGAAACTCACCTAGGGTGCGTTTGGATGGGTGTGGGCTTTAAAACTTCCAAAATCTTCTTTCTCTCCTTCTTGCTCTTCTCTTTCTGCCCAGCTCTCTCTCTGTCTCTCCTTCCTTTCTTCTTCTTGTCCTCCCCTTCGTCTTCTTCCAGCTGCCAAGGCAGTGTGTGTGTGTATAGATATAGATATATAGATAGATATATGTATATCTCTCAAGAGGTATGTCTCTCTCTCTCTCAATGGTCTGAAAACAGCCCCAAGGCCAATAAATGAGACATATATATAAATATGGGAGTGCCACACGTTTAAAGCTGAAGGAAAGAAGAAAATATTTCTCAGCTTATGTCAATCGATTGGGACACAAGTCAATCGATTGGTAACAGATATTTGTAGTCAATCGATTAGAATAATGTCAATCGATTGGGATGAATGGCAATCGATTGGGATGTTGACACGTAGTCAATTTAAGTCGGTAAAATGGCAATCGATTGGGAACACTTATCAATCGATTGGTATCTGAAAAGTGTCAATCGATTGGGAAAACTTATCAATCGATTGGTATCTGAAAAGTGTCAATCGATTGGGAAAACTTATCAATCGATTGGTATCAAAATTCACCAAAAGGAAGAGAAAGTTTATACGAGTATAGAAATGAAATACCAGGTCTTATTAATATACCAAAATACAGGGTATTACAAAACCCCTCTTAAAACCCCCCTCATTTTAATCCCAAGAAAGAAAACTCTAGTTTTTTCCAAAATTTTCAAAACAGTGAGTAATCTGAGCTCAAAGATTTTTCTAGAACTCAATATTCAACATATAGATGCAAGGCCACTTGGAAAGTCTTCCTAACTCATTGGAGAACATCCATGATTTTTGGTTTGACTTGGAAGTACTTGGAAAGGGTCCATTTGGCCCCAAACTTTCCTTCCAGACATTCTGTTTTTGTTGTCACAACAGCTAGGTCCACTTCCAACCTATTTTTCAGAAAACTTTTCCAAACGGAGTGGTCCTAACTTATTTTTCCCTTAACCTTCAATGTCTTAGGAAACTTTTTGTATAAAATGGGCCTCTAGATCATTTGTTTTCATTTTCTAAGATTTTTCAACATTTCAGTCGACAGTACGAACTCTGTTTCTGAGTGACCTCTATTGTTTATATGATTTCTCTCAATTTGTGATAGGTATTAAAGATTGGCTTTTTAGGTTGTGTTCTAGACACAATAAGGAAGATCTCCATAAAACATCATGCATTGAAAACATTCCTAACCCCTCTTTTCAATTTTCCAAAGATATAGTTACTGTTCTGTCCACTATTCACAGCAAGCACATTTTAACTTTCATTCTTTGATTTGATGCTTACATGAACTCCAAATTAGCTCATGTCTTAAGAAATAGTTCATACTACATTTGTACATATCCCATGATGATTTTATTCATTCATTCATACACATTATAGACTTCTAAGTCATTCTAGGAATCCATGAACACAAAGCACACTACAACCTTGGCACATTCTAGATGCATACATTGCATCCATGCAAGATTTGGGGCCTTCATGGCTCCTAATATAAGAAGATTATAAGGAATGAACTTGATCACACGTTCATGCTTCCCCCGATCTAATCATCCTTTTTCATCCATCCCGGGGATCGAGAGGTCTTCTTTTCTCAAAGATTAAAATGCATCATACTAGCTTGCTAAGCATATTTTGATTTCTTTGTTTATTTGTTTCAAGAACAATTCATGTCCCCTTTAGATTAGGAAGTCTTGATTATTTGATATATGATTAGACGATTTTTCCTAGGTTTGTTTGTGTGATCTTTCACTTTACATTGTGTGATATTTGGCTTAGATCTTATGAATGATATCTTATCTTTAGATCTTCCATTTCAAAATTTCTTATGTGGTGTAATATACTATCATAGTATTAATTGTCGAACCATACATAGTATAAGATGATTATTTGGATGCTAATTGAGGCCCGTCGGAAGATGGGGCGAGTTGAGGGTGTTTTAGCCGCGACAAAGGCTCCTTCCTCTCTCGTACCAAAACCCCGAGCCAAGTTCTTTGGTTATGAAGGGCCGGTGCCCTTTATCCATTTGGGTGAGTCAAATTAGGTTTCTTGGTTCCTTAAAGACCAAGTGGCGACTCTGTATCTGTTTTCAACAGACTATTTTCTTTCTTTGATCAAAATCAAATTTCAAACAAAAACTAACAAAGTAGTGGAATTCCGGTGTCCACACTTTCACTACTACAAATCCTTAGAAAAGTAAAGTACACTTTTTACATCTTGATTCTGACGAGATCAATTTTTGGCGCCGTTGCCGGGGATTGCAAATTACTACCTTTAGTTTTATAATCTTAGTTTAGTTAATTCGTAAATATTAGATTAGTTTTTTTTTCCTTTTCTTATTTTTCATTTTATTTTGAGTCACTAACTTTTCTTTTTATTTTGTAGTTTCTCGAGTCATCAAATTCTAACATTTCAGGGAGGAATAGCTTAGCACATCACATCAAAGGAGCTTACGCAAATCAATTAAAAAAAATTCAAGTAAATTGCTTCTTGTGAAACTCGCTTTAAATCACTGTAAGTCAGGGCGCTGTGACGCACTATTTGCATTAGTTTAGGGTTAATTGCACTGCATTAGCTAGGACACCCAGGACGCTGGGAATTGACGTGGTCACTGCATTATAGGATAATTTGCATGTATCATAATAGTTGAGTGCTTGTTATCTTAGTTGCATGATTGCTATTTGTTTTTTTTATTATTATTTGAGTCAGTTTTTGTTTTTAGTTTATTTTCTTTTAGTTTATGTTTGGTACACGCTCAAGTAAACCGGAATTAAAACCCTGCGATCTTGAACTTGAACGTACATTAAGAGTTAACAAGTATTCAAACATAACTTTTAGAACTAGGTTAAACATAGACGACAAATTAACTCCGACACCATCGTCGTTGTTTGAGTCTGAAATACGTAGTACCCTTAAAAACCTAAAAAAAAAAAAACCACACTTTATTAACGTAGAACCTATTCCAACGGCCGACATTGGAAATAATCAAAACAATAGAAATAACAATAATAACCCTAATATACCGCCACCTCCTCCACTTAAAGATTATTTTATTCCTACGACTTACACGCCATAGGCTGGTATTGAATTACCGGAGGCGACGACATCTCACTTTGAGATAAAGTCGTCTACCATCTCGCTACTTCCTTCTTTCCATGGCGGTATAAATGAAGACCCTTATCAGCACTTAGGGGATTTCCAAGATATATGCTCTACTTTAAAAATCTAACATTTCACTGATAATGAATTAAAACTGCGTCTCTTCCCATTCTCTTTAAAGGATAAAGCGAAGTATTGGCTTCAATCACTTGAGCCAAACACGATTAAAACTTGGGAAGCCTTACACAAAGCATTTTACAAAAGTTTTTTCCAATCACAAGAACTAATCAGATAAGAAAATCTATAACTAATTTTGTGATGCAAGATGGGGAAACACTTTATGACACAGGGGAGAAATTTAAAGAATTATTACGTTCCTGTCCACATCATCATGTTCCTAAGTGGCAGTTGGTACAGGTCTTTTACGAGGGACTTATTCCCTCAGTCCGTAATACCGTCGATGTCGTTTCTGCGGGTACCTTCCTACACAAAAGCGCCGATGAGGCCTGAAAAATTTTTGAAACATTAAGCGAGAACTCGATGCATCAGGCTGTGTCAATACGTTCTGAGTGGTATCATCTGCAACCCAAACGTGAGGTAAAGTTTGAGTCAAGCCACTCAATAGAATTTCAGGAACTATCTAAAAAACTTGACCGACTTTTAACAATGAACCAAAGGACAGCCCCACCTGCTCATGAAGTATGTGCAATATGTTCCGATCCGTCACATTCTATCCTTGCATGTCCATCGGCAAGTCAATTTCCAGAATTCGTAGAACAACACATTAATTCTATTCAACAATACCCACGAAATAATTATAATTCGACTACTAATAATCCGGACGCGCCATGGAGAAACCATCCTAACTTTTCGTGGAAAAATAATGATAATAATCCTAATGAGGCGACTAATTTTCCTAATGCATATCGACCTCAGTTTCAACCTAATCAATACCAACAACCGCCTCCTAATCCGAACCCTCCAAGGGGTAACGTTTTTGAGGAAAAGGTGTTGGCGTCCCTTAATAAAATTAAAACACAAGTACAGGCACAAGCACAAATAGTGCACTCACACACACAATCCATTGCGAAGCTTGAATCCCAAATGGGACAACTAGCTACTGTAGTGAGTCATAGAAACGAGGGGACGTTGCCTAGTCAAATAATTCAAAACCCTAAGGGACAATACGAGGTTAAGGGGTCGAATGAGCAGGTAAACGCCGTCTCAACTAGGTTGACTACACGAGAGGAAGAGGTAATAGGAATTCCGAATGAGAATGTGATAGATATGAACATCAACTCTAGCATAAAGAAGGGTAAGGACGCGAGCCAAAATAAGAAAGAAAAAGAAACGACCCTGACTAATCATATACTGAAATTGCCCTTTCCACCAAACGTCATTGAACCATCAAATTTTCCAAAGAAATGGTCAAAGGTTGAGGATATACTCGAGGTATTTAAACAAGTTAAAATCAATATTCCATTCCTCGATGCTATTAAACAAATTCCCGCTTACGCTAAATGTCTTAAAGACCTATGCACTCAAAAACGTACCTAGAGGAATCATCGAGGACGTCTTAGTTAAAGTTGATCAATATTTTTATCCTGTCGATTTTATGGTCCTTGACACTGAACCTGTCCTAGATGCTAGGAAACACACTCCTGTCATCTTAGGCCGTCCATTCTTAGCCACCGCTAATGCGCGTGTCAATTGTCGAATGGGGGTGATGAAGGTGTCATTCAGGAACTTGAACTTAAAATTAAACATGTTTAATGCTGTTGATCAACCTCCCAAAGACAATGATTATCTCTGTATAGTGGGTAGTGAGGTTACACGACAAATTGAACCTACTAATGCACTACACATGGGTAAGGAGAATAATATAGTGAGTATTAATGCAAATAACCTGAACCCTAACGATGAATTTACTCGGAAGGTGAGAAATCGATGTGAACATAAGCAAGATGAACCGTTAAATGAATTGACTCATAGTGATATTCTTTCTACTTTCCACCGGAGTCTCCCTGATATCTTAAGAGGTTCACAATCCGAGTTACGACCTCCATGAGTCTTGAGCTAGCTTGGTCTAGCTGAAGACGTAAAAGATAGCGCTTCTTGGGAGGCAACCCAAGCTTTAATTCGTTTGTTTTGCTGATTTTTGACTATTTTTTGGTCGTTTTGGTCTATTTTTTAGTTTTTGGACAGGTTTGGGGGTTGGAGTAAAGTTATTTTTAATTTATATACATAAAATATGTGAAACAAGAGAAAATACCATTCTCGCGCGCGCGAGACATCGCTCGCGCGGCTTGCTCGCGCGAGAATGTGCCTTAGTTTTTTTTCTAACTTTTTTTTTATGACCCCTCATATTCATGTCGTGCCTCAGCTCGCTGGCGCGAGGCTACCTCGCTCGCGCGAGCCTAAAAAAAATAAAAATAAAAAAATATATTTTGTCTCGCGGAGGGATTCGCGCTCGCGACCCCCCCCCCCCCCCCCCCCCCCCCTCCCCCCCCATTTCTGGATTTTCTTCTTTTGTTTTCTTCTATTCTCCTCCCATCTCTGGTCAGTGGTTTTTACTCTTCTGTTTTTGTTTCTTAGGTCCTTTTAGATTGAGTCGTTTGTTATTTTCATAAGTTCTGGTTATCTTTTCTTTCTTTTTATAGTTTATTTTCGCGTTGTTTTCATAGTGTTGTTAATTCTTATAGTTTATTTAATTTCGTTTAGTTTAGTTATAGTTCTTTTAGCTTCTTTTATTATTTTCTTTGTTTGTCTTTTATCAAGAAGTAACAGGTAACATTGAACTTTATTGACATATTCCTTTGTGTTAACCTGTTTGTGAGTGCTGAGATCGAGGTATTATCGTTCCTTCTCTACGTACTTTCCTTTCTTACGTTTTATTGTTTCATTGGGGACAGTGAAAGGTTTAGGTTTGGGGGTATGCACACGCATTCACATTATACTGCAATTTTTCAAAATTTTAAGTTATTGATACTTCTTGTTATAGTACTTTGATTGTTATAGAATGGTAAACAAAAGAAGATGTGGTGAAACATTTGTTGAAGTCATGATGCGACGTTTATGTTATGTATCGTTTGAATCGTAGTTTTATATCATAGATTTGCACACAAACCTATGCACTACACGTAGTTGTTTGAATACATGTTTGATGTGAACTATAATATGATTCGGATTTCTAGATAACACATAGTGTGGAGACTAGACCCGGTGAGCTTTTGAGCCTATCTTTTCTTTTGAGAGGGTTATAAATACATTGTGTTTGTCAAATTTTATTAAAATAGCGCATTAATTTGTTGTTTAGTCTCATTATTCTTGTTTTGGTTGATAGTCAAGTTAAATATTTGCTACCATGCTAAATAATCTTCCGTCGTAACATTGAAGAACCATATCACCATAGGAAATGATGGTAGGCTCTCTTTGTTTATCACCGACCGAAATGATAAAATTTCCTTAGTTCGCCCATTTAAGCCGTTAAAATGTTCTGTTTCTTTAATCACTGTTACCCTTGTTTTTGCTCCAACTTGACCAACTTGGAGTTTACCACTGAGAGATTCGTCAACTTTTAGTGGTATTAAGGCGATGTGTTGATTGAGAAGAACAAGAAAATAAGATGGTGTTTGGGGAAGTTACCTTGGTATTCACTGAATATTCGTTTCAGAAGAATGAAAAGGAAAAGAAAAGAAATGTTAAAAAAAAAGAGGTTGAAAGAAGAATCAGGTTGAAAAAAAAAAGAAGAAGATGAAAGTTGAAAGAAGAGAGAATGAAAGAAATTGAACATGCCTTACAATGCCATTCTGAAACTACTTGATGAATCCTTTCTATTCTTTTTCATTTCCCGAGCCACGTTACAACCTTTGAAAATTCCTATTTGATCCTAGGAAACATGGTTTGGATATGTAAACGATGGGAGGGGGATTAAAATATGGTAACGATTAATTTTTCTTAACTGTTGGCATCCTATCCATGAGACTATTGTTCTTTCATGTCATGCGTCTTTTTCGAGTCATATGTGAGCATTTCTCGTTTTGAAAATATATTTCTTTGCTCACATATTTTAGAAAAATTACACCTGTTTCTGAGTGTTTTATTTGAGAGTGTAATTAACATTGCGAGATTCGTAGTCGAAGCATAGTTTGATGGTTATCCGAGTTATAATCCAAGTTCATGACATGCGCGTGTTCATTTGACTACCACATCACACACGTGCAATTTTATGAGAAACTCTATTGATTTATATGTTTCATGTGCTTAGGATTGTGTTTCATGATTTAGGTGGACGTTTGATTGCGTTTCTTCTTGTTCGTTCTTCTATTTCGAATCATTGTTTTATAATAAGGAGTATTGACTATTATATTTTTCATTTTTAAATAAAACTCTTTAAATTTACAAGTTAATAAAGATGGTTGTGGGTGACTTGTTGACGAGAACCCTTACGAGACTTCACTCGTCCAACTGGGGACACCTAGAGGTTTAAAAGGCTTGTTGCATATGCTAAATGCAATCGTGATCCATGCGAAAATGGAGTAGTATGTTATTAGAATTTTAATTTTTATTTAAGTTTTGCTCGAGAACTAGCAAAATGTAGGTTTGGGGGTGTGATCGGGAGAGAACAAATCATATTTATACGCCTTAACGCGCATTTTTCAATACCTTTTTATCCTTTTTTTGTATGTTTTTACTTTATTTTCTATTTTTTGACAGGATTTGGAAGAAATCAAGTATACCAGGCTAAACAGGGTGAAAAAGCACAAAGAAAGAAGCTGAAAAAAGACAATCGCGCGCGCGGCCCGCTCGCGTGAAATTCCAGAAATCGCTCGCGCGACCCGCTCGCGTGACTTCCCAGTATAGCGCTCGCGCGGCCCGCTCGCGCGACCTGTGTAAAAATCAAATACGTGTATTTCAGTGTATTGAATACTCCTGTTCAAATGAAACTGCCTAATTGCGTCCAGACTATAAAATATAGCAGTTCCAGTGCAATTCGGGTTAGGAAAGCTTTCAAAACTTGCCTAAAATCTATATATACACTATTTTACTTCAATTAAAGGGTTAGACATTATTATACACATATACATACAGCCATATACACTGAAATTCCAACCATTGAAGAGGAAAAAGTAAGGAGAAGAAGAAGAAGACCAAGGATTCACATGGCCTCCTTCATCAACCTCTTGCCGTTCATCAATTCTATGGCCAAGCAAACCTAGATCTAGGGTTTCATAGCCAAGTAATAGGGTTTTATTTATATTTTTCTTTTAATTTTATTATGTATGGATGACAGTTACATGTTTCGAGGATTTTTATAAATAAATCGAACTTCTATTGATTAAATCGTTACTTTCAAAATCTATTCTTGTCTTAGATCTATTTTGACTGTGATGTGCTCAATGATCTATATTTGCTTTGCTTGTATGGATTATTTACATGTAATGGTGCTTTATTGAATTGTGCTATCAAGTATCCGAATAGTCAATGCCTAGGTTAGATGGATTATGTCACAACCCTAGTTTAATGTGGGATAATTCATGCTAACCGAAGATAGATTATGTTGGTGCTTGAACCATAATTATTTTCTTGACGGAGGAATTGGGCTTGTAGCTACAATTCCCCATTATCATCCAACTTAATAATCTAATTGAATGCATAAATATTCCTATTATGAAGCTAGTGGTGGATTTGCAATCCTAGATTCTTTTAAACATATTTATAAAAATACTTTTAAATCGCTTTCATAATTTAGATTTAATTTCATTAGTTTCATTAATTTAATTAAATTCAAATCAAAATCTCGTTTTCATAATTAATTAGATTTAGGTTTTAAAATTAAGAGTCGTAGTAATTCAATTTCTGTGAGTTCGACCTTTGCTTTCACTACTACAAATCCTTAGAAAAGTAAAGTAAAAATTGATCTCGTCAGAATCAGTGTGTTTGGCTAAGTTTTTTAGGTTGGGATATCAATTATGTGTTTGGTTTAGAGGACTTTTTTATTTTGGAATATATGGGTAAATTGGTGATTTGACATTACTTAGTGGTTGGGAGTAATTGATTTCACATAAATGAGGGGTCATTTGTTCAAAAAAAATTTAGGGGTATTAGTAAAAACAGGTTAGAGTTTAAGGGTATTCGTGTAATTTACCCTAAATACTACCTTGTTTTACTCATATAACAATGAATCTTTTAGGTTGAAAGGGGATATCTATAAGCATTTAAATATTTGAGGCTAACTGAGTCAAATCTCAAAGTGAGATAGATTTCTTAGTTTAAAAGGGGCAATTTGAAAATTTTAAGTGGGGACACAAATGCTTTAAGTATAGATTAGATAATGTAGATAAACGATTTTTAAAAAGTTGAGTGGGGGCAAGTCCCCCCCCCCCCCCCCCTGAACTGGCTGTAGCTCCGCCCCTGGGTAGGTTCCATTAACTTAAGGAATGTCAATATCCCTAGAAAGTTGTTTTGAGGGTTCAACAAAGCGATGCCAGTCTTCTAATATGGTTGTTCTCTTCACTAAGTAAAAAAGATAGGTAATTACTTACAAGCAGATAATACATACCTTGGTTGTTGTATACATTGTTAATTGAAACTTAATTTTACATATATTTTCTTTCAATTTTTTTTATAACCCTATACGAAAATTGATTGCAACTCATTTGCACATATTCTTTCACTTGCCTCGTCCACCTTGTATAACTTTGACCTTTCTCTTAAGATAAACTATCAACCCAAAGCCTCAATAATAAACCATCCCTCCATCCCATATTTAGAGTACTGTGTTTCATTTTGGGATGTCCCAAATTTATGTCCACCTTTAAAAAGTCGATGAATATTTTTCACTAAGTTTACAATTTTACACTCACTATTTGAGGTTAAAGGTCTTTTATAAAGGTTAAAAGAAGAGTTTGATTTCCAATTTGATGTACTGGCGGTGTCATTTCAATTTCACGCTAGTCCATTTTGGCAGCAATTCAATGCCAAATCTTTTGGGCTTTCAATTTTTTTATTTTTTCACAAAGAAGTTGGCGCCTAAACTGTTCAGTTTTAGGATGAAATATTTTACTAGGTGTTTAAGATATTATGAGGCGCAATTTTGGAAGAATATGTTTTCTTTTCATGCAATAATGACGATCCCTGAATAAGTTGGTTTCTCTAAGATGGACTCATAATATGGGACGGAGGGAGTAGATGATTTTTACTCTTTGAAAATCATCTGGCACAACTTTAATTCTAAGTGCCTAATCATAAATAGCTAATTTTTTTGTATACATCTAAATCATACTTCGTTATCATTACATAACGAAGCAAATATTTTTTGCATTTATAAATCTATATGCCTGTGTTCATCATTTACATACTCCGAGTAACTCGCCCCCCAAAAGCGAATTCCTAGGTGCGCCAATGATAGTGAGCGCCCCCTCCCCCCCCCCCCCCCCCCCCCCCCCTCCCCCCTCTCTCTCTCTCTCTCTCTGCGCGCGCGCGTGCGGGGTGTGTCTTTTTTTTTTTTTTCTTTTTTTTTTTTGTATGTTTATGGTGTACAAGTGTATAGATGTTTATGTTACCTGGACTCTCCTACTACCCTCAAGTACCCGATCCCTGTGTCCGTCCCCTGTACCCAATTCGGACACTCAGATCCTCCACAGGGGATGTTGAAAAGGTAAGAAGACGCTCAAAATTGTGGGCAACAAGGTTTCTAACTATAGATATTAAGAAACATAGTATGTTTATACGTTCAGAAAGTGTCCGCATACCTGCATCCAATGTTTAGACACATGTTCTCGGATCCTAAGATTTGGATTTAGAGGAGAACTGACACCTAGATAAACACCCGCAACCAACACCCAAATTGGAGTCTGGGTAACATTGATAGATGTGCATGTATTGTGTATGCACATTGCACAATGGTCTCTCTCTCTCTATATTTATGTTTGCGTGTGTATGAATTTATATATATATACATATATATACGGCCAGGCTCTTAAGTGAACTGAGTCGAGTGAACATACCCGTTGTTTTTTGCCTTGCGTATACGTTCAGAAGGTGCCCGCATACCCGTATCCAATGTTTAGACACATGTTCCCGGATCCTAAGATTTGGATTTAGAGAAGGACAGACACCTAGATACACACTCGCACCCGACACCCATACCGAAGTCTGGGTAACATTGATAGATGTACATGTATTGTGTATGCACACTGCACAATAGTCTCTCGCTCTATATTTATGTTTGCGTGTGTATGAATTTATATATGTATATATATATATATATATGGCCAGGCTCTTAAGTGAACAGGGTCGAGTGAACATTGTTTTTTACCCGCGGGTTCTTTTAAGGCAAAAAACAATGTTCATTTTGTATGTTCACTCGACCCTGTTCACTTAAGAGCCTGACCGTATATATATATATATATATATATTAAAGCATAGATGTGTATATAACGACCCATTTGCACCCAGTCTGACCACTGCTTTTCCTTTTCTTTGGCTAGTTAAACCACTACTTGAAATCTAGCGGTCGTACTGTCTTCCTACGTCGTCCTCATCTGCCTCACTCGCCAACTTCTTCTTAGCCCATATTGATAATTACTGGTGAGATTTCTCATAGTTCATTTTAGCCTTTATTTACTTATTTATTATTTATTCCCTGGTTTATGAGCATGCTATGTGATATCTATATCAGTGACGTCCACCTGTTTGATAATTTGTTTCAAACATTTATGTCTTGTTCTGGAACATTAATTTAAATTCATTTCAATGCGTTTTGGCAAATACTGTGAAACCCATTTATTCGCCTTCTGATCGGTATTCAAACTTGATTCTTTCTGAACTTTTCTTCTATATCACTGTCTGAAACTAATTAGAATTCTTTAGTGAGTGTTATTTGTATTATTTGCACTTTTGCAGTATCCTTGGACTTTGAAATATGTTGGTTCAATCCATTGCTTTGTGGGAAAATTAAGTACTTGCTGTTGCTATTATTCAGTTCAAGTTCCTTCTTTGGGTCTGGATATGCGCTCATATAAGAATTTAAATGTTATTTTCAGGTGTTTAGTGTTAATTATCATTTTTTTTTTGCAGTTAACATATTCGAGAATATTAAGAGGGCAGACGGGGGTGAAACAAGAGAATAATACTCCCGGAAACATTGTGCCTGTCACTGGACAGGTGTGCTTTGACTTTGTATCTATTTCGAGTATGAAAATGCCTATTGATTCTACAAAATGCAGTTGATGTTATTTTTTGGTTTCCTTGTCTTTCTATGCTATTTTCATCATTTGGTCTTTATAGAAGAATGAGTTTTTTTTTTTTTTTTTGATATGATGTCACTTGCTCTTTATTGAGGAACTAGAAATTGTCCGTGCCCATAATCACTATCGAAAAGCAGTTTGTTTGGATCTAAATTAATCATATCGTTAATTTTTACAATATTTAATTTCGAGAGTGGGAATGATGTATAGAGAAATGCAAAAGGTTTAAAAAGTGGGGGGAAGTTTCAAATTCTTCAAAATTTAAACTTTAGCAAGTGGTGACTAGAGGGAACTTTGGACCCTTAGACGAAGACATTCATCAAGGCTCCAAAGTATCCTAGTTCAACTCTAGTTCAATATCTCTTTTCAGAACAACTCTAGTCCAGTATTTGTATTTAGTGGTTTCCAAACTCAATAAAATAGCCTAAAATGAACTCTGAAATTAAACATAATTTAAACCAGAGATGTGGTTACTATCTTCCAAACACTCATTTGCAACCATGCAAGATTCAAGGATTTAGAGAATATTATTAACATTGAAGCTTCAAAGAGCACAAATGTCATTCTAAGCCACCTCCTAGATAACTTATGTCAATGTTTAACTGTGTCTAGACTACTGTATAATAGTTCAGAACACTACAATATTGCTAATTTGTTGCAACCCATCTTTGGCCTGCCTAAATAAACAAATTGAATCTAAGAACTCCCGACTTGGGAAACCTAGCTGAAATCACAGATCTTGTATCTCCTCAAGGGAGCAAAAATGTGAATCTATGCGATTCAGATCATGTTGACCAACAGTAGAAACGCAAAACCATTCAAACCCCATTAATCTGATAGAGCTCCAACACACAAATACAACGAAACCTAGAAGTGTTCAAAAACATGGAGGAAAAAAAAACAACATGACAATCAATACAAAAACAGTTCAAATCTTGCTTAGAATTAATAGATCGATCTCAAACATACCTTTGTGTCCGTAGATCAAATTTTCGAGAGCGTAGTGTCTACGTCACCGGAAGTTTTCTACAGACATGAAAACAGAAGCTTACATCAATCGAAGAACACAGATTTGAAGAAGAGTAAGAAGCAGATCGAAGAACTTACCAGAGCGGGATCGTCAAATCGTTTAAAAATATGAAAACCTCTTTTTAATTGATGTTTTCGTTTTTTTCCCAAATTGTAAAATATATATATAATCGTAACCAAACTAGTATCCAGTTTTCGTTTTTTGAAAAAATGCAAACAAAAACAGAAAATCGAAAACCACAACGTTACCAAACGTGTTTAAGCCAAGTTATAAATTAAGGCCAATTTTACAATGAGAATGGTAGAGCAAGGATTTTTCTTTAATTAGAGCCTATTAACTAACGGTACTCACAGAATTCATGAAATTACCTAATTGCAATGTTCTAAAAATCGCTAGGCGCTAGTCGGGCGGCAGAGGGGGGCCTAGCGCCTAGGAGCCTAGGCGGGGCCTAGGCAGATTTTTTTTATAAATAAAATTAATTATATAATATATATACGAGTTATGTGGTGTTAATTAAAAATAATTATAGATTTGTGGTTCAAATAATATATATATAAAGAGGTTATGTCATTTATGTGCTGTTTTTTTGGAAATAAGTAACGATTATTAGAAGGTTTTAATATTTAAAAAACTATTAGGGATCTCTCCATAATTAACTTAAACCTTAAGTGTATATATATACTAATGTTAGGGTTTTTTTCCAAAGAGTCAGACCAAAATAAGACTCTCTAGCATTCTCACCTTAGCCCGCCTAGCACCGCCTATCCCGCCTAGCACCGCCTAGAGGCCGACTAATCCACTGGCCGATTTTCACAAATGCCTAGGGAAAATCTCGGCAGGCTGGCACCGCCTAGCGCCTAGGCGGCCGCCTAGGCCGATTTTTAGAACACTGTCTAATTGCCCTCATTTAGGAGTCTGATTCTATCAGTAACGTTGTGTAAAGAGATTGGATCGTTTGAGAGAGAACTCTACCAGGTGACAACTTCACCAGAATGTTTGAGAGAGATTGAAGAACAGAGATTCGATTGTTCAAAGGTTGAAGAAATAGAGTCCATCTGTAAGTTTTCATGTATATTCTGGAACTTCTAGGGTTTTTTGCTTCCTGCGATTCCAAAAACATACAGATTCTAGGGTTTTTTTGTTCCTGCGATTTCAAAATAAATGATTTCAAAGGGTTTTGAAAAGTTACCCTCATTTTGATTTCGAAAATATGTTGGGTTTTGAGATTTCGAAATCAAGCATACACGATCAATGTGAAGGGTTTTCGTTTTGTGATTTCAAAATCAATGAACTAAAAAGGGTTCTAAAAATTTCTTCTTCCCCTTTTGACTCCGAAAATGTATAGGGATTTGAGGTTGTGGGCAACTTAGGGTCATATTTGCATGTCATAGTTGGTGGATGCTCACACTCATATTTGCATGTCTTTGTATTGTATCCTGTGATACAGAATGTGGTCCCAAAAATTTGTGATATAAACAACTTGGCTTATGGAGGTTTGCATAGACTATGTATATTCCAGAAAAACAGTAGCATATCGGAGATTTGCATATTCCAGAAAATAAAAATAAAAATTAGAGTTCAAATAGAGAGAGAGAGAGAGAGAGAATGGTCTCTTTTATAAGCTAAATGAGGCCATGAGAGGCAAAAAGGTCATATACACAAATTGTATTCTCACGCGCAGCATAAACGTAACGTTTTTGACGGCTCAAGGAATAGAGGGGGTGTTACTGCCAAACTGGTATACATGAGGGGGTCAGTTTGTTCAGAAAAAAAGATCAGGGGGTATAAGTGAAAACCGGTGATAGTAGAGGGGGTGTTTACATAATTTGCCCAAAATTAAATTAGAAAACCAAATTGATGAAGCAATTTGGAGAGCAATTTCGGATTTTGATGAAGCAGAAATGGCTCTGCGCAGAGCCTTAAGGGTCTTCTATCCCTCTGATTTTTCATGGTTCTCCTAACTTTTCAAGTTATTTGTCTATAGCTTTGTTGGTCATATATATGTGGTTGTATATGCAACATATGTGGTAGTTGATCGGAGAATATGCTATGTTCTTGAGAAACATAGGTGAAATGAGGACAAAATAGAGATGTTCGGTGTGTGATCCGGTGGAGATGAGGACAGAATAGAGATGTTCGGTGTGTGATCCGGTGAATATTTGAAAATGTTTTCTGATGTAAACTTGACCACATGGAGCTTGTCTGTCACGTTTTGAATCACAGGAAAACTTACTTATGATGACCGCTGGATATACCACGGAGCCACATGTAGGGTGAATACAAGGCTGCCTAAATTGAAACTTATTACTGTACTCGTAATTCGTAACACCTTAGCACCGTCTTCACCAACGGCATTAGAGATCAATGTGGTCTTGTTTAACCAGTGGTGGACTACGAATTCTGCGCTACTGCTTTGTTTCTCTACCACCTGTCTCCTGCACTACTTCTTCATCATCTTCTCAGCCCACCAGTTGTCGTGCCCGAGGTTTCATGGACAAAACCACCAGCAACTTCAACAACCAGACCTCTTCATTCTCTGCCTTAGCTCAGTCTAGTAGAAGGTACTTTCTTTTCCCTCTGTTTTGTTTCCGAGAAATGAAGAAAACAAAAGCAACAAACTCTTAATTTTATGTATTTTGTTCGGAAGCTTCTTTTTGTTATCATGTTAACCAAACAGAGGGAGTGTTCTGTCTCTGTGTGTGTGTGTGAGTGTGTTTTCAATTATGAAGTGCTTTGATAATATGGGCACTGATTTGATGGTTATGGCAGTGGAGGTAGAGGCAGAGGCAAAGGATCGGAGATAAAAGATAATCATGAGAGGTCGCGAGGCCATGGCAGTGGCAGTGGTGGCGGTGGTGGCAAAGATAAAATTGATGCTTTAGGAAGGCTCTTGTATGCATCTTTCACTTCTTCATTGATAATTTTAGTTTTTTTTTTAATTAGTTGTTTGATGTTTTCTTAATTCAAGAGTGCTATGTTTTTTGTTCTGAAGAATATATCTGAATTTGCAATACTGATTGCTTATCCGTTTCCTAAAATCATGATATCCTTGATCAATAAGAATCCATAATTTAATACAAATTTCTACTGCTCGAAATTCAAGTAAAAAAGTCAGGGCTTATTAGAATTGGTGTTTAAATGAAAATTAGAGTTGAAGAAACAGAAAGTACAAATCAAATTGAATCAAGTATAATTAAGATGAAAACAAAAGACCACTTGATTAAATGAATATTAAAATTTATGAACTTCGATGCTTAGCTTTTGAATTGATTTCTACTTATTGCTTTGACAGAGAAAGGAATATTCATTGCACAAATTTAAGATGGTCGATTCACGCGATTAAGTTTTAGTTTTAGTTTCGTTTTGAACTTGCAATAATGATACTGCTATAGGTGGTAGTAGCTGTTGTTGTTGTTTTTTTTTTTTTTTTTTTTTTTTTTTTTGTCTTGGCTTACTTTGCTCTTCTTTTGTGATAACCATGGTTGATTGTGGTACTACTTTTTGGATTCAAATAACCAGAAAATTTTCATTCTCTTTTGACTTTTTCATCGTTTACCTAGCAACACAAGGGAACATAAGAACAAAATTATTATATGGTGATGTTCCACGTACATGAACTGTGATTATTCGATCTTTTGGCATATCTGTAATGTTTACAGGACACGTATATTGCGGCACATGGCTTCTGAGTTGAACTTGAATATGAGGAGTGATGGGTATGTAAGAGTTGAAGATATACTGAGGTTAAATCTGAAAACATTTGCCAATGTTCCCTTAAGATCGCACTCAGTCGATGAGATTAAGGAGGTCAGCTCTGAATGTCTTCTAATCTTCTATAGTCTCGTTCATATGTATCCATTTCAGCATAGACGCACAAACACATACACACACTTGATATATGTTAAGTGTGTTGTTTTACAGGGCAGTTCTTCACGATTTCACTCAGTTATGTTGTAGGTTACCTAAATCTTTCTCTCGACCCTTTTATGTTTTCTTCATTTCTCTCTCCCTCCTCTCTTTGGCTCACCAATTTACTAGCTTCTTTCCGTGATAAATAAAGGCTAATGCTAATGCCAAAGCTACATATGCTAATGCCAAAGCAATCCGTTAGAAATTTCTAACGGTTAGACTTTAAGCGTTAGAAATTTGTAATGCATTGCTTTGACATTAGCACTTCATGTTTTGGCATTAGCATTAGCCTAAATAAACACTGCCAGTAATTAAAAAAGAAGAAGAAGGATTCAGTTCCCTGCTATGCATTGGTATCATTCATTTTTGTTAGTTTCACTGTTACAGTTCTCCTAACGCCCACGAATGTTAATTCAGTTGGAAATTGCTAGCATTGAGTTTATATAATTGATCCGTAGGTCATCGACATATTTAACCTTCTTTAGTTTTGGGATTAGTATAACTATTAACATGTCTCAACTGTTTAACGATACAAAGCAAATTTCAGTTAACTGTAAAATTTCATTCTAAAATCGCACATGGGGTCACCTACGTAGGCATTACTCAGATGGATGGTCTACTCTATTATGAGCACTGTTGAAAGTTGTTTGTTACCAAATCTGTTTCCTGACCCCAAAACTATAAGTTCTTTTTGGCTGCCTCATATTTTACTACATATACACTATTTACCTCCTTTGTACACACCTTGCTCCTATAGGGTCAAGGTTTTGTTTAGTTAAGTTGCATGTGGTACTTTGTGGGTTGAAGTAATTTCCGTTCACATCATCTATGCCACCTTCTGTATTGGATGTTTGGGAATTTATATAACCGGTTCACTTACGAACCACGGAACTGGTTCTTTGCCTTCCAAAAGTGCCCCTTAATGTTTTGTTTGTCTCACCAAATGCATATTGTTCTTCCCTATTTGATTGTATACCAAATAACAAAAATCTGTTTGGTCATTTGCTGCAGGCTGTCAGAAAAGACAATAAGCAGCGGTTCAACCTGCTGGAAGCAAATGGGGAGCTTTTGATACGCGCAAACCAAGGGCACACAATAACGGTAACTTATCCTCCTTAAATTACCAGAATGTAGCTTATGAATTTAAAAGAGTTGTTGTAATTAACCTGTGACTCTATTTGTTGGCATGAGTCTGTCATGTTGTTACCGCTCCTTCAGCCTATTCTTAAACTTTCTACTCGAGTAGAGGTTCTGTATTTGATGATCTATGATCTTATTGAAGCGTCCTTCATTTGCGTAAGCAGGGCCTCTGTTGGGTAGTGAACATTCTCTTTAATGAAAAAATTGGTCATTCATTTTGTGTATAGACGAGCCTCGACAGCGATATCTAATGATTCTGATCTTCTTAGACGAGTGATTTGATACACTAATAAACTCTTCTGCTACGAAGTTAAACAAATCCTTGAACTTTTAAAATGCATGTCTGATAATGTGTCCACATTTATAGATTGGACCACACACAAAGGATACCAGTGTGCCCGACCTTCAGAGTCCTGGCCTATCATGTATTATCTGTATTGATCAGTGACAATTATGTTGCTATTACTGTTTAATTTTCATGACCTTAGAAGTAGAATTGCTTGCTTCTTAAAAATTTTGCTTATTTTTCTTCTGTTTTTGATAGACGGTTGAAACTGAAAGCTTATTAACACCAATCCTTTCCACTGAAGAAGTTTCAGGTGAAGATACTTCTATGGATTGCCCGTGGTGTATTTGTTGTTTCTGGTTATAGTTTCCCGGTTGACATTTTACTTTGCAATCTTTGTTGCTTCAATGCTATGCAGTGTGTGTACATGGGACATACAAAAAGTTTTTGGAATCAATTATGGAGCATGGTGTCAAACGCATGAAAAGATTGCACGTGCACTTCTCCTGTGGATTGCCAACAGATGGTGAAGTAATTAGTGGTGAGATGTTTGTAGGTAGTTCTAGCGCATATTGCTTTTTCCATTTGTGACTTATTTTTTTGGAAGCAATCATGATGTAACTGCCTGTGGTGTCCTTGATATGTTGTATATGTGTGACCTACTTAGCAACATTAGTAAGGGTTTGGGATGATCTTGATACTATTTCTAATTTCTGATAATAAAAGAGCATATCCAATGGGGTAGGCAAAACAGGTAAGCGACTACCATAACCACCACATTTAGCTCCCAAGGTAAAAAAAAATTGCACTCCAATGAGAGATCCAAAATTGCTGAGATGGATTGGCGAATTTGTCTCCCTTTGGAATAGAGATGGTAGGGATCTGAAAATTCGAGGGAATTCTTTAGCCCTTGGATTGCAATAAAAAACTATATGGTTAGGAGTATGTCTATAGTGGTAGTGCATCATCATACTTAAAACTATTAACATGGGTATTCATTTTGCCTAGAATGGTTGGACTACAATGATGATGGAGAGAGTTATTTTGGGTAGCTACAAAGCTATTCAAGTACATTTTGGCTACTCAAAATGCCTACACCCATTGGAGATGTTCTAAAGGTAATTTCCTACTCTTTTTCTCTTTCTGATAATTGACTTGTCAATTTTCCAGGTATGAGACGGGATATCAATGTTTTGATCTTTCTTGATGTCAAAAGAGCTTTGGCAGGTATGTGAAGCTACACTTCAATCAATGCTATGGAATATTTTGGTATAGATTTTTTTTTTTCCTTAAATGAGGGAGTTTATGTAAGCACTCCACCGGAGAAGGCAGAGTGCCAATATTGCCTCCTTAAGACGAAAAAGAAACAAAGAGACTTTTTAGTCAAATGCTGTGAAAATGCAATAGAATATGCAGAGGAGACTTGATGCCTTTCTAGTATGATTTTTGTTTTATGTGCATTTATTTCAGATGGAATGAAGCTTTACATTTCAGACAACAAGGTGATCTTGACTGAAGGTTTTGATGGTGTCGTGCCAGTCAAGTACTTTGCAAAGGTGGAATCATGGCCAGATAGACAACCCATACCGTTTTAGACCTGAGCAAGATTGTCTAATTTTGGGACTTAAGGAATTGATTTTACGCATGAGATAAAGCGATATTTCTTTTTGTTGAATAATGTATATAAATCGGAATTGAGTATATTGATTCATCTGCAGATGAGCACCACTAAGGTTAATTAATCCAATAGATCAAGTTGAACTTCGGTGCTTCTTCTTCTTCTAAACGTTCGTTTGAACCTTTTGAGACAGCAGTTTGAAAGTAGCGAATTCTATCTGGAGTTCATTAAGGTACAAATGAAGAATATAAGGCATCGAAACCCTTAGGATTACTTGATTATTATCTTGAAACCGGTCTCTGCTTTACACTAGCTTGGACTTCCCTCCTGTGGTTGTAACCTAATCTTCCAATTTATGTGTAAAATTTCACTTTTAAAATTTTAAAATTTTGATTAGTGATTTGTAGATATGTTAGTACTTTATTTTATTAATTGAGATTAGAAGGATAATGGACATTTTTATTTGGAGTGTTAAATTTGAAAGATTTATCTCATGAGTTTGTATCAAGTCACTCTATTTTACCTTAATATAGAAACAGGAGGTGAACCGTGCATTGCAAATGAAGCAATTTGGGAAATAAAAATGGAAAAACGTTTTGTATTACAACAATGACAAGGATGCACACCAAACGATACATTGTGCTTTAAATGCATATACACTGTGCTATTTGAATTTTTCACACTTTTTTATGCATCACTTACACAGCACATGGTACATGCATTTAAAGTTGGTGTGTCGTTTAGTGTGTATCCTTATCATTTTTGTTTGTATTAATAACATCGATTACCTTTTCAAGTAGATAAATATAGGGAAAATTGGGCTTAAGTCCTCCAGTTTATTGCTTCATTCAATAAGTCCAGCTCATTTTTGTTAGCCTTCTAAGGTCCAAAGTTTTTAAGATTTTATTGCCCAAGTATATCATATTTTTCTATCATTTTTTGTGACAAAATTGCCCCCAAGAAATAGAGAGATGCTATGTTTCTTAAATATTTTTTTTCAAAAAGTGTTTCTCAGTACATGTGGTAGTGGGATCCTCTTCAATAGTGGTGAGATTATTTCAACATCAATCAATTAAAATCTACTGGGCTCAATGCTACATGTGTTGAGAAACATTTTTGTGAAAAAAAATTTGAGAAGCATAGCATTACTCTAAGAAATATCTAGGAAACATAAACAAACTATTTCTCTCTCAATATTTATATGTTTTGTTTTCTATCCCTCTCCCTCCTCTCTCTCTCTCTCTCTCTCTCTCTCTCATTGTCACTTCACTATTTTCGACCATCAAGATCTCTCTTCATCTTTGGCGACCACCATCGTCGTTCTCAAGCATCATCATCTCCGGTCACCACCATCTCACTCTATCTCCAGCGACAGTCTTTATCGATCTCGATGAGATGTCATCGGTCTTCATCGTTGTTCTTCTATCTCTGATCTCTGCCATTGTCTTCTTTGCATCATCGACTTCCATTGATGTTTTTACATTTACTTAGCTATAAAAAGAGGTAGTTCTGCACACACGCACATACATATACAAGTATGTATGTGTGTGTGGGCGCTCTGGTATATGTATATATGTATACTTATACATATGCGTGTCAGTACATTGATCTGTATATATTTGGTGGTGGTTTGGGGTTCTAATAGACAAATCTACACACACGCATACATACATATATATATATATACTAGCGTTGACCTGTGCACTGCATGGACTGCTTTAAAAAAAATCAAGTTGTGATAAATAGATTTATAATTATAATTTTTGCCTTAACCACATGCCTCCTTAAGCTATTTGGGCTAACTTGAATTTTCTAAACTTATGACTATTATTTTTTTCAACAACCAAATATGTATCGGTGACTCGTAATTTTCTTGGAAATTTTTAACTTGATTTAGGCTTAGTTTGGCCCCCACGTGGCTTTTTAAAAGGAGTTTATGAAATTTATTACCAAGTTCTTTGATAATTTTATACAAGTGACACACTACTCTTCAAAAAGACATCATAAAACCAAAAGGCAACCTTGAGCTTTTAAAAGCTCCATTCTAAAGCTTTTAAAAGCTCCCTCTAAAAAAGCCCTAAGTTTAATTTTTGCAAAGGTCATAAACTAATTACCAAATGAATTAACATGAAATTATATTTTAAAAAATGAGAAGTACCACGTGGAGGCCAAACTAAACCTTAGTTTTGTGTGTGGAGACTATATGTTGTTGCTGCTATATCAGCAAGTTCGGAGAGTGCCAAATTGGAAAATCATTGATTTCAAGTTTAATTAAAAGCTAATTGGTGTAAGTGAGTACAATCACAATAAAAGCAACTCAAATCCGAAATAAATGTGCCATTTAAATAACTCAATTACTTTTAGAAAGTAGTCATGAGCGTTTGTCAATTTCAGTGTTGAGAATATATTTTTATATTCTTAGTTTTTTATTTGTCTCAAGTCCAGTGGCTAATGATCCCTAAAATTGTGGGTTTAGAAGAGCGGGTGAATTTCATGCATATATATATACTAGTACGTACCCGTGTCCATGGGCACGGGCGTAAAATGGTGAAAGTGAAAAATAAATAAATAAATAAACGGTTTATACAAAAATTTGATAGCTTAATTCATGATCATTCGCTAAAACTATTTCATAAAGAAAAGATGTAATGATCGAGTAAAGGGGGATAAGCTTAACCAAACAACTTGATAATCAAATAACTTTTACGTCGATTGGAATTAAGACGATAGAGTATTAAATATAAATTTTAATTGTGAAATTAAAATTGTTTAAACTCCAATCATTATGAAATCACATTAACAAAAAAAGAGAAGCAAGTATGCGTTATCACCAAACATTAAGTACGTAAAGGTCCTTAAGAAAATATTAAGTGTTCTTTAAAATCTCAATTAACTAATTAGAATAAATTAACTACAAATCTATCTTTTAACTGGCAAGTTGTGCATTCTCGGCATCACTTTGTAAAACGTTGGAGTACCAATCTCAATGTATCTTCCCGAATACGCTGAGTGCACATAGATCTAGAAATTAACAAAAAAAAGCTATATTAATTTAATGCAAATGTAAATCATTAAAAAGAAACATGTACATAATGTTTGAACCACCAGATATACATACGCATATATTGAAATAATCCAACAAACTGGAAGTTAATGATGTGCAGAGAATTTGTTATAAGCAAAAGCGTAGAACTTAGTGGTCCAATATTATTTTAGCAATTGTTGATCTAATGTGCTCTCCTAGTAAAGCCTCTTAAGATAACTGGATCTTAAAACATATGTAATTAATTAGATAGGAAGACCCATATGTAATTGGATTAACCTAGAAGGAAAACATATGTAAATTTTTTTAAAAATAATAATAAATAGAAGGAAAAAGGGCACACACTCAGATATAACCAAGAAAATTTGGTTATGGCCTATTAACGAAAATGGCCAAACTGGATGTATTAAAGAACATGTAATTGATACAAAATTTTACTTTTTTTTTAGATTAAATATTTTTTTGAGACCACTAAAAAAAAGTAAAAAAAAAATAATAATAATAATAAATAAAAAATAAAAACACAGATTGACTCATCATGAAAAAGGAAAAAGGGCACACACACAGATTTAACAAAGAAAATTTGGCCATTTTCGAATTGTTTCATAAAGCTTACAACGTGTGGAAGGTGTTGGCAATAAAGTAGTGAACTTGGCAAAAGGTGGATCCATTTGACAAAGCAACGTGGCATGCAAACCAAAACCATACCTTACTGTTCTTTTACAATGTGTGTGTGCACGCAATGTGTGTGTGCTCGTGCAATGTGTGTGCGGGTCAATCACATCTATTGTTTTTTGAACAAACACTAATCCATCTCTCTCTCTGTAAAAAAAATTAACTATTGTGTACCAAAGTTATACCTTGGCCTTTTATTTTAATGTGTCTTGCAGACTTGCACCCAAATCAAAAGAAAATAAAATACACATAAAAAACAGAGATGGCCGGAAATACTTAAAACAAAATAAAATGAAAAAAAAAATATACAGATTCACTATTAGTTGCAAATAAAGCACTTTTTTTTAACAAACACACACACTCTCTCTCTGTAAAAAAATTAACTATTAGGTACCAAAATTACCTTGGCCTTTTATTTTAATGTGTCTTGCACCCAAATCAAAAATTAACAAATACATATACAAAATATATGTAAATTAGATGGTCGGACATACTTAAAACAAAGTAAAATGGAAAAAGAAATAAAAATACAGCTTCACTCAACATGAAAAGAAAAAGGAAAAAGGGTACACACTGACACACGCAACTCTTACTTTCAATAAACACACAAACTTGAAAGAGAGAGAGACTATACCTTGAAATTGATGAGGCAGTGCTGTGCAAAAATAGTGAGATGGAGAAAGAGGGAGAGTGTTTGGGGTGAGAGAGAGAGGCTGAAGTTGTTTGAAATCATTAGCAATTTTTGGGATTGGAGAGAGAGTTGGTCAGCAAATGTTTTGCTGCATGCGTGTGACAGACAGAAGGAGAGACGTGGGGGTAGAGGGAGAGAATCATGGGGTGAGTGTTCATATGGTGTGTGATGTGTGCAAATATATTAGTGTTGTGACCCTTGGATTAAGTTGATCTAAAGGTGGAAAATAGATCTAGAGAAATAAAGGTGCAGATCTTAAGTTGATTTAATGGGCAAATTTAAGCCATTGGATCACTCTTTCTTGGGTCCAACACCATTGCCCAATATTAATATAGATGTATCATTTTTTTTATGCTATTCTGTTGTTCAATCAGTGAACAAACTGGTGCATTAATGGTCGAATTGTTGTCACTTTGATTTTTCTTTTATTAAATTTATGTAGGGAGTGGGGCTATTGATGGAAATTCATTGGTTACAGACTTACAGTTAAGAGAAACATATTTTGATGCCTCTAATTACGCCAAAAGGGAAAAATTTTACATTTTCTATGCAAGCTAAATAGATGAAATCATTGGGAAATTGATTTGCATGCTTTAAGTTGACCTATTGCTAATTAGCTTTCAAGGCATATATGTTCTTTTGAAACCAAAAATTTTTGGATTTCAAACATATATTTTTTCTTTTTCTTGGTTAGATTTCGCCTATGATTAGGATTAGTTATTAGTGAGTTGGTCACAGTTATATTTATGTACTGTATGTATAGAAAGAAAAAAATGGCGACCACTTCCACCGCCGTCACCTTGAAAAACCTTGTCTTTTGTGTATTGCCCAGGGCACAACCCAAATTTAGTTCCCATGTTTCATTTAGAGTGTTAGACTTTTGAATTTTATTGGAATTTATTTTAGGTGAGACTTATATCAAATTACTTTGAGAACCAAATTTTGGAATTATAGCTTTATTTTATAAAAAAAAAAAAAAAGCAAATTTCTAAAACTGTTGTGTGAATTTTATTTGGGTAGTAATTGACCCCCATGCCTTATTTATGTTGTGAATTTTATTTGGGTAGTAATTGACCCCATGCAAATTTCTAAAACTGTTGTGTGAATTTTATGTATCCCACTCTCTCTGTTCACACACACGTGTCTCACTCTCTCACTCGGTACACACGCGCGTTCACACACGTCTCTCTCTCTCTCGGCAGGCGGCACATACGCATACACAAACATGTCTTTGATCTCTCTCTCAATCTCTGGACAAACACACAACACACACGTGTCTCTCTATATGCACACACATAATCTTGCACGCACAAACATACACACACACACGGTGAGCACACCCAACCCATAAGCCTATTGTGTATGTGGAATGATAAGAGAGACGCGTGTGCATGTGCTGTGATGGGTGAGAGAGAGAGCGAGAGAGAGAGAGAGAGAGGGAGAGATGGGTTACCTTGATTCCAACGAAACTGTGCAGTGATGGGTGGCCGGGGCAGTGGTGGACCGGTGAGCCAGTGAGGGTAGAGAGAGAGAGAGAGAGAGAGAGAATTATGGGTGAGATATCAGTTTGTTTGATTTCCGTGAATGAGCGATATATCAGTTTGCTTTTTTCCAGGCCGTGAGTGAGTGAGAATATATGTTTGGAGTTTTTTTTTTTGTAAATCAATTAACTTCATCCACCCAATATTTTCTCTCCATAATAAAAGAACATTTTAAAATTCAAAATCAAATGTAGATTAAGTTGATGTTTTGGTTATGGAAGTTAATTATGTGGGAGAGAAATCCGGCTGAGAGGGAGTAATGAGGGAGTTATAGGGTATGTGAGGTGTGTTGGTGGGTTGATTGTGGACCGTTGGATTAAGTTGATCTAAGGGTGGAAAGTAGATTTGGTGTGGATAAGGGCCAAGATCCAAAGTTGAGTAAATGGGGAATTCTTGGCCCTTGGATCAATTTTTTTTGGGACCCACACCGTTCTCTAATATTAATATAGATATATAAAAGAAGGCTAGTGTTAATGTCAAAGCACAATGTGTTAATGTCAAAGCACAATGTGTTAATGTCAAAGTACAAAGTGTCACTAAAAGCTTTAGTGAATGTGTTAATGCAAAAGCACAAAGTGTCACTAAAAGCTTTATGTGTCACATAAAGCTTTTAGTGACACTCTGTGCTTTTGCATTAACACATTATGCTTTGGCATTAACACATTGTGCTTTGGCATTAGCATCACCCATGAAAAGAATAATGTTATGCTTCCTAAATTCAAATTTTAAATCTTCATCCCAAATGATACGGCACCAATCAAAATTAGTGGGCTCATTAATAACTGTGGAGTCACTTTAACATACTCTAATCAACATCTAGTGGGTTCACTGTCACATCATTTGAAATGAGAATTTGGGATTTGAATTTAAGAAATATAACATTACTCATAAGAAAGAATGGAGAAAGAGAAACAAAGGACCCAAAAAAAAAAAAAAAACAGAAGCAGCAAAAGCCAATGGATGAACTTTTTTTGTAGGCTGGGATAGAAATGGAGTTCACATACCAACTCATGAACTCCTCTTTCCTTCTATTTGCACACATACCACTAAAATAATATGCAAAAGTAGCAAAACATATAGTATAAATCGTAAAGAGTAACAATAAAAAGGTGTAAAAGAATAATCAAAATTATATATAATCCAATCTAAACATAGACATGGGTTATCACAGTCGGATACTTTATTCGGATATTCCACTTCATGGGAGTGATTGTGTTTGCAATAAATCTCTGGTGTGGTGTGCGTTGGGCGTGCCAGAGTCCGTGCGGACTCAAAGTGGTGTGATTACCTAATCTGACTTCTAATCAAGCGATTATTATTGAACAACAAAATAATAATGTGGGCTTTCTCTACTCTGATGCAAGTAAGAAATTACAAATGGAAACTGGTAAAAAAGGAAACTAAATACGATGATTTAGAATACCTCCACAGACAATATCTTCTCCATTGATCGAAAAGTGGTGATTACAAATATTCAAAGTAAAAGAAGAAACAACGAGCACTCTAGAACAAGAAATTCACAGATCACTCAAAATCACTCAAGAACAAGAAAGAATTGTTATGAGGAGACACTAAAAATCTGCTGAGAGCAGAAGTGGCGTGTGTGTTAACCCCTTTCCAATGTTGCACCACATGCCCTATTTATAGACTTGTTTGCACAACCGCTCATGTTAGTGGAGATCATGGGGTAGTGGGGTACTTGGCCCCTGATTTCTAGGCATGTATCAGTTTATGCTCCCACTACGTCCCATGATCAACTTCCATGATTTGTGTGATGATCCCACTTCTGCCACGTTCTCTTCTCAAGCAACTGCTTTCCATTCCAGCTCAGCATACTTTGAAGACCACGTTCTCATTTTTTATTCCTGCTTTAACTTCCAGCTATCTGAGTAGATTCATGACCGATTATATCTTTCCCTAAATAGCTTAATCTTTGCTGGTGATAAAAAATCGGTCCCATTATCAGTAGAAAGCCTACTTGTATCCCTCAGTCTCTTTACACCGATATTTGTCTTGATCCATTACTGATTCTATGGACTGCTCACTTTCCAAGCCCGATATCATCTTTCCTCACATGGCTGCTATTATCCCATAGACTTAGCCCCGCAGGATCTGTAAAAAAGATCATCGACCTTATTAATGCCGAGGTGTCCCTATTCTTTTCTTATATCGGTCTTGTTTATTGAGACCGATATTTTGTGAGAGCTGTTTTGGTATCACCGATATTATGACTCGAGTAGTCGGTCAAATATGACCGATGTTAAGGCTATTGATGATACTACTGCCACTAGTTAGACTGGAGTATCATCCTTTCCTCGGTCTTGATACCGATGTCCTTATTTTAAAGATACCATCATTACTAGTAGCTAGATTAGATACCGGTCTTTCCTGCATCATCGCCCTTACCACATGTTCATCTTCCTACGTGGCCCAATGATGACGTCCTGAGTCCACATGACCGTCACATGCTTTGGGAAACCCTAATTTAGGGTATAAACAATGCCCCCAAAACGTCTTGTCAAACGTGGCTCCATCAGTTTGATGAGACGTTTTGAATTCAAATTTAATTACCAACTGAAAACTGGCGGCGTACGGCTCCACGTGGCATCCCCCCAATAGTCCTTCCTGCCTCGTTTCCAGAATCGAGGCATACCTCTTGGGAACTCGTTCCCAAATCATAATGACCCCCTTCTGTCTTCTATATAAGTCCCTTACCCTGGTCATTTTCCATACTTGCTTTCTTGCCTTATTACTTTCTCGGAAAATTTTCTTTCCCTTTTCAAATCTCCATGGCCTCCTCCTCTGCTCCCAGTGTTTCTCAAACCGCCGGCGCCACTTCTTCTTCTCCCGCTGCTACTGATACTGTGCCGGTAGTAAAGACAAATGCTACCGCCGTTAAACAAGCCCTTGAGACTATTCCTGGGCTAATAAATCCTCAGGTATTGACTCCTCTCCCTTCAAGTTCTTCAATAGGACTTGGTCCTTCCTTTGATTCTTTTCCCCCATCTTCTTTAGATCCCTACTTCCCTCTGATTGTAGAAGAAAAAGAACTGCTCTATCAATCCCCCAACTTTGATTGGGGCTCCCTGTATGCCCCTTCTAATCCCTTGCGAAATTGGCCTATTCCTTCCCCTGACTGGATTTCATGGGTGGACCGAGTGGCGGAGGTGAAAAAGGACCTATGGAAGGCTCTTGACATCTATGATGCCATTATGCTTAGCCGAGAGAGGTTTTACCTTGATAAGCCTCTCTTCTTTTCCTCTCTCTTCTTCTGGTCGACCTCGGCCAATGCTTTCTTCTTCCGCTGCGGCCTTATGAGCCCAACAATTCAAGACGTTTGTTTCCTCACCGGTCTTCCTGCCCATGGTGAGGAAATTACTCCTAACCTTTCATCTGCACTTGAGTTTGAATACCCTAGGACCACATCGGGCAAGGGTTCTCGTGTTATTACTGGCTTTGGCCTTTTTATCTCGGCTTATATGGAACATGGGGAGGTCACTGATCGAGAACATGTTGCCTTCTTGATCTATTGGCTGAACCAGTTCATCTTTTGCTCGGCCTCATATGGCATCACCAAAGAATACACCCACACCGCCCTTGCTCTTGCCTCGGGCACAAAACTTGCACTTGCTCCTCTCATTCTTTCCCACCTATACCGTGGCATTCTTGAATTCATTTTTTCAGATTTTAAAAATTCGGGAGGAGCCCTTTGGCTCCTTCAATGTTGGCTGCAAGCCTACTTTCCCGAGAAATGTCTAGTCGATAACTTCGACCCGGCTACTCTTCCCGAGGATTCTTTTGCCTTTGCATTTCATTTTGCCGGATTTGGTCCGAAGGGCCTCTCTTTTGATCATCTCTTTTCCTTTTTCTACGAACTCATGGGGAACCGATCGCCCCAACAATTTCTCCCCTTCCACCCTCATCTTCGGTGCCCGAGATGGCTTCTTTATGGTCCGGGTCAAGCTCCTGAGGTCGAGAAAGAAATTCATGAGGAAATCTGGGCCAGCTTTTTAGTTGGCCGAGATCTTTTGTACAGTCCGGTCCTACCCCAGCATAATAACAAATGTGGGGTGGAATATTATAATGCCCCTGCTTTAGCCCGACAATTCGGGCTAAGACAACTAATCCCCATTCCTCCCTTTCAAACTTTCAACCGTTCAATGGCAGGACGGTCTCTTTTTTCTGACCTGGCCCAGGTCGAGAAGAGCCGTTCATTCAGCAGATCAGCCATAGAAGGATTGGAGTTTTTCCCATTTGAAGAGATTCCTTCAACCTCCACCGAGTTTGAAACTTGGTGGTCCAAAGTTTTATCGGGTTTACGTTCTGAGCCCGTTTTTTCTATACTTGCACGTATTTCTCCACCTGTTACCGAGAAACCAACTCGTTCTGCTAACCCTTCTATGGTTCAGGCTGCAGGTAGGAAGAGGAAAGCTAGTACCTCCAAAGGTAAATCTCCGTACCAAGCCGTACTTGCCTTCGAAAAGTTCTTTAAATTCAAATTTGACCCCAGATATCCCGAGATCATGCGGTCCGATATGAAGTGGCATTTGAGGGCACTTGAGCAGGAACACAAGGATAAATCAGCAAGGGCATACAAAATGTACCTCCAGACGGTCGATTATTCATCTGTCATGCCCTTTGAGCAGTTTTTCAAGCCCTTTGAATGTCGTCCACCTCCTTTGCCCGAGGCTGATTTTGCACTTGCCATTCCGATGGTGGAAAAGCAAGCATCACCAATGGAACCTTGGGAGAGAGTTACTTGTACCGGATGGCATGATCTCGGAGCGGTCGATCATTCATCGGCCATAAGGGTTGTAGAAACTGGAGCACCAGTTTTAGGTATTCTTTCCTTTTTGTTTCATATCAGCCTTCCCTTTCTCTAACTGATTTTATATTTATTCTTATTCAGAGGCTCTTCCTAGAGAGAATCCCTCTGGCGCGACCGATATCGAGTCAGACGAGGATATCCCTCTCTCATCTCGGCAACGTCGTAACGTTGCCACGGCTACCGTTAAATCGGCCAAGGTATCGAATTTTCCTTATTTGGTTTGCTTTTGTATATGAAAAATTTTGAGGCTGATCAATACTTGTTTTGATGTTAGGGGGCTGGGAGTACTGCTGCCAAGAAGACTGGCCAGGCGACGATGAAGCCTCCAACTTTTCGGGCTAGGATGCCTCCGCCTCCAAAGTCTCCTCTGAAACCTCCAACTCAAACATCCTCCCCAGCTGGCCCTGTGGAGACAACCCCTCAGATGACCTATGATCAGCTGATGGCCGAGCTCCAACGGTTAAGAGGGCTGGACGAGGCCAGGCAGGCCATCCTTCGTGGTGGGGCCAAAATATTGTCACCTGCCACTGACAGTACCGGGGCTGGTGACACCTTGGGAACTACTGAGGATGAGAGGCCCTCTGGATCGGGTCGCGATGATCCCATCGATCTCAGCGATCCTGGGACTCCTCAGGATACTGAGGTCGTGCGTGAGCCATCTGTACTTGATCAGCCTCCTTTAACTGATGTTTCTCATACCGAAACATCGGCCTCACCACCGGTACAAGTGCAGGCACCCGCTGTACCACCACCCCCACCGGCGACTTCCTCGACCAGTTCTCCCTCGGTCCGGGTAATTTTTGCCTCTCTACTGTGTCGTCTACCTCTTCAATTGCATTTTGTGCATAAACGTACTTCCTTTTGCAGGTTTCCAACTCTCTTCCCATCCCAGACTTCAGCTCGGTCTCCTCAGTTGAAGCCTTCTTCGCTCTACTCAATCCTGAGCAACTCCTACAAGCCGAACCTGTTGTTGCTCAGGCTACCGCTGGTCCTTCTGCTGCCGAGTATCAACGGGCTGAGGAGTGGTTTCGGACAACGGTTCAACGCAAACTCTCCCAGCTCCCAGATTTTGATGAATTTCACTCGGCCATGGGCCTCTTACTTTCTTGGCTGGACATATCAGAGGAGATGAAGGCCGATCTCTGGGATTTGCAAGTGAGGCTACCAGACTATTTGAATCGTCATCGGTCTGCCACCAAGCTTATCTCTGGAATCGAAGAGAAGTCCAGGGAACGCAAAGCCCGAGTTGAGCATCTGGGTGCTTGCAAGCAGCAGTTTGAGGCGTCCAGGGTCATGAAGGAGCGCCTCATTCAGGAGAAGGCTAGGATTGAGGCCGAGATGGCAAAGCTCCAGGGTTGAACAATGCTGATGCAGGCCTTGCACTCTCTGAGAAGGCCATTCTCGATGTTGGGCGCACCGCGCAAGAACATGTGGATGCCTTAACCGGGACCGCGGCGGCTGCAAGCAGGTGGGAGGCCGAGAAAGCTACCGCGGAAAAAGAGCTGGAATACCTAGATCGGGCTTGGGAAGAGCTTAGATTAAGATTTGCAAAGCAATAATGTAAAATATATATATATATATATATTTTTGTGGCCGTTAAAGAATGTGCGGCTAATACCATGTAAAAGGAATTGAACATCAATGAAACTGAGAATTTCCATCATTCATCTTTCATTCATCTATTGTTACTGACTCCCAAAAGGATGGTACATATTGCTTTAAGTATTTTCCATTTATCGGTCTTACATGCATCTCGCCATCTAAGTCCATTAACCGATATGAACCCCCCGTAATGACCGATATTACCTGGAATGGTCCTTCCCATTTAGACGACCATTTTCCATATCGGGCATCCTTTTCACCCAGTGGTAACACAGCCTTCCATACTAGGTCCCCTTCGCCAAATGACTTGTGTTTGACCCTTTTGTTGTACGCCCGGGTGACTCTGTTCTTCTGTGCTTTAATACAATCCAATGCTTTAAGACGAACGTCATCGAGTTCTTCTAACTCGGCCAACATTGCTTCAGTGTAATCAGCTGATTTTAGGCCGAGTTGGAATGCTCGTCTCGTTGACCGGACAGTCACTTCCATAGGTAGCATTGCGTCATGACCATAAGTAAGCATAAATGGCATGATGTTTGTGGCCGCTCTTTTAGAAGTACGGTATGCCCATAACGCTTCTGATAACAGATCATGCCATACCCTAGGGTTACCTTCCACCGTCTTCTCTATTATACCCTTGATTGTTTTGTTTGACGATTCGGCCTGTCCATTTCCTTGAGCAAAATATGGAGTTAAATTAAGGATTTTAATACCTCGGCTTTCTGCAAATGCCTTAACTTCATCCCCCGTGAAGACCGATCCTTGATCTGCTGTAATCGTTTCGGGAAGTCCGAATCGGTGAATTATGTGTTCATTAATGAATTTGATCACATATGCTTGGTTCACCGATTTTGCTGGTACTGCCTCTACCCATTTGGTAAAGTAATCGGTAGCCACCACAATGAAATAGTGTTGGCCCGATGACGGTGGATATATCTTTCCAATTAAGTCCATGGCCCAACCCCGAAATGGCCATGGTCTGACAATTACCTGCATCTCGATGGCTGGTACTCGCTGAATTGGCCCGTGTTTTTGGCATGCCTGGCATCCTTTGGCATAGTCAATGCAATCTTTTAGCATGCTTGGCCAATAGTAATTATATCTCCTAAGAAGCCATTTCATTTTCGTACCAGCCTGGTGTGCACCACAGATTCCTTCGTGTATTTCTGCCATTACTTTCATGGCCTCAAGTTTGTCTAAGCATCTCAGTAAGACGTCGTCCTTGAATCTTTTCTTGAACAATTCTCCATCAAGTAGGACGTAATTGACCGAGGACAACTTTGTCTTCCTCTGGGCCTCTCCGCTTGGATACAAGAGGCACCTGATTATTGGGACTCTCCAGTCCTGATCGTCCATGACTACCGAGAATGCTTCTGCTGCCATCTCTTGCTGTCTTACTGATGGCAATATTCTCCTTTGCACTCTAATCAACTTTTCACTATCAGAGACGTCCAACTTCGTCCCTGACGCGACTTGTGCCAAATTATCGGCCTCGGAATTATATGCTCGAGCAACATGCTGTACCCTGATGTCGTCAAACTCACGCAACAATTGGAGAGCGATTGAATTGAAGGGTAACAATTCCCAACTCTTGCACCGATACTCACCACTGAGCTGATTAATAATAAGGTTTGAGTCGCCGATTATATGAATTTCCGATATATCTAACTCTGCCATTATCTCGAGACCGATGATTAATGCTTCATACTCAGCTTGATTGCTAGAGCATTTGAATTCTAATTTGAATGAGAAAACGGTCTTTCTCTTTCTCGGAGATATCACAATTATCCCCGCCCCCGCTCCATCAGCGTTTTTGGATCCGTCAAATATTAACGTCCATGGGGTCAGCAAGATTGTTGATAACAGAGTAGAATCAATGGCTTCATTTAATTCAGGGCCGACATCCAAACAAGGATGATCGGCCAAGAAATCGGCCAAGGCTTGGCCTTTTACCGATCTCTGTGGAACGTATTGGAATGTGAACTCCATCATTGCCAGAGTCCATTTTCCTACACGTCCACGCATTATTGGTCTGGACAACATGTATTTAATGACGTCCGTTTGACAAATCAAATAAACTAAAACCAGGAGCATATATACTCTTAATTTTTGTGAAGCAAAGTACAAGGCTAAACATAATTTCTCTATCGGCGTATATCTACGCTCGACATTAGTAAGTACTCTACTAAGATAGTACACTGCCTGTTCCTTCCCCCACTCATTATCCTGTGTAATCATACATGCTATCGATTCGTCTGAGGCCAATAAATATAGTTTTAATGGCCTTTGCTTCCTCGGGGGCATGATAACTGGTGGTTCCGATAAATATCGCTTGATGCCCTCAAAGGCTTGCTGATGTTGAGCCTCCCACCTGAATTCTTCCTCGGCCTTAAGTTTGAGTAACGGGGACCAAACGTGTGTCCGACCTGCGCAACTCGAGATGAATCTCCGCAAGAAATTGATCTGCCCGAGAAGCCTCTGTAGCTGTTTTTTGTTCTGTGGGGCTTCCGCCGATTGGATAGATCAAACTTTGTTTTTGTCGATCCCAATCCCCCTTTGGTGAACTAGAAACCCGAGGAAGTTTCCTACCGATACTCCAAAGGCACACTTCAGCGGATTCATTTTCAGCCCATGGATTCTCATTCTTTCAAAGGATCGCCTCAAATCGGCCAAATGCTTTGCTTGTGTGGCCGATTTTACCACAACATCATCTATGTATACTTCCATGATTTTCCCAATCATATCATGGAAGATTGCATTCATAGCCCGCTGATACGTTGCTCCGGCGTTCTTCAATCCAAAAGGCATCACAACCCATTCAAATGTCCCAATCGCTCCTGGACACCTGAAAGTAGTTTTTGGGACATCTTCTTCAGCTATATATATCTGATTATAGCTCGAGTGTCCATCCATAAAGGATAAAATTTTGTGTTTGGCCGCGGCGTCAATGAGTTGATCGGCTATCGGCATCGGGTATTCACCCTTTGGCGTTGCCATGTTTAGATTTCTAAAATCTATACACACCCTTATTTTGCCATTTTTCTTGAACACAGGTACGATATTTGAGATCCAATCGACGTACCTTGTGGTTCTGATAAAACCAGCCTTCAGCAACCGCTCTATTTCCTCTTTGACTTTTAGAATCACCTCAGGGGACATCCTCCTGGGTAATTGTTTGAACGGCCTGCATCCCTCTTTAATCGGTAACTGATGTTCCACCAGTCCCCTTGCCAGGCCCGACATCTGATGGTAATCACAAGCGAAACAATCTTTGAATTCTTTTAGCAAAGAAATCAATGATGCTTGGAAATCGGGCTCTAGTAATTGGTTTACGAAAGTGGGTTGGTATTCCCCACTTGCCCCCAAATTAACCTCAAGGAGAGGATCTTGTACCTCGGCCTTCAAATCGTCGAGTTTTGCCGGGGCCGATGCCAATTCTTCGAGGTTGATGTAATCTTCCAGAACTTCTTGGTTTTTTAAGATATCGGCAATATCTGCCGATGATATTTGTGCTTGTTTATCTGCCAGAAAAGCTTGAATTCTGGCTACACTGGCCCGCACGGCCAGTGCTTTTCTACACTTCACTGATGATGGGCTCTGGTCCATCGGGTATGTCAAGTTCTTTGTCATCGTCGATCGGCGTAATCACTATTGATGGTCGTTCGAGTTGCTTGTACACTTGGATCAATTGATTCTTCTGATCCTTCACCATGGTGGCCGATCTCGGCCTTCCATTCTTGTCTGTTCTGATGAATTTCACAGGGTCGATATCGTCCTCGTATAGGACGACTTCAGAACAATGAACTCGGGCTACGAAAGGTTTGTGATCAGCCCAAACCACTTCCACCTCATCACCGTTCTAAAAAATCAAGAACTGGTGCAAAGTCGATGGAATACACCAACTGGTATGAATCCAATCCCTGCCAAGCAAGGCATTGTATGAAGCTCCTGAGTCTACCACGAAGAAGGCTGTCATGGTGGTTTTCTTGCCCACCGTGAGCTCTACTGGGAGGATTCCTTTGGTTTTCGCTGGTGTCCCTGTGAACCCACAAACTGTGAGCTCAGTTGGGATTAATTCCTTCTCATCTCGTTGTAACTTCAACATCATAATCGATGGCAGGATATTTACCGTTGCTCCGTTATCGATTAGCACCCTTGAGTATGTTACTCCATCAATGGCCGCGTTAATATACAACGGCTTCAGATGTTGTGACATTCCTACAGCTGGCTTTTCAAAAACTACCTTGGCAGGCTTCTTCCCTTCTTTATCTTCGGTCTTCGGTCTGATCACCGAGACCCTTGGTTTCTCTGTTTTTACTTCTTGGTTGATGATCACGGGAGTCAATGGAACCTTGCCAGGTGTATCATCTTCCATTTTTCTTTCCTGGTTAGGTTTCGCTTCGAAAGACATCGGTAGAGTATACACCATATTCACCGATAAGTTCTTTGGAACGCTCCCGAATTGGATAAACTTTTCCAATGATTCTTCAAAGTCTGAACCGATATCGGCCATTTCAAAGTCCGATTCGTTCATTTCTGGCATTGATGTTTTGGGCTTACTAGGCTTTACGTCTCGATCTTCAGCCTCCACCTTTTCCTTCCCTTTTTGGCTTAAGATCACCCTTGGCATTGCGTCCTGTTGTTGATCCACTCGCCTTTTCTCCAATCGGTACTTGGCTTCCCAATCTCGAGCTGCTTGCCTTAACCGCTGCATTCTTCTTTTCTGGGTCTTACTGAAGCTTGCACGGTCTGGGAATTTGGGGTGTTCCACTTTTGTTCATCGGTTCACTTCAGTTCTTGGTAGAACGATCATCCGTGGAGATCGGTCTTGGCGTGGGTAAGTCTTTCGTCTCACATCCCTGTCCATTTGTCTTGATTCCCTTAGATATTGCTCATGCTTCCAGAAGTCGGTTCTCCTGTGAGACTCTTGATTTAGGTAGGTGAGGCGGCTATGGACCGGCCTTCTCGGGCTTGATGACCGATCCGCCTTGTTCTTTACTTCAGGTTTCTTAGTTACCTCAACCTTGCACCTTGGACACAACCCTTGATTGATCAGATCGACCATCCATTGTAAAGTTGAGCCATTATTTGCCTCGGGATTAACCTTGTCTGCCACCACACTAGAAGCCAGTCTTATTCTTGATCTTTCTTCCTTCAGTTTCGTGCTTAATTCGGCGACGTCGATTCCTCGGAGGTCGATCTTTTCCCTTGGTCTCCGTAGGATGGTGAAATCAGGAGTCACCATATTTGCCCCTACTATCTCTGGGAATGGGTTGCCATCGACTCCCATCACTTCTTTCTCCTTCTCGGCAAACTTCAAGTTTTCCTTATCAATCATGTCCTGCAAAACATTTCGGAATACCAAGCAGTTGTTAGTGGTATGGCGCAAGAGTTGTGCCATTTGCAGTACTCCTTTCCTTTCAGCTCGTTGGCCGAAGGCAACTTAACATCATGTGGAAGCCGGATTTGTCTATCGGCCATCATAAAGTCAAAAATCTGGTCAGCCATTGCAATATTAAATGAATACTGTTTACCAGCCTTAAAAGGTTGTTTTTTGACCGAGGACAACTGCGCGTCGGTCGGTTTAGGCAATGGCTGGCATAGATATGGCCGTTTTGAAACGATTTCGGCCACGTCCACTTCGGTATTGATTTCGTATTCAGAAGCATGAATGTCAAAGTTGGGATCCCTATAATAGGTTCCCTTTGATGAGTTTTTTCTTTCCTGTTCTTCTTCTAGCATGCGCTCATATCGGGCTGCTCTTGTTGCCAGCTCGAAGAGATCACGGAAACCCATGCCCTCGAACTTTTTCCGAAGTTCAAAGGAAAGTCCCCCAAGGGCTATATTAACGAATTCTTCTTCGGGTAATATGACCTTGCAGCGATGCTTAGCTCGCTTGAACCTAGCAATGTACACTTTAGCTGATTCACTTGGTAGCTGATACAACTCGTCAAATCGGCCATAGAGACTTCGGGCTCTGTCCGATAAAACTGTGCATGAAAAGCTTCCTCCATTTGATTCCAAGCATGGAATGAGTTGGGAGGTAAGTTGATATACCAACTAAAAGCCACCCCGGTCAAGGAGTTGGGGAACAGCTTTAGTAGCATGTCCCCTTGGTGACTCACTTCCCCGCTTTGAAGCAGGAAACGACCGATGTGCTCTACTGTTGATTGATCACCTTCACCTGAAAACATTGTGAAATTGGGCACCTTGTATCCTTGTGGAAGAGGCAGCCTCTCAATTGCATCACTATGCGGCCTCCTATACATGGGCCGCTGAGTCCTTCGCAGAAGGCCGCCAAAGTCTTGATTAATGACTTCGGCAATCTGTTCTCGGTCAACTCTCACCGTTTGGGCTGGATTAGCCCTTCTCATGCCGGCCTCATATTCTAATCCGGTTCTATCATTCCACATTTGTTCATTTTCGGTGACTATGTTGTCTCCGAACAACGGGTTGACTCTCCCCCAAAGTCGGTCTGAATCCTGCCCGTTTAGACCGACTCCTGGTTCCCTAATGGTGACGCTTGGTCGGGCCACTACCCGAGGTGGGTTTCCAATTTCTCCTAAAATTTCTTTGCCATCCCTTCTTGGCGGTGTAACATATTTTTCAGTCTGGGAGGAAGAAGGAGCAATCTGGTTTGCCCCCAACCCAACCCGAGAGAGGGAAGTTGGTGGGAGAGAGAGCTGTGGAGGATCTTCCGCTTGGTGGTCCTTCCACTTTCTCATTTCTCGAAGCATTTCACCCACTTGGGTAAAGGTTTGGTCTGTCTTAATGGACATCTCAGCCAATCGTTGGTTGAATATCCCCATTAAGTGGTTACTCATGTTAGACAAGTCGGCCTGACTTGCTACCGAGCTGATGACCGGATCTATGACAGGCTCAATGACGGGCTCTATGATAGGGTCTAAGAGAGGCTCACGTGAGCCTGCCTCTTGGGAAATCCCCTTAGATCGTGTTCCTTTTGCAGCCATTTGACTCAGGGTCCCACCGGGCGTGCCAAAAATTGTTTGCAATAAATCTCTGGTGTGGTGTGCATTGGGCGTGCCAGAGTCCGTGCGGACTCAAAGTGGTATGATTACCTAATCTGACTTCTAATCAAGCGATTATTATTGAACAATAAAATAATAATGTGGGCTTTCTCTACTCTGATGCAAGTAAGAAATTACAAATGGAAACTGGTAAAAAAGGAAACTAAATACGATGATTTAGAATACCTCCACAGACAATATCTTCTCCATTGATCGAAAAGTGGTGATTACAAATATTCAAAGTAAAAGAAGAAACAACGAGCACTCTAGAACAAGAAATTCACAGATCACTCAAAATCACTCAAGAACAAGAAAGAATTGTTATGAGGAGACACTAAAAATCTACTGAGAGCAGAAGTGGCGTGTGTGTTAGCCCCTTTCCAATGTTGCACCACATGCCCTATTTATAGACTTGTTTGCATAACCGCTCATGTTAGTGGAGATCATGGGGTAGTGGGGTACTTGGCCCCTGATTTCTAGGCATGTATCAGTTTATGCTCCCACTACATCCCATGATCAACTTCCATGATTTGTGTGATGATCCCACTTCTGCCACATTCTCTTCTCAAGCAACTGCTTTCCATTCCAGCTCAGCATACTTTGAAGACCACGTTCTCATTTTTTATTCCTGCTTTAACTTCCAGCTATCTGAGTAGATTCATGACCGATTATATCTTTCCCTAAATAGCTTAATCTTTGCTGGTGATAAAAAATCGGTCCCATTATCAGTAGAAAGCCTACTTGTATCCCTCGGTCTCTTTACACCGATATTTGTCTTGATCCATTACTGATTCTATGGACTGCTCACTTCCCAAGCCCGATATCATCTTTCCTCACATGGCTGCTGTTATCCCATAGACTTAGCCCCGCAGGATCTGTAAAAAAGATCATCGGCCTTATTAATGCCGAGGTGTCCCTATTCTTTTCTTATATCGGTCTTGTTTATTGAGACCGATATTTTGTGAGAGCTGTTTTGGTATCACCGATATTATGACTCGAGTAGTCGGTCAAATATGACCGATGTTAAGGCTATTGATGATATTACTGCCACTAGTTAGACTGGAGTATCATCCTTTCCTCGGTCTTGATACCAATGTCCTTATTTTAAAGATACCATCATTACTAGTAGCTAGATTAGATACCGGTCTTTCCTGCACCATCGCCCTTACCACCTGTTCATCTGCCTACGTGGCCCAATGATGACGTCCTGAGTCCACATGACCGTCACGTGCTTTGGGAAACCCTAATTTAGGGTGTAAACAGATTGACATAGAATTTGGCACATCCACCCCACCAGTAGTTAGCATTTTGCAGAGGCATCTCCAAGAGTCGATATTTGCTTAAATGTAGGAGGATTAAGTTGCTATCTTTTCTACAGGAGGAAGCAGCAACTCTGTCAATGATTCTCCGGCATCTCTCATGCCCTCAAGCTTTAATTATCCAGCGTTTTGTGCTACACGGAATTACTCTCTGACTAATTTGTAAGATATACAAAGGGGGAGATAAAATTAACCTCCGGCGGTTCGTACCTGTTAGTGTGAAGCAGTTTTTTAACTTGTAATGAAGTTGTCAGTTTAAAATTAACCTCCGGCGGTTCGTACGTGTCAGTGGGTAAGAGATATGTCAAGTGCCGCTTCGAGGGTGGATCTAGAAAATTTATATACGGGAGTTTTGATAGAGGTTTGCGCGGGGGTGTTGTCTTTGAAAATATTTTTTTGGATCTATTTATACATATTTTGTGTAGATGATATAAACTAATGCTAAAAAAATTATCCTAAAAACATAAGAGGGAGAAGGACTTTTATAATTAGCACAAAAACATAGGAGAAATGAGCCTTAGTATGACAATTTTAAAATATCAGGGGAGCTAATTGTAATCTTAAGGGGGGCTAATTGTAAAATTTTTTTAGTACAAGTGTAAAATTTTTTGAAAGGGCAATGCTAGGGGCACTAACAAAATCCACTAACACTTACTAACACACTCTATCTCTCTCCTAGTGGTACTGCGGGGTCTACTACGGACTCCACAATGCCACTAGGAGAGAGATTGAGTGTGTCAGTAAGTGTTAGTGGATATTGTTAGTGCTCCAAATATAACTCTTTTTGAAAACCTAGGAGGGACTTGAGCCTAGTTTTTAAATATTTATTTATTTATTTTATTATTTTAGTGTTTAATGTATTGCGTGTGGGCCATGGGTGTGTGGGCCGTGTGTGTAATAGTGTACGGGTGTGTGTGCTAATTATTATGTGTTAATGTAAGTGTAACAATATATGTGTGAGTGCGCATCATATATATACTAATAATTAAATTATGAGTAATGATTCGTGCACATAAAATGTGTACATAAAGTGTGCACATAAAGATCTAGGCCATTTATTTTGGTGAGTCCTATGTGTGGAGGGATGGACCCCACCAAAATGAATGGCTCAGATCTTTATGTGCACACTTTATGTGCACATTTTATGTGCACGTAGCATTACCCTTAAATTATTAATAATAGGGATACACATCAAACAACACACTGTGCTTTAAATGCATGTATCATGTGTTGTTTGAATTTTTCACACCTTTCTGTGCATCACTTACACAGCACAGGGTATATGCATTTAAAGCTGGTGTGTTGTTTAGTGTGTCATTTGGTGTGTATCCCTATCATTTTTGTAATTAAATTATAGGGTTAGATAACCGGTTCTTTTCTTAACCACAAGAGAGAGAGAGAGAGAGAGAGGGAGAGAGAGAGAGAGCAGAAAAAGAAGAAGAAGAAGAATAAGAGGGAGGAAGAAGGAGAAGGATCTTGGATTCGTGGGCACGTGTGGAATCGCGGGGCGTTCGTTGTTGTCAATTTTTTACCCAAACTAGGTGAGTTAAATTTGTGTATCCGAGTATATATATACACGCATGTATATATGTGTACGTAAGTAAACCAAACTCTTATGTTTAATTTAATTATTGGGGTTAAATTTTTTTTGTATTGGATTGCACTTCATTATTGTCGAATTAATATAGATATCTCTTTTCCCTCTGCATGACTTTGTGATTATGACATTAGTGTATTCGAAATGGTTAGGTGAATAGTTAGTTTGATGAAACCATATGTGAAATACTCATGATAATTAAGAATTTTTTTGTAAAATTCGTTTTTCTGTAATTCCAACAGTTGCTGAAACTTTAGAAAAATATTAGAAAATCGTGGCTTAGAATTTTGGCATTCATTTCGCGAGTCTTATGTAAAACATGATTCTGCACACTTTTCGTGTTTTGAGTTTTCCTGATTCTGCATCGTTTGGACAGAAATTTAAGATTACAGTAGTAGTTTTAAGTATGTTAAAACGTGCAAAATTGGGGTAAAATGATTTGTTGTGGATTTTTTTTATTCGTTAGTATAACTTAACGAAAACTTATTTGGAAATACATGAATTCTCATATAATGTTGAGCTATGAAACATGGGTGATAGTCGTTGACTTTGGGTCCGATGAACTTTTATAATTCCAAGAATGCAAAAATGGTTTCAAGTTCCTTACTGTTCACCGCTCTCAGTTGTGTTATTATTTTTTTTTTGGTAACTCGACTTGTTGAGTGTACCTTTTTGCCAGTGGTTTTATGATCAAGATGGCCTAAGTCTTATACTCTGCTTATTTGTTAGACGTCTAGGCATATTAACCGGCCTTCCATTGTGTATACCTAGTTTGGTTGATATCTCAACCAAACTGGCACCGGATGGGATGTTGGTAGTATGTCTGGGCACACATGGGATATATGTGTGGGTGTACCATGGAGTGTAGCCAAGTGGTGAATCTAGGAAATTGAATAATGAATCGTTCATAAAAGTAAGAGGATTAGTGTCAATAAAATTTTCGATGAGTTAAAGGATCTAAAATTTTGATTTCCTCGACTACTATTCCTTTCTTATATATTTATTTTAGACGTGTAATGAGTAAATTGTGATAATAATTCTTACGATATATTAGTACAAGTAGTTTCGCATAATCTTGTGGTATTTTGTTGTTATAAATCTTTGTGATTACAGGATAGTGGATCTACAAACATTTTACAAGTATTGACTCACCATGTGACGGAAGGTAAGTATTATTTTATTTAAATCTGGGCGAGAACTGTATGGCCACCACATAAAGAGAAACTAGCACTAGTCCTGATATGTGAAGTGGAACTACTCTCTTGGCCGAGTTATCTGTTGTGTGTGGTAGTAAGGAGTCTACGTGTGATTCCGAAGCTGCGTGTGTGTGTGGTTTAACTCATACCAATCATGTGACTGGCCCATTGAGTTTTTCTAGCGAGTGCGTTCTTGTTGGAGCATAGCCAATCAAAATTTGCAGGGCTAGTAGGGAGTTTGTGGCACCTGGCAGCAGGAGGCATGTGGAGTCTTTGTGTTGTTTCTCCTTATTCGCTTTTATTTCACTTTAGAGAGTTCAGTAATAAATTTTTGGCATTGTGGGCCATTTGACAATTTAAGATATTGTTTAAGTGAAGTTTTCTTTCTAGATATTGTTTGAGTGGAGATTTTGGAGAGATATTTATTATGTTTTGGCATTGGATGTAAATCTTGGTTTAACTTTTATGGTTGGATGCTGACCGTTACTTTTGCACGAGTGAGTTATGATTTATCCTGTATAGACTGTGTGATGTTTTTATATTACAATCATATCTGATGATTTGACAGTTGGATATTGGTTGAGGATTCTCCCTTGATTAATAATTGGTTGTCTAAAAATTGGGGTATAACAAGCAGTTAGATGAGATGCTTCAAAAAGGGATTGCTAATTATTTATTGTAGAATCATTTTCTTCGTAGTTGTTATTTCTTTCTTGTAGTGTAATTCTTTTGAGGTGTGTATGAATCAGGTTAATACGTCCTAGTAATTCCCCATGGGAAGCTCCTGCGATATTTGTATCCAAGAAGGATGGTTCCCTACGTATGTGCATAGAGTATCGGGAGGTAAATAAGGTGATGATCAAGAACAAGTATCCGTTGCCTAGGATTGATGACCTTCTTGATCAGTTAAAGGGGCGGCAGTCTTTTCCCAGTTAGATTTGAGAACGAGATATCATCAAATGGGGATTGTGGAGGAGAGTATTCCACGTAGAGCTTTTCGTACTCGATATGGATTGTATGAGTTTTCGGTCATGCCATTTGGGTTGACCAATGCTCTAGCATTTTTTATGGATTTGATGAATCGGGTGTTCAGGTCGTATTTAGACCGAATTGTTGTTGTTTTCATCGATGACATATTGGTTTATTCTCGAACTCTAGAGGAACATAGGGAGCATTTGAATATTGTATTACAGACACTTCAGATATCAATTATATGCCAAGTTTAGTAAGTGTCATTTTCGGGAGTCGTCTGTGAGATTTTTGGGTTATTTATTTCGGCAGAGGGAATAGCAGTAGATCCTGAGAAAGTTATAGCGGTACAAGAGTGGGTGCAACCTACTAATCCTACAGAGGCGAGGAGTTTCTTGGGGTTAGCTGGGTATTACAGGAGGTTCATTGAGAATTTCTCTATTATAGCAACACTATTAACCAAGTTGACCCGCAAGAATGTGAAGTTTTTGTGGACCGACGATTGTGAGCATGCTTTTAAGGAGTTGAAGCAGCGATTGACTACTGCACCGGTTTTGACCATTCCAGTAGAAGGCAGGAAACTTATAGTGTTCACAGATGCTAGTAGGACCGGTTTAGGTTGTGTTTTAATGCAGGAAGGGAAGTTGTTTTGTATGCTTCTAGACAGTTGAGGCCTCATAAGAAGAGGTATCCTACTCATGACTTGGAGTTGGCAGCAGTGGTGTTTTCCTTGAAGGTGTGGAGGTACTACCTTTTTGGAGAGAGATTTGAGTTATATACAGATCACAAGAGTCTTAAGTACTTGTTTTCACAGAAGGAACTGAATATGAGATAACAGAGATGGGTTGAGTTCATCAGTAGCTATGACTTTGAGATTTTTTACCATCCGGGTAAGGGAAATGTAATGGGCGATGCACTGAGTCGGAAACACAGTGTGATGGCTTCTTTGATGGTTAAGGAGTGGAAGTCACTTGAAGTATTAGTATCTCATGACATTCAGCCACGGCATGAAGGTGAGAAAGCATATCTTGGGAGTTTGGTTGTCCAACCAACTTTGATAGGGAAGGTTCGACAAATGCAGAGGTCAGATGAAATTCTAGTTAACCGTCTCAATGACTTGGTTGTGGATTTGCATGATGAGTGTCCGACGGAATGATCTGTGGACACAGAGGGAAGTTTATGTTTTCAAGGAAGACTATGTGTATCAGATAGTGAAGAGCTGAAGAGGGAAATGCTTGATGAGGCACATCGGTCTCGATACACTATACATCCTGGTGCGACCAAGATGTATCATGACTTGAAGCATACCTTTTGGTGGGAAGGTATGAAGAGAGATGTAGGAGAGTTTGTTTCCAAGTGCGTGGTGAGTCAGCAGGTGAAGGCGAAACATCAAAAATCGTCTGGCTTATTGAAACCCTTAGAAATACCTGTGTGGAAGTGGGAATGCATTTCTATGGATTTTGTGGATGGGTTACAAAGGTTTAAGAAGGTAAATGAGTCGATTTGGGTCATTGTGGATCGGCTCACTAAGTCTTCATATTTTATCCCTATTAGTATGCATCGTACGTCAGACAAGATGGCACAGTTGTACATTCGGAAGATAGTACGTTTGCATGGGACTCCGATCTCGATTGTGTCTGACCGTGATCCGTTGTTTGTGGCAAAGTTTTGGGAGAGTTAGATTTTTCAGTGAGCTATGGGGATCTAGTTAAATCTTAGTACTGCTTATCATCCTCAAACCGATGAACAAACTAAGATAGTTAATCAGATTCTTGAAGATATGTTGAGGGCTTGTGTTCTTGACCTTGAAAGTGGTTGGGAAAAACATTTGCCATTGGTAGAGTTTGCCTATAATAACAACTACCATTCTAGCATAGGAATGGCCCCTTTTGAAGCATTGTATGGGAGATCGTGTAGATCTCTGGTGTGTTGGGCAGAAGTAGGTGACGTACCTATTTTGGGTCCGGAGATGGTTCGGGAGACTACTGAGAATGTGGGTGTTATTCGAGAAAGGATTAAGACTGCTTAGAGTCGGCAAAAGAGTTATGCTGATAGGAAACATAAGGGTGTAGAATTCAAAGTAGGAGATTTCGTGTTCTTGAAGGTATCTTCGATGAAGGGTCTGATGTGTTCTGGTAAGAAAGGAAAGCTTGCTCCGAAGTTTGTAGGACCTTATGAGATCATCGAAAAGGTTAGAGAGCTGGTCTTTAGAGTATTGTTGCCTCCGACATTAGCGACAATCCATAATGTGTTTTATGTGTCCATGTTGAGGAAGTGTGTAAAAGATCTTGAACATATTCGTCCGACAGAGCTTGAGATTAACGATGACCTCATACATGTTGTTTGATCTATCCCCCTCTCATGTCCGACAGAACTGAATATGAGATAATGCATGGGGGGTATGGTTTTGGAGATCAAAATGAGGCAGGGGTGAGTATTTTAGATTTCGCCGTAGCATATGATCTTTTAGTAGCAAACATCTTTTTCAAAAAGAGGGAAGAACACTTGATAACCTTTAAGAGTGGATCTAATAGAAGCCAGATTGATTTGTTCCTTGTGAGAAAGGCAGACCGCTTAGCATGTAAAGAGTGTAAGGTCATCCCAGGAGAGAGTTTAACATCTCAACATAGACTTACTATTTTAAATATCCATATAAACGGACAATGTCATACTAGAAAAGACCCTATAAATCTGCGAACTAGGTGGTGGAACCTTAAAGGCGAGAAACTAGCAATATTCCAAGAGAGAATGTATACAGAAGCACCTTGGAATTTGGAAGATGGAAGCAATACTATGTGGGATAGAATGGCAGGGTGCATCACGAGAATATCGAGGAGGTCCTCGGAGATTCGAAGGGAAGAGGGTTAGCTTCTAAAGATACTTGGTGGTGGAATGAAGAGGTGCAAGCTGCACTAAAAACCAAAAAGGATTTCTTTAAGAAGTAGCAAAATGATAGAAGTGAGGAACACTTCAAAAGCTATAAATGTGTAAATAAGGATGTTAAAAGGACAGTTAGAGTTGCTAAAATGGAAGCCTATGACGCCTTCTACACCAAACTAGACACTAGAGAGGGAGAAAAATGTATTTATAAGCTTACTAAGTCGAGAGAAAGGAAAACAAGAGACATTAATCAGGTTAAGTGTATAAAAAGTGATGACTCTAGGGTATTAGTGAACGACGAAGAGATTAAGGAAAGGTGGAAGAGCTATTTTGAGAAGTTGCTGAATGAAAATTATATGGATAACACAATGGAAGAAGAAACTGGAAGTTATGATGAAACTAGAGAATACAGATTCTATCGGAGAATAAGGAAGTTTGAGGTGGAATTTGCTTTGAAGAAGATGAAACCCAACAAGGCCTTAGGACCAGATGGGATCCCCATTGAGGTTTGGAAATGCTTGGGAGATGTGGGGGCATCTTGGCTTACAAAAGTATTTAATAGGATTTTAATGACTAGAAAAATGCTTGATGAGTGGAGGAAGAGCATCCTAGTGCCTATATATAAGAGTCAAGGAGATGTACAACAATGCAACTATAGAGGTATTAAGTTGATTAGCCATACTATGAAGCTATGGGAGAGAGTGATGGAGTATCGCTTAAGAGGCGCAACATCAGTGTCAGAAAATCAGTTTGGATTTATGCCTGGGAGATCAACTATGGAAGCAATTTATTTACTTAGAAGACTAATGGAAAAGTATAGAGAGAAGAAAAAAGATCTACATATGGTTTTTATTGATTTAGGGAAAGCTTATGATAGAGTGCCTAGAGATTTAATTTGGTGGGTGCTAGAGAAGAAAGGAGTGACCAAGGGTTATATTGACGTGGTGAAGGATATGTATGATGAAGCGGTTACTACAATTAGATCACCAGCCGGAGAAACAAGCGAATTCCCAATTACCGTAGGCCTGCACCAGGGGTCGACCTTGAGCCCTTATTTGTTCGCCCTAATTATGGATGAATTGACTAGACACATTCAAGATGAGGTCTCATGGTATATGTTGTTTGCAGATGATATTGTCTTAGTTGATGAGACTAAAAGGGGACTCAACACTAAACTAGAAGCTTTGAGAGAAGCACTGGAGACTAAGGGGCTAAAGATAAGTAGGACGAAAACAGAATACATGGAATGCACTTTTAACAACAGTGGAAGTAGAGACAACGAAGCAGTGAAGATCGAAGATCAGGAGATCCCAAAGAGGGAACACTTTCGCTATCTAGGTTCAATGATCAGTAAAGACAGAGAGATTGGTGATGACGTGACCCATAGAATTAAAGTGAGCTGGCTTAAGTGGAGGAGTGCTTCTAGAGTATTATGTGACCGGAGAATACCAGCAAAATTGAAAGGAAAATTTTATAGGACAGCTATTAGGCCAGCTATGCTATACGGGACAGAGTGTTGGGCAACTAAGAAACAACACATTAGCAAAGTGAGTGTAGCGGAGATGAGGATGCTAAGATGGATGTGTGGTAAGACTAGGAAAGATAGAATTAGAAATGAGTACATCCGAGAGACTATAGGAGTGACTTATATTGAGGATAAGTTGAGGGAGAATAGACTTAGATTGTTCGTCCATGTGCAACGAAGACCTGAAGATGCACATGTGCGAAAGAGTGATAAGATCGTAGTGCTTGGAATGGTTAAAGGGAGAGGTAGACCTAGACTGACTTGAGAATATGTAGTGCAACAAGATATGAATATATATAACTTAAATGAGCATATAGCTCTTGATCGTGCAGAATGGAGAAAAATGATTCATACAGCCGACCCCAATTGATTGGGACACAAGGCTTGGTTTGGTTTGGACCTATCACTATCGTTGATCGAGATGTGAAGTATTTGCGGAGAAAAATAGTGAACCTTGTGAAGGTGCAATGGAGTGAGAGAATTAATGATGTTACGTGGGAACTTGAGGAGAAGATTCAGAAGTCGCATCCTGAACTCTTTGATTAGTGTTCATGCGTGTGGCAAATTTTGGGACGAGATTTTCTTTGAGGTGTGTATAATGTAACAACCTTAGTTTTTAAATATGCTATTTATTTATTTAATTTTATTAATTTTATTATTTTAGTGTTCAATGTGTAGGGTGTGGACCATGGGTATGTGGGTCGTGTGTGTGTGTAGTAGTAGTAGTAGTAGTAGTAGTAGTAGTAGTAGTGTACGGGTGTGTGTGTGTGTGTGGTGTAGTAGTAGTAGTAGTAGTAGTAGTAGTAGTAGTAGTAGTAGTAATAGTGTACGGGTGTGTGTGTGTGTATGTGTGTGTGTGTGTGTGTGTGTGTTAATATAACATTATGTGTGTGTGTGTGTGCACACGCATCATACATATACTAGTAATAAAATAATAGGGTTAGGTAACCCTTTCTTTTCTCATCCGTAAGAGAGAGAGAGAGAGGGAGAGAGAAGAAGAAGAAGAAGAAGAAGAAGAAAAGGGAGGAAGAAGGAGAAGGGTCTTGGGTTCGTGGGCACGTGTGGAATTGCAGAGCGTTCGTTGATGTCGATTTTTGACCCAAACTAGGTGAGTTCAATTTGTGTATCCGAGTATATATATACACGTATGTATATATGTGTACGCGAGTAAACCAAACTCTTGCATGTTTGATTTAATTTTTGGGGTTAAATATTTTTGTATTGGATTGCACATTGTAATTATCAAATTAATAAAGACATCTCTTTTCCCTCCGCCCGACTTTGTGATTATGACATTAGTGTATTCGAAAGGGTTAGGTAAATAGTTAGTTTGATAAAAACATATATGAAATACTCATGATAATTAAGAATTTTTTTTTAAAATTCATTTTTCTGTAATTCCAACAGTTGCTGAAACTTCAGAAAAATATTAGAAAATTGTGGCTTAGAATTTTAGCATTCTGTTCTCGAATTTATTGTAAAACGTAATTCTGCACACTTTTCGTGTTTTGAGTTTTTTCTGATTCTACACCGTTTGGGCAGAAATTTAAGATTCCAGTAGCAGCTTTTAGTATGTTAAAACGTGAGAAATTTAGGGAAAATGATTCGTTGTGGATTTTTTTTTTATTCGTTAATATGACTTAACGAAAATTTATTTGGAGATACATGAATTCTCATATAATGTTGAGCTATGAAAAATGGGTGATAGTCGTTGACTTTGGGTCCGATGAACTTTTATAATTCCGATAATACAAAAATGGTTTCAAGTTTCTTAGTATTCACCGCTCCCAGTTGTGTTACTTTTTTTTTTGGTAGCTCGACTTGCTGAGTGATCAAGTTGGACTAAGCCTTATGCCCGGCTTATTTGTTAGACGTCTGGGCATATTGATCGGCCTTTCGTTCTATATTCCTGGTTTAGTTGATACTCCAACCAATCTGGCACCAGAGTGGATGTTGGTAGTATGTCCGGGCACACATAGAATATATGTGTGGATGTACCATGGAGGGTAGCCAAGTGGTGAACCTAAGAAATTGAACAATGAATCGTTTATAAAAGAAAGAGGATTGGTGTCAATAAAATTTTCGATGAGTTAAAGGATCTAAAATGTTGATTTACTCGACTATTGTTCTTTTCTTATATATTTATTTTGGATTTGTAGCGAGTAAATTGTGATGATAATTCTTACGATATATTAGTACAAGTAGTTCCACATAATCTTGTGGTATTTTGTTGTTATAAATCTTTGTGGTTACAAGATGGTGGATCTACTAACATTTTACAGGTATTGACTCACCATGTAACGGAAGGTAAGTATTATTTTATTTAAATCTAGGCGAGAACTGCATGGTCACCACATAAAGGAAAACTACTGCTTGTCCTGATATGTGAAGTTGAACTACTCTCTTGCCTGAGTTATCTATTGTGCATGGTATTAAGGAGTCTACGTGTGATTCCAAAGCTCTGTGTGTGTGTGGTTTAACTCATACCAGTCATGTGACTGACCTGTTGAGTTTTTCTCGCGGGTGTGTTCTTCGTTGAAAACATAAACTTTCTTCTGTGTCCATAGACTAATCTGTCGGACACTCGTCAAGCAAATCCACAACCAAGTCATTGAGATGGTTAACTAAAATTTAATCTGACTTCTGCATCTGTCGAACCTTCCCTATCAAAGTCGGTTGGACAACCAAACTCCCAAGATATGCTTTCTCGCCTTTATGCCCTGGCTGAATATCATGAGATACTAACACTTCAAGAGACTTCCACTCCCTAACCATCCAAGAAGCCATCACACTGTGTTTCCGACTCAGTGCATCGGCCACTAAATTTCCCTTACCCGAATGGTAAAGAATCTCAAAGTCATAGCTACTGATGAACTCAACCCATCTCTGCTGTCCCATATTCAGTTCCTTCTGCGAAAACAAGTACTTAAGTGTCACGACCCATCCTGCTATGTACGAATATAGGACACATGGCACGCCACCAAGGCTCATCCAATTCTAATTACAGTAAATAGCAGCGGGAAACATAAGTAAAATCCATTAAATCAAAATTCTAAAAAGATTTTGACAAATGGAACAGTTCAAAAAGAATTCATTTTGAAAAACAAAGGTCCAGTCGACTGCATAGGGTTCTAGTACTTGACTGAAGGTCTAAAGCAAAATATAATTAAAATCCTATAATTTGGTCCAGTCGACTATGTCGGGGACTCAGTCGACTGAGGCCTCAATTTCTCAGTCGACTGACTCCTCCTAGTCGACTGTGCCTTAAGCAGAAAAAAAAATTACATTTTCTTCAGGGGGTCCAATCGACTGGAACATAGGCCAGTCGACTAGTTTTTTGTTATTTCGAGGCAGTAGCTAAAACTGCACAGCGGTCCAGTTGACTGATACCCGGTCCAGTTGTCACGCCCCGGAGAAGCAAAAGTAGAGAAAACAAGTTCCTTTTTGGTCCCGTAGGTTCGTGACCGGTGAATAACCGCATTGTTATCTACTCAAACCAACAAATACAACGATAGGGAGGATGCTATTCATAAAAACATATCTTATTAACATAATCAGAGGCTACAACGGAAATATAAAAGGTTTGGAAGCAACATATGCCCAAGTACCAATTATAAAAGTATACTAAATCAATTACAACATCTGACTTAGAATCTGAGGCCTATAACAATAATTAACAGAAGTACAACAGATATGCAAACTAACTATTACAAAGCAACACGTCTTCGTCCTCAAGCCTTCAACTCCAAGTCCGGTGGAACATCAGTCTACGTCCTCAAGACCTGCCAAGCTCTAGACATTAGAATGTCCAGGGCACAAACGTCATTAGCTTTGAATACAAAGCTGAGTGAGTACACTAAACAACACTCCTCACCGTTATTGTTTAGCATTTTAAAATGCGGTTAATCTCTTAACAATGACGTCACTCACAGACATAGCAGAGGTCTCATTAAACTATTCATGAATTCAATGATAGAAGGAAACATATTAAATGAAAATGATAATAACGATCATGGTATAAAGGGTAAATATCACTTACCTCCCTTGAGGGTTGGCTTAATAACACTTACCTCCCTCCATATTTTAGGAGTAACACTGACCTCTCCTATCAGAGTTTGTATGCTAACGGTCTTAATTCAACCGGCTAAATTACTTTTGTTACTCTTTCTTGTTTATGTTTATAATAGTTTAACAAAATAACCATCTTCACCAATTAAATTAGCTCCATAATCGGTGACTTCCATAGCCACCGATGAACCATTCCAAGGGTTTTGACATCTCTAATCTCTAATTTTATGTAAATTCATCCGTTCCAATCCCTAAAAAATGTAATCTCTATAGTTTTTGGTCTAAAGAATAAATCGGCTTTGGTTCTATGATTCAAACTCGATTTGCATTCTATGAAGATCTGTGACCTTTACTAGTTTTGGAACTTGAATCGGCATTAATTTGTGAACTCCAGTGCAATGAGTGAAGTCTAGTATGACTGTGAGAGAGAGAAGAGAAGAACTTGGAGATGAGACTCAATTATCCATCTATGTTTTTCTCTTTCTAGAATCTTCCCATGAAGCACAAATTAAACAAAAAAATGTTACAATTCATAGGCAATTGAAACAAAAAGTTAACAACAAAATTGAATTGAAGATGTAGATCCCCTACTCTATTGTATCTACATATATAGATACATATGTATATGTTTCTGGGCATATATGTGTCGTCTTACTACTATAAGTGGACATTAACATAGTCCTAGTCTTCTCTCTCTATACATATGCAAGGATGTATTTGTGTATATACGATTTGTATGTAAAACGTATGTACACAGAGGTAGTTACCTAATTAGTTACTTTTCCGTCAATGTTTTAGATGGCCATTTCACAGATGGGGAAAAATGGAGTTGAGATTCAAAAAGAAGGGAGATATGTGATAGTTCTGAAACGTGGAGGGATGTAAGTGTTATTAAGCTAAACCTCAAGGGATGTAAGTGATATTTACCCATTATAATAACACAAAATACCTAAACTACCCTTTCTTAAGCTCAGCTCTTATAGGTAACTAACGGGGTAAATACCTCTGTGTATATACGTTTTACATATAAACCGTATATACACAAATGCATCCTTGCATATGTATAGATAGAGAAGACTATGACGATGTTAATGGGCACTTATAGTAGTAAGACGACACATATATACCCAGAAACATATACATATGTATCTATATATGTAGATACAATAGAGTAGGGGATCTACATCTTCAATTCGATTTTGTAGTTAACTTTTTGTTTCAATTGCCTGCCTGTGAATTGTAACTTTTTTTGTTTAATTTGTGCTTCATCGGAAGATTCTAGAAAAAGAAAAACATAGATGGATAATTGAGTCTCATCCCCAAGTTCCTCCCCCTATTTCTTCTCCCTCTCATAGTTATACTAGGCTTCGCTCATTGCACTGGAGTTCACAAATTAATGCCGATTCAAGCTCCAAAACTAGTAAAGGTCACAGATCTTCGTAGAATGCAAATCAAGTTCGAATCATAGAGCCAAAGCTGATTTATTCTTTAGACCAGAAACTATAGAGATTGCATTTTTTAGGGATTGGAACAGATGAATTTACATGAAATTAGAGATTGGAGATGTCAAAACCCTTGGAATGGTTCATCGGTGGCTATGGAAGTCGCCAGTTATGGAGCTAAATTAATTGGTGAAAATGTTTATTTTGTTAAACTATTATAAACATAAACAAGATAGAGTAAAAATAGTAATTTAGCCGGCTGAATTAAAACCGTTAGCATACAAACTCTGATAGGGGAGGTCAGTGTTACTCCTAAAATGTGGAGGGAGGTAAGTGTTAATAGGCCAAACCTCAAGGGAGGTAAGTGATACTTACCCTACCACTTACCTCCCTTGGGGTTTAGCTTTATAACACTTACATCCCTCCACGTTTCAGAACTGTCACTTATCTCCCTTCTTTTTGAATTTCAATACCATTTTCCCCCATCTGTGAAATGGCCATCTAAAACATTTGAGTCTTTTGTGAGTGTTCTGGTCAGGTTTGGGGGTCGGGGTTAATTTATTTTGAACTTATTTACATTAAAAATAAGAAAAAAGAGAAATGCCACGTCGCGCGCACGGCCCGCTCGCGTGAGTTTTCCCCATAGACAAAATTTTTTGAAAAGTTTTATAAGAACCCTTAGTATTTACTCGTGCCTGGAATCACGCGCGAGGGGTTCGCTCACGCGATCTAGGGACTTAGATGTAATACCCTGTATTTTTGTAATATATTATATGAATAAGACCCTGTAATGCTTCTTTTAATACTTGTATGAGTTTTCCCTTATCCTTGGTATAATTTGGATACCGATCGATTATGGATACCAATCGATTGGTAAGAATACCAATCAATTGCTAATACCAATCGATTGACACTTTTATCAATCGATTGGAACATTAATACCTAATACCAATCGATTGGAATCAACTGGGCAGATTTTCTTGCCTTGACTGGGGTTTATCCACGTGAATACTCAATCTCTATATATATTAGCCCATTTTGGGCATATTTTTGTTTTTAGAAATCAGAGAGAGGGAGAGGGAGTGTTTATGTGTGTATGTGTGTGTGTTTATATATATATATACACTTATATATATTCTTACACTCACACACACTCATATGGATTAAAGAAGGAGAAGAAGAAGGCTAGAAGAAGAAGAAAAGAGAAGAAGAAAAGATAGAGAGGCAGAGAAGACAGAGGAGAGAGAGAAAAGCCACCATTGGAGCTTCCAAACTCAAATACACATTCCCAAACACCCCCTTATGATCTAAGGTGAGTTCTAAACTCACTTGATAACTTTATATTAATGTTAGAACGTGTACCTTTTGAACGAAGAAATGGAGTTTAAATGGTGTTTCTTCGTATTTTTATATGTTGGACAGTCTTCACTGTGAAGAAGACGAAGTCCCAATTGATTGGACTTATCCTAATTGATTGATATCCCAATCGATTAATATTTATGGCAATCGATTGATATGTGATCCAATCGATTGAACTTTTACCAATCGATTGATACTACTTTATACCAATCGATTGAACCCTTGTCCCAATCGATTGGAAGTTGTAGAATGTTGATAATCTTATTTAGTTTATATTATAATTGTTTAGTTGTTTATTTACTTTTCGGTATTTCCAGCATGCTTTATTGTTGTAATACAGACGTAATAATGAGTTAATGCGTTATAGGATCGTAGTAATGACGAGATTAACGGATAATAATTTCGACGCTAGATAACGTAATAATTGTGAATCCTTTGGAGTTAACGTTCATTTCATTCAGAGTAGTCAGGCCATATTGGGATTATCATGTATCGATGTTAGAGTTGAACTTAAGTAGGTTTGTTAAGATTCGGGAATCTTGCGTGGGCGGACTTTGGTCGATCATTGTTCTTAAAAGTGGTAGACAGACGAAGGTGTCTACGACTGCGGTGGATTGGACCATTTTCCCTAAGATAGCCAGATGATCTAATCATATGTTCTTAAAAGCGGTAGATAGACGAAGGTGTCTACGACTGTGGTGGACCGTGATCACTGGTAGACGTCGCTAAGTTGTGGCCATAGAATGATGTACTGTTGCTTAAAGCTTTATATCCCTGTAGTGCGGTGAACTGTGCATATGTTCTTAAAAGCTAGGGATGGACTGACGTGGTATCCATGACTACGGTGGACTGTGTATATGTTCTTAAAAGCGACAGACGGAGCAATGGTGTATCCTTAATAAGTGAACCACTATCGAGTCAGTTCTTCTATCATAATGTATTGTCGATCTTAAAATGAGTAAGATGCTAATAATCGAATCCTCAGAATGATTAAAGGAGTTACCCTCACTGAATCTTAATGTTTATCGTTATAACTTCAATAGTTGATACCCTGTCAGTATCTAATTCACTCAGCTTTCATTAACTGACGGCATTTATGACGCTGGAAATTTCCATGTTCCAGCGCACCCTAGTTATGACTATACAGGTGACGGACCTGCAGGCGAGGACTACTACGCCGGTGATGATGTCCCTGCAAAGGACTACCCCGAAGGAGGTCAGGCAGAAAAGGACTACTACGCCGAGGACTACCTCTACGCCAATTGAAGATTGGGCTAGACTGTAGTTTAATTATCTTTACTGCTTTCTAGACCTTTTTGTAATTAGGCATATGCTGCCTTAACAATTGTACTTTCGCTGAGACTCTGATGTGTAATAGTTAGTAACCTCATTTTGACATTAAGTTATGTGTTAACCAGTACTTAGATTTCATTCTTGTCATCTCCTTTACTTATTGTCGCTTAGTACTGCGTGGTGTGGACAATCGTGTGATTTCACCAATCGCTGCCTTTGGACCCAAAAAGGAAATTTATTTTTCTCTATTTTTGCTATTATGGGGCGTGACATTAGAGATTTTTCTTTTAAGTTTTATAAAACATGCCTCAGTATTACCTCACTGTGCATATGTTCTTAAAAGCTGGGGATGGACTGACGTGGTATCCACGACTGCGGTGGACTGTGCATATGTTCTTAAAAGCGGCGGACGGAGCAATGGTGTATCCTTAATAAGTGAACCACTGTCAAGTTTGTTCTTCTATCATAATGCATTGTCGATCTTAAAATGAGTAAGACGCTAATAATCGGATCCTCAGAATGATTAAAGGAGTTACCCTCACTGAATCTTAATGGTTATCGTTATAACTTCAATAGTTGATACCCTGTCAATATCTAATTCACTCAGCTTTCATTAAGCTGACCGCGTTTATGATGCTGGACATTTCCATGTTCCAGCTTACCTTGGTTATGACTATACAGGTGACGGACCTGTAGGCGAGGACTACTATGCCGGTGACGATGTCCCTACGAAGGACTACCTCGAAGGAGGTCAGGTAGAAGAGGACTACTATGCCGAGGACTACCTCTACGCCAATTGAAGATTAGGCTAGACTGTAGTTTAATTATCTTTACTGCTTTCCAGACCTTTTTGTAATCAGGCATATGTTGCCTTAACAATTTTACTTCCACTGAGACTCTGATGTGTAATAGTTAGTAACCTTCTTTTGACATTAAGTTATGTGTTAACCAGGACTTAGATTTCATTCTTGCCATCTCCTTTACTTATTGTCGCTTAGTACTGCGTGGTGTGGACAATCGTGTGACTTCACCAGTTGCTGCCTTTGGACCCAAAAAAGAAATTTATTTTTCTCTATTTTTGTCATTCCGGTGCGTGACATTAGAGATTTTTCTTTTAAGTTTTATAAAACATGCCTCAATATTACCTCACAGAGGCTCGTGCACGTGAAGCTCGCTCGCACAGCCCGCTCATGCGAGGTAGGGTTTTTTGGTTTTCTCTTTTGTTCCCAAACCTAGTTAGTTGTTTTTCTATTTTTCAGTTGTTTTCTTATGCACCTATAGAGTCAGTCCTTCCTTGTTTTCATACTTCTGTTTGTTTTTATTGAATCTTTTGAGTTTAGTTTAGTTTATTAACAAATATATTATAAAAAAAAAAAAACCAAATCTGTATTATATATATGTGTTTCTATTAGTTGTCATTGTTCTTTTGTTCTTTTAATTTTGTTTGTCGAGTATTGACAGATGAATTAGTGTCTCCATTTGGAGCAATTAAACTTTATCATCATATTCGTATACGTTTACCTATTTTGTGATTGTCGAGATCGAGGTAATGTCGTTCCTTCTTTACGTGCTCTCCTGTCTTTTATTTTATTGTTTCATTGGGGATAATGAAAGGTTTAGGTTTGGGGGTATGCACTCACATGTATATTATTATGCACCAAATTATGCAATTTTTAAAAAAATTTCAATATTTGTGCTTAAATAAACGATGTTACCAACGTTTTTGCAATCTCAAGTCGATACTTCTTTTTATGTAACTTGGATTGTTATAGAATGGTAAACAAGAGAAGATATGGTTAAACAATTCCTGAAGTCATGATGCGATGTTTTAGGTTATATATCGTTCGAATCGTAGTTTTATATCATAGATTTGCACACAACCTATGCACTGCACGTAGTCACTTGAATGTATGTTGATGTGAACTATAATATGATTCGGATTTCTAGATAACGCATAGTGTGGAGACTAGACCCAGTGAGCTTTTGAGCCTATCTTTTCTTTTTAGAGGGTTATAAATACACATTGTGTTTGTCGAATTTCATTTGAATAGCGCATTAACTTATTGATTAGTCTCATTATTCTTGTTTTGGTTTATAGTCAACTTAAAATATTTGCTACCATGCTAAATAATCTTCCGTCATAAACATTGAAGAACCATATGCCCATAGGAAATGATGGTAGGCCCTCTTTGTTTACTACCGACCCATAAATGATAAAAAAAAATTTCTTAGTTTGCCCCTTTGAGCTATTAAAATGCCATTTTTTTCAATTACCATTATCTTTTGCTCTAATTTGGCCAACTTGTATTTCATCACTGAAAGATTGATCAACTTTTAGCGGTGGTAAGACAATGTGTCGTTTGAAAAGAAGAAGAAAATAAGATGATGTTTGGGGTGGTTTCCTTGTTATTTATTGATTGATTATTCATAAAAAGGTTGAAAAGAAAAAGAAAGAAAAATGAAAAAAAAAATGAAAAATGAAAAGAAGAGAATGAAAAGATGAAAGCTGGTAGAAGAGATGAACGAAAGAAACCGAACATGCCTACAATGCCATTCGAAAACTACCTAATGAATCCGTTCTATCTTTTTTCATTGCCCGAGCCACGTTATAACCGTTGGAAAGTCCTACTTGATCCTAAAAAATATGATTTGGATATGTAAATGATGGAAGGGGGATTAAAATATGGTAACGATTAAATTTCTTGACTGCTGGCGTCCTATCCATGAGACTACTATTCTTTTGTGTCATGCGTTTTTTTTTTAGTCATATGTGAGTGTTTCTTGTTTTGAGAACATATTCCTTTGCTCCTATATATTAGAAAAATTACACCTGTTTCTGAGTGTTTTATTTGAGAGTATAATAACATTGTGAGATTCGTAGTCGAAGCATAGTTGGATGGTTATCCGAGTTATATTCCAAGTTCATAATATACACGTGTACATTTGACTACCACATCACACACGTGCAATTTTATGAGAAACTCTATTGATTTATACGATGCATGTGCTTGGGATTGGTTTTCATGATATAGGTGGATTTATGGTTCCATTTTTTCTTTTTCATTATTCTATTTCAAATCATTGTTTTATACTAAGAAATATTGCCTGTTATGTTTTTCTTTTTTAATAAAACTTTTTAAATTTACAAGTTAATAAAGATGGTTGTAGGTGACTTGTTGATGAGAACCCTCATGATACTTCACTCGTTCGCCTAGGGACACCTAGAGGTTTAAAAGGCTTGTTGCATATGCTAAATGCAATCGCGATCCATGCAAAAATAGAGTAGTGTTTTTAATTAGTAGTTTAATTTTTATGTTCTTTTTGCACGAGGACTAACAAAATGTAGGCTTGGAGGTGTGATCAGGAGATAATAAATCTTAATTACACGCTTTAATTCACATTTGTTAGTATTTTTTATCCTATTTTTGTGTATTTTTACTTTATTTTCTGCTTTCTGACAGGATTTGGAGAAAAGTAAGGATTCCAGACTAAATGGGGGTGAAAAAACAGAAAGAAAGAAGTTGAAAAAGGCATCTCGCGTGAGCGGCCCACTCGTTCGACAATCATGAACCTCGCTCGCGCGACCCCCCCACCCCCCCCCCCCCCCCCAATTACGCGCTCGCGCGACCTCCAATAACGTGCTCGCGCGGCCCGCTCGCGCAACATATGTAAAAACCAAAGTTGCGTATTTCTGTGTACTGAAGACTCCCACGTGAACAAAACTGCCTAATTACATTCAGACTATAAAATATAGTAGTTTCAGTGCTAATAGGTTTAGGAAAGCTTCCAAACTTGCTTCAAATATATATATATATATATATATCCTATTGTAAATCAATTTTAGGGTTGGACATTAATATACACAACATTATACATCTAAAACTTCAGCGATTGAAGAGAGGAAATCAAGGAGAAGAAGAAGAAGACCGAGGATTCCCATGGCCTCCTCCATCAACCTCTTTCCAATCCTTGATTCTATGACCAACTAAACCTAGATCTAGGGTTTCAATGAAACCCTAGCCAAGTTATAGGTTGTTATTTATGTTTTTCTTTTAGTTTTATTATGTATGGATGATGATTACATGTTTCGAGGATTTTCAATAATAAAATAGTACTTCTATTGATTAAATCATTGCTTTCAAAGTTTATTCATATCTTAGATATATTTTGAATGTGATATGCTCAATGATCTATATTTGCAGTGCTTGTATGGATTATTTACATGTAATGGTGCTTAATTAAATTGTGATATCAAGTAGCCGAATAGTTCATGCTCAAGAAAGATGGATTGTGCCGTAACCCTAGTTTAGTGTGAGACAATCCGTGCTAACCAAAGATGAATTATATTGGTGCTTGAATCGTAGTTATCTTCTTGACGGAGGAATTGGGCTTATAGCTATAATTCCCCATTATCATCCAATATAATAAACTAATTGAATGCATAGATACCCTTATTATGAAGCTAGTGGTGGATTTGCAATCATAGGTTCACTTTAAATATCATTTAAAATAACTTCTAAATTGCTTTCATAGTTTAGATTTATTTTATTGTTCTTAGTTAAATTAAAATCAAATCATATCAAAACCCGTTTTTCTTAATTAGCTAAATTAGGTTTTTAAATTAAAATGTTTTAGTATTTCAATCTCTGTGGGTTCGACATTTACTTCCACACTGCAAATCCTTCGAAAGTAAAGAATACTTTTATATCTTGATTCTAACAAGATCAACATCCTTGCATATGTATAGAGAAAGAAGACTAGGACTATGTTAATGGGCACTTACCGTAGTGAGACGACACATTTATACCCAGAAACATATACATATGTATCTATATATGTAGATACAATAGATTAGGGGATCTACATCTTCAATTCGATTTTGTTGTTAACTTTTTGTTTCAATTACCTGTGAATTGTAACTTTTTTGTTTAATTTGTGCTTCATGGGAAGATTCTAGAAGGAGAAAAACATAGATGGATAATTGAGTCTCATCTCTAAGTTCCTCCCCTATTTCTTCTCTTTCTCATAGTCACACTGGGCTTCGCTCATTGCACTAGAGTTCACAAATCAATGCCGATTCAAGCTCCAAAACTAGTAAAGGTCACAGATCTTCGTAGAATGCAAATTGAGTTCGAATCATGAAAGCCGATTTATTCTTTAGACCAGAAACTGTAGTGATTGCATTTTTTAGGGATTGGAACAGATGAATTTCATAAAATTAGAGATTGGAGATGTCAAAACCCTTGGAATGGTTCGCCGGTGGCTATGGAAGTCGCCGGTTATGGAGCTAATTTAATTGGTGAAGATGGTTATTTTGTTAAACTATTATAAACATAAACAAGAAAGAGTAAAAAAGTAATTTAGCCGACTGAATTAAGACCGTTAGCATACGAACTCTTATAGGGGAGGTCAGTGTCACTCTTAAAATATGGAGGTAGGTAAGTGTTATTAGGCCAAACCTCAAGGGAGGTAAGGTAAGTGATATTTACCCTATAAATGCTGAAAATAATTTCTGAAATATAAGACTTATTATTAAGTAATATCTCAGATTTTAAAACTAGATAATAAATCAAGATTATACTAATAAATGGGATTTACTAATAAATCAAATAATATATGATATGTAAGATTTTGTTTGGCAAACCTAATTTTTAACACATAGAAGCTGTCTCATAATCACTTCTCCCAAACAAGGCATAAAGACTCCATCATCTTCACCAACGTGAAGATGTACATACAGTGTGGTATATATATAATTCGTTTATATATACACATTACATACTTAAACTTTAATCGATCATATCTCCCTTGTTTCTCAACGAAAATATGCAAACTTTAAGTCAAAATCAAGTGCCTCGATGAGCCTGATCCAATGGCATAGGTCTCAGCTCCTAAGTCTTAGCAGTTTGTTCGATAAATGGGAAAAACCATATTCGGCCTAAAAGAATAATCGGCTCGTTGGTCGACCAAATGACGCCTAAGCTTCAGGCTGTTCATTAAGGGTCTTAAGGGGATCGTTAGGGTCATTTTGGCGTTGGTTTCATCAGTTTTGGTGACGGTCCAAAAACCCGAGCTCGTACGAGCTTTAATGGCCACCGGCCATGGTAGGGGTTATCGGGATTGTTCGTGGGTGTGTGTGGGTCTGTGTGAGTGTGTCTTAGTGTACACAAAAATAAAGAAGATAAGGTAGGAGGGGTATACCTGTCTCAGGTCTTTTTCTTGGTGGTCCTCTCTCTCTAATTCCCTCAGTCTTCTCCTCTCTCTCTAACTTCTCCTCCTTCCTTCTTGTTGCTGCGTGTGTGTTGAGTGAAGGTGAGGCAGAGAGAGAGGATGAGGCAGAGAGGAAGTAGTGAGGGGTAGGGAGTTTTTTGGGTTTTGTTTTCTTCTCTCTCTAACTCTCACTCTCTTGGTTGTACACACACTCTCTCTCAATGGTCTTCAATATATATATATATATAAACCCATATATACAACTTAGATACGCAGATTTTGGGTATCTAATTGAAGTAGATGGAAAAGAGGTGATGTGGATGGGTGTACCTTGGGGGAGAGGAAAAGTGGCCGGCAGTTTGGGGTGGTGGGACTAGTCTAGCGAGCAGCGGGGTGTTAGGGTAGTAAGGCTCCAAAGGTCATAATGGGTGTTTGGTAGAGTGAATATCCAATAGGTTTGGGATAGTTGGGTAAGTACACTAAGCACTTTAGGAAATATTCCCATTGCACTATAGTTTCCATTTTTGTTTGCGTTGACGTCATTAGGAACCACGTGCAAGTCAGTCCAGATAAATGCAGATTTTACGGGTCCACGAGATATGTCAGTCCGGGTTCGTAGTTTACAGTCTAAGTTAATAATATTATAAATACGCATTATACATATAGACATCAGAAAATACGAACTAAAAACACGGGGCTCATTTATTAATCACAAAAATTTTATGGGTTTTACAGTTACCCTGCACTACCATTCGTGGACCCAATGCCTCATGCTGTGAGCATGAAGCAGACCCTCCTCAGCATAGTCCCGAGGGACATCATCATACTAGAGAGGGATAGTGGGAGCCCCCTGATGATATCGGGGAATCATGGTCATAGTCTGCTTGCCCTGGTGAACGCCGGGAAGCTCCAATCCCACTGTGGAAGAGCAGGGGGTCCAGCCGTAGCATGAACATGCTGCAAGAAAAAGAAAAGAGAATTCAAAACAGTGCAGTCAACTTAGAAGGCATGGAGGTAGATCGGTCGCTTTAGGGCCCAGCTGGATGGATCCGATCATGATGTTCCTCGCAGCTGGTACTTTACCAGACGAAAAAGAAGAAGCCTGATGGGTAAAGTACCGGGCGGTCAGATACCACCTCGTTGATGGCGTCCTCTACAAAAGGGTGTTCTCTATCCCGTGTCTCCGCTGCATCCACCTTACACAGGTCCAAGGAATATGGCATGAAATCTATGAAGGAGTGTGTGGAAGCCACGTTGGAGGTCGAGCACTCTCCGAAAGGCCCTGTTGCAAGGCTATTACTGGCCGACGATGGCCCAGGAGCTAGCAATACTAGTCGATTGAAGTTGAAGAGTGGATACCAACCACATTTGAATTGCAAAAGGGCAGCGAGTAAACAAGTGATCAAGAGTTTCAACTTCGTCTCCACATAAACTACAAATATCGTCACATAAAATCCCCCATTTGCGGAGGTTCGAAGTAAGAGAAAGAATATTATTGAGGGCTTTCCAGATAAAGAAATGAATTTTACGAACGGTTTGGATCTTCCACAATTTTCTCCAAGTTACAGAACAAACTTGATTTGACCATGAAGCTCCATGATCACCTAGAATTAATAGGTTACGCTTTTGTGATTGTGATAGCCTTTATCATAATAGGTTATGGCTAGAATTAACTATGATAATTGTAGTATTTGGATACTGGATATGCAAAAGTGGTTATGGTTTAATTCTTCCTGTGACACCTACATTTGTTTCACTGACTGGTTGTAGGATTAGGTGATATTGAACTAATGGTCCATTTTAATTAAATAGTCCATTGTTGGTTACGCTAACCACGTGGTATTAATAGTTCGTGTTAAGTAAATACTAATTAATCTTGTGGGGGATATGGTATTATTAGTCCCCTTAATAGTGAAGGGTGCAACTAATACTTCAAAACTCCGTGGAAAAACTTACGCTTTTGTGATTGCGATATCTTTTATCGTAATAGTGTATGGCCATAATTGACTGTGAATTGTAGTATTTGGATACTGTATATGCAAAATTGGTTATAGTAACAGAATTTATTATTATTATTATTATTATTATTATTATTTTGATATGGGGGAGGGGATGAGATTCGAACACTGAACCATAAATTTCTAGCTCTTTACCACTTGAGCTATGCCAACCTATGCAAGTTATAGTGACAGAATTGATTACATAAATATTTATTAAATTATCAAATATTTTAATAGTTATATGCCACACATATATCACAAACTCTTCCATAAATTTACACAAGGCGCACATATATCACAAATTTAATCCACATTTACTGACGGTCAGTGCTACGCCCCTAGTCATATCTACCAATCGTATAAGAAGAAGAGATCCCATGAATAGTAAAAACACTATACATCAACAATGTTTGGACTATTTTGCCCCTCTTTTTTTGTTTTGCCTTTTTTTTCTTTCCCTTTGTCTGTTTGTCATATGTGATTTGTGTACGTGGGGGCATTTTGGTCATTTCTACTGGGAATGAATATTAACCACTATTCAATACTATATTGTAATGACTGGTCCCCCACTTATTATATGAGGAAAAATATAAAGTGGAATCAGAACCCTGCCACGTAGTAGTTTCATGTTTTTTTGTATTATTTATAATATCTTTATTGTTTACACGTATAGATGTGTGTGTGTGTGTATATGTATATGTATGTATAAGTGTCTAAATGAGACAATTTTATCACTTTCTAATATATCTCTCCACCTTCCTAATAAGTAACATCTCTTGATATATATAAAAGAAAGAAGAAAAAAGAAAAAGCTTAGCCGTCTCTCTCTCTCTCTAATCATATTATTTTTTAATGTATAAAGATTTATATATGTAAAAACTACAAACATATCTATTAAAAATGCCTCACATAATATGTAATATGTTACTTATCGAACATATAGAGTTACAATTTAAAATTTGAATGGCTACGTTACGTCCAAAAGGACAAGCACTATTAATAAATAAAAAAAGCATTATATTTAAATTTCAAAACAATAAATAAATAAATTTTAAATAATTTTTTTTTTTTTACTTCTAATGCTAATATTTATGTATAAGCAACTGAACGTATTCATTGCGGATGAATTTCTGATAGGATATCAGAATAAGTTTGAGTTGAAAAGATGGGTTTTAAAATCAAATTTTAAGTATATACACATTTTTGAAAGGATAACTACGGTATAAAACTCGTCTAATAATTGTATAGTTGGAATCTTAAACACAAGATAGACATCATACATGAAAAATATCTTACCATAATTTGGAAGTAGACTTCTCTCCGCAAATCTGTATCAATTTTATGTAGGAATCTATAGACCCCTTTCAATTCTCTTAACTTGCATTTTCCATCTCTCATGCAATTGCACTATACCCATAAAGGTTAGCTTATCTATCTAAATAATATCATTTAAAATAAATTTTTATACAAATATAGTTATGTTTCTAATTACTTCAAAATTTGATTTCAATTTTCAATCCACTTGAAAGAGTTATGAAGATTAATTTGAAGGAGATTTGAAGTGCATGATGTAGATTGTATAAGTCGGATTATTTTTGTTTCTATAAAGTGCTAAAATTTACTAATATGATAATTCCACCTATAGGGTTGGATATCATCAAAATTTATCAAGAAAAAGGAATACATAAATCATATCATTAGAATTTTATGGAGAAAAAAGAAAAACATGAATCAAACTAGGTGAATGTGCATTTTTGTACCTTTTCTTTTCTTTTTCTATAGGCCTTTCTATTTTATTTTGTTTTTTTTTAGGTCCCCATGGAGCGTCTTTGTTAAGATTTTCATATTATATTCATTTGTGTTTGTTCAATTATAAATAGATGGGCATTATACATTGAGTATGCTTCAAGTAATGCCATACTTACCAATTTTTTTTATTATTCAAAATGTGGTTCCCAACACATGTCATGGCACCACCCTCATAAGTGGTTCCACTACCACATGAATTGAGAATCCATATTTAGGATATAAGAACTAAGAAGTATAGCATTACTCTTATACATTCTTCTTTTTATTGAGCTAATGTTATTAAAAATTTGGGATTTTTTTTTTCTATTTTCATTAAAAATAAAATCATTACTTTTACTAAATTTAAGTTAGACATCATTGAAAAAGTTAATTTTAGCCACTAATGCAACAAAAGTACAGAAGATAATTTTTTTTCCGCACGAGTTCAAAAGTTAGTATATATATAATTAAATAAGCTCTTATCAATCCTATTAAAGAGTTTTTTTACTATCATATTAATCTTAATCAAATTGATAGGGACACGTATCGAATCGAACTCATATGTACTTATACTTAACATGTCCTGTATACAAGCTATTGACTACTCGAGCCGAAATGTTATGGAGCCAAGCCACGAACGACCCTTTCTTGAGCGGCTGAAAAGGGGCGACAGAGAGAGAGAGGCCACATCAGTGGGTACCTCCAGCGACCACCACCAGCCACCATCGGTCACCACCAGCCACCACCCAGGGCCGGTCTCGAGTATTTGGAGGCCCGGGACAAACTATTAAAGGGAGGCCCTTATACGGGGGTTCGGGGCAGCGCCTCCGAGGCGATTTTTTTGAGGTCTACTTATACATAATTGACAATTTTTTTAAGGGTTTATTGATACGTAATTGGCAATTTTTTTTGGGTCTACTTATAATATGAGTCTATTTGTGAAACTTAAACATTATATGGTATCTTTCAAAATTCTAGATGGGCTTATTTCTAAAACTCAAGAAATTCTTACACTAAAAGTGTAATTTTCAAAATTATAGGGCCTTCGCTTTTGAGTTTTATATACATGTATATCAATATATTTGTAATTGATGATAGTAAATTGGTCATTGGGGGAGACCTAAAAGTAAAAATACTAAAAATCTCAACGTAAAAATGTAATTATAAAAATTTTATGGAGGCCCTCAAATTTTTACAAACTTTGGTGGCCCGGGACGATTGCCCCTTTTGCCCACCCTTTGGGCCGGCCATGCCACCACCCATCATCTCTGTCGAAACATCGTCCTTTTTCTCGCTACAGACCTGTCACCTTCATTGCTAGGGTTTGGAAGAAACAATTAAACCCATCTACAGTACAAAGGAATTACGTTAGTCACACAGTTGAATTAACCTTTTAGTACCATTCATAGATTTTTGCAAGATCCGGCAAAGTACAGGTGATTGTATTTATAAACTGTGTTGTTTATATAGAATAATTTTTTTTTTTTTTTGGTGTTCATTGGAAACTCAGTTTGATTTCAAAACTTTTTCTAACGTTGGTCAGTGATTTCAAAAATTTCTCATAATTAACCTTACCATTCATAGCTGCTGGAGTTGCTCTAACATTTCTCATAATTCTAGGTGGTTTTGATCTTGATCTGCAATAACATTATCATAATTCTAGGGTTTGATCTGTAAAACCCTTAACTCACCTACAGACTATGTCTCAATGAACCCAATTCCATTACCATAACCATAACCGTAGCCATAACCTTCCATTCTCTCTACCGATGGCGGGAGTTTCAGTGGCGGCGGAGTGGCAGCTCCTCTACAACCGATTCTACCGTAAGCCAGAAATATATTCGATTATGCATTGGAAAAATGTTGACCTCAGCAGGAACAAGGTCGCCTGTGCCCCCTTCGGTGGTCCAATTGCCGTTATCCGTGACGATTCCAAGATAGTACAGCTCTACGCCGAATCTGCCCTCCGTAAACTCCGTATATTCAACTCCTCTGGCACCCTTATCGCTGAATCCGTCTGGAAGAACCCGGGTGGCCGCTTGATCGGTATGTCTTGGGCTGATGACCAAACCCTCGTTTGCATTACCCAAGATGGCACCCTTTATCGCTACAACGTCCACGCCGAGCTGCTGCTCACCATTTCCATGGGTCAAGAGTGTTTCCAGCACAGTGTGGTGGAGTGCGTTTTTTGGGGGAATGGGGTGGTGTGTATCAATGAGGATAACCAGGTGTTCTGTATTCAAGATTTCAACAACCCAACTCCCTGCAAGCTGGCCGACACGGGTCTCGAGGAGTTCCCCCTTTGTGTGGCTGTGATCGAGCCGCAGTACACCATGTCCGGGAATGTTGAGGTGCTTCTTGGGGTGGGAGATCATGTGCTGTTGGTGGAAGAGGATGGAGTTCAGCATGTGGGTGTTGGTGTGGGTCCTTTACAGAAGATGGTGGTTTCCCGCAATGGGAAGTTGTTGGCGTCCTTTACACATGACGGCCGCCTTTTGGTTATGTCTTCCGACTTCTCCAACATTATTTTTGAGTATTCTTCTGAGGTCAGTTTGCAATTATTTTCTTTCTTCTTTTATGTGGTTTGTAACTCTCTTATTGGTAATTTGTTAGAAAATTATTGTTGATCGGAAGTGCCTAGCACTTTGGCAAAAGAGTTCTTGCAAGTTTTTGTAATGAGCAGTTTGCCATCGATTAGACGTCGATTATTATCAAGTAACTAGTTTTGTTGATGTCTTATTTGAGGTGATTATGAAAGTTCTAGCTAAGCAAATGTGATCCTCCCCCATATGATTATTCAGGAGTGTGTGATTGAAAAACATTATAGATGCAGCTTATTCAGGAGTTCAACTATTGCATGAAAACTTCCAAAAACAATCCCTCTATAGTACCAAAAATAAACACACCCACATAGAAATACCCCAAAATGCAAGCTAACCTCCGAGAAACCCAAAGAAATAAAACACCCAGAGAAAAAAACTACTCATACCCAATAAGCCCAATCTACACATCAGTAAAATAATCGCTACAATGCATAACGAGGCGTAACTCTTTTTCCACCCCACACATACAAAGAGATGTTTTGAACCAAATTCACTTATGATTGCCATTCCCCACATACTGCACTGACAACACCTCAGTACCACATCAATACCAACAGTACCACTTCTAATCCCACACTCAATACCACATCAATTTTTTAATCTTAAAGTATCAGAAAGAACAACAATGTGAGCGTGAGTTCATCTTTCCTAATCCCAAGAGTCTCGACTATAGGAGCTCTAGACTTGCGAACAAATTTATGAATGTTCTTTTTTTATTTCTTCCTATTTCTTGTCCTAGTCTTAGAACCTTTGTTGTGCATGGGTATTAGACAATCTCTTCGTTTCATTGGAAAGGCTTCATGACTTTTGAAGTCTTGAACTAAGATGTTCAACTCATTCCTCAACTAGTCAAATGATTAGATCTAAGCGCCTCTCAGAGTGATAACAAAACTCCCTAAGATGACCCTTCTTATAGTAGTATAAGTGCAAACATAAGGCTACATTGGGTTACCTTTTCTAGAGTTCTTTGAAGATGCACTGTTGGATCATGAGGTGAACTTTTGAACCTTCGGTGTAAGGGGTTTTGTCTTGGCTGGAGGATGGAGCACTATTATCATAACCTGAGCCTACTTTGCCATTCTAATTTTGAAGGAGCATTTTATTCAACTTCCCATATCTATCGATTCTATCCTAAGAACCTTGACTTCCCTAGCATTAGTCAATTCTTGTTCTAGGTTATGAATATTGTTATTCAGTTCAAATTCAATGGAGCATGCTTACTGAACTTGTAACAGTTTTAGCTTCTCACAAAGATAGGCGATAACCGTGTCAACTGCTCTTTCAATTCAAAATTTACCTTCTCATACAATTCTAGTTTCTCTACTAGTTTTACATTTATCTTTTCTCAATCAATCATAAACTGTACTTCCTCATTAGAGCACTTAAGCGACCAGCAGAGGCATCAGAGATAACGAAGTCACCAAAATCACCAGATACATTTCACTTGCTTTTTATGTTTACTAGGAAAAAATTAAAAGAAAAAGTGACACACACACAATGGTTTATTAGACTGTAGTAATCCAAGTGTTTACAGGATATTTAAGTGCTATTATGTGGCTTTGTTGTTTGTTTGTTTTTATTTTTTATTTTATGTTTTTCCCTGAGAAGGAGAGCAATCTATTTTTCTATATAAATGCTGCCCATTAATTCGTTTTTCATGTTATTGTGTACAGTCTTCCCTTCCTCCGGAGCAACTAGCTTGGTGTGGAATGGACAGTGTGTTACTTTACTGGGATGATATGCTTTTGATGGTGGGTCCTTATGGAGATCCTGTGCGCTACCTTTACGATGAACCAATTATACTTATCGCTGAGTGTGATGGAGTTAGGATACTTTCTAACACAAGTATGGAATTTTTACAACGAGTTCCTGATTCCACTGTATCAATCTTTAAGATTGGGAGTACACTTCCTGCAGCTTTACTTTATGATGCATTGGATCATTTTGACCGGCGCAGTGCCAAGGTAAGCCACATGAAAATAGAAAAAATTACTTGTGTGTATACTAAAAAGAGGGAGATTTATATACATGGAGAAAAATACTACGAAACATGAGGGAATTAGTTTCCTTCTCGTCTTACGTTTACTTTTTATTTTCCTTCTCTAAATCGGCGAACCAAACAGGACCGCTGCTGGGTAATGGACCTTTATAATGAGTGTGTACAACTATTTCTTTTTCTATTTATTTAGCATTTTCACTTATATGTGGATTTCCAAGTTTTGTGGTTATGAGCAAGCCTTTTTTCACCTTTGTCTCACCGATATAATCGTTCAGCAGCCTTATACACGGTATATATCAGGATTTTCCATATTGTAGACTTGCTGTTGCTTGCAAATACCCTATTTCCCATCTTTGTTGTGCGTAGAAACATATGCATATCAGCATATGCATGCTTTTGCTTGTTTATGATTGTAGAAATAATGTGAAGGATGCAATGTGTAGCTGAGAAAGGAGGGCAGGTTTTTCCACAACAATCCACAGCTAGGCAACAGCCAAAGAACTCTTAAAGAATTATGACATGAAAAAAATTTGCTCTTTTTATATCTTCTTTTTCTTGGACAAAGAAATGGTATTAAGTTTATGAAAGAGGGATGAAGAGCCCGAGTATATAAGATAAATAGAATTACCTAAAAAGCAAATTAGTATATCATGAACTAGAAAATGATTTTTGATGTAGCAAGAAGGTTCTTACTTTGAATTGTGTGTCAGGCAGATGAAAATTTGAGATTGATACACTCGTCTTTGCCCGAGGCTGTTGAAGCATGTATTGATGCTGCGGGTCATGAGTTTGATGTTTCACGACAAAGGACACTTCTGAGAGCTGCGAGCTATGGCCAGGCCTTTTGCAGGTTGGTTTGGTGGTGTTGTCAGTAGTGTTTGAAATTATATGTATTTAATGAAAGGAGGCATCTGATTGTTTTAGCGTATACTGTAACTCATTTTTTTCTTGTGCATATGCTGGGCATAAAATCAAGTATCACAGGTAGTTGTTTCTTTTAATTGATCTCAATGTAGGCATCTTTTGTGATGACTACTTTTGTCGAGGATAAAATTGTTGTTTACTGGTGTTTTTCTGGCAGAAATTCTGGGTTCACTTCAAGACTTCAAAAGATTATTTTATCAGTTTGAGCAATATTATTATGGAAGGTGAATGCTCTGTTCTTATCGGATGAATGTAGGGGGTAGAGTTCCCTGGTTTTACACCCTTCTCATCGAAAACCTTGGATATACAACTATCTTGAGGTGTTATTTAATTGAATTCCCACAAATTGTTTACAGAACTGAAAGTGGCCTAAAAGATGGTTCAAGAATTTGGGAGTCATTTCTATACACCTTAGACAGATCTCATCTATTTCTTTAGTTCTCTCTTTCCTATTCATCCCCTTTTGTGTTAGTGTACCAGTGATGTAATCCACGCCCTCCCCCTTTGCTGCACCAGTGGAAGTAGAAAGTGATGGGAGGAGACGGAAAAACCCAAGGACCGAATGTTCACGGCCTAGTTGTTCAACACCACATTACGTTGAAAGTTGGCATACATGTGCATATGTGTAATCATGTGATGCATAGATACACATGCATTACTTACATATGTGTTGACAACTTAGTCGTTGAACACCACATTTACTAGATAATTTGCATATTTTGTATATTATGCATAGATACACATGGAATTCCCACATGTTTGTACACTACAATTCTTTAAGTTTTCAACAACAATTGTATTTGGGGGTAGCTAAGTTACCAGTTACTCCAAAAGATCAAGTTGTTAACGAATGGGCCCAACAATCTATGTCAAGCTTCAACATTCTCCCTCACGTGTTACCTGTCTCGCACGTGGAGAGACAACCAACCAAACTCCATCATGAAGGAGATGAATAACAAAGTGCAAACATGCACGCCAGAAAAGCGGTGGAGACTTGATCCTAACAAGGCTCTGATACCATATTAAGTCACCAACTGCTCCAAAAGCTCAAACTGTTAGAGAATAGACCTAAGGGTGTAATCGATCGGTTCCGGTCGGGGTTGCAAGCATATTTGAAGCCGAACCAATAGCACTTTATGTGGACTGAACTGACTAGTTGGTCGGTTTCTCTGTTGACGGTCGGGATTTCAATTTAAGCTTCAAATACAAAAGGGTTAAAGCTTGGATTCCTATCACCGAAACCCTTAGAATTCTTAAAAGCAAATGTAAAGAAAATTTAAATTTTTTCAGAAACCATAAAACTTTATAAAAACACCCTAAGATTTCCAAATGTAGAAGCAAACGAAAATGGATAGAATATCGAAAAAAGTGTATCATCAAACACACACGCGCGCGCGCACACACATATATAATTACAAATGTATACTTTGTGGTGGTGCAATTGAGAATTTGGCCGGCAGTGCGGCGAGGTCTGGTCGGCGGTGTGACTGAGAATCTCGTCCGTGGATCAAAGGCGAGTGGTGGAGGCTCAGATTTGTGGCGAGGTATCGGCGGATGGAACACAATCAAAGCGCAGAGAGAGAGAGAGAGAGAGAGAGAGAGAGAGAGAGAGAGAGAGAGAGAGAGAGAGAGAGAGAGAGAGGTGGACGCATATCGAGTAGGTGGTTAGGGTTTTCTTTTGATTGTGTGTGTGTGTGTGTGTGAGAGAGAGAGAGAGAGAGAGAGAGAGAGAGAGAGAGAGAGAGAGAGAGAGAGAGAGAGAATTAAATAAATGTATTGTTTCCTGCACATATATATATGTATACAATTATATACATGCGAAATTGTCTGATTGCATAAACGGTCGGTCAGTTTAGCTTCCATTTTATTTATACATAACCCGGGCACCAAACTGATTCTCGGTTTCCTAGAAAAGCTAATACCGAGAGCCGACAACCTGTACTAGAAACTGCCCAAGACTGCCAAAATCAGTCGGCTTTGGCCTGTTGATTCAGTCAACCATTTTTTTTTACAGCCCTACGTAGACGCAACAATGTATATCAAGCTTCAACGTAGGTATTCCCTTTTGGTTGCATCATTAAGCAGTGGTCTGGTTTTTATTTTGCACTTTCTTTCTTCTTTATTGTATGGAAGAGTAGGACATTGAGTGTTTGGTGAATTCTCGGTCCCAAGCCTTTGTTTGGAAGCAGAGGAGGCGCGTCATATGAAGGAAGTTTTAGTACAACGGTTCGAGTTGGTGATCATGCTCAAGAAAAGAAGGGCCAATGATGGTTGCAGATTTTCTGACTAGACCCCCTTTGATGTTTGGTAAATAATTAACAAAATGAGAACGAGACAATTACAAGTCTGCAACTGTTTTTGCTTCCCGAATGTATCCCAAACCAAGTTTCTCAATTGAGGATTTTAGAAGAGAGTTAAAAGAGAATTCCCTTTTTTTTTAGTTTGTAAAAATTATTTGAAATTATTATTATAATAGTTTTTTCTTACGATCATAAACCAAATCTATAAAGGAAAAATCAAAACGCATAGTAATGTAAGAGCAAATTTCCAAGTGTTCAAAAGGAAGTCAAAATCTTAAATCCCGGTTTGCAGCTCCAATTGCACATAACTAGATGGTGTAGATGATATAGTCACATTCTCGATTTCATTAAGATGAAATAAGAATCCACTGCAGGCTTTGTGTTAGGTGGCAAGGGCAATGGAGACTACGGTAATTGACAGAGAATGCAAGCTTGGGATCAACCGTGCTCCATTCTTTCTTTCTCAAAATGATGTAGAACTACAATTTGTATAAACATATATCTAAATATATTGATCTGGAATAATAAATCATGAAGAAAGAGGGAGGAACAAAATTTGACGGAAGTTGATGAGTTGCATCCCATCTGTTCTCTATCTGGTGAGCTGCTCGAAGAAGTTCCACTGCTTGCTGTCTAAGTTCTTTCTTTCTCTCTTATAGTCTTATGCTAAGATCAATGGGGAAAGCAACCAATGTGGTTATATTTTATCTGGCATTGTCTTTGATATATTTGTACTATACGGTACCATGGTATAATTTATTCTAGGTGCATGGGGTAAGTAGAAGGAAGGGGGTGGGGGTGGGGGTGGGGGTGGGGGTGGGGGTGGGGTGTCAAATTAACTTATCTGCTAGATTTCAACACCAAAAGCGGATAGATATATCCAATCGAGTTATCTGGAGTGCCAAATAGTATATGAAGAATAGGTGTGAAGGACAATAAGCAACTATGATATCGAGAGGACAAGAGAGTTGGTTTCAATTTTTAAGTCAGACACAAGGGAATGTTCTTATTGTTGAAGCGTTTTAGACACTGTTGGTCCTATTCTCTAACAACTTAAGCTTTTATAGTAACTGGTAACTTAACATTGTATAAGAGCTTATGAGTTCAAGTCTCCATCCCCATTTGCAATTGCACTTTGTTCTATTTGTTTCTCCACATGCTAGAAAGGGTCGTTCTTGAGAGTGGGCGTTGAAGTTTGATTTTAATTGTTGGGCTCATTCTCTTGAACAGTTTAAGCTTTTGGAGTAATTGGTGGATGGAAGTTCCCTTTTTTTTTTTTGCGTGATTGCTTCTTTTTGTATATTACAATGAATTTGTCCTTTTACTTTGTGCTTTGTCATCATTTTAGCGTATTTGTCAATGTTCTTCAAAGAACATTCAGTATTTCTGATTTTGGTTTTTAGTATTGATATCCAGTTGGCTTTGGCAGCAATTTTCAACGTGATCGCTTCCAAGAGATGTGTGTAACTTTACGGGTCTTAAATGCTGTACGAAACCATGAGATTGGCATCCCGCTCAGCATTCAGCAATATAAGGTCTTCAAAAAGTTCACTCCCTGTTTACAATTTAAATGCCAGACTTGTGGATCACTTTATTAAAAAATACTTTGGCAGTTGCTTACGCCATCAGTTTTGATTGGTCGTCTAATTAATGCCCATCAACACCTGCTAGCACTTCAGATTTCAGACTACCTTGGTTTGAACAAAGTAAGTGAACTGTCAACCTTTCGGTTTCTCTTTTTCCTATTCGATGTATCGTGACTTCATTTTTCGTTCTTCCTGAAGCTATGAACCTTTTTTTTGTAAATAAGGAATTTTAGCATTTTATTTTCCTTTATGCCAGTGTAAGTACATTATTTTATGGACATACTAATTTCTCAATAATTTTCATCTTCTCCCAGTTTTGGCAGAAGGAAAAATAAAGAAAATGTGAAGCGAACTTTTGGTGAAGTCTGTTCATGAGTCCCGCTGTAATTTGGTCCCTTTATTCTAACTGATATGTTGTTGTTCACTTTATAATATCTTTTTCTTTTCTTTTCCTTTTAAGAGAAATGCAAAAAACACTTGTTAAGTGTTGGTGTTTTTCGTGCAAGATTTGTGGTGAATTCCGATAAATGATGGGTTGCTGTAAGATTCTTCCAAAAATTGATCGTGCACTTATCAGTTTCAAAATGCTTCTCTTATATTTGAATGTATCAGCAACAGTGCGTCAGCAAATTGCTTAGAATGGAGATATCAAAACAAGTAGTAAGAATACCCGATTTAGCAAATTTGTGTGATGACAAATCTTCTAATCTTTAGAACCTTCTCTCTTCAAATTCTTTAGGCTGCAGCAGCCACAACATTCTAAACTTTGTAATCTGCGGAAGTTTCTCTCGTTCACTTCACAACTTTGAGCTTTTTGTTTTTTGAGAGGAACTATTCGTAGAAAGGAATCTTAGAGGACCAAACCAAGATAAAGTTAAAAACTTGCTGGAAATGTGAGTAATGAGTGGGCATATAAGCTAGTGAGAGCTCGAACTTACCACCCAAAAGACAAGGTCAAAACTTCAAGGTGGCCTTTGTTGTTTTGAAAGGGCTTGGGGAAATGTGACAATTGTACTTAGTGAAGGGGCACAATGTCTCCCTAATTGGCGCCTTTCTCTTTGTTTTGAATGGGCTTGGAAAAGTGTGACAATTGTACATGTTGAAGGGGGAAAAGGTCTCCCAAATTGGTGTTGTATTGGAAAGCGTTAATTATTTAGGCTTATTGTGGTGTGTTGAAAGAGTTGTGGACTCTCTTTTCCCATGCATCCACAGTTTATTGGCAGATGCCAAGATCAGTGGAATAGTAGCATGCTTGGCAAGGAAATTGGGTGGATAGAGGCAGACCAGTGGTGTGGAAAATGGCTCCTTTTTGCCTTAATTGAGCGTCTAAAGGGAGAGGAATAGGATAGAAAGCAGTGGATATTCTGTTGATACTTTTAAGTTTTTTGAGGTCATATTTTTTTGTGGAGTTAGAACATTGCCCAAATATTATAATCATCATAGAAATTGTATGGTTTTTTTATTTTATTTTTATTTTCTATTTTTTTTTATTTTTTATTTTTTAAATCTGATGTTATCTTCTTTATTCCTTGTATAATTTACTCATAACTGGGATGCACTCCCTTGATCTATGTAGCGCGAATATGGAAACGTGACACACAGATGGTGATACGGCAACTACCAAAAATGAAGGATACGGATACGGCTAGGGTACGTCAAATAAAAATATTATTTTAAATGTATTTTAAGTAAAAAAAGAAAAAGAAGATTGTACACCAGCATTATATATTCATCCATAGCAACTCAGCAAGGATGTTTTAGCATTACAAAAATGTTGGGTATGACGCATATTGTAATGGGTCCGTTACTTTAGGCTCAAGAGTCGAGTGGCCCATGGCGAAGCGAAGCGTAGCGTATCCATGGAGCTCCCTAGATGCGGACAGGAGTTATGTGCGGTATGGACTAATCGGGGGGGTCGGGGGGGTGCGGCTGCTATGCTCCCCGTGGTATGGTATGGGTATTTTGGTGTCATGTACCTATAGGAGATATATAAACTGTAATCCTAATTGTTTTGACAAAGTGGAAAACTACTGGCTCTTTGGTGTGGACGTAGGCACATTGCCGAACCGTGTAGAAATTCTCTGTGTCTCCTTTAATCTTTCTGTTTTTCATATATATTGTTTGCGTGTGATTGTTTCGATCCAACAAAAATAACAATTTGAATAACCCTAGTTTTATGAACCCTAACAGCTAAACCATAATCAAACCCAATGTGACAAGGAAAGAGAATAGATGAAGAAGATGAAAAAGGACAAAAGAAAGCCATAAATTTTACCTCGCGTATTTTAGAAAACCAGTAAAAACGATGTAAAACAACCACATGTCCGGCCGTGTCCCTGTGTGTCCCGGCCATGTCGGAAATTAAACTTTTAATTATAAAAAGTCATATTCGGATTTTGGAGTGTTGGACATGTGTCCGACCGTATCCCATGCATGTCTTTGTCCGTCATGTATCTTGCATACGGCACCCCAAATGAAGTGTCCGTGCTACCTAGCCCTTGATGCTCTTCAGTGATTTTATTTATGTGAAATGTTGTACTTATCATTTGCCAATTATTTGTGTTTTGATCAGCCACCTTAAGATCCTTGTGTAGGAACTGAAAATCCAGAACATGTAAAGCAAGCCGTGACCTCTTGCTAGTCAAGAGAAATTCTAAGTTGGGGAAATGCACTTCATTCCAAGGAGAAAGTAGCTTCAAAGAGGCTATCCTTTATCAAGGAGTTTTTCTCTTTTGATCCTGCCTTTTGGAAGGAATGGAGTAAGGGACACCCTTCTCTCTTGGAAGACCACTATTCCCGGGTAAGGTAGTCCTCCTCTTCTAGCTGAAAGAGGAGGAGGAAGGGAAGGGTTGAAGACTCCGTGTGCGTAGAATGCTGTTTTTTTGTAGTTCTTGCTCTAATATGAGAAGATAGGTAGTAGTTCTCGATGAATTCCTTTCCCGTGAATGTGAAGCATTATATGCTTGGTTTTTGTGAGTGTGCTGGGAAAGAAGCAGTACAGTTTCTCTAGGGTTGTAGAATAAAGAAAATGATTGTGGTTTCTTCCTGTTAGTTAGCCATTGGATTATATGAAAATTGAAGGTAATCTACCTACATCACAATAACGATATCATGATGCTACCCTTTGCATGAAAACAGAACTGGTTTTGGCTTTTTAGAAGGTGTTACATTGTAGGTTGCTACTTGTTGAAGGTCTGTTATGTGAAAATGACTAAAGAAAAATATAAGAATGGGAGTTTTATTGATAATTGTTGGGATAGAATTACAAGAACCATGAAGGGTTTCTATATAGAGAATCACCCACCAATATATTGAAACAAATTACATGATTTCTTAATTTTAGCAATAAAATATTTAGTTTCCTAAACTGATTTAACATATTTTGCACATGTCTATATTTGACATTCTAAATATAAGATGATTTGGGGCTTCTCACATATACTACTATAACTTGTATTCTCCAACACTCCCCCTCAAACTCATGAAGATTGGAAAAAAATCCCTTTTGAGTTTGCCTTAAACTTGCGCTTCATTTTTTTGCATTCAATAGAAAGAATCTTCATTTAATGTTACTAACATGATCAACTGAATGAAGCACCTAGAACACATAAAAGCCTCTTGTGGGTAAAAAGAATAGCTCCATGGGCCAAGCCTCCTTGGGCTAAAATAAGGCTTCGAGCTGATGAGCTTGGGCTTTCCATCAAAGTCCTCATGCATTTTCTTCTCTGATGCTTTTTCTCTTTCCAATTGAACCATTATCAAGCAAAACAACAAAAATCAACTATCTTGATGACAAAGAAGGCGTCACTGTAAACTTGATGTAAGAGATCAAAGAGGAATGGAAGGATTTTTTTTTTTGTTGTTTTTAAGGGATATTAGAGACGAAATGGTTTTGGATATAAAGAAAGATAATAAAATGGCTTAAGGCCGAATAGGCGGACGGCAAAAGGCCATCCGCCAGAAAGGCGGAATAATTGAACTTTAGGCCAAATTGACCCGCTCAGATACCATGTAGAAAAATATAAGAATGAGAGTTTTATTGATATTTGTTTGGATAGAATTACAAGAACCATGAAGGGTTTATATATAGAGAATTACATACCAATTCAAGAACCATATTTATATTTGACATTCTAATGATAAGATGATTTGGTGCTACTCACATATACTGCTCAACTTATATTCTCCAACCATGACGATTAAGGGGTTACACTAGTCTGCCTATAGTCTTAATCATTGATGTGAACACTGTGTCGCAGACTTCCTCCTTCTAGTGCGGCAAGTGGGTATTTGCTTGGGCACTGGTTTTAGTGGTTGAAATTAAGTAAATAGTTGAAAATTAGATGTAACTTAAAGCAATGAAGCCATTCGAGATTTTCTACGGAGATGGTTTGTCTATTTCCTTCCTTTTATATTTGCCTCTTTCAGTATAACATGTCTAGGACTCTTTTAAATGCCTCTTTCATCCAATTTAATCAGCTTACATACCATGTCTTGGTGAAGTTGGAATTGCTTATAATGGTCGAGCATTTGATGAACTGTCAATTTTCTGAGTGGTTTGCCTTGGAATAAGTCAAATAATTCCTTCTTAAAGTTAGAATCGTAGGATTCACTATTCGATTCGATTCGATTTTTACATGAATTGATAGGAATTGGATGTTTGAATCGCTAATTGAAGAGAATCGGAGTGAATAGTCTTTGAATCGACATGAATCGAACCATTCACGGTTCTTGTGATTCGGAAAATGAGAAAGAATTAATCTAAGTGATCTTTCCAATCACCCCTTCAGACATTCCGGCCATCATCGACTTCTTTTGCAGAGCCCCAACCATCATTGATGAAGCCCTAGCCACCATCAACGAAGCCCCTTCGACAGCCCAGCCATCATCGATCTACTTTCTCTCGAAGGCTGCTACTCTCTCGTGATGATCTCTCTCTCTCTCTCTCTCTCTCTCTCTCTCTCTCTCTCTCTTACACACACACACACATACACATTCACACACACACACACACACTCAGATCTCTTACTTAAAGTAACGTAACTAGGAGTCTAGTAAACTTATAAGTGGATGAACTAGCTTTGGTTTGTGTATGGATTAATGTTTTATTGGACTGATTTGAGAAGTTACAAACGTAGATGTTTTATTAGCTGAATTTGTATACACATGTTTTACATGTTTTATTAGATTGAATTTGTCTTTATATGACTTTGACTGGTTTTTTTTGTGTGTGTGTGTATATTTAATTTGTACTAGAATTACATATATATATATATATATTTCATGGGCTGATTTGATAGTATTTTCAACCTTTTTCTAACTTTGATGAACCAGTTTTTGAGTTTTGATATTGCATTTGCAGAAATTTGTGTTGCAAATGTTATTTAGTCCATTTTTAACCAATGTACATGTGTTTTTATATGTGTGATTTCGAAAAAAAGGTGAGTCTTACGATTCACGATTCATAATTTTGGCCAACTGTTTTACGATTGGATTCATGATTTGTCAACTATGGTTAGAATAACCTTTTTTTTTTTGCATTTTTTTAGGTTCTGACTAATAATGTAACCATCTGAATTTCCCTTTTTATCTCTATTGAAATGAGTTGCAAAATGAAAATACAACACCTAGGTCTCTCTGATTCGAAAGTGCAAATTAATTATGTTATTTTGGCTCAAATGCTGCCTTCTATTTGGAATTTGGTAACTCTGATTTCATTCATGTGCACACTGATATATAATTCATATGTGTGTGAGCGCGTGCGTGTGTGTGTATAATTGCTTATTCTGTGCCTTATTTTAGGAAGTGGTGATTATGCATTGGGCGTGTTCAAAGATAACAGCGTCCTTAGCAATTCCTGATGTCAGTCTCCTTGATATCTTACTCGATAAGGTTTGTGTTTGTGAAATTGTTTTGTTTGCTCATTGTTTCATGTAAATGCAACGTCTGAAATGATTATTTTTGGAGTTTCAGCTGAAATTATGCAAAGGCATATCTTATGCCGCAGTTGCTGCGCATGCAGATAAGAATGGCCGCCGAAAGTTAGCTGCTATGCTTATTGAACATGAACCACGTTCCTCCAAACAGGTTCTTTCTTTCTGTCCTTGGTTATTTACCCTTTTTTTTTTTTTTAAATTGTTTGTACTTCCATTTTATTGATATTAATAGTCTGTCTGCAATAGAAAAGATCGTTTCTTGGTTCTCATCTCTTGTTATTTATTGCTAAAGTTATCTGGGTTCAGTTTTTACAGAGAAGATTATTAGATGACTACTATTTTTATTTTCTTCAGGTACCTCTCTTGCTAAGCATTGGAGAAGAAGATACTGCTCTAACAAAGTCAACTGAAAGTGGTGATACTGACCTGGTTTATCTTGTCCTCTTTCATATCTGGCAGAAGGTATTACTTATCAAACAACTTGGAGAGATAAATTTTCAAGTTAACATCATGGAATTTGATCCTCAGTGAGTTATGACTTATTTGTCCCTTATCTGCATTTTCTGTATTGCAGAGGCCAGCCTTGGAATTTTTTGGAACCATACAGGCGAAACCACTGGCACGTGATTTATTTGTAAGCTATGCAAGGTATGTGCATTTAGTTTGGGGCTTTGTTATATATAATTTTTTTTATTAATATTCCTACACATCCTAGTTTTGAAGTGAGCTTCAGATACAAGCTACGACTGTTAAGGAGCCTGTTTTACAATCGCATGACTCATCATTATTTTATGTTTTGGTACAGGTGCTATAAGCATGAATTTCTGAAGGACTTTTTTCTGTCGACTGGGCAACTTCAAGTAAGTTTGCCTTTTTTGATGTCAGTCAAAATTTCTCTCCACTTGAATATAATACTGGTTAAGGCTGTGTTGGTTAGCATCCAAGTGAAGCATTTGATGAGCAAGAAGCCAATGTTGTAATTCTTGAGGATGATTCTTTGAAGCAAGAGTTCCATAAGCAAGTGCATGAGACTCTTTGACTTTAATGTATCATACAGAGGTTATGTACATGGATACTGATTAGAGTGTCTGGGCAGTTATGGTGATTTAAATATATTGTTTCTATGGGCATTCGGCCATAGGTCTCTATGATTAACACTTTCCAACTATAGATCCTTGCAAAAAATTTTTTAACCCCAAAAGTCCTTGAATACTTTTTGAACCAAAATTACCCTTTGTATGTATCATGTGCGTTCAACTTCCTCTTCGTAAAGGCAAAGTCAGCACTTTTTTTTTTTCCAAACATTAACGCCGTAACTACAAATCCGTTTTCAATCAAAATTTTATATCTGTAATCTACAAAACAAGATCTATCAAACACGATCCATATTGACTGTGAAATCTAAAAAGAAAAAGAAATCGAATTAACAACTCAAAATCGGGTGTCTAAAAATATATGTTTTTTGTTAAACCGGCACATCCAATGTGTGGATCTCGAAAAATTAGCCCCCCCTCCCAAAAAAAAAAGAAGTCCAAATGGCCAAAAAATTGTAATGTTATGGCCGTTTATGGTGTAACTTTGTCAATAAATTTTTTGTTAGTTTAAAAGTGAATTTTAGCTTCTTTTATTTATTTATTTATTTTTTCACTTTTGCTGTCCTCGTGTTAAAAGGGTTGGAGTGTACTATTGGTTGGAAAGTGTGTTTGAGGGATTTGTAAATAATTTCCCTTGTTTTTTCTTATTATTCTTTCAGCGTGCCCTTTTTTTTTTCCTTTCAAAAGCTCCAAAAAATCTAGGGTTAGTTACATTTTTTACCCCCCCCCCCCCCCCCCCCCCCCCTGTGGTTCAAAAGTGGACACTTAATCCCCTTTTGGTTTTGGACTAAAGTAAAACTACTAAGATTTCCCTCAAAATAGCCCCACAACAAGGGGATTGAGTGTTAAAATTAGCCCCACATAGGAGAGTTTAAGTGTCAAAACTAACCCAACATAGGCAATTAACCCCTAAATTAACCTTCCAAGGGGGATAAGTGTTAAAAATTAGCCCCACATAGGTGGGTTAAATGGAAGAATTATCCCCACATAGGGGATTAACCCCAAAATTAAACTCACAATGAGGGTTAAGTGTTTATATTTTTGGCATTTAACACTTATGCGAAGCTAATTTTTAACACTTATCCCCTTTCAATGTTCTAAAACTCGCCTAGGCAGGGCCTAGGTGGAAAAATTATTTTAAAGCAAAATTAATAATATAGAGACAATTCTACAAGTTTAATTTATAAACAAGTTCTGAATAAAAAAAAAACCATAAATAAAAAAAATAAACACACATTATACACACATAGCCACTGATACACACACATACAATACACTGGTATAAACATGTTCTGCAATAAAATAAAAAATAAAAAATAAAAAAAATAACATACATTACACACACAGTGTGTCATGTAAATGAGACTATGAGAGGACTCAGTAAATGTAAATTAGTTTTTGGTTTTTTTTTTTAATATATATGTATGAAATTATGCCTAGCCGCCTAGGACCGCCTAGTACATTAGGCGATTTTACAAACGCCTAGGAGAAACTCCGGGCGGTGGGGGGCCGCCTGGCCCGAGTTTTAGAACACTGTCCCCTATTGGGGTTAATTGGCCAATTTTAGAATTTTTGTAAGTTTTGATGGAAATCTTAACAATTTCACTTTAGTCCGAAACCACAGTGGGGTTAATGCCCACTTTTGAACCACAGGGGCTAAAGTGAAAACGGGCCTAACCACAGGGTGTTAAAATGTATTTAACCCAAAAATCTATTCTAATTTTTCATATTACTTGGTGTACTTGATTTTGTAGGATGTTGCTTTTCTATTATGGAAAGAGTCATGGCAACTAGCAAAAAACCCAATGGCAAGCAAAGGATCTCCGCTTCATGGTCCACGCATAAAACTTATCGAAAAGGCCCAAGATCTTTTCTCAGAAACTAAGGAACATACATTTGAGTCAAAGGCAGCTGAGGAGCATGCAAAGTTGTTGAAGTAAGATTTGTACTTAGTTTATGTTAGTTCAAAACTTTACTACTTTGTAGATGGTCTTAACTAAACCAAACCAAACCAAACCAAACCAAGCCAAGCCTTGTGTCCCAATCAATTGGGGTCGGCTATATGAATCCTTTTTCTCCATTCTGCACGATCAAGAGCTATATGCTCATTTAAATTATATATATTCATATCTTGTTGCACTACATATTCCCAAGTCAGTCTAGGTCTATCTCTCCCTCTAACCATTCCAGACACTACGATCTTATCACTCTTTCGCACAGGTGCATCTACAGGTCTTCGTTGCACATGGCCGAACCACCTAAGTCTATTCTCCCTCAACTTGTCCTCAATATGTGTCACTCCTACAGTCTCTCGGATGTACTCATTTCTAATTCTATCTTTCCTAGTCTTACCACACATCCATCTTAGCATTCTCATCTCCGCTACACTCACTTTGCTAATGTGTTGTTTCTTAGTTGCCCAACACTTTGTCCCGTAGAGCATAGTTGGCCTAATAGCTGTCCTATAAAATTTTCCTTTAAATTTTGCTGGTATTCTCCGATCACATAATACTCCAGAAGCACTCCTCCGCTTAAGCCAGCCCACTTTAATTCTATGGGTCACATCATCACCAATCTCTCCGTCTCTACTGATCATTGAACCTAGATAGCGAAAGTGTTCCCTCTTTGGGATCTCATGATCTTCGATCTTCACTGCTTCGTTGTCTCTACTTCCACTGTTGCTAAAAGTACATTCCATGTATTCTGTTTTCGTCCTACTTATCTTTAGCCCCTTAGTCTCCAGTGCTTCTCTCCAAGCTTCTAATTTAGTGTTGAGTCCCCTTTTAGTCTCATCAACCAAGACAATATCATCTGCGAACAACATACACCATGGTACCTCATCTTGAATGTGTCTAGTCAATTCATCCATAATTAGGGCGAACAAATAAGGGCTCAAGGCCAACCCCTGGTGCAGGCCTACGGAAATTGGGAATTCGCTTGTTTCTCCGGCTGGTGATCTAATTGTAGTAACTGCTTCATCGTACATATCCTTCACCACGTCAATATAGCCCTTGGTCACTCCTTTCTTCTCTAGCACCCACCAAATTAAATCTCTAGGCACTCAATCATAAGCTTTCTCTAAATCAATAAAAATCATATGTAGATCTTTTTTCTTCTCTCTATACTTTTCCATTAGTCTTCTAAGTAAATAAATTGCTTCCATAGTTGATCTCCCAGGCATAAATCCAAACTAATTTTCTGTCACTGATGTTGCGCCTCTTAAGCGATGCTCCATCACTCTCTCCCATAGCTTCATAGTATGGCTCATCTTACCTCACGGTGGTGTTTTCCACTATAAATTTTCTCATGTATGCAGCCTAAGAGGAACGATTATGTACATGACACTAACACACGGACATGACATTTCTAAAAAAAGCAGGGTACGGAAACGTCAGGGGCACATTGATTTTTTTTTTATTTTATTACATATATATATACACAACCATGTTATAGAAACCAAACATTATTCAAAACAAAGTTGGCATAAAATCACACAATCACAACAACATTATGGCATTATCAATATAACAAAGGCATTAAATAAAAATTCCAGACTGTCTTCATTAATCGTCAGTAGCCGAAGTAATTGGTCACCACTCTTCAAGTTAAATGCCTTGCCAATAGCTAAAATAATTCCCCACTTTCACTTGTCTTTCCCTTTTCCAAATAATAACTTCCTTGCACAAAACTATTCATACCACATAATGGCATAATAGTCTTAGCAAAAAAAAAAAAACATAATGGCAGTGTAGAAGGGGGCAAAGGTACTATCCTTGGTGCCTTTCTTCGCAATCTCTCGCTAGCTTCCTCCCCTAATCCTTGCATATCCCTTGTATCTTGCCTTGTAACTTTTGGACAAGCTCCAATCCCACACTCATCCAATTTCAACAAATGTATAAGCTTTTCCTAATTTGATGGCAAAAATTGCATTACCATGATTTATTTCCCCTCTACCACGAAGCTTGTCATATATTGTGACATATCTCCAAATAGGTTTTTCTGTGTCTTCTTCATTTGATGGTGAAGCCTCAATACTAGGATCCTGAGATACATGTTCCCTAATCTAAAAAGCACCAATTGCTGAACATAATAATTGACTATTAGAAAATTTCAAATCTACATGTATACATACATCACAGTAGTTCTAAATAAAGCTTAACATCTTATAAAAGAAGCAGTGAGAATCAACTAGACATGATACTGATATTGAGAAACTGAAATGTTGGTACTGATATACTGATACAGAAATACATAAATTCATAAACTGAAATTTTGAAATTGAGGAATTGAAACTGGAAATTCAGATTGTGAGAAATTCAGAAATGTAGGAGCTCCATGGGGTCTTCTTGAAGCCATAATTTGGAAAGCCCTTAATTGGAAAACCCCTAAATTGAAAAAGCCATATTTTTTTTTACTTAAGTTTGAGCTCCCTCCAATAGACCATAATGATTCTTAATGTGTAAGTGATTCAGCTAAGAAGAAACCTACAGTTTCAAAACATTCTTTATAAATACCCCCGCATCATGTCCCTTGCGTGTCCGTTCTAGTAAATATAATAATTGGCACCAGAAACGTAGCTTGTCCAAGCCCTGACGCGTCCGACTTCTACAATGGCCAAAAAAGAGTGTCCGTGCTTCATAGCTACTAGCATTTGATTGATGATGCATGCATCCACCGCCAACCCCACTTTTTCTCCTCTCCACTAGTATAATAGGGCAACCGTGAGTTAATCTTGTTTTGTTCTAGGAAGTTCAACCTATCCGCTATTGTTTTTGGTACTTGCTAGTTGCTACTTAAAAATCTTCTGCCTCCTGAACTTTCATCAATTTATCTGCAACTCTCATCACTGCCTTCATAATTTTTGCAGAATACAACATGAGCTAGAAGTGACTACAAAACAGGCCATATTTGTGGATTCAAGTATTAGTGATACGATACGCACGTGTATTGTATTGGGGAATCATCGGGCTGCGGTTAAAGTCAAAACAGAGTTCAAGGTGTGTATAGTTCATCCTGCCCCTTCAATTGATGAATGAATTTCTTGAAGAATTTATATTTCATTATAGATATGGGCAAGAGAACTCTTCATCATCTACGGCTATTTGGGTGCTTCTTGTTGTTTCACTCTCCGACATCTTTAGTTGTAGCATGATTATTATCTTGTTAACTTGTCTTAGGTTTCAGAGAAGCGATGGTATTGGCTGAAAGTTTTTGCTTTGGCTACGATACGGGATTGGGATGCTCTGGAGAAATTTTCAAAGGAGAAAAGGCCACCAATTGGTAAGTTTTTAGTTTCAGATAGCTAAGTAAAGACAGATTACTATCTCACTTTGTTTGAATGTTCTTTCCGGAAATGTTTTCGTGTTCCATGACTGTCAATTAGCCATTTTGTCTTGGTTGGCGGTGGTAAATTAAATCAATATTTGACCATTATATGTTTTCAGCAAGTATGTGGTCTATGCAAAGGTTCTTTAGTTGTTGAGAACACGGGTAGGATCTTCATTCGATATGATATCAAGTCATCTAAATTTAAGCTGATGAAAATGAAATTGATCTCATGATTTCGTAATTTCAGAAGGAGAATTGGAAGAAAACTAAAGTAATGAAGAGCTTGCTTTCCTTAGGGATTACTTAGCAAAAAAAAACGAGGGAGTTCTTTGGTGTCGCGTCTAAGTCCGTGCAACAGTGAAGAATTACTCAGTATCATATTTGCTATGGTATAAATTGGACATTTTGTAGTTGTAAAAGAAATGGTAATTTGTGAATTAAACAGAAGGAATTTGATTCGGCTATCTGTTAAAGTTTGAAATGCATATCAATCTAGCAATCTAGCCACAGGATTATTAGAACTTTGGACCAAAAAAGTGATTATTGCTTTATTATTTACATTTTTCATGTAGTATGCTTTTCAGAAGGTGCTTAAGTTCATCACTTATGGCATTCAATGTAAGAATACCTAATGCTGAAGACGGTGATAAGAAGTAAAAGAATGTTTTCCTTGGCATTTTTCTCCGAGTATCAGCATGCTTTGAGTTTGTTCAGCCTAAGTTCTGGAAAAAATCTTTTGCCAGACTCCTAAACTTTCTAACAGTATGTTCGAGAGAATTATTAGTATTATTTTTTATTTTTTATTTTTATTTTTTAGCCTTCTCTGCCTCCTTTTTGATGCAAAGGGGATGTGGGAGACATGTTTTCAACATATTCCTAAAACCCACCCAATCATGGCTACTTCTGATACTTGGAGAATTGATAAATTAAAATAATTTTTGGTGTTTTTCCCCCCAATCTACAGGTTACCGGCCATTTGTGGAGGCATGTGTTGATGCAGATGAAAAAGGTGAAGCTTTAAAATATATTCCAAAACTTGCAGATCCCAGGGAGAAAGCCGAGGTAATACCAAAGGACTATTGAGTTTTAGAATTCACCTGTTGTGTTGATCCTTCTACAACTAATTATTGTTGATAATTAGGAAAATGGAAACTGTTTTAGAGTCTTGGAGGCTGTTTGGGAAAGCAAAGGACCCGTTATGTGGTTCTACTAATTTAAGTGCTTGGTGAATGCCAATTTCTTCTGTAAGAATTTGTGCCCAGTTTAATAGCAAAACCTTAGTTCTCACACAACCAGTTAGAAAGTGAGACTTGGACTGAACCTCTGTTGTGAAAGGCGCGCCTAGGCGCGAAGCGCAGGCGGACGAAGCTCTTGAGCCTCGCCTAAGGCTAGGCGCAGCCCCTTCGAGTAGGCGCACTGTAGGCGCGCCTTTTAGGGCTTTTTGGTGAGGCGCACGCCCAGTTTAATCAAGGCTCAAGCCATCATTCTTCGTTTTATGGAACAAACCCGAAACCAAAAAAAGAAAAAGAAAGAGAAGAAACACAAGCCCTACAGATTTCGCAGCCCTTGAACGAGGTATGTTCTTCTTTCCAGTTGAACCAGAGTCTTTTTTTTCTTTTCCTCTGCTCCTCCTCCTTCGAACCAGTCTGACTTCTTCTTCTTCTTCTTTTCCTTCTTCTTCTTCTTATTCTTCTTCCTCATCGTCTTCTTCTTCTGTTCTCGTCATTGTCTTCTTCTCTGTCTGATACAGAGAGTCTTTTCCTTTTTTTTTTCCTTTCATTTTCTTCACTCGGTGGGTTTTTAAAACCCCTCTTTTGGCCCCTTGGCTTTTTTTTTTTTAATGAAGTGCAGGCTGCAGGCCAGCTGTTATTAACTTTATAATATAATAGTATAATATATGACCTATATAATATACTCCCTCCGTCCCATTTTATGTGTCCATCTTTCTTTTTTGGGATGTCCTAAAATTGTTGTCCACTTTCCTAAATTAGTATGCAAATTTTACTTAGTTTCCCAAACTACCCTTCCTTGCAATCGACACCAAAACAAGACAAAAAAAGAAAGTGCAATGATTATAGGCAATTGTGGAAAGTAGGTGTAGATTCTTTTTGTTCCCTTAAATAGTTGGATTCTCCAAGATGAACTCATAAAATGGGACGGAGGGAGTAGTAGATAAGTCATAACTCATGTGACTAGAGTATAAGACAATATAATATATAATATGTAGTGAGACAATATAGTATATATACTAGGTAGAAAATACTACTAGAAAATTAAAAAAAAATCATGTATAAAATACTAGTATATATAATATGTAGTGAGACAATATAATATATATTAGTAAAAAAATACAAGAAAATTTTAAAAAAAAATACTTGAAAATACTAGAAAATTAACAAAAAAAAAAATGTCTTAATTTTTGGGTGGAGCACTAGGCATAAAATACTACTCCCTTCGTCCCATTTTATGTGTCCCCCTTTCTATTTTGGTTTGTCCCAAAATTGTTGTCCACTTTCTTAAATTAGTATGCAATTTTTTACTTAGTTTTCCAAACTACCCTTCCTTGCAATTAACACCAAAACAAAACAAAAAAAGAAAGTGCAATGATTATGGGCAATTGTGGATAGTAGGTGTAGAATCTTTTTGTCCCCTTAAATAGTTGGATTCCCAAAAAGGGACACATAAATGGGACCGAGGGAGTAAGAAATTAAAAAAATTATCTAAAATACTAATATATGTTAAAAAAAGTGCTATATCATATAAAAACAATATATGTATTTTTGCGTCTGGTTTTGATCGGGCGCACGCCTCAGAGTGCGCCTAGGCTCCAGGAGACCTTTGCGCCTCAGTGCGCCTTGCGCCTTAAATAACATTGGACTGAACCTGGTCCAGTTTTAGACTTTCCCAAATAGACCCTTACCGTTGTTTGTTTTGGAGTACTTAATTACAATTCATACTTCTTTTGTTTTCCTTGTTGGTAATTCATATTTATTGTATTGTATCTGCCATCCCAGTATACTCTATCCATGTAGCACGGGCACAACACGGATAAAACATGATATGGACAATTGACACGAGTACACGGCAAAACCTAAAAAAGTAGGATACACACATGGCCAGGATACAACAAATAGAAGAATAATAAAATATACAATATGTTATTTTGCGTCCAGTCCCTTTTCCTATATTTTCAAATAAAGTAGTCACATATCTAACATTTTGTTTTATTAAGACTTTTACCACAAAAATTTTTGAAAATTACCAATGCAACAACGTTGATGCCAAAAATTGTCAAAGCCTGTTTGGTTCAACAAGTGATTGATGTGAGTGTCTTAAATCATAGTCTGTTTGTCTTCAACATAAGGAGGTGATCGGATGAGCCTTCACCACTGGTTACAGCATCTCACCGAGGATGTATCTGCAAAAAGACTTTGACCTTTAGAAGCAGGAACCTTCTAAAGTGGTCCCGCTCCCCGCCCCCACCCCCGCTCCCGCTCCCGCTCCCACTCCCACTCCCACCCCCACCATCGCTTCCGCCCCCGTCCCACTCAAGAAGACACCTTTGAACATTGAAAAGTTTTAACGCTTTCCCTTGCCCGCCCCCGCCCCCACCCCCGCCCCTGCCCCATCTCCTGCTTCGTGCAACTTAGCTTTGACCCTTGGGCTAAAGTCTCTTGATGCTTAAGTTAGCGAAAATTGGGGATGAGAATTGTGATTAATTGACTCAGTCTGCGTTTTATACCTGTATGAGGGAGATTAATAAGTGAGTTTGAGTCGTAATGGTTGTCTTGATTTATGGTCGTGATTGAAGGCATTGAGATCGGACTAAGCATGATCATCGTGTATTGCCTAGTATGGGATTGATCCCTTTATTTGAATTTTGAGTTAATACCACGTCTCATGGCTTTAGCAGGTTTGAAATTTATTTATTTTGGCTATATTAGGTGCTTGCCCCAATCCATGAGTTTATTCAGGGAATATTGAGTTATCCGGTGGTGTCTATGTTAGACTGAGACTTTAGAGGTGCCTGGGCTGTACCGAGGCTTTGTAGGAACGCTTGGTGCGTGGCAAGACTTTTGCTGAAATGCTTAGATTGAGCCAAGTCTTTATCTCAAGGTCTGGGCATACCATACTTGAGATGCTTGATTTATGGTCAAGTCATTTATGGTGTTTGGACTGAGCCTAGGCTTCTTATGCTTGGAGAGGCCCAAGGCTTTATCTACAGGGTTTGGGCGTACCAGACTGCGAATGCTTGACTTGGCGTTAAGTCATTTATGGTGCATTGATCCAAGGTTTCTTATGCTTGGGGATGTCCAACGCTTTATATTCAGGGTCTGGCAGTACCAGATTTGATGTGCTTGAAATTGAGTCAAGTCCTTTGTCCTGCTTGGGCTAAGCCAAGGCTTTTCTACTTGGTGAGGCCCAAGACTTATCTTTAGGGTCCAAATTTGATGTGTTTGATGTGACGCAGGACACGTGAAGAAATTGAAATATTGATGGATTTGATAATGAACAATGACGAAAAAATAAGAAGAATAGATAGAAATCTTGGAGTCCACCAAAAGAAGAGAAAGAACTCTTGGAATCCACCAAGATCTCTTGAAGTCCACCATGACCTTAGGCTCTCAAGGCAAAAACTTAATATTTTATTAATTTATCATCATAAGCTCCCCTAATACAATAAACATGACCTCTTTTTATAGAGAAATAAAGATTCCTAAAATCTAAAACTTCCTAATAGATAATTATTCCCTAAATCAATAATATCTTAAAAAAGATATCTATTCCTAATAGATATTTTTTTTTTAAATAGAAAATTTTCTAAATCTAAATAAACAAAATAAAATACAAAATCCTCCCGGATCAAATACAATTATTATAAACTTCTCCTTTTGATCCGTATCATGATGTTGAGTCAGTCTTTTGTCATGCTTGGGCTCCCTGTAGTTAAAGGCGCGCCTAAGGCTCAGCCTTTGTGCCTCGCTCTACCTTAGGCAAAGCCCCTTCAAACAGGGGTGCTTTTTCTTGCGCCTTTTTATAAAAGCCCAAGGCGCAAAGCTCGCGCCTTAATGAAACTATGCATCAATAACTTAATTAAGCATAAACTAAAGCCCATATTCATACCCAACTCATGACCCACGTCGTAGTAACTTTGGACCCACATTAATACCAAGGCTTACAACTTCCAAGACACAAGGGCTACATTTTAAAAATAGAAGTATATTCTTCTTTGTGACCAACACCAACTCTCCTATTGCTTCATGAATTTAGAGAAGGAAAAGAAAAGAGAAAGGAAAAAGCCTTATTGTACAAATAACCTACATAAGAATCAAATTTGAAATTTTGTGAGAATTTCATACCTCATTAGACATTAGGTTTTCACTATGTTATTGCAAGGTTGACTATTTTGTGAGCATCATAGAGACAACTTACTAGTTCGCCTATTGAGCTGGTCATAATGTACATTATTTGATGTTTTAGCAAATTATATGCATATGTTAATTATTGAGTTCTTATATTTTCTCAAGCATATTTAATTTATAAGTTTTCTTAAAGTGCGCCTCACTTCGCAGAGGCTCGCGCTTTTTTTTGCACCTTGCGCCTAGGTCCCCAGGTGGTATTTCCGCCCAAGCACGCCTTGTGCCTTTAATAACTTATTAACTATTCTTGGGCTGAGCCAAGGCATTTATGCTTGCTAAGGACCAATACTAATATTCAGGATTTGGGCATCCCAGATCTGATTCTTGACGTTGAGTCAAGTCTTTTTTATGCTTGGGCTGAGCCAAGGCTTTTATGCTTGGTAAAGCCCAAGACTAATATTCAGAATTTGGGTGTACCAGATCTGATGTGCTTGACGTGGAGTCATATCGTTTTTATGCGTGGGCTGAGCCGAGGCTTATCCTTAGGAATTAGGTGTACCCTATCTGGTGTGCTTGACATTGAGGCATGTCATTTGTTATGCTTGGTGAGGCCCAAGACTTATCTTCAGGATCTGGGCGTACCAAATCTAATGTGGTAGACTTTAGTCAAGTCTTTTGTCATGCTTGAGCTGCCAATGCTTTTATGCTTAGTGAGGCCGAAGACTTATCTTCAGGATTTGGGTGCACTAGATTTGGTATGCTTGACAATGAGTCAAGCCTTTTATCATGCCTAGGCTGAGCCAAGGCTTTTATGCTTGGTGAGGTCCAAGACTCATCTTCTGATCTGGGCATATCAGATCCGATATACTTGACGTTGGGTCAAGTCTTGTCATGTTTGGGCTAAGCCAAGGCTTTTATGCTTGGTGAGTCCCACGAATTATCGTCAAGATCTGATGTGTTGGCGTTGAGTGAAGTCATTTTGTTGTGCTTGCTCTAGGGGTCGAGATTTGATATAATCCCGTATCTTTGATGGAATGTCTTGTTTGGGTCTATGGCTAGGGATGACAACGCGGCGGTGCACCCATTTCCCAAACCTAGATCTGGCTGAAAAAACATACCTCAAACCCGTCCTATTCCCGACTTGTGTGGGGGCGGGATTTGAATGGGATTTTATAGGGGCATGGCAAGTTTCGCAAATGGGAATTTTTAAATATTTAATATCTTGTACTATTGCCACGTGTGACAAGTAGGCAAGATATTACATGGTTTACACCAGTTAACATAATAGTGTAGTCTAATGCTTTTATATAAGCTAAAGGGTTAATTACCTTTTACCCTTGTGGTTAGGCCCATTTTCACTTTAACCCTCTTGTGGTTTCGGACTAAAGTGAAATTGTTAAGATTTTTCCTGAAAAATTGATAAAAATTCTAAGATAGGCCAAAAATATTAACACTTGACCCTCCTTGTGAGGTTAATTTTGGGGTTAACCCCCTACGAGGGGAAAATGCTTCCAATTAACCCACCCACCTATGTGGGGCTAATTTTAGGGTTAAGTGCCTATGTGGCATTAATTTTGACACTTAAACTCTCGTATGTGGCGCTAATTTTAACACCTAATCCCAATGGGGTTTTTTTTTTGGAGAGAAATCTTAATAGTTTCACTTTAGTCCAAAACCTACACTAACCAACAGGGGGGGGGGGGGGGGGGGGGGGGGATGGGGTTGGGGGGGGGGTTATGGAAAATGTAAGTAACCCTAAGCTAAAAGACAGTGGGCCTTAGCCCAGTTGGTCTATCACCACCTCTTTCAAGTGGGAGGTGGGGGGTTCGATTCTCCTTGTGGGAATTGGGCAGGGGGTTTATTCCCCTTCAGCCGTCTAAGCTAAAACTTCTCCTTCCCTGATAGTTGACCGATGCGAGACAAAAGTTTTCAGATTTTAAAGCCACAACTACGTAGTTTTGAGTAAAATAGCACATGCACCTGGGATCCACTCTAGATTTTCACACTGAGTTAATCAATCTTTTAATTATATTCCTTGAAACACGTGACTTGTCAGCCAAAGGTTACGTTTTGGAGGTTTTACTTTGAAAGTGAGTACTTTTTCCTTTGAATACGTAATGTGTGTGCTTTCAGTACTTTTTAACACTTGTCCTTGAGACTGGTGTAGTAAATGTACAACAAAAAACTCTTTCAAATAGCATTATCGGGTTGGGACGGGTTTGTCTACATAATCTCATTGCCACCCGTATCCCGAGTGGGGTTGGTGTTTCTAAAACCAAACCCCTCCCCTATCTTGAATCTAACCATTCCAAACCCGCACCAATAGTTTTGGCACGGGGCGGGCCTTGGGCAGTTTGGGAAAATTGCCATCCCTACGGTACCTACAACTGTAGTTGGTCGCCAAAATGGGCTCTTTCATGAGCCAAGCTAAATGCAGTGCAGCCTTTCAGGCCTCTCTAGATGATGTACTTTCCTTGCACACCGTCGAATTTTTTGGGATTATACCTGCCCTTGTTTGGCTTCACGCCTTTCGTTGAGTATAGGACTCCTTCGTTGGGCTCTTTTTCTGCCATTACTTCGTGAATTACCTTGGCTAAGAAAAGGTGCACTAAAATTGGCTGATTCCTGTGCTTCTGGTTCAGATGTCCTTGAGCGGCTGGATCTGGATTAAATACACTTAGTTTGATTTGTTGACACAATATTGTGTTGACTGTGTTAACGAGAAGATTGATGATTGCCTGAAGATGACTGAAATGGTGAAGGTGACATCTTTCTATCACGAGGGACTCTTCGCATATGGAAGAGAATGAAGGAAAGGCCGGAGGCAGAGGCCCTGTACTGGGAGCATCATTTCGAGCTGACGGATCGCTTGATGGACTCCCTGAGGATAGAGTGTGATCAAGAGTCAACTGGTGCTATGTTCTGGAGGAAGAAGTACGAAGACCTTGTGAAGGATATAACCTTCGATTAAGGTCTTTCCCTCTAATGTAATTCTCCTTTGTCTTATTTTTACGAACGTAATGAAAGTGAGGTTTTTCTTCCTTTCCCTTTTTTCTGCATGCTCACTTCTTGTAACTAATTAAGTTTTTGAGATGTTTGACTGAATGTCAAGTCTTTGAATGATGCTTGGGCTGAGCCAAGACTTCTTCATACTTGGGGAAGCCCAAGGCGTTGCTTTCAGGTTCTGGGCGTAGCGTACTAGACCCAGATGATTGACTTGGAGTTAAGTCTTTGATGATACTTGGGGTAAGCCAAGTCTTTTGGTTCGCTTGGTCTGGCCCAAGGCTTTTTGGAGCTCCAAAGAGAGCGAAAGATGTGCCTGGGCTTGCGGGGGCTTGATTGTGCTCTGGAGAGAGCTAAGGATGTGGCTGGATTAACTACTCAGAGGAGAGCAAATGAATTATATACCTGGACTAGCTAGGGCTTAATATTGCTTTGAGAAGGGTAAATGATGTGCTTCGACCTGCTAGGGCTTAATATTGCTGAGTAGAGTTAATGATGTGGCTGGACCTGCCAAGGCTTAAAACTGCTCAGAGGAGAGCAAATGATGTGCCTGGAGCTGCCAAGGCTTAATAGTGCTTCAAGGAGAGCAAATGATGCGCCTTGGAGCTGCCAAGGCTTAATAGTGCTCTGAGGAGATCAAATGATGTGCTTGGACTTGCCAGGGCTTAATATTGTTTTGGGGAGAGCAAATGATGTGCTTGGACCTGCTGGAGCTTAATATTTCTTCGAGGAGAGTTACTGATGTGCCTAGACCTGCATGGCTTAATAATAGTAATGCTTTGAGGAGAGAAATGTTGTGCTTGGACCTGTCAGGGCTTACTATTGCTCCGAGCTTTACCTTTTGATTGGGGGTTTCCTTTCCGACGAGCTGTTGTAAAATAAGTGCTTGGCTTCATCCTTTTCTCACTTAAGCTTTCTGGAAGGGAGAACGTCTCTCTGTCACGAGATAAGGATCGAGCTTTCGGACTGATTGAGGAGGCCCAAGCTAAGTTCCACGAGATGGCCGGGTTGGTCCTTTGAGACCATGTCTCTATGAGCAGGGAGCTGAGAGCGATCCTTTGTGATGCATCGAGCCTTGTGATTGTCACTTTACTGATCGTGTAACAAATACCCACTCCTAGGGCCTGTTTGGACAGTTTTTCATCTCATTTGTTACCTACTAATTGATGTGTAGGTCTTTAACTTCATGTAGCACAATATAGGTAGGGATTTGTTTTTATACACTACCTCCGTCCCTTATTTTGAGTCCTGTATTTCATTTTGGGATGTCCCAAAATTAGTGTCCACTTTCCTAGATTGGTATATAAGTTTTACTTACTTTCCAAAACTACCCTTCCTTGAAATATACACTAAGACTAAGACAAAACTAAAGAAGTAGTTGTAATGATTAGAGGCAATTGTGGAAAGTAGGTGTATATTCTTTTTGTCCCCTTAATAAGTTGAGTTTCCAAAGGTGGACTCAAAATATGGGACGGAGGGAGTATCAAATTGATAGCACACATTTATCACTTTACTGTTTTTTTTTTTAGGTTATTAGGCCTCTCACTCCTCGTGTTTAGTCCCCTTTTACAGTTAGATTAGAATATTTAAGAGCCTAAGGGGCGCAAACCCTTCCGGTTTAACATTTAATGCAAAGGGCACTAAAGCCCCCTCCAATAAGGCAGGGACAATTGCAAGTGTAGTAAATATGAAGAGTAATGCTATGCTTTCCATATTTTGAATCTCAAATGCTTCCCAAATACATGTGGCAGTGGGACCACCTTCAATAATGATGGGACCACTTCAGCATCTTGTAAAATCCAAATCTAGACTGCCACATATATTTGGGAAGATTTTGGGATTCAAAATTTAGGAAGCATAGAGTCCTGGAGTAATTTGAAGGGGGATGAGAGAGTAAATAAATACCAGTTAAATGGTAATATGGTCAATCTCAAAAAATGAAAACGGTTTAGAGATTTGATGCTTATATATATAGATGGATATAGTTATTTGCTCTTATGTAACTAAATAATTGCTCTCTCTCTCTCTCTCTCTCTCTCTTGCTCTCCCATTTTACAAATCGTGAACAGGCATTTGCTCGCATTGGTATGGCCAAGGAAGCTGCAGATGCTGCCTCACAGGCTAAAGATGGGGAATTGCTGGGGCGGTTGAAGTTGACATTCGCTCAAAATGCAGCAGCTTCCTCAATATTTGATACTCTTCGAGACCGATTGTCCTTCCCAGGCGTTTCTTAGTCTTTTCTTTCCCCACCGTTTTGCATTAAGTGAAAATAAGGCAGAGACTATTCCCTTTTTTGAATCATGTTCATATAGTTGTGGCGCCACCCTGTCTGTAAATTGAACTCTCTGCGTTAAAATTACAGATTTCCCGGGTTAATGTTGTAATTCGTAGTTGGAGAATACAAAGTTTTTTCTTTAATGTTCAATGATCAGCAAAAAAAATTATAGTTATTTATTTTATTTTTTGTGGGGAGGAACTTGTGCCATGTGGTTTTGTCTATGGATAGCAATTTTCTGATGAATAAATGAAAGGGATAATTACAGATACACCCCTTGAACTATAGGGTGGGAACTAGAGCTGGCATTCGGCGGTTTTGGGCGGTTTTGGGCTGGTTGTAGGGGTGGGTTGTAAATGGATTGGGCCCAAACACAACCCATAGCAGCCAAGTCGAAAATGGGTTGGGCCGAAAATGGTTGAGTTAGTCCAATAGCCCATATCCAACTAGGTCTGGCAAAACAGTTTTGGACTTATGAACAAAAATTGCAAATACTTCACAAAAAATTGTAACCTCGAACTAGAACCATCACAATTATTGTAACCATTGTTACAAACTTGAAATAACTCCTTTTTATGAATAACTGTTCATATATTGAAATTTGATATGTCTAGGTTTTAAGTGTTGCTCGTTATTGAACAATAAAATTTTGGATCATGGAGGGAAAAAAAAAGGGAGGAATTAATGAGAAGTCCCTAATATAGACTGTAATCCAAGACTACTACAGCCGTGTTTTTTGTTGTTTTTTTTTTTTTCAAGTGATAAGGACATGAGTTTTTAACTTGTTTAGCTTTAAGTCCTTTTTTTAAACTGAAAAAAATAAGGTTATTGAAAAATTTACCCCCCATATCACGTGTTTTGTTTTTGCCATCTTAGCACGTGTTTCAAATCATTTTTTATTTTATTTTTCAAACGTTAAAATGTCACAACTTTCAAATTACAACTCTATTTTGAATAAAATTTATATATTTGTAATTTAGAAGAAAAGATCTATCGAATATGATTGATAGTGACTATGAAAGAATATACATATATATACATATATATTAAGATAGTGCATGCTTGTTGTAGCGTAATGTCACTGTTTTGCAACTGTGACATGCTAATATCTATGAAAAAAAATATTTTTTCTTTGGTGATATGCTATTGTATTTTCATGGACAATACTGTGAGAGGCAGACATTTGAAGATTGGCCAAAATGTTGCGATTATTGATGATTTGATGAAATGTTATTGTCTTTGCAATAATAATTGAACCATTTCAATATCCTCCAATTAAAATTCAGTGGGCCCAATACCACATATATTTGAGAAGCATTTGAGATTCAAAATTCGGGAAGCATAGCATGACTCGATTGCTAAAATAAAAAAAATGTTTAGGTTACATTACTCTTTTGTACAGAGCACATAAAGAGACACAAAACTGTTTCATAATTTTACATATACCATTTTATAGGTATAAATGCTAGTTTTGGTCTTATAAAAATAATTAATTAACACTCCATTAATATTTGAGAATTTCACCTCTAACCTACAATTTAAAATTCACCCTATATTATACGTTTTGTTAATTCTAAATCCAGTAAGGCCAACAGTTGTATAAAAAAAATCATGAACCAAACAAGAAAAAAAATTAAAATTACTAACAATCTTAGGGTGAAATCAAAATGGAGCTTCAGTCATAGTTCCCTCAAATAAAACCCTTCAAAGTTAAAACCCATGCTACTTTACTTTAACTCATTAAGTCATTTTTAAACAGCTTTAAATTGCTTTAACTTTTATTTTACAAGTCCATTTTTCGTAAAATTTGATGTTTTGGAATCAAGAAAACGAGATCTATCAAACGAGATCAATATTGACCATGAAACACAGGGAAAAAAACTAAAAATTAAACAAATATGGAAAACTGTGGGTTTTTTTTTTTGGTTGCATAAATATAATAAAAACATTTTTCTTTCGTAAAATTGGCACCATAGATGCATAGATCTTGAAAAAATACAGAAAATAAAAAAAAATCAACTAAAAAGTCCAAATATTGAGAAAGTTTATGGTGGTTTGAAGTTGACTGATAATATTATCCAGGGGCGGATCTAGAAAATTGATATAGGAGGGGGGGGGGGGGGGGGGGGGGGGGGGGGGGGGGGGGGGGGTGGGCTTGATAGAGGATTGCTCGGGGGTTTGGGGGCAGCGCCCCTGAAAAAAAAAATTGGACCTATTTATACGCATTTTGTGTAGATGATGTAAATTAATGCTAAAAAAATTAACCCAAAAACATAGGAGGGAGGAGGGATTTTATAATTAGCACAAAAAAAAATAAGAGAAAGGGGGCTTAGTATGACAATTTTATAATATTAAGGGGGGCTAATTGTAATTTTCAGGGGAGGCTAATTGTAAATTTTTTTTTAGTGCAATGTATAATTTTTTTAAAACCAAGGGGGAGCTTGAGCCCCCCTTGTATCTCTTTACCTCTGCCCCTGATATTATCTGTCTACAAACACATAATATTATCTGTTGGACAGATAAAATCTCAAAATCATGCTAAAACTTATCTTGTTTTGTAAAATTTTCAAGTCCAATGCGTAGATCTCAAAGAAATACATGAAATACAAATATAAATATATATATATATATATCTCTCATCGCAAAAGACCAAACAATGAGAAAATTATGATCGTTTTCGTCAATATTATCTGTTTAATATTATTTATTTTGGAGTTAATTAGTATAATGTCCATTTTATTATAAGTTTCTTTCAATAGGTTCAACCCATGAAACATTTTACTATGAAGTCCATTCTACAAATTTGGACCAAACTACCCTTACCATTTCCCACTCAATACTGCAATAAATAACCCCAAGATTTTGAGGTTTTCAACATTCAAAACTCAAATACCCAAATAAGAATGAATCACATTCTATATCCATTTACTCTCTCTCTCTCTCTCTCATACACACACACACACACACACACACACACACACACACACACACACACACACCGGTCGTGACTCTCTTGGCCACCACCACTTCTAACGTCATCTTTTCACCACCGCCCCCTCTCACAATTTTCTCAAACCAATGCAACCACCACTTCCGACGAAGTATGGCTCTTAGAACGATGTGAAGATGATTCGAAGATCGCAGATCCAAATCTCAAAACTTGACAAATTAGGGCTTAATCGCAGGTTTATTGATTTGTTCTCTAAATCCTTTGATTTGTTCTTATATACTCAAATCCATGGAATGACTTGTTGATGATTTAGTTTTGTTTGATTTGTTCTTATATACTCTAATCTCGTTGACATAACTTTTTGTCTTTGGCAGATTTTCGGCCATATTGTTGATGAAATCGAGAAGTGATGTTGTGGGTTTCTTGTGGAGGTGTTGTCCTCCGTAGGAAGGGTGGTGGCTGTTGGTGGCGGCGATTGGTGGTGGTGGTGGTGGCGGCGGCGGCGGCGGAGGCGGAGACATGAAATGAAAAGCTACTGTCAGATGAATTCATTTGTAGACATGTTTTTAGTGATAAGACAGTGTTAAAATGTATTCCTAGTATAGCAGTGTTAAATTTAACACTAATGTTCATGTTTCAAACGTTGTGGAGTGAAATTGTATACAATATTGTGGTTCAAAAGGTTGTAGCGTAAAATTTAACACTCATATTCTTGCTTTAAAGGTTGTGATATGAAATTGTATACTATGTTGTATTTCAAAGGTTGTGGTTCAAAAGGTTGTAGTGTAAAATTTAACACTCATGGTTTTCGTTCACATGATGTGGGATTGTGGACCAGTTGCAAAGCAAAAACGAACCAGTTACAGTGTAAAAATTCACACTAATAAACCAATTGCAGTGTAAAATTTCATACTAATGAACTGTTGCAGTGTAAAAATGAACTGGTTGCAGTGTAATACTCGAATAAAAGTATGGTGCATAGTAACAACTTCATATGTTATGTGATTAATGATTATTGGTATAACATACAAAAGTGGGATACCCACATAAAAATGGCGTTAGAAATATTCAAAAGAGTCATAATGTACAAGGCTAAAGTTATGGGATTTTATTTCCGTATATTTGATATGCAAATTAATGGAATCTTTAAAGCAAATTTATTTCCATATATATATATATATGCATGTGCATATGTATGGGGGTAAAAGGTCACTGAAACTATCTATAATTGGGGATTGTGGACTAATCTCTAAAATTATTTACAATTATAGGGTCTATCATTAAGAAGTATCAATTAGTGGGTCTATTACAGCAAACATTAGTAGAATAAAATTTTTCACTAAATTTTTCTTTATTTTAATCTGTTATTGGAACTTTTGTTGAAAAAAAAAAGAGATAGAAGTAACGAGGAAACTGGAAAGTAGAGTAAAATCCTGGATAAAGCATATTAATGGAATATTCTTTTAACAATGCTGTTGTAATCAAATTGGAAGAACTTTTATGAGTTTTCAAAATCGTACAGAAGCCGGCAGTTTAAAATCTGCAGTAATGCGGTGATTCAAAGATTCTCATCTCAGTCAACTGAAAGGAGTTCACTTGGGTACCCAATGGTGGTTTTGTTGTATATACAACATACCACTAAGACACTTGTCAACCATTGATTGGAGGATAAGTGTACAAAAGTCAAATGGTGATGGGTATTTAATGCTTACTGACATGCATTAAATGGGGGCAACCGGTTATCACAGGTTGGTCATGTACTACACAATGTGTTTGTTCCTTGACCACAGATTATTATTCCGTGGTCTTAAATGTGTGTTCCATCATCACAATAAGTTGTTTCATGACCATAAATGTTTGTTCCAAAAATTGTATGCTCTCTTAGATTCTGAAACAAATATTTTGCGATTATGAAACAATCATATATGGTTATGGAACAAAATTTTGAATTAAGAACTTACTTCTGAAACTTTGTTTCTTCATTTTCATAAGTTGTTTCGTGACCATAAAAGTTTGTTAAAAAAATTGTAGGTTCTGTTACATTGTGAAACAAATATTTTATGATTACGAAACAATTATATATGGTTATGGAACATAATTTGTAAGAAAGAACTTACTTCTGAAATATTGTTTCTTCATCATCATAGATTGTTTCATGACCACAAATGTTTGTTCCAAAAATTGTAGGTTCAGTTAGATTCAGAAACAAATATTTTAAGATTACGAAACAATCATATATGGTTATGGAACAAAATTTTGAATTAAGAGCCTACTTCGTTTCTTCATTCTCATAAGTTGTTTCGTGACAATAAAGTTTATTAAAAAAATTGGAGGTTTTGTTAGATTCTGAAACAAATATTTAATGATTACAAACAATCATATATGGTTATGGAACAAAATTTTGAATTAAGAACTTACTTCTAAAACTTTGTTTATTCATCTTCATAAGTTGTTTCATGACCACAAACGTTTGTTCCAAAAAATTTAGGTTCTGTTAGATTCTGAAATAAATATTTTATGATTATGAAACAATCATATATGGTTATGGAACAAAATTTTGAATTAAGAACTTACTTCTGAAACTTTATTTCTTCATCACCATAAGTTGTTTGGTGACCATAAAAGTTTGTTCAAAAATTGTGGGTTCTGTTACATTATGAAACAAATATTATATGATGACGAAACAATCATATATGGTTATGAAACAAATTTGTACATCTGAGCTTACTCCTGAAACGTTGTTCCATCATCATCATAAGTAATTTCATGACCTTAAATGTTTATTCCAAAAATGTAGGTTATGTTAGATTCAGAAACAAATATTTACGATTACGAAACAATTATATATGGTTATGGAACAAAATTTTGAATTACGAACTTACTTCTGAAACTTTGTTTCTTCATCACCAGAAGTTGTTTCATGACCATAAAAGTTTGTTCCAAAAATTGTAGGTTCTGTTAGATTCTGAAACAAATATTTCATGATTACGAAACAATCATTTATGGTTATGAAACAAATTTGTAAGTTTGGAACTTACTTCTAAAACTTTGTTCCATCATCATCATAAGTTGTTTCTGACCATAAATGTTTGTTCCAAAAATTGTAGGTTATCTTAGATTCTGAAACAAATATTTTATGATTATGAAGCAATTATATATGGTTATGGAACAAAATTTTGAATTAAGAACTTACTTCTGAAACTTTGATTCTTCATCATTATAAGTTGTTTCGTGACCATAAAAGTTTGTTAAAAAAATTGTAGGTTCTGTTAGATTTTGAAACAAATATTTTATGATTACGAAACAATCATTTATGGTTATGAAACAAAATTTCTGAATATTTGTTTCTTCGTCATCATAATTAGTTCTCGGACCATAAACGTTTGTTCTATAAATTGTAGGTTCTCTTAGATTCTGAAACAAATATTTTATGATTATGAAACAAATATTTATGGTTATGAAACAAAATTTTAAATTCAGAACTTACTTATGAAAATTTGTTTCTTCATCATCATAAGTTGTTCTGGGACCATAAACGTTTGTTCCATAAATTGTAGGTTCTCTTAGATTCTGAAACAAATATTTTATGATTATGAAACAAATATTTATGGTCATGAAACAAAATATTAAATTCAGAACTTACTTCTGAAAATTTGTTTCTTCATCATCATAAGTTGTTCCCGGACCATAAACGTTTGTTTCAAAATTTGTAGGTTCCTTTAGATTCTGAAACAAATATTTTATGATTATGAAACAAATATTTTTGTTATGAAATAAAATTTTAAATTTCGAACATACTTCTAAAAATTTGTTTCTTCATCATCATAAGTTGTTCCCTGACCATAAACGTTCGTTCCAAAAATTGTAGGTTCTCTTAGATTCTAAAACATATATTTCACGATTATGAAACGATCATATATGATTATGGAACAAAATTTCAACTACATGAAATTTCTTATTTCTAGGGGACAATTGCGGGTGGTTCATGTTCCAAAGGCAAGGGTGTGTATGTTGATTTAACGAATGATGAGGACTTCGATATTAATGGTGGAATCTATACAACTACAGATGAAGAAATAGAAAACTCATTGGGTGGGTTTCAATGCTCCATAGGCGGAGTTGCAAACAACATTGGTGCAACGAGTAACACTAATAACACAGAAGACTCATTTGGTGGGTTTCATTGCTCTGTAGGTGGAGTTGAACACAACATTGGTGCAACGAGTAACACTAATAACACAGAAGACTCATTTGGTTTTGTCAGAATATGAGGTGGTAGATTTTGTTAAAAATCATAATCATTCTCTAGTAGCAGTGCCTTGCGTGTCCTTCATGTGGTCATATCGCAAAGTAAATTCTCCCGATAAAGCGCAAGTGAGTTCGATGCGTGCCGTTGGAATCAAACCAAGAAAGATTATGGACATAATGGTATGCTAGTCGGGCGGGTATGAAAATGTTGGTTTCCCCAAAAGGACCTATACAATCATGTTAACGTTGCACGAAAGGAAGAGTTAGTGATGGTGATGCCGATGCCACTTTATGTTTGTTATGTGCTTTCATAGACAAGGTTCCATCCTTCTTTTACAAGTACGATGTCAATGATGAAGGTTGCTTGTCCAAATTATTTTGGAGCGATGGAAGATCGCAATTGGAACACGTAACAGATGGAGACAAGGCGATGCGCAGAGTAATTCAGCAGATTCTCCCTTTATCACACCATCATTTATGTCAATGGCATATACAACGAAATGCTGTGACAAATATACATATCCAAGGCTTTGCTTCGAGATTCAACCACTGCATGACAAATAGGTGTTCACCAGAGGACTTTGAAACGGCATGGATGGCGTTACTCGATGATTCAACTTCACAACAATAGATGGATGATGGGCATGTATGAAGCACGTTCAATTTGGGCGGAGGCGTTTTTGAAAGAACATTTCTTCGTATATATGACAACCACGAGAGTAAAATGTGTCTTTATAAGTTTGTGAGAATTTACGAGAAAGCGTTAGATCGGCATCATAACAATGAGGCAAAGGCGCACAACGACACAGATCAAACAAAGCCCGTTTTGACAACAACTTTGCATCACCTAGAGAGACATGCTACTGAGGATTCTAGGGTTGGGTTAAATAAAATTTTTGTTGTGGAGAGGATTCTATGGTTAGGTTATATAATTTTTTACTTATCAAAGTACGCATGTCCAATAGTGAGATTTAACGTGTTGTACTATCCCGAGGAGAGCAAATTTGAATGTTCGTGTTTACTTTTTGATGGGATGGGGATACCCTGCCGCCATATGACTATAGTAATGAAAGTTGAACACATGCTGAAAATCCCCAAAAGTTGCATCTTGCAACGATGGCTAAAAACGGACAATAGTTCTATCGAATCCTCGTGCCTTAGACTACCAGAAGCTGAAACACAGACGGCGCGCCTCACTGTTCTTAAGTCTAGTTGTAATGAGATGTCGTATTTTGCGTCCCTCACTATTGATAATATCTATACAAAGCTATGGTCAAATAGCAATCTCTCAAGCTCAGGCTCTGCTAATGTAGTCCTATCAGCAGTCCATCTGGCTGTACAACAATCGCTGTTACCCACTCAACTGCCATATTGGCAATGGCTGCCATATGTAGTATAGGTCCTGCTGGTAGCTCAGGCATAATAGGTATCTTTGGTATGACTACTCCCTCGCTTAGGAACATCCTCTACTGCTATCTCCTCAGGCTCTATTACAACATCTTCCATACCCTTATCTCTTACTACCCCTATATCTTCCTCATCAACTAACTCTGGGTCCTCCTCTAGATCCTCCTCTGGCTCCTCATCATCATCGACGGGCTCAATGTCCTCTGCGGGATCCTCCTCTGAGTCAGCATCTACTACTTTTAAGAACTCTTACTATTCACCATTTTTAAGAACTCTTGCAAGCACCATACATCGCTCTCATATAATGACTAGTCTATGGACGCACCAATACTCTTGTTCACCGCTTCTTAAGAACTCTTACTGTTCACCGCTTTTAAGAACGCTTATGAGTATCGTCTGTTCATAATCCATATGTATTGGTACTCTTGTTCACCACATTATGCTTTTAAGAACTCTTGCGAGTACTCTTGTTCACCGCTTTTAAGAACGCCTCCAACGGCTTCTTCCCTCTCCTCAGTAGCTTAGTTATGATGTTTTCCCTGTTTTGGACATTTTGATAATAACCCAAACACCCCCTAGCACCTCTGGCCATTCACTGTCTAGAACTGCTAGAGATGACGATGTTCGAGCGATCGAACCAAGTTCAATCGATCGAATTGCACGTTTCTTAATCGATCGAAATGACTTCAATCGATCGAGACCACTTTCACTTCAAGCGATCGAGCACACTTCGAGCGATCGAACTTCACTTTTCTCAATCGATCGATGCGACTTCAATTGATCGAACCCAACAGAACATGGATGTTTCCTTTCAGTTTCTAATTCATAATACTTACTTGAATAAATCGATGTTCCATGTTTCTATTATGCGATATAAAAGTTTTGGCCATGGAACAAACATTTGAGATGAATGAACTAGACTTGCATACCTAAGGAACAAAGCTTAGAAATCCCGAATAAAATTTAGTGACTATGGAACAAAACTTTTTGGTCATGAAACAAATATTTAGGATGAAGGAACAAAACTTGATGATCATGAAACAAAATTTTATGGTCATGGAACACATATTTATGATGAAGGAATTAGACTTGCTTACCTTAGAAACAAAACTTAAAAATTTGGAACAAAAGTTTATGGTCATAGAACAAATATGTTATGATGAAAAAATAAAACTTTCTTGTCATGGAACAAATATTTAATATGAATGAACAAAACTTAATGATCATGTAACAAAACTTAGTGACTATGGAACAAAACTTTCTGGTAGTGAAACAGAACAAGATCTTGTAGTCGATATTATTACTGAAAATTCCCGTGTGATCCTTAATATCACATATGTAAATGTCGTTATGAAAATCGTCACCAGCTATAGGAGTCAAGCTTTCCAAAATACCCACGACAAGATCTGCCAGCCAAGGGCCATTTTGGGGTTTTAATGTCTGGTTAGAATTCCACTATTCCATGTCTAGGTACCTACAGTTGACAACTTTCAACCAAAGGTTTTTCCGGAATGTATCGTCTTTGGTGGGCTCTTGTAAGGCCCTTCGGATATATTAATCATGATAATTACAGGTTATTGTAACCTTGAGTATCTTGATGGATTTTACCAATACCACATCGGTACGATAGTCACATCAAGTTTAAAATCCACTATATATAGGGCATAAGGAAGATGGAGCGTTATCAGTCTATGAAAGAGTTGTCACGTGATGGAACAAACATTTATGATGAAGGAACATAATTAATTTACCATAAAACAAATGTTTGGGATAAAGGAAACTAAGTGATGATGGAACAAAAGTTTTGGTCATAGAACAAATATTTAAGATGAAGGAAGTAGACTTGTATACCTTAGCTAGGGACAAAACTTCAAAATCTTGGACAAAATTTAGTGACCATAGAACAAAACTTTCTAGTCATAAAGAAAATATTTAGGATGAATGAACAAAACTTCGTAATCATGGAACAAACTTTAAGGTCATGGAACAAATATTTTATGATGAAAAAACAAAACTTTCTTGTCATAAAACAAATATTTATGATGAAGGAACAAAACTTAAAGATCATGTACCAAAACTTAGTGACTATGGAACAAAGATTTTCGATTGTGAAACAAATATTTATGATGAATGAACAAAACTTAGTGATCACGGAACAAAACTTTCTAGTCATAAAACAAGGTTTTTGTTCACAAAATAAATATTTATGATGAATGAACAAAACTTAATGATCATGGAATAAATGCTCTTTAGTCCGAATATTCACATTCACTCGGGCATGTCTAGCATTTTTTACCAAACCTCCCAAACAATCGGTCATGTAAAAAAATACACATTTTGGGTGCAAACAACTTTTAAATAGTTATTTTGTTTTTGAGTTTACTTATGTTTTCAATGTTGTAAACTGGCACCAAAATATTGTGAAACAGATGTTTTAAGATGAACAAACAAAACTTTTCTACTACAGAACAAAACTTAGTAATCATCAACAAATATTTTTGATGAATGAAAAAAACTTAGTGTGATCATGGAACAAATATTTTTGATGAATGAACAAAACGTAGTGATCATGAAGCAAATATTCATGGTGAATGAACAAGCTTGAGCCCTATAACTGGTAATGATTTATGGTGGCTTCAGCCATAGCCCCCTCAAATAAAACTTTTCCAAACTAAAACCTATGCTACTTTTCTTTAACTCATTAGATCAATTTTATGTCTAAACAACTTCAAATCAATTGGGGTCGGATGTATGAATCATTTTTCTCCATTATGCATGATCAAGAGCTATAAGCTCATTTAAATTATAAAGACTCATATCTTGTTGCACTACATACTCCTAGGTCAGTCTAGATCTGCCTCTCCCTCAATCCATTCAAGGCACTACGATCTTATCACTCTTTCTCACAGGTGCATCTATAGGTCTTCGTTGCACGTAGCCGAACCACCTAAGTCTATTCTCCCTAAACTTATCCTCAATTTGTGCCACTCCTACAGTCTCTCGAATGTACTCATTTCTAATTCTATCTTTCCTAGTCTTACCACACATCCATCTTAGCATCTTCATCTCAACTACTCAAATTATATGGGTCACGTCATCACCAATTTTTCAATCTCTACAGATCATTGAACCTAGATAGCGAAAGTGTTCCCTCTTTGGGATCTCTTGAGCTTCGATCTTCACTGCTTCGTTGTCTTTACTACCACTGTTACTAAAACTACATTCCATATATTCTATTTTCGTCCTACTTATCTTTAGCCCCTTAGTCTCCAGTGTTGCTCTCCAAACTTCCAGTTTAGTGTTGAGTACCCTTTTAGTCTAATCAACCAAGACAATATCATTGCGGACAACATACACAATGGGACCTCATCTTGGTTGTGTCTAGTCAATTCATCCATAATTAAGGCGAATAAATAAGGGCTAAAGACTGGCCCTTGGTGCAAGCCTACGGTAATTGGGAATAACATAATTAATTGACCATGAAACAAATATTTGGGATGAAGAAACAAAATTAAGTGATCATGGAACAAAAGTTTTAGCCATGGAACAAATATTTGAGATAAATGAACTAGACTTGCATACCTTAAGAACAAAACTTAGAAATTCGGGATAAAATTTAGTTACCATGGAACAAAACTTTTTGGTCATGAAACAAATATTTAGGATGAAGGAACAAAACTTGGGGATCATGGAATAAAATTTTATGGTCATGGAACACATACTTATGATGAAGGAACTAGACTTGCTTATCTAAAGAACAAAACTTAGGAATTTGGAACAAAAGTTTATGGTTATGGAACAAATATTTATGAAGGAACAAAATTTAAAGATCAAGTAACAAAACTTAATGACTATGGAACAAAGCTTTCCGCTTGTGAAACAAATATTTATGATGAAGGAACAAAACTTAGTAATCACGGAACAAAACTTCTGGCCATGAACACATATTTAAGATTAAGGAACAAGACTTTCCAATCTTAGGAACAAGACTTAGAAATCATGGAACAAATATATACGATTAAGGAACATTCGATCCTCACTCATTCCTATGACATTTTGAAGATTGTTGAGAGTTATATTTAGGTATGCAGAGTTGCGAGTTGGTCGCCATATGACTATACTAGTGGGGATCACTGCAACACCATGAATGATCTTTCCTTTCCATTTTTAATCCTCAAAGATCCTGTAGTCGATATTACTACTGAAAATTTCCGTGTGATCCTTAATATCACAGATGTAAATGTCGTTATGAAAATCTTTATCAGCTATAAGAGTCAAGCTTTCCAAAATACCCACGACAAGATCTGCTAGACAAGGGCCATTTTGGGATTTTAATGTTTGGATGGAATTCCACTCTTCCGTGTCTTGATACCTACAATTGACGACTTTCAACCAAGGGTTTTTTGGGAATGTATCGCCTTCGGTGGGCTCTTGTAAGGCCCTTCGGATATATCAATCATGATAATTATATGTTATTGTAATTAGAAATTCGACTAAAGGGAGCTAACGCGTGCCTCGCACGCGGTGGTCACCTAGTGTATATATGGCTTATCGTTAACTTTGGTTTTCAACTTTAGGGAGGGGCTCAAAATGTGGCACTGATCAATTATAGATACCTGAGCAATTCATTTGACACTGATCAATAGTTGTCTATGACAGTAATTATCCAAGGATGGATATAACATCATTTGCATCCCATTATGACACTATTGCATCCATATTTGACATCATTTGCTTCCTTATACGAAAGACTATGCTAACCGTTCATGTGTTGGATAGAGTCTGGAGATGAGGAATCTCAATTTTCTTGAGACGTAGCCTTGACATAAAAGTATGAACTAGACAATTGCGAGTATACAAGAAGGGATACCAGTCACGCAAAGACAACACCAAAATTACAAAGGGTACTGCAGCAGAGTGCTTTTCAACACCGATTGCGTGTTGATTTCACTCAGTCAAGATGTTATATAGTAGATCGGCTCATGATATCAGTGTATAGGCTTACATACCTTATGAACAAAACTTAGAATTCGGGATAAAATTTAGTTACCATGGAATAAAACTTTTTGGTCATGAAACAAATATTTAGGATGAAGGAACAAAACTTGGGGATCATGGAACAAAATTTTATGGTCATGGAACACATACTTATGATGAAGGAACTAGACTTGCTTATCTAAAGAACAAAACTTAGGAATCTGGAACAAAAATTTATGGTTATGGAACAAATATGTTATGATGAAGAAACAAAACTTTCTTATCATGGAACAAATATTTATGAAGGAACAAAATTTAAAGATCAAGTAACAAACCTTAATGACTATGGAACAAAGCTTTCCGCTTGTGAAACAAATATTTATGATGAAGGAACAAAACTTAGTAATCACGGAACAAAACTTTCTGGCCATGAACACATATTTAAGATTAAGGAACAAGACTTTCCAATCTTAGGAACAAGACTTAGAAATCATGGTACAAATATATACGATTAAGGAACATTCGATCCTCACCCATTCCTATGACATTTTAAAGATTGTTGAGAGTTATATTTAGGTATGCAGAGTTGCGAGTTGGTCGCCATATGACTGTACTAGTAGGGATCAATGCAACGCCATGAATGATCTTTCCTTGCCATTTTTAATCATCAAAGATCCTGTAGTCGATATTACTATTAAAAATTTCCGTGTGATCCTTAATATCACAGATGTAAATGTCGTTATGAAAATCTTTACCAGCTATAAGAGTCAAGCTTTCCAAAATACCCACGACAAGATCTGCTAGACAAGGGCCATTTTGGGGTTTTAATGTTGGATGGAATTTCACTCTTTCGTGTCTCGGTACTGTCACAGCCCGGTCCCACGTGCTCACTTCTCCGATTCCTCGCCAGCATTAACACCTGAAATGGTTATTTGAATAACCACAGATATTTGATTTGTTTAAGCTAATGCTTAGTGAATAAATCAACATATGTACATGAATGATTACGTTTACCTCCCCACGAGTTTTCAAAACTCCTAATCAGTCTCTGAAACTTTCTACACAGCTAATTCACAGCTTTATAAGTGAAACTTCAAATTATAAAAGTTTTCGACTAAGTTTCGTTTGGTCGCTAAAACGCGAATTTCTACATGACGTTTCCGAAGTTGCTAATTAGCCTACCAAATTAATAGCGTGTTAATTCGTCCTTACCAGGATACTAAAACTAACAACAGATGTAAATTCTAAAACAGTAAATAATACAGATATTGAAATACACAGGTAAACATTTATTTTCAGATAAACATTTAAAGTATTCCACAGTGGATGTCTCATACTCGAAGAGACTTCACAACTATAAATACTCAATCACCACAGTTTTAAAGGGTTCTCTAATACAGACACTCAAATCAACTCGTGAGTCAAAGCTCACTCAAACATGTGTCATAAGACACGCCACAACACATTATCATGTATGACAATGAAATGCAAAAGCAATAACACAATTGTGGGTGTTATAGGTACCGACAGTTGATGACTTTTAACCAAGGGTTTTTTCGGAATGTATCGTCTTTGGTGGGCTCTTGTAAGGCCCTTCGGATATATCAATCTTGATAATTACAGGTAATTGTAAACTTGAGTATCTTGATGGGTTTTACCAATACCACATCGGTACGGTAATCATATCAAGTTAAAAAATCCATTATACATAGGACATGAGGGAGTTATCGGTCTAAGAAAGAGTTGTCACATTATGACAAATATATCTGACGAAGAAACATAATTACCTTACCATAAAACAAATGTTTGGAATGAAGGAACAAAACTAAGTGGTCATGGAATAAAAGTTTTGGTCATAGAACAAACATTTGAGATGAAGGAACTAGACTTGCTTATCTTAGAAACAAAACTTAGAAATCTGGAACAAAAGTTTATGTTCATGGAACAACTATTTATAATGAAGAAACAAAACTTTTTTGTCATGGAACAAATATTTATGATGAAGGAACAAAACTTAAAGATCATGTAACAAAACTTAGTGACTATGGAACAAAGCTTTCCAATTGTGAAACAAATATTTATGATGAAGAAATAAAACTTAGTGATCGCGGAACAAAACTTTCTGGCCATGGAACAAAAGTTTCTATTCACAGGACAAATATTTATGATGAATGAACAAAACTTAATGATCATAGATTAAATATTTCTGTTCTCAGAACAAATATTTATGATGAAGAAACTAGACTGACATAATTTAGGACAAAACTTAGAAATCTGGAACAAAAGGTTGTGGTCATGGAATGAATATTAATGATGAAGGAACGTAAGACTTAGTCCTCATGGAACAAAAGTTCATGTTGAAAGACCAAAACTTTGTTATCATAGAACAAAAGTTTATGTTGAAGGAATAAGACTTAAAAAAACATGGAACAAAAGCTTTCTGGTGTGTTTAATAACATTAATGAGATAATAATGATAATGATAACAATAGTAGAACTTTTTATGTCAGTCGGAAGATCACATAAAACTATAGGTTCTCTTAGATTCTAAAACAAATAATTTATAATTACGAAACAATCCTTTGTGGTTATAAAACAAATTTGTAAATTTAGAACTTACTTCTGAAACTTTGTTTCTTCACCATCATAAGTTGTTTCCTGACCATACAAGTTTGTTCCACAAATTGTAGGTTCTCTTAGATTCTGAAACAAACATTTTATGATTATGAAACAATCCTTTATAGTTATGAAACAAATTTGTAAATTCAAAACTTACTTCTAAAACTTTGTTCCTTCATCATTATAAGTTGTTCCCCGACCATACAAGTTTTGTTCCAAAAATTGTAAGTTCTCTTAGATTATAAAACAAATATTTTATGATCACGAAACAATCCTTTATGGTTATCAAATAATTTTGTAAATTTAGACTCATTTGATGGGTTTCATTACTCTGTAGGTGGAGTTGAAAACAACATTGATGCAGAAGAACAAAGGTCATAAGGAATTTGGAGAGTAGTCGGTCATAAGGAATATGGAGAGTTATCGGTTCATGAAGGAGTTGTCACGTCATATAACAAATATTTATGATAAAGGAACATAAATAATTGACTATGAAACAAATATCTAGGATGAAAGAACTAAATTAAGTGATCATAGAACAACAGTTTCTAGCATAGAACAAACATTTGAGATGAAAGAACTAGACTTGCATACCTTAAGAACAAAATTTAGTGGCCATGGAACAAAACTCTCCAATCATGAAACAAATATTTTGGATGAAGAAACAAAACTTAGTGACTATAGAACAAAAACTTTCTGATCATGGAAAGAAATATTTATGATGATAGAACAAAACTTTATGGTCGCGGCACAAAATTTAGAAATCTAGAACAAAAGTTTATGCCCGTAGAACAAATTTTTTTGATGAAGAAATAAAACTTTCTGGTCATGAAACAAATATTTATGATGAAGAAACTAGATTTACTTACTTAGGAACAAAACTTAGAAATCCGAAACAAAAGTGTATGGTCATGGAACAAATATTTTATGGTCATGGAACACATATTTATGATGAAGGAACTAAACTTGTTTACCTTTTATGGTCATCCGAAACATGACATAAGAGAGACTAGAGGTATGAGAGTAAAAGTGGGTGGGTGGGTTGGCTACCTGTTGAGGGGGTAATGAGAGACAAAGGGATTGGGTTGTGTGCAAAACCATCCTTGGTTTTGGTCTTAAAGTTATCTTACACATGTAGGGTTGGGAGCATAGGAAGAGATGATCCAATGGTTGATAATTGTTTTGTTGTACATACAACAAAATCATGTTTGGGTACCCAAGTCATCTCCCAACTGAAATACTAATATTCCTTTCGTCCTATTTCATATGTCCTTATTTTCTTTTTTTTTTTTTAGAGGCCCAAATTTATTGTCCATTACTAAAAACATTAACGTCAACTTTCCAAGGTTAATTAGCTTTGTTGACTGAAAACATCCAACTAAAAATAAAGAAGCAAAACACAAGAAAGTGTAGTTTCGATAAAACACCATTCCCTCCGTCTTATTTTATGTGTCTATTTTTGAGAGTTCAACTTTTTAAGTGACATAATGATTCTCATTCACATGGCATGAAACTTATGCAATTGTCCCAAAAATACCCGCACTTGCTTTTTCTTTCCATTTACTTTTAGTTGGGTAATTTCAAAATCAATGAGGGTAATTCTGAAAAGTAACTAAAAACCTATCATAGAATATTTTTTTGTAGACAATTGTTTTGGGACGGCCAAAAAAAGAAATGACATATAAAATAACAACAATGCTAGGGGCACTAACAAATTCTACTAACACTTACACCCACACCCTATCTCTCTCCTAGTGGCACTTTGGGTTCACTGCGGATCCCACAGTGCCCACTAGGAGAGAGATAGAGTGTGGGTGTGAGTGTTAGTGGAATTTGTTAGTACTCCAAATATTACTCATAAAATAATACGAAACAAGTATTATTTCCATGTATGTGAATGCAATCACTAGTGTTCAATTAAAAGTTGGATTACCAATCATGAACACATATTTAAAGTGGGACAGAGGGTTTACATAATTTAATGTTGTATGAAAAAAAATGTTAGGTTCAAAATTCAAAAGATAAGAGTTAATGATGTTTTTTGATAAAAACAAGAACTGGTTATATGATTTAAAGAAGAATCTAAGCTGTTTTTTTGGTACATAAGAGTCGATGCATAGCTTGAAAACGTCACAAGAACTGATACTTTATCAAGTCAACAAAACATTCGTTTTCACAATAACAAAAAAAAAAAAAAAATACAAAAAATGAGACTTGGTCTGAACATAATTCTGTTTATTATCATTCTCAAATAGGTCCTCGCAAATTGGCCTACTTATTTTTTTTTTCTTTCACTTTTTATAGTTCCTTACAGTTCAAAGCATAGAATTATTGTTGCCTATTAAAAAGAGGTTCTTTTTCTTCCAATGTGTCTTTCACTTTTTCCCTAATTCCAATGGGCGAGCATCTTGGAGGATCTCATCTTTCATCACCAAAGACAAATCTTAAAAAGTTCCATCCCTTTGGCCTAAAGAGCAAACGTGTGTTATGAAAGTTTGAAACTAGTAAGCAAATCATCTCTTCTAAGGTTTTAATGAGATTGAAAAATTTATGAACTTTTCGTTACATCTAATGAAGCCTTTAACGTAAAATAAAAGTGGGTTGACTAAAGGACAATTTTTTTATAATCCCTTGTCAAAGTTTGTGGCTATTATTTGCCGGTGTATATATATATATATATATGCATAGGTGATAAGCCATGCCTGCAATAATGGATCCAACTTATCAATAGTTGCCTTATAATTAACGTCATGTATGTGGTGTATGTATTCAAAGGTCTAATAAGTGGAATTCCAACTCAAGCACCAAAAAGTGCTAAAAGACTCTTCACAATTCATAAAAGTCTACCTATCATTTTTATCAATTGACATTGACAGGCACCTTAATCAAACATTATTTGTTTTCTTTTTATTTTTCAATAGGCACATCGAAAAGCACAATTGAAATCCAAAGTAGACTTTGCTTCTTGTACTTTATAGGATATTCACCATTTCAGTCATTTTTTTTTACGAAATTTAAAAGTTAATTTGTTACCTTTTTTAAAAAATTAAAAAAATTATCAACAATAACTAATTTTTTTTTAAAAGTCATCAATAAAATTTAAAAAAATATCAACTTTTAAATAGTTAATTTGTGTTTTAGTCAACATTAGTATTTTCAATATTTATACTTGCACCAACACGTTATAATGATTGCTCCTAACGTTGTGAAGCCTTGCTCCCAATCTTGTAGAGAGTTACACCCGACTTTCAATTGAGATGCTCCTTGCATTCTGAACAATTGCTCCCAACATTTCAAAGAGTTGCTCCCAACCTTATAAAGAATTGCTCCAAACATCAAATAATTTTTTACTTTTTATTTTTACAAAAAAAAGAAAGACTTTTTTTTTTTTTTTTAATTTTAAAAAAGTAATATACTGACTTTTAAATTCTATACAAAAAGTGGACTGAAACTTAATTATCCCTCATATTTGTCTTGATTAATAAGGTCATTGCCCAAAACATATATAATTGAGGGATTAAATACACTTACACCTCTGTGGTTTTACCAATTTTCACTTACCCCTGTTAGACCACCAGATTTACAGCTGTGATTTATACAGATTGAGCTGTGATTTGTACAGTCAACAAGATTTACTCTGTAATTTAATACAGATTGACTGTACATTAATTCAATACATATTGTGATTGATTGTATTGTTAATTAGCATAACTATAAGCTTGATTTTAGGTCTTAATTTCTTTTTATAGACTCTTGTAAATACTATATATAAAGGCCTCCTAAGAGAGAAGAATACACAAGAAATATTTTTTTTTACATGGTATCAGCCTAATACTGATCTCCAACTCCTTCATTTTCTCCAGCAAAGCTCTGCAACCCTCTCTGCCTGACATTTCCAGATCAGTCCCAAACCTTTCTGCAATTTTCAATTCAGCCCCAAACCTTTATGCAATTTCCAGATCAGCCCTTGTTAAATTTACAAATCAACCCCATATCATTTCTAAACTTACAATCAGCCCTCTACAACATTATGTCTACTACCACCACCCCTGCTGCCTCACTCAATATCCCCAACATCACCTACCTTGTCACGGTCAAACTTTCCGATGACAATTTTCTCTTATGGTCTCATCAAATTAAAGCCTTTCTCTATGGCCAAAACTATCTCTGGTTTGTCGATGGCTCATACTCATGCCCCACCACTGACCCGGACCGCTCCGCCTGGCTACGCGCCGATAAAACTCTTGTTAGCATCATCTCCGCTACTCTTTCAGAGCCAATGCTGGCTACTGTTATTGGCTGTGATTCCTCCGTAGCCATTTGGACTCTCATTCAGGATCACTTTTCTCAGAAGTCCATTGCCAATTCTTCTCTCTATCGAAAAAGACTCACTAGTCTGGCCCGTGGTGCTTGCCCAATTACATACTACCTTCATGAAGCCAAATCCATTGCTGATGCTCTTGTTGCCATTGGAGAACCTGTCTCCAACAAAGATCTAGTCAATGCTGTTCTTCATGGTCTTGGCCCTGACTATGACATGCTTGTCACAACTATTGAGAGCTTTGACTCTCTGCCTGGGTTCTCCACCCTTCGGTCAAGGCTCCTGACCTATGAAGCTCGGCACCAGCCTTCTCCTCAACCATCTGCTCTCCTTGCCTCTCAATATACACCAACCCACAGTTCTGCTCCTCGAAATAATTATTGTCACAAAGGACGGAAGAACAATGGACGTCCGTACAACAACAGTCGGAACTCTAATCCCGATATCCTTAGCTCTGGGCCTTCCCAACCCACCATGACCCAGTGTCAACTCTGTTTTGGCTATGGACATTCTACTTGCAACTGCTCTCGATTACCCACTTTTACTTAGCCCTCAATACCTCGGTCGTTGAATTCTGCATTTGCTGGACTCCAGATTGCCCCATATCCACAGGGCAATCACTTTGGATTCTCTCCAGCATATCCATCCATGCCTTCTTATGATCCTAGCTGGTATCCTGACACTGATGCCTCCACCCACATGATTGGCAATCCTGCGCTTCTCCAACAACGTGCACCCTACACTGGCCCCGACATCGTTCAACTTGGCAATGGTGATCAACTTCCTGTCACCTATACGGGTAACATGGCACTTCCTCTTGGTTCTTCTTCCTTCCTTCTTAATAGTATCTATGTTCTTCCTTCCATGCGCAAAAAATTACTTTCCATTGCGCAATTCTGTCATGATAATCACGTTCTCTGTGCCTTTGATGCTAATCATTTTTATATCTTTGATCTCATGAATGGGTCTATTCTCTATCAGGCCCTATGTAAGGACGGTCTCTACAAGATACCCTCAATTCCAACTTATTTTCAGGCTCTTCATACTTCCCATAGCTCTTTCTCTCTCTAGCATCAACAACTAGGTCATCCTTCAGCCAAAGTTATCTCCTACTTAGGCTCGAATAAGCACTTGTCTCCTACTTTTAAAAATAAATTTTCATTTTGTAAAGGATGTGTATTGGGTAAATCCACACATCTTCCATTCTTTCGATCTAATGAAATAAAAACTACTACTTCATTTCATTTAGTTCATTCTGATGTATGGCAATCTCCCGTTCTTTTTGTCTCTGGTTATAAATACTATGTGCTTTTTACGGATGACTACACTTGTTATACATGGCTCTTCTTTATGAAAAGAAAATCTGAAGTCATTGCACATTTTCAAAACTTTGTTGCCTATATCCACACTTAATTCTCCACCAAACTTAAACAATTCTGAAGTGATGGTGGTGGCGAATATGACAGTGATCCCTTCAAAGATCTCTGCTCTTCTATTGGCATTCACCACCGTTTCTCCTGCCCTCATACTCCTGAACAAAATGGTCTTGCTGAAAGAAAACATCGCCACATTGCCGACATGGCTCGCACTCTTCTTTTGACCAGCCATGTTCCTCTACGTCACTGGCTTGAAGCGGTTTCCACCGCTATACATCTCATGAATCGTCTCCCCTCTCCTCTCCTTAAATGGTCTTCCCCATTTTCTCGCCTCTATGGTCATTCACCCTCATACTCTGATCTACGTGTTTTTGGTTGTGCATGCTATCCTCATTTAGGTGCTTACATCAGTAACAAACTGTTGCCTAAAACTATTGAATGTGTGTTTTTAGGTTACAACTTACAGCACAAAGGGTACCGCTATCTGGATCACAAAACTGGCCGCATCTACATCTCTCGCCATGTTCGATTTGACAAATAAACCTTCCTATTTTCCACCACCAACCAATCCTCACCACAATCATCCTAGATTTCTGTTCCTGTACTCCCCCCTTCTCCTGCATTACCACCATCACCCACTCCTCCACCTAGCAACCCACCTTCCCCTGAGGCCACCCCTTCCCTAACCCATATGGAACCCCTTCCCTTACACTATCAACGTCGCCCACCCTTACACTCTGTGCCTTCTACCCCTACTGATACTAACCCACTATCTACTCCCTTACCCGTCCCTACCTCAGACCCACCACCCCTTCCCCCCGACACCAAATGGTTATTCGCTAGCAGGATGGTTCCAGTAAAACCCGCATTTGGATCGATGGTACAATCTGATATCCTCTTCGTAAAGCTCTCTTGGCCCAACTTCCCTTTCCCACTACTGAACCCACATGCTATACACAGACTGCCCGTATCCCTGAATGGCGCCAGGCCATGACCAATGAGTTCAATGCACTACTGAAAAATGCTACCTGGATTCTTGTTCCTCCTGATCCTAAACAACATGTGGTTGGTTGCAAGTGGGGTTTCAAAATCAAACGTTGAGCAGATGGTTACAAAGGACGTCTGGTTGCCAAAGGTTTTCACCAACAACTTGGGATTGACTTTGATGAAACTTTCAGTCCTATCATCAAGCCTACCACTGTCCGTACAGTGCTAAGTATTGCTATCTCCATGGGATGGTCCATCCGACAGCTTGATGTGAAAAATGCATTTCTCCATGGCATCTTAGATGAAATAGTTTATATGACCCAACCAACATGATTTGCAGACTCAACCCGTCCTCATCATGTTTGTCTCTTGCAAAAAGCTATTTATGGTCTCAAACAGACTCTACGGGCATGGTTTTAGCGCCTCAGTAGTTTTCTCTTCCAATTTGGTTTTACTCAAAGTCATGCCAATCAACTCCCTCTTCATCTACCATTCAGGATCTGCAATAATGCTTCTACTCCTCTATGTTGATGACATTATTCTGACTGGTAATCGACCTTTCTTAATGACCTCCTTTATCATTAAACTTGGCAAATAATTTGAACTCAGTGACCTTGGTCTTCTTTCCTACTTCCTGGGTCTTGAAGCCACTTTTTCCCTGAATTGCTTACGCCTTTCTCAAACCAAGTATATGGTTGATCTACTGCATCATTTTTTAATGATAGATTGCAAGCCATACACCACTCCAGTCTGTACCAAAACCCAAATTTCTGCTTATACAGGTGATCTACTCCTCGAAGCCACTGAATATTGCCAACCGGTGGGTTTCCTACAATACCTCACCTTTACCTGACCAGACATAGCCTATGCGGTCCACCATGTTGCACAATTTATGAGTCAACTCCGTTCCCCCCATCTTATTGTAGCCAAACGGATTCTTCGTTATCTTAAAGGATCTCCCGAGTTTGGCCTCATGTTTTGCCGCTCCTTGAAACCATTGACCCTCACAGCTTACTCGGATGCTAATTGGGTAGGTTATCCTGACTCACGCTGATCTACCACTGGTTTTTGTGTTTTCTTGGGCTCCAATCTCATCTCTTGGACTGCCAAGAAACAACCAACTATCTCCCGCTCTTGTGCTAAAGTAGAATACCGTTCTCTAGCCCATGTCTGTGTAGAATCCACTTGGATTTCTTATCTTCTTACTGAACTACAATTTCCACCCCTACCCCTATTAACCTGCTATGTGATAAACTCAGTACTACCTACATGGCCTCCAACCTTGTCTTCCATGCTCGCACCAAACACATTGAACTGGATTATCACTTCATATGAGAACGGATCCTTTCTGGCACTCATCGTGTTCAGTTTGTTTCTTCACCAGATCAATTAGCTGACATTTTTACAAAAGCTCTTAAAAAACATCGCTTCACTCTACTTCGATCCAACCTCGTCTCTCCAGGACAGCCGAGTTTGTGGGGGCATGTTAAACCACTAGATTTACAGTTGTGATTTATACAAATTGAGCTGTGATTTGTACAGTCAACCAGATTTACTTCTGTGATTTAATGCAGATTGACTGTACATTAATTCTATACATATTGTGATTGATTGAATTGTTAATTAGCATAACTATAAGTTTGATTTTAGGTCTTAATTTCTTTTTATAGACTCTTGTAAATACTATATATAAAGGCCTCCTAAGAGAGAAGAATACACAAGAAATATTTTTCTTACAACCCCTTATGCTTTAAATACCCCCTGTAGTTCAGACCAAAGTGTAACCATAAGTTTTTTCATCAAATCTAAAGATTTTATACTTGGGACCCCTAATTTGAAGGATAAAATATCTTTTCTGCCATTGAAAGTCACATTAAAAGGGAGATAAAGTCAAAAATCATTTTCTTTGGGTTAAACACACGACTTGTATCAAGAAAACCTCAAAAATATCAAAAAATCTTTCTCACCCAATTCAAAACTATAGGGTTCCCCTAAATGAATTGAAGTAAGTAGCCTTTGTTCGTAACAAAGTTGTGAAAATTTGGAAGTAAATGATGGCTTCTTGTGTGCAATTGTTTGTTGCTAGCCTAAAATCAAACCTTTTGATAATGGATCATCACGACATATGGTGGTTGAACAACCTTGTCACGTTCTTGATGTACCCATTATCGAACGAAGCTTCGACACTTATATGTCGTCCTTACTGGCGCATCAATTGTGACACCAAGTTAGACAGGACTACCCACTGAGTTTAAGCATATTAATAAGTGTAGACACCCCAATTTGATCGAACTATGAACCTAGGGGGAATTACCTTTGGATACGATGATGATACTGTTCGGTGCGCTTGGACGGTCTACAAAGAACTCTTTATGAACTTCGAAAAACTTTTCAATCAAAATTTACTTCAAAAAGAGGGTGAAAAGATCTTCAAGGGCAGATTTCTATGATTTATTAAGTATCAAATATATGTGGTAAAAAAATTAGAGCGTTCGGTATAGCAAAGATCAAATGAATGAGATTCAGGAGCTTGACACTATTATTTTCGAATTTTCATTATTACGATTTGATGACTTGGGCTTTTGAAATGAATTCCACTTGTTCTAGATTTTAAAACAATTCTAAGGATATTTTATTTATAACACTTGAAGCTAGGATGAGTTAAATGAGGATTTTCAAGGCAAATAAAATAAAAGGAGAAAGAAAAAGAAAACATCTAAAATAGTAAGAACTAACACTTGCTGAGTGTCGTTGCGGCATTCAATGAATATCGTAGAGTCCATTTTGAGTGTCACGTTGGGCATAGTCTTGAGAAATAATAGTGCTTCTAGAACCCTTGTTGGATCTCTAGAATCCCAAATGACCTCGTTTCTTGAGGACGTATTTTATACTTTTAGATCATATTTTACATGATAAGATCATATTAAAAGGACAAAAACACCCCTTACTTGAGGACTTCTATAAATATAGACTTCCTTCAAAGGGAGAAAGGGTTGGAAAATTTGAGAGAGATAATTTTGAGAGAATTCATAGAGAATGATATAAAAAGGAGATATAATATGAGTTTTCTAGAGAAACTAAGCCTCTTGGAGATCTAAAATCAATCAATCAAAGAGCTTGGAAAGATCAAAAAGAAGAAAAAGCAAATAAAGAAGAAAAGTTTGAAGAAGAGAAGTGAAGAGAGCTTGAAGATTGATCCAATTCAATCAAAATTATTGAGAATCTGTCATGACCCATCCCACTACGCATGGAAATAGGACACGTGGCACGCCATCAAGGCTCATCCAATTCCATTAAAGTAAAATAGCAGCGGAAAACATTAGTAAAAAAACCATTAAAATCAGAGTTATAAAACGTTTTGCCCATTTGAATACATAAAGAAACGATTTCATTTTGAAAATAGAGGTCCAGTCGACTGAAATGGGGTCTGGTCGACTGGAGGTCTGGAGCAAAAACCATTTAAAGTTCAACAGCCTGGTCCAGTCGACTGGGTCGGGGACTCAGTCGACTAGGGTCTCAATTTCTCAGTCGACTAGTGCCTTTTCTGGTCGACTGAACACTGTTCAAGCAGAAGGTGTTGTTTTCGTGCAAAAACCAATCGACTGAAAACCCCTCCAGCTGATTGAAGCACCCCGAAAACTGAAGGATACATCTCAAGGACACAAGGGTCTAGTCGATTGAAACAAGGTCCAGTCGACTGATTCCTCTCAGAAATGCCTAATTCTGTAGGATTCCAAACCAAGGTTCTCCCAACTAATTCCATCACCAACGCAACCAAAATACAACAATTCAACACACACATATATATATACAAAAGTGTTCACTAAGGATTACAAGTATTGATCCAACCTATGACAAGATTCTATTACAACATATTATAAATTCCAAATTCTTATTACAAGTTGGAAAGGAAACAAAAGGATAAACAAGTGATCTCCCGGCACTCCACGACCTCACTCCTCACGCTTATTCTTTCCTTGCTTCTTATCACATGCAATGGAGTAAATCTCCACTGCTCAGCAATATGCTGAGTGTATAATTCTAAATGTATGCTATATGACAAGTCATGGTTTATACATCTAAAGCACATAGGAATAGTCTCTAGGGTGAGTGGTGCGCATTCATCTGATAATGGAACCGATGCCGTGGAAGGCACACCTCTCCCATGCATCCCGTACATTGCTTGGGCCTTCATCCATACTAGGTACTGTGTACTGGTTGGGCCTTCCTCCATACCAGATACCACCACAATCACAATCACAATCACAATCCTCAAGGTTCGAGGAGCTTACCCCTGGATGAATTTGCACCAAACCCCCCTTTGACCCAAATAGACATATAGCATGCTCACATAAACAGTTCGATACATGCTTTTCTAATAATTTCGCGTGCATAATTAATGGGCCTAGTTAACACATGAATTTTGCCCGGATCCAGAATATCAAAGTCGATATTTAAAACATGTAAATCTCATATAAATCATAGATCTAGAATTCATACCTCGTGTGATCTCTCTGAAACTTTGAAGGATCGACTAGAGGCTCGAATAACCGTCGGATCTCAAGTTACAGGCGATTCCTACGAGTGTTTTTACCTGATTTTCCCCAATTTTTAGAAATTAGATTTTTTTAGAAAAGTTTACCAAACGTAGCCTAATTACTATCAAAACGTAAATCTTACCTCCACGAGTTCAAATATCAAATTTGGTCAAAATCTGTCGGACGAAAGGTCACCGATCGTCGTCGTAAAGCCCGTGGCAACAAATCTCCTTTCTCTATCCTCTCTCAAGATATTTTTAGAATGTTTGCAAAACAAGCTTATCTATATATAGACACATCTTTTGAAAATTACATTTACCTCCCCCACGAGTTTCTCAAACTCCCAATTATCTCCCGAAACGTCTTAAACGTCTACTTTATTACTTCACGAGTAAAAACAAAAATTTACAAAAGTTTTCGACTAAGTTCCGTTTAGTCCAAAATAATGGATCCAAACTAATTTCCGTGGAATCTCTACAGAAACCTACCTTTTTGCAACGCACACACATTCTCACCACAATGTTCAAAAAGATATATAACAATAGCAAACTACCATAAATTTACTCTACACAGGTAAATCTACTTTTCACAAAATACCACATAAAGCCAAATAACATTTAAATCATATAAATGTCATTTACTCACGCTAATGCAACCTTAATTACCCAATTCCCGTGTCTCCACTTGACACCTCACCATTGACCCACGTCAACTCAACTCAATATTATTAATACTTCCATATATTACCACAATACCATTTTAAAACCCGCTAATTTTAGAACGGGTGTGACAACTCTCCCCTCCAAAAAGGAAGTTTGTCCCCAAACTTTACCTCATGAGTTGAAAAGATGTGGATACTCGTTCTTTATTTCTTCCTCACTTTTCCATGTAGCCTCTTCCACCTTATGGCTACGCCACAAGACCTTTACAATTGGAATTGTCTTCATTCTCAAGACTTGCTCCTTCTGATCTAAGATCTATACTGGATGTTCTATGTAGGTCAAGTCCTTTTGGATTTGCAACGATTTTGGTATGATGATCTTGTTCACCTTTGTCATACACTGTCTCAACATAGATACATGAAAAATGTTGGCACATGTTCTAACTCCGATGATAAGGCTAATCGGTAAGCCACTGGTCCTACTTTCTCTAGGATCTCAAACGATCTTATGAATCTCGGGTTAAGTTTCCCCCGCTTTTCCAATCGAACAATACCTTTCGAAGGTGATACTCGCAGGTATACAAAATCCCCTACTTCAAAGGTCATCAGTCGTCGTTTGGAGTCCGCATAGCTCTTATATCGACTCTAAGCTATCTTAAGTCATTCTTGAATCAACTTAACCTTCTCAGTCGTCAATTGTATTATCTCAGGTCCAAACAACTTTCTTTCTCCAACCTCGATCCAACAAACTGGTGATCGATACATACGCCCATACAAAGCCTCGTAAGGTGTCATTCCAATACTTGACTGAAATCCGTTATTATAGGCAAATTCAATTAACGGTAGATGTTTCTCCCAGTTATTCCCAAAATCTAGGACACACAGTCGTAGCATATCTTCTAACATCTGAATTATACGCTTTGACTGCCCATCGGTCTGAGGATGAAATAGAGTGCTAAAGCTCAACTTAGTACCCATAGCCTTCTGTAGACTTCCCCAAAACCTTGATGTAAAACTCCTGTCACAGTCTGATACAATCACTATTGGAACCCCTTGTAGTCTTATAATCTCTTTCACATATAACTCTACTTGTTTGGACAGCTTAGTAGTCTTGATCGGTAAGAAATGCGCTGATTTTGTCAAGCGGTCTACTATAACCCAAATCTTATCATTCTTGTTAGGCAATCACAGAAATCCGTATACAAAATCTATCACGATCTCATCCTATTTCCACTCTGACACTGGCAATGATCCGCTGGTACTTGTCTTTTTGCCTTTAATTGTTGACATGTTGAACATTCAGAAATGTACTTGGCAACTTCACGCTTCATACCCTTCCACCAGAAATTTTCTCTCAAGTTCCGGTACATTTTATTGCTTCCCAGGTGCACTGAGTATCTAGTACTATGTGCTTCCTTCAGAATTTTCTCTTTCAAGACTTTCACATTCGGTACATATAACTAATTTCCAAGCTTCAAAGTTCCTTGTTCTAATATAAACCCAGGTCATTTTTCCAAAGGTATCTCGTCTCTCATTTTGCACAAGTATACATCATTAACTGCTATTAATCTCTGGAATCACATCCAACTCCAAACGTTCTATTTCTTTTACCAATTCTTTTTGTTGGCTTAGCTCATTAGCTAAGTTCCTTGGCGTATTCCAGCTTAAAGCGTCGACTACTGCGTTAGCCTTTCCCAGATGATACTCAATTGAAAGATCATAGTCCTTCATTAGTTTTAGCCATCTCCTCTTTGTCATATTCAAGTCTCGTTGTTATTTCAAACTCTTGTGATCCGTGAAGATCTCACACTTCTCCCCGTACAAGTAGTGTCTCTAAATCTTCAAAGCATAGATTACGATGACCAATTCTTGATCATGAGTTGGATAGTTAATCTCATGTGTCTTCAATTATCTAGAAGCATAGGCAATCACCTTGCCACCTTGCATAAGCATACATCCTAAACCTTGATGCGAAGCAACACTATAGATCACAAATCCCTTGGTTCTAGATGGTGTTGTTAAGATAGGTACTCTTGTCAACCTCGACTTCAACTCTTGAAAACTATCTTCACATTCTTGACTCCATTCAAAAGTAACACCCTTCTTCATTAACTTTTTCATTAGCAATGATATCTTTGAGAAATTTTCTATGAATCTGCGATAATATCTAGCTAATCCCAAGAAACTTTGAATCTCGGATACGGATGTCAGTCTCTGCCAATCAGATACTGCTTCCACCTTGTGAGGATCAACTAAGACTCCATTCTTGTCAGTCACATGACCAAGAAAAGTAATGCTAGTTAACCAGAATTTGCACTTCTTAAATTTTTTGAATAGTTGCTTATCTCGCAATCTCTGAAGTATCAATCTCAAGTGGTTCTCGTGTTCTATCTCACTCGGCGAATAGATAAGTATGTTGTTGATAGATACTATCACAAAATCATCTAAGTAGTCCTTGAAGACTGGGTTCATAAGATCCATGAATGCGGTTGGTGCATTTGTAACCCCAAATGGTATAACTAAGAATTCATAATGTTCATAGCATGTTTGGAAAGCTATTTTCTCGACGTCTTCGGTCTTTACTTTCAACTGATGATTACCCGTCCTCAAATTGATTTTTAAAAACACTTGTGCTCCCCGTAGTTGATCAAATAGGTCGTCAATTCTAGGTAACAGGTACTTGTTCTTAATTATCAACTTATTCAATTCCCGATAGTCTACACATATACGCATTGAGCCATCCTTCTTCTTCACAAATTACATTGGAGCTCCCCAAGACGATATGCTAGGTCGGATGAAACCTTTGTCAAGTAACTCTTGTAGTTGGATTTTTAACTCTTTCAATTCTATTGGTGCCATTCTATATGGTGCCTTTGATACGGGTTGTGAGTCTGTCATTATCTCAATGGTAATCTCAATTTCCTTCTCAATAAGAACGTCTGGTAAATCGTTTGGGAATGCATCCGAATACTCTCGTACTACCAGAATGTCTTCTACTCTCAATTCAATTGCTGTCATGTCAATCATTAAACACAAAAATCCCTGGCATCCTTCTCTCAACAACTTACCACCTCGGATAGCTGAAATCAAATAAGGCGGTGGTGTAACTCCACTTATTTGGAAACAAAAGTTCCCATTTCGTTCACAGTCTATCGTGGCTTGGTTAAGGGCTAACCAATCCATTCCTAAGATCACATCAAAGTGGTTCACAACAATTGGTATAAGATCTACGATCATAAACTTCTTGACTAGTTTGATCTTATAGTTCTTATATATTGTAGATGTCGTTATTGACTTAATAAGTGGTACGACAATAGATAATTCATATCCTAACGGTGGCGATTTAGCATTCAAATGTTCAACAAAGGCATGTGATATAAATGAATGCGTAGATATGCGTGCTAAGTGCGAATATACGAGCACCATACCTGAGACCACTGTCTCTAAAGCAGTAATATCTCTTGAGTTCATCTGAAATGACTATCCTTGATGTTGCTCTGTCCTCTATCCTCCATCATTAGATTGCTTAGGCTTCGAACCACTAGAATCCATAGAACTCGCCCCTTGTTGTGGATGCTTCCTTGGACAATCCTTTGCTCGATGTCCCAAGGTACCATAATCAAAACACTTGAGTCGAGGATAAGGTGCTGAACTTGCAATATTTCCTCCTATAGCTCTACTCTGAGAGTTTTCCAAAAAACATTGATCGATGTGTGGTCGGTTGCAAAGTGGACACAATAGTATAGTACTAGGTACTCTTCGAGAATCGCTGACGCTAGAACCAGAACCTCGTGAAAATGGCTTCTTAAATGATCCACCCTGGGGTCGGTCACTACCCTCATACCCTCGCTTTCCTTGTTGATTCTGTCTCGATCTTTCCCTTCCACTTTCGGCCACAAGCGCCGTTTGTTGCACTGCAGCCACAGTCGTATGCGCGTAGATTTCCACCCTTAGGCGAATGTTGTCTCTTAAACCTTCCTCATATTTCCTTGCTCTATCCTCTTCCTTGGGCATTGAACCTTTGCCAAACCTCAACAATGCGTTATACTTGGAAGTATACTCCATCACAGTTATATCTCCTTGTCGGAGGTTATCGAATTCTTTCTTTTTCGCATTATAGGTGGCTCACAGAAAGAATTGGAGATTGAACTCCACCTTGAACCCTTCCCAAGTAATCGGTGCCCCTTGATCTAGTACATTTACCCACCAGTTCTGGGCTTCACCCCTCATCACGTCACTGGCATTCTTAATTTTTTCCCTATAGGACATCGGAATAGATTGAAAAATTCTCTCTATGTCCATAACCCAATGCTATGCTAATGTCGTGTCAGGTGTCCCATGAAATTTTGTTGGTTTCTTCCTCATGAACTGTTCAGAAACATATCTCATACCCATATTTTCAGGTGCATGCATTATAGCTGTCGGTGCTGGCTTAAAGGGAGGTGCTGGAGGCAGTCGCTTTGCTATATTTCGTATCATGTCTCCCATATTCCCCATCATCTCTGCCATTTGATTTATACGTCGCGTGTGTGGCGACAGATCTCGCTCACTGTCACTCATGGTTGCAAACTCCTATAAGTCTCAATGTATAAACACTATGCATGTATGACAATAAGCAATTCATGAATGTACTACCACACACCATATACATCAAACATCTATACCATGTATATATGCAATCTAGAATATGTGTCAAAATAACTCAACACTCCACTCATCGTCGAATGTTGCCAAAGTTTTGTTACCTCTAGCTCTGATTGATGGAAAAAACAGTTTAAATTAAAAGTATAAACGCGCAGCGGAAAAACAAGTCATAAAAACTTATTGGTAGCCCAGGATCTACTACCCATCAATTCCATAGATGCGTACTAACTTCACTGAGGGGACAAGTATTATACCTTTATGTCTTGAACCCAATTCTGAAATCTTCAACTTCCAGCGGCCTCCACTAGATGGCCTTCACTCTTATGACTTCTATGGATGCTCACAGGAAGGACTAGGTTTGGTGGGAACCCTAATGGAGAGGATTGGGAAGGTTTAGGGAAACCTAAACAGTTTCTGTAGCTTCTATATATAAAATGATGATTTTTTCACATTCAGTACGCAGCTGCCCTATTTATAGATTCCCAGAACCGACTAAACTTTGAGTGATCGAAGTGTATTCGATCGATCGAACCTTTGATCGATCGAACAACCCTTTAGCGATCAAACCTGCCTAGGCTTTAATCGATCGAAACACCTTCGATTGATCGAACCTGCCTTGACATGATCCTCATGTGCCCTGCCAAACTTCCTATCGGAGCTAAGAGTGGGACCTCCTAGGCTCTTTATTGTTGGCTCATACCAGTTTGTTAATCACCGTGACCAAACTCTTTGATCAGCAAACTAACTAACTGGTCAGTTAACGTTTACTCCACTATAAAACGATAACTGAACTCCAACGCAAAAGAACATATCCGAAGCGATAACTAGACTTGTATGTTGTACTAATGTCCCTCTACCTTCAGCATTCGTAATCATATTCAGGTAGTCGGATAACTGTTACTGTCAACCTGAATCATGATTACTTCTTGTATTCCTTAAGACCCATTCACCTCTCATGATTACCAAACATATTGATAACTCTTACCAACAAGACTACAGTACTCAGTAATCGATTTGGTGACATTCTCAAGGGAATGCTTACTCTGAAACAGAGGGTAGATTCTGTCTTGACAATATATGTTCATAACCCTATGAACATGACATACCCAAGATACCCAGGTATTGATCTTCTATAGACCTCACTAATTGGTAAGTCAAATCAACCATATCCATAGTCTATGTTCATAATCGTCGCAAGATTGAGAACACGTACCTTATACAAGTTATGAGTTCCTATTGACTTTTTGACAACATTAAGTGTCAATAGGAAAGCTCAGGTCCGTCAATGCACTATAAGCACTAGCATATCAACTAAGAGTGACACTCTAGTGATTGAGATTAATCACTCCATCCAATGGTAGTTAATTACGCTACAGTGTATACCTGATGAGATATCCAGTCTCATCATCCACTGTGACATGCTTTAAGTATCAAAGGATGGTAATTCATATCTCACTTGTATGTATCTCATACACACACGAATTACCTACTATGATACTTAAGGATTGAAAATCATCTCATGAAAGAAACATACATAATGAAATGTAAAACTGATATCCATATATTAAAATGCTAATGTCATACATAAAGTAATGGTTTGAGGGCATAAACCCAACACTGATACCACTAAATGTCATGACCCATCCCACTACGCATGGAAATAAGACACGTGGGACACCACCAAGGCTCATCCAATTCCATTAAAGTAAAATAGCAACGAAAAACATAAGTAAAAAAACCATTAAAATTAGAGTTATGAAAAGTTTTTCCCATTTGAATACATAAAGAAACGATTTCATTTTGAAAATAGAGGTCCAGTCGACTGAAATAAGGTCCGATCGACTGGAGGTCTGGAGCAGAAACCATTTAAAGTTCAACAAAGTTCAACAGCCTGGTCTAGTCGATTGGGTTGGGGACTCAGTCGAATGTGGTCACAATTTCTCAGTCGACTAGTACCTTGTCTGGTCGATTGAACACTGTTCAAGTAGAAGGTGTTGTTTTCGTGCAAAAACTAGTCGACTGAAAACCCCTCTAGTCGATTGAAGCACCAGAAAACTAAAGGATAAATCTCAAGGACATAGGGGTCCAATCGACTGAAACAAGGTCCAATAGACTGATTCCTCTCAGAAATGCCTAATTCTGTAGCATTCCAAACCAAGGTTCTCCCAACTAATTCCATCACCAACGCAACCAAAATACAACAATTCAATACATATATGTATACAAAAGTGTTCACTAAGGATTACAAGTACTAATCCAACCCGTGACAAGATTCTATTACAACATATTATAAATTCCAAATTCTTATAACAAGTTGGAAAGGAAACAAAAGGATAAACAAGTGATCTCCCGGCACTCCACGACCTCACTCCTCACGCTTCTTCTTTCCTTGCTTCTTATCACCTACAATGGAGTAAATCTCCACTGCTCAGCAATATGCTGAGTGTATAATTCTAAATATATGCTATATGACACGGCATGGTTTATACATCTAAAGCACATAGGAATAGTCTCTAGGGTGAGTGCTGCGCATTCATCTGGCAATGGAATCGATGCCGTGGAAGGTACACCTCTCCCACGTATTCCGTACACTGGTTGGGCCTTCATCCATAGCAGGTACCGTGTACTGGTTGGGCCTTCTTCCATACCAGACACCACCACAATCAGAATCTCAATCACAATCACAATCACAATCCTTAAGATTCAAGGAGCTTACCCCCGGATGAATTTGCACCAAATCCCCCTTTGACCCAATAGACACATAGCATGCTCACATAAATAGTTCTATACATGCTTTTCTAATAATTTTGCGTGCATAATTAATAGGTCTAGTATACACATGAATTTTGCCATGATCCAGAACATCAAAGCCGATATTTAAAAAATGTAAATCTCATGTAAATCATAGATCTAGAATTCATACCTCGTACGATCTCTCCGAAACTTTGAAGGATCGACTAGAGGCCCGAATAACCGTCGGATCTCAAGTTACAGGCGATTCCTATGAGTTTTTCTTGATTTTCCCCAATTTCTAGAAATTAGTGTTTTCAAAAAACTTTGCCAAACGTGGCCTAATTACTATCAAAACGTAAATCTTAACTCCATGAGTTCAAATATCAAATTTGGTTAAAATCTGTCGAACGAATGGTCGTCGATCATCGTCACAATGCCCGTGGCAATAAATCTCCTTTCTCTCTCCTCTCTCAAGATATTTTTAGAATGTTTGCAAAAGAAGCTTATCTATATGTAGACACATCTTTCAAAAATTACATTTACCTCCCGCACGAGTTTCTTAAACTCTCAATTATCTCCCGAAACGTTTTAAACGTCTACTTTATTACTTCACGAGTGAAAACTAAAATTTACAAAAGTTTTCCACTAAGTTCCGTTTAGTCCAAAATAATGGATCCAAACTAATTTCCGTTGAATCATTGCATAACCTACCTTTTTGCAACGCACACACATTCTCACCACAGTGTTCAAAAAGATATATAACTATGCCAAACTACCATAAATTTACTCTACACAGGTAAATCTACTATTCATAAAATACCAGATAAAGCCAAATACAATTTAAATCATGTAAATGTCATTTACTCATGCTAATGCAACCTTAATTACCCAATTCCCGTGTCTCCACTTGACACCTCACCGTTGACCCACGTCAACTCAACTCAATATTATTAATACTTCCACATATTACCAGAATGCCATTTTGAAACATGCAAATTTTGGAACAGGTGTGACAGAATCTGAGTGTTCCCAGAGGTAATTCTCTCATTTAATTTAATGTATTTCCACAATTCAATCATAATTTGTAGATCATTAGGAGCTTTTATACACTTTTCAAAGTTTAATTCTCTTCCTTTCTCCACATACCACTTGGTCAAATTGTGATTGAATCTCTATTGAATTGTTATTGATTTGAGTCTAGATGATCATATGATATATATAACATGTTCTCAATCAAAATTTAGTCATGGATCATTCAAAATAGCATTGATTTCATCTCTTCTCTCTCATGTTCTTCTCTTGAACTCCACAGATTCTTCTATATATGTATTCTATTTGAATTTCGTGATATTAGATCCTCTAGCTCTTTGTAATCTCATGATTATAAGAGGATTAGAGTGGATCTAAGTTATGCCTATGAATTATTAATAGATCTAAGTCCACAATGGATTTGGTTCATTCATTTGGAATTCATGAAGCTCTCCATGTTTCATTGATCTCCGTGGAAATCAATGCTTAATCCTCAAGGATCATCAACTTAGGAGAGGAATTAAATTTAGATTTCGGTCTTTATATGATTTGATGGTTAGATTCAAGAGAATTCAAGTGGGTAAGTTCATTTTCATTGGGTTGAGTAAGACCTTAGAGCCTAACTCTAGATTCTCTCATGAGGTCTATGTTTGAGCTTCTCAAGGCTAAGTCCATGGAATTCTCATGATAAGTAGGTATCTCTTGTGTTGATTATGGTTACACTAAATCTAAATTCTCCATAGAATTCTAGGTTTAGCTTGATTTTGGGTTATGAACACTAATTCATCAAGGATGCAGTGACTTCAATGACGATCTGTGATTAAGGATTTTTAATTAAATCACGATCCGTTGGATTTGAAGAGACCAATTGGAATTCGTTCGTAGTTCATAGATCCACCACTGTAATTTTTATTTTGTCTCAATTATGTGATCTTAATGGTTTGATCATGGATCTTGTGAACTAGTTAGTCTCTGTACAGAATTTCTGAACAGTGAGCTCATTTGAAAATGAATAGATCAGAACCTTACTTGAATTATTTGGGTTTCAAAGTGCTTTTTCAAAGAACTCTGGTAAGATAGTGAGATTTCCATAAAGTTTGAGTGGTTTAAAGTTAATTTACTATTTTTAATAAATCGCACAAGATTGCTGGACAGAGAGTTGATAAAATCTGAGTGACCACTAATCTGAGGTCAATTCCCAGAGGATAGGCCATGTGATCTTTAATTTTGTTTTTGATTTAGAACCTAGACTCACAGAGGCATGTCATATGTGAAAATCATCAAGATCAAACCATGGGAACCATTGTGTTCTAATTTTTTTTAGTTTGTGTTTCTGTTCTATAAATTTGGCATTTCTGAGGCAGATTTAATGAACATTTCTAATTTGGATCCAAATGACTTCTTAAGGCCTTAAGGCTTGAAACATGTCTTAATTGAATAATTGAACTTAAATCTAGATACTTAATGATCCAAATCAAGTGATTCATGTTAGGGATGTATACTACATGCCAAGCTTTATGTAGTCGATTTATTATTCATTTAATAAAATTAGCTATTCCATTTTTTGAGAATCTGTGTGGGCAATGTTTGCATTATATTGTTTGTTTACTATTGTGCATGTCTGTCTCTTATTCTACATAGTAGGTGGTTTAGTGTGTAGAGTTTCACTTACACACGGAAGATTAGACCATCAAATCTTGTAGAATATAAGATTTTGGTTTATAGTCTTAGATAGGATTGGACGCACCATTGGTAGGACTGCAGTATGGTGTGCAGTAGGTTTGTCTTGACTACGGGAAACGGTATAGTTTCAACTCACCATGCTGGTTTACTTTGTGTATTAAATGGGACCGACTTGGGGTAGTTATCTTTGTACTGACTTATAAGATAATTAACACCTCCTGGTTATTTTGTGTGCTTATGCTCTAAATCCTAAGTTAATTATAGACACGTACAAGTGATATTTATATTTTGATCCCTAAAAGGGTGAGATCCTTAAATGTGTCAATATCTCATTGGATTGGGTGATAATATTAATTGTGTGGTGGATTATTAATGATGGAATCCACATCTCAGTTTTGGGATTGATGATATCCCTTCCAGGAAGATTATAAGTTTTGATTATATCAAACCCTGTAGGTGGATTTTGTATCTGACATATCAGATAAGTTAAGCAGGGGATCTCAAGGAAATATTTAGGGATTAGTTAAATATGATTGTTAGTAATTATATTTAAGTAATGGATATCTGTAATCTTAACGTGGAGAGATACTAATCATTTATAACATGGAGCTCGAAAAATATTTTTGAGATAAGGGTAGGAGTGCAGTTATAATGCTTTAGTGGTATGAATTATAATTGCGTTAAATACATTTTACACCCTTGTAGTTTGTCACATGTGTCAGTTTGGTCCCTGTAATTTAAAAGTGTCACTTTAGTCCCTGTAGTTTCATAGTGTGTCAAATAAGTCCAATAAGTCTTTTAGTGACAAATAATTTTGTCACTGAAAGTAAAAAATTTGTGACAAAAAGTGTTTGAGGGACTAAAATGACACACTTATGAAACTACAAGGATTAAAATGACACTTTCTAAACTACATGGACCAAATTGACACAAAGGGAAAACTAAGAGGGTGTAAAATGTAGTTAAGCCAATTATAATTTATAGAAATAAGAATTTGATTCAGTTCGAATTAGGGTTTCCTAATTCCATAAGGAAGCCTATTTCTTATTGATTCTTATGCTCCTATTGTAGCCTATACATATGCTGCCTTGACTCTTCCCTCAAGTTATGTGATTTCACATCCTAAACTTCTCTTGACCTCCTAGCTTTCTCCTAGAAGGGTTTGCATCAAATCCTAGCCTCCATGAACATTCAAGAGGCATAGGAGTGAAGATCGTTAGCATCGGATAACCCTCACTTAAAGATCATCAGCCTACTCAAAACTGATCAAAAGTTGGTGAATTTCTTACATGACGTTCCTGACGTCGAGGAGAAGCTATTGTAAAAAATTCAAGTCAATCGGAGATCGTTTAGTCCTCATGACGAACACATCTTTTTCAGATCAAAGTGATCGGGATTGAATCAGCACAACAATCATAAGAGAGTATTATAACTGGGAATAAAAAATAGAACGTGGAAAGGGAAGAGCAGAAGACATAGAGGATTTCGAAAGAGCCCATATTCAATTCAAGATTCTGGCAGTAGAGGAATACAATAGAAGATCGTGAGCTGTTATCAAGCCCGTGTTCTCGATTCGTCTACTATGATAATCTGTTTTTGCAATTCAAGGAAACCCTAGTTCTGCCTTTTATGATTATTGTAACTTTCACGTAATTATTTTGTAGTACCAATTTATACACGCTGTCAACGGATTTTGGGAACGCAGTTTCCTAACAATTCATACCGTATTTATTACCATGTATATTGGTTATCATGTTTAGAGCATAAATTGTGATGCTGAATTTTGATTTGTTAATTTAGTCTAGGATTCTTTCTGATCACGTTGAGGTCATGTCACTCCTATGTTGACATTACATTGGCTCTAGGCTAAGGCCTCTTTTGGCCTTCCCGTCGAGACTCGTATATCCATAGGAATGCTACTATTTCCTTGATGGGAAAGGGTCCAAGATTTTGATATTTCCCTTCTTGTTAGAATCTAGGTGAAATCCTATTTTTTCATGTTCATCCATGTGGACTAACCTTTGTTTTATAGAGCTATCGAGGTATGACTCCTCATGTTCCCTTCTATTTATTCGGTCTTAGTTGATTTATTGATTGTGCGACACTTAGATTAGGTTGATGCCTTATGTGCTTGTATGATTCAGAGACCTTTTCTTAGGGTTTTATATCTATGCTTGCATTGCTTATTTCCCTATCGTAGTTGGCTCTCGATGAGCTTTTTCGTTCCTTTTTGCATCGCACATTATGTGCTATTTGAACTTAATTGGTTATGGATGCCTTTTTTTAGCAATCTTACGCCTCCTTCGACTTACTTATGCTTTGGATATCTATATCTATATATTGATTGGGACACACACAAACTTTTAAATTGAATAAAAGGATGGTGACTAGAGGCCGATCTATGGTAGGATAAGAGGGGGTTTTGTCCCACCAGGCTCCTTCTCCTCTCATTCCATAATCCCAAACTCAAAAATCTCTGGTTTCACAGAAAAGTAGCTTTTAAAATAGTTTATTAATTTATTTCCTTAAAATTAAGTGGCGACACTTTTTTCATTTAAATTGATTTAAATAATCGAGAAAAAGCCCAGAAGCTGTGGGGCGATGACCATAATAAGCAAAAGAAAAAAATTACAAAGATTACCCTAGTCAAGTTGAGCGAATTGGGAGGAGCCTCGCTCAAAATTTGACAGTTTTATTGTGGAGAAGCGTCCCTAGCGGCCAAACGAGCCCAAAACCTCTAGAAAGGAGCACCAAAGAAGGTGAGAGCTCCATTGTGCTCGGACCATATATCACCACAATGCGCTATTTGCAAGTCTGGTTACTTAGGAATGCAGCCCTAACTAGTGGTGAAATCTGTCCAGACTAAATACGAGTAGGAGACCAATAGCAAATAAATGCTGTTAGGGAAAGATGATAGGGATTGTCTGAAAAGAAAGTCAAATAGTGTTAAAAACTATCAGAGTAAAAGTAGATCCTATATTGCGCTGTAGTTTGGATGTAATCAGTGAAAGCCGGTCGGCCAATCAACTCAATGCATGGCTGATGCGAATTGCGGCAACGACCAAAGCCTGGAATGTTGTAATGCCTATGGACATGTCGTTCTTATGGTTGTGGTGGGTAGCTGTTTATGGCATGTTGCGGGTCTGTGTGCTTCCAATATTGGCCTATGGGCTCCATATTTGACTCGTCTTGAAACACAGACTGAGGAATCTAACATGTGTGTGAGTCAATAAGCAAGTAAACCCGTAACGTGTAAGGAATCTAATTGGTGGAATCCCCTTAACATGTTCTATTGCTGACCGACCTTCATTTGCTAAGAAAGGTTCGATTATGAGGGACCTGAATGATCGATGGTAAACTTTCTACTGAGTGGGATGAAGTTAAAGAAAACTTAGGTAGAGGCCGGTAGCTGTACTAACGTACGAATCATTTGACTGAATTGGGTATAGAGGTGAGAGACTAATTGAACCGTCTAATAGCTTAGCAAACTAAACAGGGACTAATCCTTTCTTTAATTCTCTCTTAGTGACTATCTAACTGATTAAAAAGCATAGTGCAAGACAATTAAGAAAAAAAAATCATCACTGAATTTGAGGAACAGACTTAGCTATAGATGCAAACTAAGGAATTGTTCGATAAGGTACAAGCAATTTGTATTCATTATTAGAGTATTAATATTTAGCTTTAGGGTAGTTTAGTCTTTTACATTATTTTAGGGTAATATTGTATGCCTAGTTATATTCTTATGTTATTTTTTTCTTTTATTATTCATTCATTCTGATTTCATGTTATTAGAACCCTAGCTCTCTTTTATCTTTTTTCCTTTGTTGTTCTCTTGATTATTTGATATATTCACATGGTATAAAATCTGTCACGACTCATCCCTCTACACGCGGAATTAGGACACATGGCACGCCACCAAGGCTCATCCAAATCCATTAAAGTAAAATAGCAACGGAAATATAAGTAAAATCCATTAAAATTAGAGTTATGAAAAGTTTTGCCCATTGGAATACATAAAGGAACAATTCATCTTTGAAAACAGGGATCCAGTTGACTGATCATTGGTCCGATCGACTAGAAATGCAAGATACAGAGAGTTCAAACACCCCAACCCAGTCGACTGTGCCAAAGATCCAGTTGACTGTGGTCTCGAATATTCAGTCGACTGACCCTGTCCAGTCGACCGTATCTTGGGCAGAACCAAAAATCAACATTTACCCAGAACCTCCAATAGACTGCGTCGAGCGAGTAGTTAATTGATTGCCCAAATCACCAAGGCAGTAGTTAAAATAACACAGTTGTCCAGTCGACTGAACACGTCTCAGTCGATTGATCCTCTGTCAAATAGTCAAATTGTGTAGTTAAGCAACCTATGGTTCTCCAAACCAAAACCAACACATTCATTATAGAAATACAACGGTTCAAAACATAATTACAGAAGTATTCAGTAGTGATTACAATACTATGACTAAGCCGTGGTTCTATTACAATGTATTACAAATTCCAAATCCTTAATACAAGTTTAGGAAAAGAAAACAAATATATAAATAAGCGTGATTCCCCGGCAATTTTCGATCTCACTCTTCACGCTTCTTCTTCCCCTTTTTCTTTTCACCTACAATGGAGTAAGTCTCCACTGCTCAGCTATATGCTGAGTGTACAATTTCTAACATATGCATATATGATAAAACATGCTTTAATCTCGTAAATCACATCAAATAGTCTCTAGGGAAAAAATATGCATTCATTCGTTAGCGGCAAGTCCAAGTCTTAAACCGCGATGCTAATGGCAAGTCCAAGTCAATCAACCATTACATCCCCAAGTGCCATGGCAAGTTCAAGTCTATCAACCATGTACAGTAGCCGTTGCAACAAAATTCTCAAACATCGAGAAGTTTATTCAGGCATGAATTTGTATAAATCCCCCCTTTGACCCTCATAACAACTCAACATACTCGCGTAAATTTAGACATGCTTTTCACATTTAAGCTCGTGCATAATTAACGGGTCCACAATTAACACATGAATTTTGCCCAGATCACAATTTCGTTGTCAAAATTTAAAACATGTATTTTCCTGTATATCATAGGTTAGAACTTCATACCTCGTGCGATTTCCCTCAAACTTTGAAGGATCGACTAGAGGGCCGATTAATCATTGAATCTCGAATTTCAAGTGATTCCTACAAGTTTTAAAGTATTTTCTCCAAAAGTCTAGAAATTAGTTTTTCATAAAAAGTTAGCCAAGCATGGCCTAAGAGGTATCAAAAAGTAGATCTTACCTCCACGAGTTCAAATCTAGAATTTGGTGAAAATCTACCAGACGAACGGTCGCCGTATGTCACCTGCAAGGTCGTGGCAAATAAATCTCCCTTTCCCTCTCCTCTCTCAAGATATTTTATAAGGTTTTTGAAATAATGAATTTCACCCCTCCTATATATAGACAACTTTTATAGAAATTGAGGTTACCACCCCGCGAGTTCTCGAAACTTCTATTTAGCTCTTGAAACGTTGCACACGTCTATTTTATGCCTTAACAAGTGAAAATTATCAATTACAAAAGTTTTCAACTAAGTCCTCTTTGGGTCCAAAATTACGTCCAAAAACTAAATTCTGTAAAATTTCTACATAACCTACCTTTTATATAACGTGTCACTCATGTTGTCACCACTGTGTTCAAAATGCTCTACAACGATACCATAAATTATACTACATAGGTATAATTTACTATTCATAAAATACCAGATATTTCAAATAACATTTAAATCATATAAATGTCATTTAATCATGCTAATGCAATATGGAGTACAAAGATCTCGTGTCTTCACTGACACCTTACTGTTGACTCATAGTCAACCTCATTCACTATTATCAAATAAGATAGATAATTCACAAAATCTCAACATGCATGATAAAAACATGAAATTCTGAAATGGGTGTGACAAAAGCATGTTCGAATCTCATTCACGTTCTTTGCAGATTCATCTTTGCAGTGAGTTGACTGGGGGTTTTGGATGATTTTGTTTCGTTTTTGGATTTCTTGTTGATTCGGATTCATTTTTGCATCTTGCACTGATTTGCATTCATTTTTGGATCTATCATTGATTTTAGTTCCTCTTTTTGGTTCTGTCTTTGATTTTGGTTAATTTTTTTTGTGTCATTTGATTGTTTCATTTTCTTAATGGCTAGTGAAAGAGATGACTCACTTCAAACGATTAGTGTTAAAGTCGATTGAAAGATTTTGCATATTGGAATTATTTGATGAAAAATTTTCTAAAGGGGAAAAAGATGTAAGGTTACAATAATGGGGATTTTAGTAAACCTAAGAATGAAAAGGCTGAAAATTTACAGAAGAGAGCATTTTTGATCACCCAAAAAAGAGTTCACCAATGCTCACCCAAGCATCCCATTGCTCAATGCAGTGGGACCCAGGATTAAACACCATTAATTTAATCCTGGGTCCCATTATATTTACCAATGGGATGCTTGGGTGAGCAATGGTGAACCATTTTTTGGGTGAGCAAAAGTATTTTCTTTACAGAATTGCTAGATGTTTGGGAAGCAAACAATTCAAAAATCATTACTTGGATCAACAACTCTGTTGCTCTCTCGAAAGGTATGCAATTGGCGAAGTTGAATATGCAAAGGAGGTGTAGGATCATTTAACCAAATTGTTTATACAATCCAATTTTGCAAAAAGGTACCAATTAGAGTGTGATATTCGTGCCCTTGAACAAAAAAATTTGAGCATTCAAGAGTTCTACTCTACAATAACAGATCTTTGGGATCATTTGACTCTCATGGAGTCGCCCGAATTACGGGCGTTTGCACCATATATTGCTAGTAGGGAAGAACAATGTCTGGTTCAGTTTTGATGGCCCTACGTGATGAATTTGAGGGCCTTCGTGGGTCCATTCTCCATCGTAGCCCACTTCTGTCCATTGATTCTGTAGTCCATGAGTTAGTAGCTGAGGAAATACATCTCAACACTTAGTCTGGAAAGGGAATTATTCCCGACTCTACTCTGTCTATTTTAGCAACCTCTTTTTGGCCACCGTCCAATAATCATAATAAGCCTCACTCGAGAGTTGGTAGTGATGTATGCAACTACTGTAAGGAGAAGGGTCATTGGAAGGCTTAATGTCCTAGGTTGGGTCGAGCAAACCAGCCCTCACATAGTCAACCACCTCAATAGCAGCAACCTCAGACTTCTTATTGGAAATCTGACAACCAATCTCAGCAGTGTTCTTATAGGTCTCCACAGCCTAACACTATAGCAGTTGTACCGCCATCAGACTTACTTGGACCCGGTTCCCCTTCCCCATCCACTCCGTCCTTGACTCCCCCTGTTGAGCAATTTCAGAAGTTCATTGCCACATAGCCACATGCTATGTCTACCTCATCTTTAGGTATGTCCAGGTATGTCTTCAGGTATGCCCTCAGTATTTATGTCTTAGACTCTGGAGCCTCTAATCACATGTCACCTGACTTGTCCTCTTTTGCTTCCTTATGTCCTACTTCCTCTTTGTCTGTTATGACTGCTGATGGTACTCCCATGCCATTAACAGGTATTGGGTCTGTAGTCACACCTCACATATCTCTATCTAGTGTTTACCACATTCCCAATCTTACTATGAGCCTTGTTTCTGTTGGTCAGCTTTGTGATATAGTTTGCTTAGTCTATTTTTCTTTTACTTTTTGTCATGTGCAGGATCTACAGTCTCAGACAATGATTGGGATAGACCGTTGGTAAGGGGGATTGTACATCTTGGATAAGCTCAATGTACCAGTGGTTGCATCTTCTAGTGTTGACTTGTCATCCTTTTGTTTGAGTTCATCTTCGTCTAGTTTTTATTTATGGCATTTTTTCCTTGGTTATGTTCAGCCTCTCGTTTAAAATATTTAGTTTCTATAGGAAAATCAGGAGATTTACAAACTCATGACATTTTTTATTGTAGTGGTTGTAAACTGACAAATTTTCAGCTTTACATTTTAATAGAAGTATTTCTTATTCTCTTACACCATTTGATTTAGTTCATTCTGATGTATGGGGACGCTCTCCTGTTACTACAAGAGGGGGGGTCTCGATATTATGTATCATTTAGTAATGATTACACTTGTTACTGTTGGGTTTATCTTATGAAACGTTGTTCGGACTTCTTTGATATTTACAATACCTTTCGTGCTTTTGTCAAAACTCAACATTCTGCTCTCATCAAATGTTTTAGATGTGATTTAGGTAGGGAGTATACTTATCATAAATTTAGTGAGTTACTTGCTTTAGATGAAACTATTCATCAGTCCTCTTGTACTGATACTCCCGTGCAAAATGGTGTTACTGAAAGGAAACATCAGCATATTGTTGAAACTTCTCGCTCTCTTTTATTATCTACATATGTCCCTATTGATTTTTGGGGAGAGGCTGTCCTTACCGCTGTCCATCTAATTAATAAAATTCCGTCCTCTCACTGCTCAGGTCTGTCACCTTTTGAAACATTGTATGGGCATGCTCCCGATTATTCTTAAAGGTATTTGGTTGTACTTGCTTTGTCCTTTGACCTCGTTTAGAGTGTAACAAATTATCTCCAAAGTCTATTATTTGTGTTTTTCTAGGTTATGGTGAGAGTCAGAAGGGATCTCGTTACTTTGACCCAGTTCCTAAGAAACTATATGTCTTTCGCCATGCTATGTTTCTTGAAAACATACCCTTCTTTTGTATTCCTGATAATCATCATGAGTGGACTAAATATGATCTCATCCATCTTGACCCATTCTCTGATGATGCCGATAGTTTGCCCTCTCAAGCCCCTTGCACAACTGATATTGTCTCACCTCATAGTTATACTTCTGCTGATATTGGTACTTTGCCACCTGATGCTACCTCCTCTCTAGAGGCCACCCAAGCACCTGCTGAGGCTATGGAACCTCCTTCTTGCTATCCTCCTCGTACTCATAAGTCCACTCAATCACCCAATTTTTTTATTCTAATTATTTTGATTCTTTTGCTTCCTTTTTAGCTTCAGTTCATAATCTCTCTGAGCCTCTATCCTATAAAGAGGCAACTCTTGATCCTCTTTGGCAGCAAACTATAGCAGAAGAACTCTCTATACTGTATAAGATAGAAACTTGGAGTTTGGTACCCTTACCTTCTGGTAAGAGCACTATTGGTTCTGTCATAGCCCAGTCCCACAATAGCGGAACCGATGCCCGTGACACACCACCGAGGCTAAACCAATTCATTAATGTTCTCAAAATTAGTTTGAAGAAGACATGCAGTGGAAAGAAAACAATTTATTTTTAAAACTAATAGTCCAGTCGACTGGGTCGGGACCTCAGTCGAATGACTTGGAGTTGCAGAGAACAAGAAATCCCCCAACAGCCACATTCAGTCGATTGACTCCTCGGTTCGGTCGACTGATGCCTCAAACGTTCAGTTGACTGAACTGTCTGATCGACTGAACCTATCCAAGCAAAGTGTCCAATTTTCATGCAGAAACCAGTTGACTGTTTCCTGGGAATCAGTCGACTAAAGTTCTGAAAATAGAAGAGAAATTATGTACTCCCAGTCCAGTCGACTGTGCCTCTACAGCAGCCTCTTTTTGTAGCATTTCCAAGTTAAAGGTTAATCTGAATTAAATCAGGGACTAAACACACACACCAATCCCATAACAAAGTGATCTTAACTGGATTAAAACATTGCTAAAACATAATTACAAGAGGTTTCTATCTATTACAACATTAAGAATCCGTTCTATGACTCCAAGTTAAACATAACCAAAAGTCATGAAAATTCTTATTACAACCAGTCTAGTACAAAACGACGAGGTAAACATGATGAGTCGCCTTCTAAGTGAACTCCCAACCCACGTGCTTACTTCTGCGATTCCTCGCCGGCATTAACATCTGAAATGGTTATTTGAATACCCACACATATTCAATTTGTTTAAGCTAACGCTTAGTGAATAAATGAACGAATGCATATGAATGACAAACATGCTCGCATTCACATCTCTACATTTCATAGTAGTCTCCACAGTCTCACGTATACGTTCCATACTCATAATCCGCGACTCCTTGCCAATAAGTCCACATGAAAAGATAAGACCCACGTTTTTTTTCTTCAAACATGCAACCTTAATGCCTATATCGGCTCCACAAAATGGCTTGGTACCACGTGCTTCTTTGACCCAAATAATCAACTCAACATGCTCAAATACATTTCACCATACTTTTGACATAATCAAAATATTCCACCGTACAATTAGGCCTACTTATCAATATAATTGCCCAATATGAACTACACAATATATTATTATAAATTAACACATGCTATTCATGCAAAGCATGAATACATGTCAAGAAATCATTCCAAAACACATAGTTGAATTACTTACCTCCGATTAACGCACTTAAGCTATGATCCAAAGAAAATCCAAACACAAAGAACGTGTAGAAGGCCGTTTAGTACAATTCCTATCGATCAAAAGTTCGATTATCAACTTTTTAGGAAAATTATAAAAAAATGACTTTTCTAAAAACTTAACCAAACAGGCCCTAGTGGGTATCAAAACGAAGCTCTTACCTCAAGGAGTTCGAATATGAAATCTGGGAGAAATGAAACGGACATAAGGTCGTCGTTTGGCGTCGAAAAGCTCTAAGTTCCAAATCTCCATTTTTGGCCTCCTCTTTAGTTTTAGGTCAAAACTTATAAAAATGAAAATATCTCATGAGTTCTTATATATAGGCACGACTCTCAGGAATTACGTTTACCTCCCCGCGAGTTCTCAAAACTCCTAATTATCCTCCGAAACTTTCTACACATAGGTTCTCGAGTGAAAACAAAAAATTATAAAAGTTTTCGCCTATGATCCGTTTGGTTGCTAAAACGCAAATTTCTACATGATTTTACGAAATTGCTAATTAGCCTCCCAATTTTACAACATGTTACTTCGTCCTCACCAGAATGCTAAAATTAACAATAGAAATAAATTCTAAACTAGAAAATAATACATGTAGTGAAATACACAGGTAAACATTTATTTTAAGATAAACATCTAAGGTGTTCCACAGTGACCGTCTCATACTCAGAGAGACTTAACAACAACAAAATATTCATTCTACAAAGTCTCAAAAGGTTCTCTAACACAGACACCCAAATCAACTTGTGAGTCAAAACCACTCACACATGTGTCATAAGACATGCCACTTCACATTATCATGCATGACAATGTATTGAAATACAACAATACACATGCGGGTGTTATATTCTTATTGGGTTTGTAAAATCAAAACCAATTCAAATGGGTCTGTTGAGCGGAACAAAGCAAGATTGGTTGCCAAGGGTTTTTCCGAGTTGTATGGTATGGATTACAAGGAGACTTTTACTCCTACTGCTAAAATGACTATTGTTGGTACTCTTATTGCAGTTATATCTGCTCATCAGTGGCATATAACTAAGATGGATGTTAAAAATGCTTTATTGAATGGAGATATCTAAGAGAAGGTTTATATGGTTCCTCCTCCGGGTGTTCCTCATGGTCCTAGTAAAGTTTGCAGGCTTAAGAAAGTCTTATATGGTCTTAAACAAGCCCCTCAAGCATGGTTTGAGAAGTTTTCCACTATGATTACCTCATTTGGGTTTTCCCCGAGTGAGTATGATTCAGATTTCTTTATCAGGTGTACCACTACTGGTCATATTATGATTTCTTTGTATGTTGATGACATGATTATTACTAGTGATGATGCTAATGGGATGGCAGTGTTGAAGTCTGCATTAGCTCGTTGTTTTGAAATGACGGACTTGGGTCCACTACGTTATTTCTTGGGGATTGAAGTAGCGTTTTTTTCAAAAGGTTATCTTCTCTCTCAGTTTAAGTACATAGGTGACATTCTTGAGCGTGCTCGCCTCACTGATAATAAGATTATTGATACCCCTTTGGAGCTTAATGTTTGCCTTTCCCCTTCAGATGGCGTTCGTTTGCCCGAACCTACCTTATATCGCACTATTGTTGGTAGCTTAGTTTATCTCACTATTACTCATCCGGATATTGCTCATGTTGTTCATGTTGTTAGTCAGTTTGTTACTTCCTCTACAATAGTTCATTGGGCTGCTATTCATCGTATTCTGAGGTACTTGAGGGGCACTCGATTTCAAAGTCTTTTACTTTTGTCATCTTCTTCCTTGAAGCTGTGTGCATACTCTGATGCTGATTGGGCTGGTGATCCTATAGATCGCAAGTCTGTTATTGGATTTTGTATATTTTTGGGTGATTCTCTCATTTCTTGGAAGAGTAAGAAGCAAGATGTTGTTGCTGTGTCTTCCATAGAAGCTGAGTATCGTGCTATGGCTTTGACTACCCATGAGGTTGTTTGGTTATGCCGGCTACTTATAGATATAGGTGTCTTTCTTCCTCGCCCTTCTCCTATGTATTGTGACAATAAGAGTTCTATTCAGATTACTGACAATTCAGTTTTTCATGAGGGGACCAAGCATATAGAGATTGATTGTCATGTCACTCGTCATCACCTTAAGCACAGAGCTATCACTTTGCCTTTTATTTTTACTTCCGCACAGATTGCTAATTTGTTTACAAGAGTAATCTACTCCTTTGTTAATCAATTTAGAGGGGCGATCTAGATTGTACTAAAGTTCTTAAATCAATGGAAATTTGTTTTCGTTGTTGTTTATGTTTGTGTTTTCTTAATGCTTTTGTTTGGAGTCTTTAATTTTATTAAAGCATTTGAACTTAGAAGGGAAGTTGTGTTTCTCTACTTTTCAACTCATTTTATTAATCAATTTGATCTATTTTAGAGGACGTTTGTGGCATACCTTCATTTTCTTGGCACGTGTGCATTAACAAAACTAAATATGCCATACAGTTACTACCTTTAAATACTGTCCACATGCGAAAAATAGTAACATATCATTAAAAATGAGTAAAATGATATTGCACAAAGAAACAGTAACATATCTTCAAATTAACTAATTAATTGCAAATATGGTCATTTCAGATGTCATTGCCCTTACAATATTGTCCAAGTAAAGACAGTAACATATGTTCAAAGACAAAATGCATTTTTAAAGCATACTACATGTCACTGTTTGCGACAGTGACATGCAAAGACAATGACATTACGCTAAAAGCATGTCACTGTCTTAATTTTTTTTTTACTATCATTTTTCCATAGTCACTATAGATCTTGCTTGGTAGATATTTTCTTCTAGTTACAAATATATAAATTTTATTCACAATGTGTGATTTGAAAGTTATGGCGTTTTAAAGTTTGAAAAATAAAATAAAAATTGCATTGAAACGCGAGCTGAGGTGACAAAATAGTATGATATACGTGTATGAAATGAGAGCAAACTTATCAATTACCTTAAAATCTATTTAAAATTGGACTCAATGTCAATCTATTCAAAAACTCATATCCTTGTCACTTTTAGAATTGGACATAGAGGAAAGTATGTTCCAAAGGGTAAATGGCAAAAATCAAGGCAAAATTTCAACCTTGGTAGCAATATGGTTCTTCCCATCTGCATAGTCAATCAATGCCTTGAGATCGGCTTTAGAAGCTAGTGGGATTTCATGCCCTTCGAACTGGAAAGAACAGTCTATTTTATCCACACCACATTTGCAATATTCAGCAATGTCTTCCAGAATGTCCTTCAATTCATCATCTCTCGAAACAAACACCACACATGATTTCTTTTGAGGAGGCTTAAATAGTAAAAATGCCATAGCAACACCCCTTGTCCTTTTAGTACTCTCAGATTTTGTGCTCCCAATCCCACTCTTGCGCTTTCCCTTTTCTCCCATTGAAAGAAAATTCCGAGGAGAGCCATCATCATTTGTTGTCTTAACATGGTGTCTCCACTTTTCCTAGAGGTATACAAAACATAGAGAGGCGAAACTAAAGGGAGATTTATAAAAAAAAATTAAAAACAGAGACAACAAGGTGGAGACAGGAAAGAAAAGGAATGTATAGAGAAAGAATTTAGAATGAGAAACTAAATAACTTTTCAGTAACAATTCTCTTTTTAGAAACAAAGAATCTGAGTTTAAAATAAAAACCAAAAAAAAAAACATGGCTATCTTTACTGGGAAAAAGAAAAAAAAATGAAAAAAGAAAACGTGGCTGCCATGGTAATTTTCATAACCCATCTAAATGTTAATGAACTTGGTTATATAAAGTCAACTAAACTATACTTTGACCATTCCTTAATCTATTTTGGTTACGAAGGACCAAGGGTGGATCCAGGAATTTGGCTCGGGGGCTATCTTTTACGTGTTACAAGACTTAAGTAGCCTTTCCATATTTAATGACAAAAGAGATATGAAGAAGTAGAGAAAGGGCATAGGTATGCACTTTTACTATTCAGTCAATAATCTGCATAATTCTACGAAGTGTAGTTTTTTTTTTTGAGAAACTTTATAATTCTTGAATAATTTTGATGAAGGCAACCCTACTTATATATAATAGTTAGTACGGTCAATGATCATGATTTATATAAGGGGCAATCATCCAATGGAATAGAAACTCATGATAATATTTTAGAAGTTTTGGACATCTTAAGAAAGTATCTTTCTAGAAGGTCACCTTACTTATAATATTCTGTACAAGTCTCTAAAAGACTCTAGAGAATTCAATGATTTTCTTTAAGTCTAGGGAGTTTCGAGTATTTTGTACAAGTCCATGCAAAACCACCTATAACATAGTAAAAGTTCCTTAAAGTTTTTTTCCCTGGACAAAGAGAAGTTCCCTAATTTAATTACCATAACACAACCCCTAAACATTTTGGGTGGTCAGGATAAAAGGCATATAACTTTTATCCTATCCGGCGTTTGGTGGCGCCATTGGAGAGGATAAAATAGTCCTGAACTAGATTTTATACCATGCATAATGCAATAACTCTAACCCGGGGGGGTAGGGCGGTTGGGGCTATTAGGTGGGACTAGAAGTTTGAGATAACTTTTTGGGACTAAAATACCATTTTGTTTTGTTTTCTTTTCTTTTTTCATATCCTTTTTTTTTTTTTTTAACTTTTTCATTTCCAAATCTATTTTGTTTTTCCAAATCCTTTTTTTTTTTTTCATTTTCAGATCTGCTTTTTTTAAATCCTTTTTTTCCCCTTCAGATCTAATTTTTATCTATTTATATATTTATTTATTTTTTCTTCAGATTTGCTATTTTTTTGGTGTTAAATAGCAATAAATTAGTTATTATCCGAAACTTATATCCGGGCACGTTCCAAACACAAGACAACATAATAGTTTATTAGACAGAATTACTATCCTATATTCGCTAGTTTTATCCAGTCTGTCAAAAAAAGCCTAACAGAATAGCAAGCTTAATTAAATTGTTAGGAGGGCTTAACTTAAATATAACTTTCTTTTATAGGGTATATAAAGAATTTTTCAAAACTTAGGGGGGTCTTGACTCTTGAGCCCCCTTACCCCCACGTAGATCTGCCCCTGCGGAGGACGGATGTAATTCTATAGTAAATTTATGTGATTTTCATATAATTGTAAGTTCATGTAAAATCTTCTTCAATGGAGCTTATTATTCCACCCAAATATCAAAATAGGTTCACGGAAGAGAAATAAAATTATCACTGGGAATTTGGCAGCAATTTATAATCAAGCAAGAAATCGTGTAGAAATAATTACCAACATTATAACTGATGCACAACACTTGAGAACTTGGACATTCAACCGAATATCATCTAAGCTCTTGAGGTAGAGCACAAATGATTAGTTGAATTTCAATGACAATAGTCCCATTCAGTTTATAAGCTGCAAATTATAGCTTATAGTTTAAAAAAAACTGAAACGAAGTGTTTGTTATAGCTTATAACTTCAGAACTTATAATTTTTTCAACTTTTTTAAGGCCCAAAAGCCAACTTATTGAAAAGCTAAAAGCTATAATCTATCTAATTAAGCTACAACAAACGGAGCCAAATCAAAAAGAGTAAGCAGAATAAGAGTAACCATTGCGGTTAGCCAACACAAATATAAATATATATATATATATGCGTGAAAGAAATAAGAGATTACATAAATACCCTTAATACTTACGACTTATTCTAACACTCCCCTCATTGCTAATCAACTATATAAATTGATAGTCCATAGTAGATGATATCATTGTCAACCTTATACTACAAAACTAATATCAAATATCAAATATTACATATTAAATTACAATTACTTATGTGTATATGCTGTCTAAGCCCAAAATAAGTAGCAAGAGTTTCCAACTGCATAAAGCAAATTTATTATATCAATATCCAGGAGGTATGTACTATGTACTAACCAAAAACCAAACAAGCATACAATTCATATCGTTTCATTCATATCCTACCTCCACAAAAACTGCTAATATTTAAGTACGATAAGTTAAAAAACTTCTCTCTCTCTCTCTCTCTCTCTCTCTCTCTCTCTCTCTCTCTCTCTCTCTCTCTCTCTCTCTCTCGCCTCTACGATGTGAGCTCTCCTCTCATCCCTGTTAATCCTAGTTCTTCACTACTAAGAGATGGACCAGATTATGTTGCTAAAATCATGTTTATGTGGTTATGTGTTGTAGATCAACCTAGGGGTCACTATATGCATGCAATGTTTTACTACTATGCAAAGTGAACTAATGGAAATTTAGTAGATGAAATGTATAGAGAGATACAAAGAGTGATAGCTTTAAGTAACGTAAATTATAAGAGCAACAAGTGTGGACACGAGTTACCAGGAAGTTAAGAAGTTCTATAGTCAATAGATTGACACACGCTCATGAACTTCCTTGGATAATTTCAAGATCAGCTGTTGTCCGCAAATATTAATCCTTCTTTAGAAGTCTTTTGGATGTAGCTAGAGAACACCTTCTATGTTAGCTTCTTTATGGGTGCGTGGTGTAATGATGATTTAGGCAATGAATAGTGGGGGTTGGATGATATTAGTATGCTGAAAATAGGAAGACAAAGGTTGAAGTAGAGAACAAAGGAAGGAGAAGAATCTGGACTCACTCCAGGCTTGGTATCACACCAAGGAACTTGAACTTTCTCCAAGTACACTCTAGTATCACACAAGAGTAGAGAAGTATGCAAAATAGATTCTTTTATCACTACTTCAAAGATTACATCAAGGCCCCTTTATATGGGCATACAAGAGTATCTAGAAGCTTCCTAGCCAACCTACTTCAAAAGACTCTTCTAGAAGACTCAAGATAAAACATAAACATGATATTTGAAAACTCTTCTAGACACAATAAGTAACTATGTTCTTGAACATTCCAAAATATACTTCTAGACACAATAATAAGTTGTGTTCTAGAATATTCCAAAAGAGTAAAAACTCTAGAATCTTCAAGTGTCTTGTGCTCCTCAATGTTGCCTTCATCGATTAGATTTCTTAGTAAGATCATGGTGATGTATTTAGGTTTCAAAAAACTTTAAATCATACATAGCGGAAACAAACAGTTTGAAAACTTTTATTGGTAGCCCTGATCTACTACTCATCAACTCTATAGATGCGCATACAAGAGAGGATAGAATGTAATGCCTTAGGTCTTGAACCCAATTCTGATTTATTTGACTTCTAGCAGCCTCCACTAGATGGTTTTCACTCTTATGACTCTTATGGATGCTCCAACAGAGATTAGGATTGGTGGGAACCCAAATAGAGAGGGAATAGAAGGTTAGGAAACCCTAAAATAGTTTCTGTAGCTTTGCGTTAATGAAATGATGGTTAAACAATATTGTATGCAGCTGCCCTATTTATAGATTTCCAAACCGACTTTAAGCCTTCAATTGATTGAAGATCTTTCGATCGATGAAACCTTTAATCGATCGAAGCAAGTTCAATCGATCGAACTTGAATAGTGTTCAATCGATCGAAACAAGTTCGATCGAATTGAACCTTCAATCAGTTGAAGCTTTTTCAATCAATTGGTTCATCATCCTCATATGCTTCTCCAAGTATTCTGGCGGAGCTAAGAGTGGGACCTCCTAGGTTCTTTATTGTTGGCTCAAACCAGTTATTAATTCCCATGATCAAGCTCTTTGATTAGCAAATTAACTAACTGACCAGTTAACGTTTACTCCACTATAAAACAATAACTGCACTCCAACACAAAAGAAAAATCCGAAGCGATAACTAGACTTATATGGTTTACTAATGTCCCTCTACTGTCAACATTCATAATCATATTTAGGTAGTTGGATAATTGTTATTGTCAACCTGAATGATGATTACATCTTCCATTCCTTGAGTCTCATTCACCTCTCATGATTACCAAACATGTTGATAACTACTTATCAACAAGACTGCAGTTCTCAGTAATCAACTTGGTGACATTCTCAAGGGAATGCTTACTCTTCATCAGAGGGTAGATTCTATCTTGACAATATATGTTCACAACCCTATGAATATGACTTATCCAAGACACCCAGGTGTTGAGCAAGACCTCACTGATTGGTAAATCAAAGCAGTCTTATCCATAGTCTGTGTCTATAATTGTCTAAAGATTAAGAACACGTACCTTATACAATGTTATGAGTTCCTATCGACTGTTGACAGTTTTATATGTTAATAGGAAAGCTCAGGTTCGTCAATGCACTATAAGCACTAGCATATTAACTAAGAGTCATACCTAGTGATTGAGATTCATCACTCCATCTAGTAGTAGTTAATCATTCTATAGTGTATACCTGATGAGATATCCAGTCTCATTATCCCGTATGACAAATTCTAAGTATCAAAGAATAGTAATTCGTATCTCACAAATTTGTATCTCATACATATACAAATTACCTACTTTGATACTTATGGATTACAACAATCATCTCATGAAAACATACATAGTAAAATGTAAACTGATATCCATATTTAAAATGTCAATGTCTCATACATAAATACCGGGTTTGAGGGCATAATCCCAACAAACTCCCACTTGCACTCATAACCCACTACATCTAAGACCTAAACTATCTAGATGACGATCAAATACTTTTAGCAGTGGCAATCTTGGTGACAGTCACATCTCCACACTGAACTATATCTCGAATGAGATGATACTTCCTTTTAATGTGCTTACCCTTTCCGTGGTTCCTTGGCTCCTTGGACTGAGCCACTGCCCCACTATTATCGCAGTATAGCATAATAGGTGACAATGTCGCTGGTACCACCCCGAGTTCCATAAGGAACTTCTTGAGCCAAACAACTTCCTTTACGCCTTTACAAGCAGCCACATACTCAGCTTCTGTAGTTGAGTCTACAATGCATTTCTGCTTAATGCTCCTCCAACTAACAATACCACCTTCGAGGGTAAAGAGATGTCTGGATGTTGACTTCCTTGAGTCTTTATCTGACATAAAGTCCGAGTTAGTGTATCCTACTGGAATCAACTGATTGCCGCCAAACATAAGCATGTAATCTTTAGTCCTTCTCAAGTACTTAAGAATGTACTTGACAGCTATCCAGTGCTCTGGACCTGGTTTCGACTGATATCTACTAACCATGCCTACGACAAAGCAGATATTTGATCTAGTGCACAACATTACATACATGAGACTTCCCACTGCCGAAGTATAGGGAATTCCTGCCAAACAACTCCTCTCTTCTTGTGTCTTAGGACACTAGTCGTTGGGAAACGTTAAACCATGGCTGAAAGGTATTATACCTTTCTTCAAATTATCCATGGAAAATATAGTTAGCACTTTGTCAATATAGCCAGCTTGAGATAACCATTATCCTTTGCTTACGATCCCAAAATAGCTTTATCCCAAGGATATAGCTCATCTCTCCTAGATCCTTTATATCAAAAGTACTAGCTAGCCAAACCTTGATTGATGATAATGCCCCAACAATATTCACAATGAGTATAATGTCATTAACATAAAGCACAAGAAAAGTCACCACCTTACCTTCACATTTCTTGTATACACAAGGTTCATCCAGATTCTGCATGAAACCAAACGACTTGACCGCTTGGTAAAATCGAATGTTCCAACTCCTGGATGCATGCTTAAGTCCATAAATGAACTTTTGCAGCTTGCATACCAAGTTTCCTTTTTCGCCATCCATGAATCATTCTAGTTGCTATATATAAATGTCCTCCTCAAGATTGTCATTCAAGAATGCAGTCTTGACGTTCATATGCCAGATCTCAAAATCTAGGCATACAACAATGGATAAGAGTATTATGATGTATTTACGCTTGGCTATCGGCGAGAAGGTCTACTCATAGTCAATTCCCTCTCTCTGAGTATAACCTTTCGCTACGTACAAGCCTTGCCTTAAAGGTCTCAGCCTTTCCATCAGATCCTCTTTTTCTCTTGTAGAACCGCTTACAACCAATGGGTTTAATATTGGCTGGAAGTTCTACAAGATCCCTGACCTGATTGGAATTCATAGATTCTAACTCAGCCTTCATAGCTTTTAACCCAATGAGTTGAATCAACATCAGCCATTTCCTCTTCGTACGTGCCAGGATCATATTCAGATTCTATGGAGATAGCTTTAAAAACTTGTCCAAAGAACATGTATCTATCAAGCTGGCTAATTATCCTCCCACTACGACGAGGTACCATGGCGAAAATGGGTGAAGATGTGGTAGTTTCTTATCTTACATCATTTTTAATTGTTAGAGGAATAGAGGGCTCTCCATCTATTTCTCTCAGATCGATCCTTCCTCTAGGTTTATGGTTCATGATACAATCATCTTTCAAGAAAACAACATTTGTACTAATAAACACTTTCTGTTCTCTTAGATCATAAAAATACCATCCATAAGTACCCTTTGGATACCCTATGAAGCAACATACCTCCGATCGTGATTCTAATTTACTCATCTTTTCTTTTAGCACATGTAATGGACACCCCCAATATCCGGAGATGTTGCAAAGAGGGCTTGCGTCCAATCCACATCTCCCATGGTGTCTTAGGAACAAATTTGCTTAGAACTAGATTTAGTATGTACATAGCAGTTTCTAAAGCATAACCCCAAAGAAATAATGGCAACTCCGAATAACTCATCATCGACCTAGTCAAGTCTAAAAGAGTCCGGTTCCTTCTCTCCGCTACACTATTCCATTGAGGCATACTAGGTGCAGTCAACTGCGACAGAATCTCATTCTGTACGAGGTGATCAATAAACTCATTAGAGAGGTACTCGCCACCTCGATCAGATCGAATGGCCTTGATATATTTGCCCAATTGCTTCTCCACTTTAGCCCTAAACTCTTAGAACTTTTCAAAGGCTTTAGACTTGTGTTACATTAGGTACACATATCCATACCTAGAGTGGTCATCAGTAAACGTAATGAAATACTTATAACCAGCCCTAGCTCTAATACTTATTGGTTCACACACATCAGTATGAACTAATTCTAACAATGCATTGGTCATGTTGTCCTTTGCGGGAAAGGGCCATTTGATCATTTTACCCTCTAAACATGATTCACAGACTTTTATTAGTTTGAGAACCAAATCGCCTAAGACCCCTTCTTTGAATAGTCTTCCAATTCCATTTAGATGGATATGACCTAACCTTATATGCCAAAGCCTTGCTAGTTTAGTGGAAGGTTCCTTTCTTTTAGATGGTACAGTTACCAGCGAGTTATTAAGTTCTATGTTAGAATCCTTAGAAATAATTGGAGTGATCACATACAAATCATTTGACTTTATACCAGAACACACAAAAGAACCATTTCTTTTGATCACAACTTCAGTTCTAAAAGAGAAAGAATAATTTTAATTTGAAAGTTCTGAAATTGAAATTAAATTACGTCTAAAGGGACGTAAAGTACATATGATAATACTAAAGCCATATTGTTTGGAAACTCTAAAACTACCGGCAACTGTAGAAACAGTTACGCTAGAACCTAGAGTAGGCACGATCTCCCCATCACTGCACCTCCTGGTTGATCTGAACCCCTGCAACGAATTACAAATATGGTTAGTCTCACCAGAATCAATGCACCAAGTATTCGAAGTATCCGTTATAAAACCTACTTCAATCTCAAGTGATTCGATCATACCTTGAACTCTTGTAGCTAAGAATTCTGAATAGTTCCTCTTCCAGTGGCCTTTGTCCCCGCATTGGAAACACTTTCCCTTGCCTTGACCACCTGACTTCCCCTTTCCTTTGCCCTTTCCCTTAGATTTTGTAATCTTTGAGATAGGTCGGTCACCACTTAGACCACCTGTGTCAGCCTTCTTCTTTTCTTTCTTGTTTTTCGGCATAGATCGGGAAGAAAAATGCTCTTTTCAACATTCAAAACGTTGCCCCCAGGTTTGATCACCCCTTCCATTGACTAAAGAGAGCTCATCAATTCGTTCATTGAAAAATTCACTTGATTTATATTATCGTTTAGTTTAAATTGAGTGAATGATTAAGGCAGCGAGTTGAGGATCATAAACTTGGGTCTGTGCGTCAATATTAGCACCCAGAGTCTCCAGTTTATTTAAATATCCAATCATTTTTAAAACGTGCTCTCTTACTGGAGTTTCCTCCAACATCTTCGCACTCGTGATCTTGTGCATGGCAATCTACCTGGCAGGTCTGCCATGCTCCCCAAACATTCCTTTTAGGGAGGTCATGATGGCACTAGTAGAATCATTCGATTGGTACTCATGTTGCAACACACCAGCCATAGAGGCAAGAATGTAGCAACCAGCTATCGCATTCGATTTCTTCCACTTTTTGAACTCGCGTCTGGCAGCTGCCAAAGCATTTACCACGGGTTCAGTAGGGCATAGGATAGTGAGGACATATATGTGATCCTTTTCAATTAAAACGATGTCTAGGTTACATTTCCATTTAGTATAGTTGTTTCTAGTTAGCTTGTTTTGTGTGAGTATGGTGGCAAGTGGACTAAATGTAGACCCAGACATGAATAATTCTAAAAAAGAATTAAAAATAGACATTTTAATATAGATATCAAAATTAGACTGCATAAAATAAAAGAATCCTTAAAACTCGTATTTCATAACAAAGTCACCAAAATATTGAAACAAAAGAACAAAGCCTCTGTGTGGTGGTCATTATTCGATCTTTCGATTAATCATGACTTGTCTGCTATGCAACTCTTGCAAAATAGGTCATGAATCCGGAACCTATTTGATCTCTAAGTTTCTAAATAATGCCCCATATGAGATCCCTTATTCATAGGTTAGCTAGTGTACATCATTAACTAGGATCCAATCACAACCGCCTCAAGTAGTGCTTCCATATGGTGATCACCCTCTAACATGTCTGATTGATCCTATCCATAGTGTACCCTCCGTATGGAATGATCACCCCTAGCGAGGTAACAAAGGAATGCACTACTCATCTTATAGTGAACCGTTAATGAAAGATCGTGGGTGTTATAAATAAGATCTTCTCCCACTAGATTTGTTAGTTAAGGATTTTGCTTTTGGAAAAGTTTCTTCACATTGCCCATAAACATCCAATGTTTACTAATGTGTTGAAAAAGGTTTTTGAATTTAATTTTAGAAAACTCATTTTTGTATGCATGTAGTAACAATATTTAAAACACCAATAACAAACAAGCATATAAAAATGAAAAACTAAAATGAAATGAAGACATTCACAAATGCCTCCATCTCCCATGGCTATATCTTCATAGATCCATCTTCTTGGCTTGGTCACCTCTGACTCCATCTTCATGGATTTCCTATTCTATTACAAAAATCCTATGCTTCTTTCACAGCTTACAATTTTTCTAGAAAAGGAAAATAGCAATAAATAATAAATAAGAAGGCTATAAAAATCGGTACGACTCTCCTATTCGCAGGAATGGAGTCGCAGCGCCCTTTACATATGCCTTTAAAAACCAAACCAAAATATAACTACAACACCAATCTCAAACATTAAATATAAAAATTTAAAATTCTTGGTACCATGGGAGATAGCGGACTAAACCTTGCTGCAAAAGGGTTAGATACACAAACATCCACACACATATAATAGAACATATGATTGTCCCTAATTGATTCGCATATTCTATAAACTCTTTATGGAGGAATTAGAATATAAAAATAGCATCACTAGTTCTCTGTCACCTTCGATCGATCACAGGAACTTCAATCGATCGAACGTTCGATCGATTGAACCAAGTTCAATAGATAGAACTTAAGATTTCACAGAGTGATTTAAGAATTTTCAAAATGTTATAAAAAATTAAAGTAAATAATTTTTCAAAACTTTTAAACTATGAAAAAACACCTGGACATAGAAACAGTTTCGATCAATCGAACCAAGATCAATCGATCAAAGAGAATAAACTTCGATCGATCAGAACAAGTTCGATCGCTTGAACTCAGACAGTTTCGATCGATCGAAACACTTTCCATCGATTGAAATTGCCATGCATCCAATGTAATCACATGTTTGTTTTCTATTGCGAAAACACTACAGAAACATATCTGTGATGATGCAGTTTCAAATATAGTCCTAAAATTATCATGTAAATCAAAACTAGTGTTCCGAAAACACATCTATAGATCCAAATAAGTGAGGCTCTGATATCAATTGATGGATTTAGGTTTCAAAAAACATTAAATCATATGCACCGAAAAAAGTAGTTTGAAAACTTTTATTGGTAGCCCAGATCTACTACTCATCAACTCTATAGATGCGTATACAAGAGAGGATAGAATGCAATACCTCAGGTCTTGAACCCAATTCTGATTTCTTCGAATTCTAGTAGCCTCCACTAGATGGTCTTTACTCTTATGACTCCTATGGATGCTCTCGCAGAGATTAGGGTGGTGGGAACCTAAATAGAGAGGGAATAGAAGGTTGGAAAACCCTAAAATAGTTTCTACAGCATTGTGTTAATGAAAATGACGAATAAACAATACTGTATGCAGTTTCCCTATTTATAGATTTCCAAACCGACTTTAAGCCTTCCATCGATCAAACCTTCGATCGATCGAACCTTCAATCAATTGAAACTCTTTCAATCAATTGGTTCATCATACTCATATGCCTCTCCAAGCATTCTAGTGGAGCTAAGAGTAGGACCTCCTAGGTTCTTTATTGTTGGCTCAGACCAGTTATTAATTTCCATGATCAAACTCTTTGATTAGCAAATTAACTAACTAACTAGTTAACATTTACTCCACTATAAACGATAACTGCACTCCAACGCAAAAGAACAAATCCGAAGCGATAACTAGACTTGTATGTTGCACTAATGTCCCTCTACCGTCAGCATTCATAATCATATTCAGGTAGTCAGATAACTGTTACTGTCAACTTGAATGATGATTACATCTTTCATTCCTTGAGTCACATTCACCTTTCATGACTACCAAACATGTTGATAACTACTTATCGATAAGACTGTAGTTCTCAGTAATCAACTTGGTGACATTCTCAAGGGAATCCCTACTTTTTCTCAGAGGGTAGATTCTATCTGGACAATATATGTTCACATGTCATGCCCCGAAATGGCAAAAATAGAGAAAAATGAATTTTCATTTTGGGTCCAAAGGCAGCGACTGGTGAAGTCACATAATTGTCCAAACCACGCAGTACTAAACAACAAAAAGCATAAAGAGATAAAAAAATATATATATATAATTTGGGTTTTGGTTAAAACATTACTTAATGTCAAAAGGAAGTTACTAGCTATTACAAATCAGAGTCTCGAATCAAATAGAACATAACGAAAATACAATATTAAGACAATAAATGCCTGATACAAAAAAGGTATGAAAATAATAAGGATAATTAAATTACTATCTAGGCTAATCCTCAATTGGCATAAAGGTAGTCCTCGGCTTAGTAGTCCTCTCCTGTCTGACCTCCGTCGGGGTAATCCTCCATAGGAACGTCGTCTCCAGCATAGTAGTCCTCACGCGCAGGTCCTTCACCTGTATAATCATAACCAGGGTACGCTGGAACGTAGAAATGTCCAGCGGCATAAAGGCTATCAGCTTAATGAAAGTTGAGTGAGCTAGATACTAACAAGGTATCAATTATTGAAGTTATTATAAGTTATGAACGATAACAATTAAATTCCATTAAGGGAATCTTTTCTTTAATCAAACCGATTATCCAATTACTAGCATCATACTAAATTAAGACCAACAACACATTCTGATAGAAGAATAGACTCAACAGTAGTTCACTTCTAAATATACACCATTGCTCTATGCATCGCTTTTAAGAACATATGTAGTGTCCACCGCATGTCATGGACATTATTTTAGTCCATCCCTGGCTTTTAAGAACATATGCCCAGTTCACCACTGATCGGGAGAGAACAAATCCTAATTACATGCCTTAATTCACAGTTGTTAGTACTTTTTTATCCTATTTTTGTATATTTTTACTTTGTTTTCTATTTTCTGTCAGAATTTGGAGAAAAGTAAGGATTCCAAGCTAAATGGGGTGAAAAAGCAGAAGAAAAGTAGCTGAAAAAACCCGCTCGCGCGACCTCTCAAAATCGCGCTTGCGCGGCCCGCTCGCACGACCTATGTAAAAACCAAATACGTGTATTTTAGTATTCTGAAGACTCCTACATGAACGAAACTGCCTAATTACGTCTGGAAAGCTAAATACAGCAGTTTTAGTGCGAATTGGGTTAGGAAAGCTTCCAAACTTGCTCTAAATCTATAAATACTCAATTATAATTTAATTCTTAGGTTGACAAATATTATACACAAAATATACAACCATACTTCGAGCCATTGAAGAGAGGAAAGTAAGGAGAAGAAGAAAAAGACCAAGGATTCCCATGGCCTCCTCCATCAACCTCTTGCCGTTCATTAATTCTATGGCCAACTACACTCAAGATCTAGGATTTTAATGAAACCCTAGCTAAGTAATAGGGTGTATCTTATGTTTTTATTTTAGTTTTATTATGTATGGATGACAGTTACATGTTCCGAGGATTTTTATAAATAAATCGTGCTTTTATTGATTAAATCGTTACTTTCAAAGTTTACTCTTGTCTTAGATCTATTTTGATGGTAGTGTGCTCAATGATCTATGCTTGCTGTGCTTGTTTAGATTATTTACATGTAATGGTGCTTAAATTGAATTGTGCTATCAAGTATTCGAATAGTCCATGCCTAGATTAGACGGATTATACCACAACCCTAGTTTAGTGTGGGATAATTCGTGCTAACCGAAGATGGATTATGTTGGTGCTTGAACCATAGTTATTTTCTTGACGGAGGAATTGGGCTTATAGCTACAATTTCCCATTAATATCCAACTTAATAAGCTAAAGTAATTCGTAAATACCCTTATTATGAAGCTAGTGGTGGATTTTAAATCCTAGGTTCCTTAAACTTATTATAAAAACAAATATTTAATTGCTTTCATAATTTAGATTTACTTTTATTGTTATTAGTTTAATTCAAATTAAATCCAAAATCCATTTTTCTTAATTAACTAAATTTAGGTTTTAAAAATTAAAGTGCGTAGTATTCAATCTCTGTGGGTTCGACCTTTACTTCCATACTGCAAATCTTTTGAAAGTAAAGCATAAGTTAAGCATACTTTTATATCTTGATTTTGACAAGATCAACCACACTACAGGGATATAACACTTTAAACAACAGTACATCATTCTAATGCCATGACTTAGCGACGTCTACCAGTGATCATGGTCCAACGCAAGTCATAGACACCTTCGTCTGTTTATCGCTTTTAAGAATATATGATTAGATCATCTGGCTATCTTAGGACTACTGGTCCAATTCACTGCAAGTCATAGACACCTTTGTCTGTCTACCACTTTTAAGAACATATGATCAACCAAGACCGGCCCCTGCAAGATTCCCGGATCTTAACAAACCTACTTAAGTTTAACTCTAACATCGATACATGACAGTCTCATGTGGCCTGACTACATTGAATGAAACGAACGATAACTCCATGGGATTCAGAACTATTACATTATCTAATGTCACAACCATTATCCATTATTCTTAACGTCACTATGATCCAACATCGTATTATCTCATTATCATGTCTGTACTACGTGCGGGGGTTTCAGAATAGTATACAAACAACTAAACAGTTATAATATAAACTAAACAGGAATATCAACATTCCCCAACTGCCAATCAATTGGGATAGAGGTCTAATCAATTGGGAAAGAGTCCAATCGATTGGATCACAATTCATGATAATCGATTGCTAACTTTGGCAATCAATTGGGGTATCTACAATGGCAATCGATTATATAAAATAGTAATCGACTGGGATCTTATCTATGGCAATCGATTGGGAAAAGTCCTAATCGATTAGGACTTTGTCTTCTTCATAGTGAAGAATGTCCAACAATATAAATATGAGAAATAATGATCCATGTTCCTTTTCTTCATCTCAACAAGTCCTAACATCAATATTATGCTACCAAGTGGGTTTAGAACTCACCTTAGATGATAACGGTGTGTTTGGATGTATGTATTGAAGTTTTGGTTAGTTTTTTTTTTATTTTGTGTGTAGAGGCTTAGGGCCTGTTTGGCTTTAGTTGGTTTTATGGGCTTCCTGGGGCTTTTTTGGAGTTATGGTTAAGGGGGTGAGTGGGTAATGGTGTGTTGATGTTGGGCTTTGAGAGGTGGTAGTATAGAGGTTGGTTTTGGTGTTGATGTGTTTGGCTTACAAGCCAAACAAGGCTAAAGGAGAGGAGATGTTTGGGATTCCCAAACAGGGCCTTAGTGGAGAGGGAGATAATTTTTTTTGGTGTTGAGAATGAGGGAGAATGGGCTTCTATTTATAGGAAATCCTACATGGGTTTTAATCCCATATAGGTGAAACACAAAGGGGTATGTTTCAACTTGTTCGATCGAGACCGCTGATCTTTCGAAATTCGATCATTGATATTTTTTAATTTGGATGCTTGATTCGTGTGATTCAAAAAGATTTGGACTTGGTTTAATGTCCTCTTTAGATCTGTATGATTGGATCGGAGATTGTTAGAAACTAAAATGGTCATGTTTTCCCCGTCTTTTGTCTTCTGATGTGGACCTTCCAACTTTCAGTTATTGATATCTTTTGAACTGGACGTCTGATTTGTGCGATTCAAGAAGATCTGAGCTCAAATTGATGTGCTCCTTGAATTGGTATTGCTGGATTTCCAATTTCTAAGTTCGAGAAAAATGACTCTTTTGCCCTTGGCCTTGCAATTGAACGGACCGTCATTTCTTCTCTAATTATCCGATTTGACTAATTCAACTTGTAGAATTCCCTATTTTTTTTCTTTATTTTCATGCAGATATGCCTGAGAAGACTTTCGTTGATTCCAGATTGACTACCATTGTAGCACCCTGCCCCGCCCCACCACGCGTCTTGGCGATGCGGTGCTAACTAAAAATAACAAGCGAAAAAGCGGAAGGACTAAACATACTTGTAATGCTCCGAGACCTAGACCCGAAGCTTACTTGAAAAAATTCTCTTTAGAAAAAAAAACGTTTAAACTTTAAAATCATTTAAACTTCAAAGCTCTGAAACATTTAAACTTTGAAACCTCAGAACTTTGATACCATTTTACAACGCCCTGAGTTCTAGACTTCGAGGGTTACTCCGGAAGCATAGAATAGCCTTTTGTAATCTTTGATGGGAAAACAAAATCTTTAAAGACTCACGGATCTGAGTAAAACGATAGCGGAATCATTAAACTAGTCTTTCAAAAAGCTTTGCTTGTCAATTTAAAAGACATTAATAGAAAATCCTTATCGGTTCATCAAATGAACAACAGTGCAGGAGAAAACATACATATCTGATAAGCATTTTATCATACCTCTTCTCAAGCTTTATAATACAACTTTTAAATAGAAACTCAAGTATGGTTTCACATATCGAAAAGTAACACAATGATCTACTTTCTTTTTCTCAAACTTTAGAAACTCTTAAAATAAAAACCCAAGGATTTTAAGAATGTTCTAAAATCAATACAAAGTATCACGATCTCATAATTTCTTCCCCAAATGGGGTCTTCACGAGTAAACTCTACTCTGGGCTTTGCCCTAACTCAAGTCACCTGAAAAAGAGAGTCCATAAGCTATAGAGGCTCATATAGTCATATAACCACACAATAACATTTGTTATATAACATGCGTGAGTGCAATGAATGCCAATGTCATGCATGAAAACCATTTTCATGTCTTTTCAAATACTCACCCTCGATCATCAATATCATTACCCGAACCATGGGCTTCTCATCCACGGAGACATAGCCTTCAACGTGCAGGACTTTGGTCCTTACGAATTACACGGAGGCCTAGCCTTCAATGTTACGAGTTTTCTTGTAGCACATTCCGCAATTCGAGTTTCTAGTGGTAGTCATCTCACACGCCTACCCACAAATCTGGGATTTCTATATTTTTAAAACAAAATCCCTCCTATAGGGTTTTATGCACGGAAGCCTCTAAGGTCTTCCCTTTTCAAAACCTGGAAGTCTCTAAGACCTTCCTTTTCAAAATCTAAAGCCTCTAAGGTATTTCATCCCAAAACCATTTTCGTGATTTTCGTGTTCATGCCTATGCTTATGAAATGTTATTGATTGGGAACAAATAGTTCCTATTTATAATCCTGAAGATACGCTTTGTTAGCCCACTTCTTTTAGTTATTAAGCGTTTTTAATAAGTATTCTATATTTTGTAGGTTTTGGAGCTTTAACTTGAAAATGCACTAAAATTCAATGATTAGTGGCTTTGGAAGACATTATGTGTGATTCCGGTGAAAGTTGGAGCCAGTGGCAGCTCTGGTAAATTACATTTTTGACAATGAAGACTTTGGATTTGAGAAATTTCTCCAGAGATATGAAATGTAGATCTTCCATTTACGAACGCATGGTTATAAAGATCGAGTCAATTCGAGGTCTGAGCAAAAAGTTATCGCAATTCTACGAAAGTCATGCAGAGTAGTGAAAAGTACCTCGCGCGAGTAACCTGTGTAAAAACCAAAAATGTGTATTTCATCAAATTAGAGTACCCAGCAAAGGAAATTTGTGCATACGATGTCCAGAAACGTAAATACGACAGTTTTAGTGCGATCAGGATTAGGAAAACCTCCAAAACTTGCTCCAAATCTATATATGCCTTTTTCTAATTCAAGTTTTGGAGTTACACAACATTATACACATCCTTCAACAACTAAAACTTCAGCCATTGAAGAGGAAGAAGCAAGGAAAAGAAGAAGAAGACCAAGGATTCCCATGGCCTCCTCCATCAACCTTTTGCCAATCTCTGATTATATGGCCGCCTAGATCGAGATCTAGGGTTTCAATGAAACCTAGCCAAGTAATAGGGTGTTATTTATGTTTTTCTTGTAGATTTATTATGTATGAATGATGATTACATGTTTCAAGGATTTTGAATAATAAAATCGTACTTTATAGCCTAAATCATTGCTTTCAAAGTTTATTCTTGTCTTAGATCTATTTTGAATGTGATGTGCTCAATGATCTATATTTGCTGTGCTTGTATGGATTATTTACATGTAATGATGCTTATTTGAATTGCGATATCAAGTAGTCGAATAGTTCATGCCTAGGGAAGACGGAGTGTGTCCCTTAGTTTAGTGTGAGACACTCCATGCCAACCGAAGATGAATTTTGTTGATGCTTGAATCGTAGTTATATTGACAGAGGAATCGGGCTTGTAGCTACGATTCCCGATTATCATTCAACATAATAAGCTAATTGGATGCATAAATACCCTTATTATGAAGCTAGTGGTGGATTTGCAATCCTAGGTTCAATACACATATTTATCAAAATAACTTTTAATTGCTTTTATGGTTAGATTTATTTCTTTAGTTTCTTAGTTTAATTAAAATCAAAATCAAAATTCTATTTTCTTAATTAACTAGGTTTAGGTTTTAAAATTAAAGTGCTATAGTATTTCAATCTCTGTGGGTTCGACCTCTACTTCCACACTACAAATCTTTTAAACTAGAGTATACTTTTCATCTTGATTCTGACAAGATCAGTTATGACATATGTGAGCTCTAAGCATCCAGACATATTCAATATTTCATAAGACATGTGTTATCAAGGCATGCTTTTAAGCCAGTTTAAAACAAAGAGCTGGAATCATCCAAGTAAACACATAAGACAGAACAACTCAAGTAACCACTTAAGGCATAACATCTCAAGTAAACACTTTAAGCATCACAGCTTAAATAAAACACTTAAAGCATCACACCTCAAGTAAACACTTAAAACATTATAGCTCATCAATTCATATAAACATGTAAGTACATTGTTAACATGTTATACAACTTTATTGAGGGTTATACGGAGCTACCGTTCACCGAAGACTGAATAAGTACTCAAAATAGAAACTGAAATTGCTCAATCTGTTACAAATTTTGATATACAGTAATGCATGTATATTAGTGAGGTACAACACCTCTAACCACAAGTACAATTATTATTAAAATAAGTACAACTCTTAAAGCTTAGGGTACAAGGTCCCTTAGCTCATTACTGACTTAAGCACAGGAAAATCGGAGTTTTTACACTGCCCCAGGTCGCTCGTGTGGGACCTCGCTCGCGCGGGTCGCTTGGGCGAATTGATACAGAATGCTCACAGTTTCATTTTAAAATAGTTTTCAAAAATTTAGATAGGTCGCCCGCGCGATTTGCACGCGTGATCACAAACAGAGGTTCCATTGTTGTCTTCTTCGAGCTCTGTTATAAAAATCATTTTACAAACTTAATCAAAACAGGCTTTCCAATTTATGAAATTCTTCATTTTTCCGCGTAGATTTCAAATACGAAATCAAATTTTCATGAATCAAATCATAACACTCGATATTATCAAAAAACCGAATGGTGACAAAACTTCAATTCGACCGTTCATCGCGACTATAATGAATTAGCTTCTAAAATTTGAAACCGAGCCTCGTGGGATTGAGCCCTTTCATTTGATATAAACAAATCGAGTTTTCATTTCAGTTTTTCTGCCCGCTATTTTCGGATCCTTAACGATATATATATATATATATGAAATTCTATATATATATATATCTATATCAACAGTTTATAAAAACTGAATCAAAAATTGAATTATCATGGAAACTACAAGAGAAAGCTTACCCAAATCGAATTACAATGGGATATACAGAGAATTCCAATCAAAGCATTTGAATTCATTTTACTCCTTGAATATATATATATATATATTTGTGTGAGTATCTAAGTACTTATGTGTGTGTGATATGTTTACTAAGAGAGATAGAGATATATAGAGAGGCGGAGAGTTGAGATGAGAGAATGAGAGGTAGGTGGGTCTATATATAGAAATATATTGCTTGCCCACCACTCACACACATTCACGGCACACACACACCCGCACATACTATGCACATTTTTTTTGGGCTCCAAGTAATATTGAGAGATAATCGTGTGTGTTGAGCTCACGTGATGAAACACGCACGCATGTAAAAATTATATTATATAGATTCCAAAAGTGGTTTTTTTTTTGTTTTTTTTACCAACTTAAATTTCTAATTTCCGGTCACTACAACCATGCTTGCATCCTTTGATTCGAAGTATCGTAACTTTAATCAGAGCCTGTTTGTCCACCGATTATCGGAAATCGATGGTTCTGGAGTGTGATGGACCTACGACGATGCTTAAATTGGATCCCAGATTTAAATTTAACCTTCTAAACTCTGATATGTTTACTTCTGCCAAGAATCAGTATTGATTGCTGACTTCTTGGAGAACCGAAAAGCTGAGAATTCCCGTCAATGATCAACGATGCTGATTTGACTCCTGATTCGACTTCCAATGTTCCTGGTTGGACCCCAGCCTTTGTCATCCTTGATTTGCGTGCCCGATGGGCCCTGCCCTGCCATAGTTAGTTCTTTTTTGGGGTTGGGTAAATGGGGTGTTAACATGTATATATATTGACTGTGTTAGAGCATTTCATTTGTGTGTATATAATGACTCTATGTGAGTGTTTGTATTGACTCGCTATATATATATATATATATGTGTGTGTGTGTGTGTGTTTTTATATATTCATTTTTGAGATTCAATTTCTAGTTATCTGATCTAATTTTTTATGCTCCAATTACTTGATTTTACTTGTTTTTGGTACTCGGAACATTTGGAGAATTACATATTTTAGAATGAATGCAGTTTTGTTCACTCCAAAATTGTTCACCTTTTGCTAACCTTCCTTTTTCATTATCTAATGCAGTGTGGTCTAGTACTTTACACCATTAATTAATTCTTAATTAATCCTGGGTCCCATTGTATTAGCCAATGGGAGAAGAGGGTGAGCAAATGTGAGCAATTTTGGGGTGAGCAAAAATGTATTATTTTAGAGTATACTCCATATATTTGTTCTTAAATGGTGTAAGAGTTGGTAAATGGAGATTCCGTACCAACTCCGCCTTGTTGTCATTCCTACTAGGTCATCTCCCTTCTACAAAACTAAGTTGTCCCTTAGGAGTTAGGGCCCAACCAGTTTAAGAAGGAAAAATATATCCACTCAAATTATTCTTTAGAAATATAAAAATTAGTCCTTCCCTAGCCGTTTATTAGGAATTAATCCAATATAAGATCTAGATTAGAAATAGATCCTTGATTATGCATCTTAATTAGAAGATCATTTTGCCCAATTTAAATTTTTTTAATGTCAAAAGTATCCATAGTCACATGGATACTGATATACATATATATATATATATATTCATATATCTATTTAGTTATTGATTTATATGGTATTTGAAGTTAATGACATTAACTGTTAATGGGATAATGTTCCCTTAATTCAAGGAATTTTCTTAATTTGCTCACCATTATCTGTTGGTTAAAATTCAAATCCTTTCATTTATTTTTCAGACTCATTTGGTGGATTGCGATTGTCATTAAAATACAGATCATAATCATTTTTGCGACTGTGTGTATGTATGATTAGATTGTTGGAATTACTAGATAGTAATCTTATTAGGTTGGGAAGTACCTCATATTCAGTGAGAAGTTATTCTTGTCAATAGACTGAGTAATTGATGTTACTAGAATATTTTCGCACACAAAAACTGAGAAATTCTCATTATTTTTCAGAAATTTTTAATAAAAAAACTGAGAAATTTCCACTCTATTGGGGGTTTTTTTATTTAAAAATTTGAGATATCCCACTCTGTTGGAAAATTTCTCATTCAAAAACTGATAAATTCTCATTGTTGGAGTTACTGGATAAAAATTTGATTAGATTAGGAAGTGCATCATATTTAGTGAGAAGTTATTCTTGTCATTGAGTAATTGATATTAGTTGAATATTTTCGCATGTAAAAACTAAGAATTTTCCATTATTTTCTAAAATTTCTAATAAAAAAATTGAGAAATTTCCACTATTGGGGTATTTTTATTTAAAAAATTTGAGAAATTCCCACTCTGTTGGGAAATTTTGCATTAAAAAAAATGATCAATTCTCATTATTTTGTGAAATTTTTATTAAAAAAATTGAGAATTTCTTTCACTGTTGTGAAATTTCCATTCAAAAAACTGAGAAATTTATCACTGTGTATTGAGAATCTTTACATTAGAGTGAAGATTCTCTCGCCCATGTTATGTAGACGATACCCTAACCTGAAGAAAAAAAAAAACAAAGAACTTTTTGTCAAAAACCCCAATTTTGCAAAGAGGAAACATAAGAATGAATGTTTCTTTAACGAAGTCAGTGAGAATTTTATACCAAAATGCTCCAATTTGTGTTTTATTGGCGAAATTGACGTTGATCGCCTCGGAAAGTTGAAGATGCAGATGAGAAGATTTGTGATTCTTTAGTAAAAGGAGATGATTATTATGGGTTTTGAATAAAAAGATTTGAAAAACACTATAATGTATGGATATCTACTGTAGGCGAGCATGAATGAGGGATATTTATGTTTAGCAATACAGGCACACTAATTTTTAAATTCAAATTTAGGAAGAATCTATTTGTGGAAAAGTCTTGACCTTTCAACCACTAATCCAAATGTGTACTTATGGTGACGGTTACCCCTTTACCATTTTAATGATTTTGCGTAAATGAATACGAAGTTAATTTTCTCGTTGAGTGGGCCCGTCTCAAATGGCGAATGGGTCCATACTTATTTCAACCCAAGTTTGTAAAAGTGCGAAAACTCCCTTGTAATAAACTATTTATCTAACACTTTCCCTCTTCTTCTTCATTCTTCTTTTCTTTCTTTTTTTTTTTTAATTTTATTATTATTAATTTTTTTATTTTTTATTTTTTTATTATTATTTTTTTTTATGATAGGGTTAACTACACTTTACTCCCTTGTGGTTTGACTCGATGTCACTTTACTCCTTATGATTTAAAAGTGACCACTTAATCCCCTGTGCTTTCGGGTAAAGTGTCACTATTATAGAAAGTGTTAAGTTGACACTTTACCCCGAAAGCACAGGGGGTTAAAGTGTCATCAGGTCAAGCTATAGGGGGGTAAAGTGTCATCGAACTAAATAACATGAGGATAAATTGTTCACTAATTTTAGCGGTGACACATTACCCAAAATACAGGGAATTAAATGGTCACTTTTAATTTACGGGACTAAACTGGCAACTTCATGTGCCATCATTCATCATGATTAGCCTACTCTCACCACGTGTAAGGTATACTTTTATTTATTTATTTTATTTGCTTTTTTATTTTTTTATTTTGGAAGGATATACTATTATTAGAGGTTTAAAGTGATTTTTTTTTTGTTTTGTGCAATGCATGTGGCCTAAAGCCATAACCATATGCATTGCATCTATGGACAATTGTCATAAAAACGTAGAAACGTACACATTGAAACATGCCAATAGATTGTTTTTGGAATATTTTAAATATTAATACAGCACAATTATAATGTTTGATTTTTAGAATTATAATTGCTGTTACTTTCAAAATATGATATTTTCAATTTTTGAACAGAAGGAAAATTTATTTACCACACAGTAAGAGGCTTTTACATTTTTATGAGTAATGAGGTCTTTTGGTTGAGAATGGGCCTGGCCTATATCTGTGACTTTCAATCACCTAAATGGTCGGTTACTAGGCATCTTTTAAATCTAATTCGAATAAAAAGCTTTCTCCAATTTTTTAAATTTCCAACTTCAACAATAGTGATTTTTTGACCCAAAAGAAGAAAAAAAGAAAAGATTGGCGCATGTCAAAATCAAATTTTATGTTTGGCATACACCTAACTCATTGCTTCTTACACATATAATCAAGTTTTTCCGCTCTAAGTTAACGTGGAGTGTGATATGAATATTACTCATACACTTGAGGCTCGCGCAATACACAAGTTCGTTAAAATTGAAAAATAAATTAGATGTATTTATCATTGATATATTTTGTTTATAATAATTTCTGATGTGGTGTGCGTCAGGTATGCCAGAGTCCATGTGGACTCAAGAGGAGTTGTGATAACTCAACCTGACTTCTATTTTGGGTGATTTGTTAAAATATTTAACAAAAATGTGGGTTTTTACTCTACTCTGATGCAAGAAATAAATACAAATAACGAAAAAAGGGAAATTAAATTGAGATTCAGAATACCTCCACCATCATCATCTTCATTGATTGAATAAGCAGTAATTACAAACGTTCAAAGAATAAACAAACACTCGTATAGAGAACTCACAAATCACTCAAGAACAAAGGCAATATTGTTATGAGGAGCAAAACTAAAGTCTGCTAGCGCAGAAGTGTCGTGTGTGTTAGCCCCTTATAATGTTGCCCCTTATAATGTTGCCCCTTCTGCTCTATTTATAGACTTGAGTACATAACCGTTCATACTAGTGGGATTAGTGGGGTTAGTAGGGTTAGAGGCCCCTGATTTCTAGGGGTATACAGGCTACTGCTCCCACTTTGTCCCATGATCTCCCATGATATGTGTGATGATTCCTCTTTTGCCACGTTCCTCTTCATGTAACTGCTTTCCTTCCCGCTCATCATCTCCTAAAGCACACGTTCTAACCCATGTTCAACTGCCTTAAAGCCTTGTGAACAGACCCTGGTTGACCGATTGGCCTTCCCTGAGTAGCTTGATCCTTGTTGGTTGATGGACCTCGGTTTTATTCTTCGTAGGAAGGCTGCTAGCGTCCATAGACATCGGTCTCTTTTGTCCGATTTTTTCTTACTCACTAGATTGCTTACCAATTATTTCCCAAACCGGATATTACATATTCTTTCTGAGCTCCTTTCGGTCTCTAATGTAGGACCTTCATGGCTGAACATCGGTCTTATTTGACCGATTCTAATACTACCATTGCAACTACTGTGCGACCTTGGCCTTGCTTGTTCAGACCGAGGTATCTCATGAAGATCCAGTATAATCCTATCCTCGGTCTTAACCCCGATATTCACCGACTGGCTGTATGCTCATTACCTGCCACTAGCTCTGATATCGATCTCTACTCTATAATCGGCCTTCCTCCCTGCTCATCTACCTACCTGCTGCTGTGATGACATCATCAAGCCACATAATTGTCATGTGCCTTGGGCAAATCCAAATTAGGGTATAAACAATGCCCCCAAACGTCTTGTCAAACGCTGTGCAATTAGTTTGATGAGACGTTTGAAATTCAAATTTAAATGCCAATTGCAATTGACGGCACAGAACTCCACGTGTCCTTCCCCTTATAGCTCTACCTGCCTCGTTTCCCGGATCGAGGCGTACCCCTTAGGAAACTGTTCCTTAGTCATAATTACCCTTATCTCTTCCTATATAAATCGTATCACTCACCATTCTCTTACATTTTCCTTCTGCCTTTGCAATTTTTAAACTTTTCTTTCTTAAAACTTCCATGGCTTCCTCCTCTGTAACTAGCACTTCTCAAACCGCCGGTGCTACTTCCTCTTCCCTTGCTACCACTGGTACTGCTCTGGCGGCCAAAACTACCGCCACCGCTGTTAAAAAGGCCCTTGAAACCATTCCTAGGCTAATAAATCCTCAGGTATTGATTCTTTTCTCTTCTGGTTCTTCAACAGGCCTTGGTCCTTCTTTTGATTCTTTCCCTCCGTCATCTCTAGACCCCTATTTCCCTTTAGTTGTAGAAGACAACGAATTACTTTACCAGTCCCCTGATTTTGAATGGGGCTCATAGTTTTCCCCTTCCAACCCTGTGAGGAATTGACCTATTCCATCTGCTGACTGGATTTCTTGGGTAGACCGATTGGCGGAGGTGAAAAAGGACCTATGGAGGGCCCTTGACATCTATGATGCCATCAAGCTTAGTCGAGAGAGATTCTTCCTTGATAAACCTCTCTTCTTTTCTTCTCTATTCTTTTGGTCGACTTCGGCTAATGCTTTTTTCTTCCGTTGTGGCCTTATGAGCCCGACCATTCAGGACGTCTATTTTCTTACTGGGTTGTCTGCTCACGGTGAAGAAATTACCCCAAATCTTTCTTCTCCTTTGGAATTTGAACACCCTAGGACCAAAACGGGCAAGAGTCCGCAGTTCATCACTGCCTTCGAGCAATTTATCTTGGCCAGTATGGGACAAGAGGAGGTCACTGACCAAGAACACGTTGCTTTCTTGGTCTACTGGCTGAACCGTTTTGTTTTCTGTTCAGCCTCCTATGGGGTTTCCAAAGAGTATCATCATATTGCCCTAGCCTTGGCCTCGGGCAAGAAGCTTGCTCTTGCCCCGCTCGTTCTTTCCCATCTTTATCGCGGCGTCCTCGAGCTTATTTTTTTCCAATTTCAAAACCTCAGGGGAACCCTTTTGGCTTTTCCAATGTTGGCTCCAATCTTATTTCCCCGAGCAGTGCTTGGTTGATACCTTTGACCCTACCACCCTACCAGAGTATTCCTCGGCCTTTGCTTTCCATTTTGCCAGTTTTGGCCCAAAAGGCCTTTCTTTTCGACCATCTTTTTTCTTTCTTTTACGAACACATGGGCAACCGCTCGCCCCAACAGTTTCTCCCCTTCCACCCTTGGCTTCGATATCTGAACTGGCTTCTCCACAGTCCTAGCCAAGCTCCTGAGGCCGAGCAGGAAGAACACGAAGCCATCTGAGCCAGCTTCTTAGTTGGCCGAGATCTCTTGTACAACCCTGTTTTACCTCAACACAATAACAGGGTGGAATATTATAATACTCCGGCTTTAGCTCGACAGCTTGGGCTAAAGCAACTCATCCCGATTCCCCCTTTTCGAACCTTTAACCATTTCATGTCCGGGTGGTCTCTACTTTCTGATCTGGCCAAGTTCGAGAAGTGCCGATCTTTCAGTAGAATTGCCCGAGCAGGACTGGAGTTTTTCCCTTTCAAAGAGCTTCCTTCAACATCCACCGAGTTTGAAACTTGGTGGTCCAAAATACTATCGGGATTGCATTCCGAACCCCTTTTTTCTGTACTTAAATGTGTTTCTCCTCCTGTCACCGAGAAACCTTCTGGTTCTACTAACTCCTCTTTGGTTCAGGCTGCAGGTCAGAAAAGGAAAGCCCAAGCAACCAAAGGTAAAACCGCCTATCAAGCAGTTCTTGCCTTTGAAAAGTTTTTTAAATTCAAATTTGATCCTAGACAGCTCGAGGTCATGCAGTCCAATATGAAGTGGCACTTGAGGATGCTTGAACAAGAACACAAGGAGAAAATGGCAAGAGCGTATAAAAAGTATCTGCAGACGGCTGATTATTCATCCGTCATTTCTTTCGAACAGTTTCTCAAACCTTTTGAGTGTCGGCCTCCTCCGCTACCCGAGGCCGATTTTGCCATTGCCACGACGATGAATCGGCAATAATCATCAACGATGGAACCTTGGGAAAAGTCACTTATACCGGGCTATATGATTTGGGAATGGCCGATCACTCGTCGGCCATCTGGTTTGTAGAAACTGGGGCACCAGTTTTAGGTATTTCCTTCTTTATGTTTCTCTCTGCCTTCCACTTCTCTAACTGATTTTATTTGTAATTCTTGTTTAGAGGCCCTTCCAAGAGAAACTCCCACCGGTGTGACCGATATAGAGTCGGACGAAGATGTCCTTCTCTCAACTCGTCAACACCAAAATGTAACCACAGCCACCCTCAAATCGGGCAAGGTATCGATTTTCCTTTCGATTTATTACTATTATTTCTTTCCATAAATGGGCATGAGGCTGATCTCTCTCTAACCTGGAACAGGGGGTCAGTAGTGGTGCTTCCAAGAAGACCGGATAAGCGACAATGAAGCCTCCATCTTCTCGGGCACATATGCCGCCTCCTCCCATGTCTCCTCTCAAGCCTCCTGCTTCATCCTCATCCCCAGCTGCCCCAGCCGATGCCGCTCCACAGATGACCTACGAGCAGTTAATGGCCGAGTTTCAACGATTGAGAGGACTGGATGAAACCAGGCAGGCCACCCTTAAGGGTGCAACCGCTGTCCTGACGCCGAGCACCGACGAAGCTGTCACCGATGACTCCTCTGAGAAAACTGGGGATGAGGGGCCTTTGGGGTCAGATTACCACGATCCCATTGACCTGGGTGACTTCGGGATTCCTATTGGCGCAGACATTTCAGTCGACAAGGATGTTACCGAGGAGCCTCCATCTACCGATTTCTCTCAGATAAAGACATCTGCTTCTCCACCTGGACTAGTGAAAGACCCGGCCATTCCACCAGTCCCATTGATCGTATCATTTACTAGCTCCCCTCCTGTTCAGGTAACTTGGCTTCTTTCTTTGTTATTTCCTAAATGCTTTTTTCCCCGCCTTTATGCTTATTGAATTCTTCCTTGTAGGTTTTCAGTTCTCTCCCCATTCCCGATTTCACCTCGGTCTCATCGGTCGAGGCTTTCTTCGCTCTTTTGAACCCCGAGAAGCTCCTTCAGACCAAACCTGTGGTTGTTCAGGCTAGCGTTGCTCCTTCTGCTGCCGAGTATCAGAGGGCTGAGGAGTGGTTTAGGACTACGGTCGAACGCAAACTTTCCCAACTTCCAAACTTTGATGAATTCCATTCGGCTATGGGTCTGCTGCTTTCCCGTTTGGATATAACTGATGAGATAAAGACCCATCTCAGGGATTTGCAAGTGAGACTCCCAGATTATCTAAATAGGCATCGTGCCGCCACCAAAAGAGTGTCCGAGATTGAAGAAAAATCGAGCATGCGCAAAGCACACGTTGATAATCTGGGGGTCTGCAAGCAATAGTATGAAGCTTCCAAGGCCATGAAGGAGCGTCTTTTGCTGGAAAAGGCCAGGCTTGAGACCGAGTTGACCAAAATCAACGCAGACCTGAAGAACACTAATGCTGGCCTTGCTCTATCCGAGAAAGCCATCTTTGATGTCGGGCGTACTGCGCAGGAGTATGTGGAGGCCCTGACGGGGACGGCCACTGAGGCGAGTAAGTGGCAGGCCGATAAGGAGAACACCGAGAGGGAGCTTGAGTATCTGAATCAGGCTTGGGAGGAATTAAGGCTTAAGTTTGCCAAGCAGTAAATGAATATATGCATATCTTTTTTTTTTTTGGTAGCCGTTTGCTCAAGCTACGGCCATATCTTGTAAACTTCCATTGATATCAATGAAACATTTTTTTATTTTTACTCAATCTAATTTTGCGATCTCCCAAAGTGATGGCACATACTGCTTTAGATATTTTCCGTTTATCGGTCTTGCATGCATTTCACCATCTAGATCCATTAGCCGATATGCTCCCCTTGTTATGACTGACATTACCTGATAGGGTCCTTTCCACTTAGCCGACCATTTTCCATATCGGTCATCTTTTTCTCCCAATGGCAATACAGTTTTCCAAACAAGATCTCCTTCGCCAAAACACTTGTGTTTGACCCTTTTGTTGTATGCCCGAGTTACTCTGTTCTTTTGTGCCTTAATGCAGTCCAAAGCTTTAAGACGGACGTCATCGAGCTCTTCCAACTCGGTCAACATTGCTTCAGTGTATTCGGCTAATTCAAGACCGAGTTGAAATGCTCGCCTTACTGACCGGACAGTGACTTCCATAGGCAGCATTGTGTCATGACCATAGGTAAGCATGAATGGCGTAATGTTTGTGGCTGACCTCTTTGATATCCTATATGCCCATAACGCCTCAGACAATAATTCATGCCATATCCTAGGATTACCTTCCACCATCTTCTCTATTATCCCTTTGATTATTTTGTTTGACGACTCAGCCTGTCCGTTTCCTTGGGAAAAATACGGAGTTGAATTAAGGATTTTCATACCTCGGCTTTCAGCAAATGCCTTAACTTTTTCTCCCGTGAAGACCGATCTTTGATCTGCTGTAATCATTTTTGGAAGCCCGAATCGGTGAATTATGTGTTCATTAATGAATTTGATTACATATTCTTGATTCACCGATTTGGCTGGTACTGCCTCCACCCAGTTCATAAAATAATCAGTTGCCACCACTATGAAGCAGTGTTGACCTGAGGATGGTGGGTGTATTTTCCCAATTAGGTCCATGGCCCAGCCTCGAAATGGCCATGGTCTTATAATCGTCTGCATGTCGGTAGCTGATACCCGCTGTATTGGTCCGTGTTTTTGGCATGCTTGACATCCTTTGGCATAGTCAATACAGTCTTTTAGCATACTCGGCCAATAATAATTGTATCTTCTGAGAAGCCATTTCATCTTGTACCCGCCTGGTATGCTCCGTAGATACTTTCGTGTGCCTTGGCCATCACTTTCATGACCTCGAGCTTGTCCAAGCATCTCAGTAAAACTTCGTCCTTAAGGCTTTTCTTAAATAATTTTCCATCAAGTAAAACATAATTGACCGAAGATAACTTTGTTTTCCTATCGGCGATACCGCTTGGGTGCAAGAGGCATCTGATTATCGGGACTCTCTAGTCCTGACCGTCCATGACTACCGAGAACGCATCTTCCGCCATTTCTCGTTGTCTTACCGGTGGTAAGATTCTTCTTTGTAATCTTATCAATTTTTCGTTATCATTAACTTCCAATTTGGTTCCTGATATGACTTGTGCTAAATTGTCGGCCTCAGAATTATAGGCTCGAGCAACGTGTTGAACTCTAACGTCATCGAATTCCTGTAGTAATTGGAGAGTAATCGAGTTGAAAGGTAGTAACTCCCAACTCTTGCACCTGAACTCACCACTGAGCTGGCTAATGATAAGGTTTGAGTCACCGATAATGTGAATTGCTGATATATCCAGCTCGTCCATTATTTCCAAGCCGATGATTAATGCTTCATATTCCGCTTGATTACTAGAACACTCAAATTCTAGTTTGAATGAGAAAACGGTCTTTCATTTTCTTGATGATATCACGATTATTCCTGCCCCTACTCCGTCAACATTTCTTGATCCATCAAGTATCAACATCCAAGGGGACAAAGAAATTGTTGATAATAAAGTGGAATCAATTGCTTCATTTAATTCTGGGCCAACATCCAAACAAGGGTGATCAGCCAAGAAATCGGCGAGGGCTTGTCCCTTCATCGATCTTTGTGGAACGAATTGAAATGTGAACTCCATCATAGCGAGAGTCCACTTTCCTATACATCCACGCATTATCGGTCTTGATAGCATGTATTTAATGACATCGGTTTGGCAAATCAAATAAACCAAAACAAGAAGCATATATATACCCTTAATTTTTGTGAAGCAAAATATAAGGCTAAACATAATTTTTCTATCGGCGTGTATCTATGCTCGACAGAAGTAAGAACTCTACTCAGGTAATACACTGCCTGTTCCTTCTCCCATTCGTTGTCCTATGCATGCTATCGATTCATCTGAGGCCGATAAATATAGTTTTAACGGCCTCTTCCTCCTTGGAGGCATGATCACTGGTGGTTCAGATAAATACTGTTTGATAGCTTCAAAGGCCTTTTGATGCTGATTCTCCCACTTGAACTCTTCCTCGGCCTTCAATTTGAGTAATGGGGACCAAACATGTGTCCATCCTGCGCAGTTTGAGATGAACCGTCGCAGAAAGTTGATTTGCCCGAGCAGTCTTTGGAGTTCTTTCTTGTTTTTGGGGGGTTCTGTTGACTGAATGGACCGGACCTTGTTGTTATCGATCTCAATGCCTCTTTGGTGCACCAGGAAACCAAGAAAGTTCCCCGCTGATACTCCAAAAGCACACTTCAATGGGTTCATCTTAAGCCCATGGATCCTTATTCTTTCAAAAGATCTTCTTAAATCGGCCAAATGCGTCTCCTGCATGGCCGATTTTATGACAACATCATTAATGTAAACTTCCATGATTTTTCCAATCATGTCATGGAAGATCGCGTTCATGGCTCGCTGATATGTTGCTCCAGCATTTTTTAACCCGAACGGCATAACTACCCATTCAAATGTTCCAATTACACTAGAACATCTGAATACAGTCTTGGGGACGTCTTCTTCGGCTATATAGATCTGGTTATATCCTGAATGCCCATCCATGAAAGATAAAATTTTATGCTTGGCCGCGATGTCAATGAGCTGATCGGCCATCGATATTGGGTATTCGTCTTTAGGGGTTGCCATGTTCAGATTTCTAAAGTCTATACAGACCCTTATCTTACCGTTTTTCTTGACTACCGGTATAATATTGGAAATCCAATCGACGTACCTGGTTGTTCTGATAAAGCCGGCCTTCAGCAGCCATTCGATTTCTTCTTTAACTTTAAGAATAACCTCAGGGGACATTCTCCGGGGCAATTGTTTGAATGGCCTATACCCTTCCTTAATCGGTAATTTGTGTTCCACGAGTTCCCTTGCCAATCCAGGCATTTCATGGTAGTCCCAGGCAAAGCAATCTTTAAATTCTCTAAGTAGAGATATCAACGATGCTGGGAAATCGGGTTCAAGTAACTGATTTATGAAAGTGGGTTGGTATTCGCCGCTTGCCCCCAAATCAACCTCGAGGAGAGGATCTTGTGCATCGGCTTTTAGGTCGTTGAGCTTCGCCAGGGCCGATGATAACTCCTCTAGCTCTATACACTCTTCTGTCATTTCTCCCTGGAAATCTTTACTAATATCGACGATGTCAGCCACTGATATCTGTGCTTGCCTGTCTGCCAGGAAAGCCTGCACTCTAGTAACACTGGCCTGCACGGCCAGTGCCCTTCTATGCTTCACTAATGATAGGTTCTGGTCCATTAGGGATACTAAGTTCTGCATCATTGTTGATCAGCGTTATCACGATTGATGGCCGATCGAGTTATTTGTACACCTGGATCAATTGATTCCTTTGATCCTTCACCATGGTGGCCGATCTTGGCCTATCGTTTTTATCTGTTCCAATGAATTTGATAGGGCTGATATCGTCTTCATACAAAATGGCCTCAGAGCAATGTGCTCTGGCAACGAAAGGCTTGTGATCCGCCCAGACCACTTCCACCTCGTCACCATTCCAGAAAATCAGGAACTGATGCAAAGTTGAAAGGATGCACCAGCTGGTATGGATCCAGTCTCTACCGAGCAAGGCATTATATGAGGCTCCAGAATCCACGACAAAGAAAGCTGTCATGGTGGTCTTCCTTCCCATTGTAAGTTCTACTGGGAGGATCCCTTTCGTCTTCGCTAGTGTCCCTGTGAACCCACAGACTATGAGCTCAGTTGGGATTAATTCTTTCTCGTCACGTTATAACTTTAACAACATAATGGACATCAGGATGTTCACCGCAGCTCCATTATCAATCAGCTCCCTCGAATAAAGCACTCCATCAATAGCCGCGTTGATGTATAACGGCCTCAGATGTTGCGACATTCCTTCTGTAAGCTTCTCAAAGACTACTTTAGCTGGTTTCTTACCTTTTTCATCTTCGGTCTTTGGTCTGATTACCGATACCTTTGGCTTCTCTGTTTTTAATTCCTGGTTGACAAATTTTGGAGTTGATGGACTCTTGTCCTCAAGTACATCGCCATCCATCTTGCATTCGTGGTTGGGCTTCGCTCCGAAAGACATCGGCAATATGTACACCATATTCACCAAGAAATCTTTTGGAATACTTCCAAACTGGATGTATTTGTCCAATGATTGTTCGTCATTCTCATCAATATCGGCCATGTCTAAGTCCGATTCGTTCACCTCTGGAACTGATGGTATCTCAGGTTTTCGAAGTTTTGTATCACGATTATCTACCTCAATTTCCCCCTTTTCTTTATGGCTTAGGATCGCCCTTGGCATCATGTCCTTTTGTTGATCTGCCCGCTTCTTTTCCAAGTAGTATCTAGCCTCCCAGTCCCGTGCTGACTGCCTCAGCCTCTACATTCTTCGTTTTTGCATCTTGCTAAAGTTTGCATGCTCTGGGAAGTTTGGGTGCTCAAACCTTTTCTAGCAGTTTACTTCGGTCTATGGTGGAACGATCATCCGTGGGGATCGGTCTTGGCGTTGGTACGTTTTCTTTCTCACGTCCCTGTTTTCCTGCCTTGGTCCATCACAAAAATTCTCCTGCTCCTAAAAATTGAGCTTCTACTGGTACTCTTGGTTTGGATACATGAGGCAACTTTGAATCGGCCTTCTCGGACTTGGTGGCCGAGATGCCTTTTCCCTCTTTGGCTCGGGAGGTTTGATTACCTTACCCTTGCATTTAGGGCATAGCCCTTGTTTGATCAAATCAACCATCCATTGTAGAGTTGGGACCTTACTCTCCTCTTGATCGGCCACGTCCGACACCATACTAGAGGCCAATCTTGACTTAGCCCTTTGATTTACTCTCGTGCTTGTCTCAGCAACTTCAGCTTCTTTTAGGCTGATCTTTTCTCTTGGCCTGCGCAAGATGGTAAAATCAGGAGCCACCATGTTTGCCCCCACTATCTCTGAAAATGGATTGCTATCAACTCCCATTATTTCCTTCTATTTTTCAGCAAACTTTAGATTCCCCTTATCGATCATATCCTGCAAGACATTTCGGAACACCAGGCAATTGTTAGTGGTATGACGCCAAGAGTTATGCCACTTGCAGTACTCTTTTCCTTTCAGCTCATTAGCCGAAGGTAATTTCACGTCGTGTGGAAGCCGAATTTGCCTATCGGCCATCATACAATCAAAAATCTGGTCAGCCATAGCAATGTTAAATGAATATTGCTTGTCGGCCTCAAAAGGCTGTTTTATGACCGAGGACAACTGCGCATCAGTTGGTTTAGGCAACTGCTGGCATAGATACGGCCTTTTTGATACAATCTCGGCCACGTCCACTTCGGTACTGATTTTGCATTCTGTAGCATGAATGTCATAATTGGGATCCCTGTAATAGGTTCCTTTGGATGGATTTTTCCTTTCTTGTTCTTCCTCGAGCATGCGCTCATATCGGGCAGCTCGAGTTGCTAATTCAAATAGATCGCGGAAACCCATGCCCTCAAACTTTTTCCTTAGTTCGAAGATAAGTTCCCCAAGGGCCATATTGACAAATTCTTCTTCGGGTAACATGACCCTGCAACGATGCTTAGCCTGTTTGAACCTGGCAATGCATTCTTCAGCTGATTCACTTGGCAGTTGATACAGCCTAGTCAAATCGGTCATAGAAACTTCGGGCTCAGTTCGATAAAATTACGCATGAAACGCTTCCTCCATTTGGTTCCATGTGTGGAATGAGTTCGAAGGTAAGTTGACGTACCAACTAAAAGCTACCCCGGTCAAGGAATTAGGGAATAGCTTTAGTAGCATATCTCCTCGGTGACTCACCTCTCCGCTCTGAAGTAGGAATCGACCGATGTGTTCCACGGTCGATTGGTATCCCTCGCCAGAAAATGTTGTGAAATTGGGCACCTTATATCCTCGGGGAAAAGGCACTCTTTTAATGACATCGGTATGTGGCCTCCGATAAACGGGCCTTTGGGTTCTGCGGAGTAGGCCGCCAAAGTCTTGGGGAATGACCTCGGCGATCTGCTCTTGATTAACCTAGCTGTTTGGACAGGGGGCCCCCTACCCATTTCGGTCTCATGTTCTGGGAAGATTCTATCATTCCCCATGTGCTCGTCCTCGGTGACCGGGTTATCTCCGAACAACGGATTGATTCTTCCCCACTGACGATCTGAATCTTTCCCGTTTAGACCGATCAATGGTTCCCTGATGGGGGTGTTTTGTCGGATCACAACCCGGGATGGGTTTCCGGTCTCCCCTAAGATTTCCTTACCCTCCCTCTTTGGTGGGGTAATGTATTTTTCGGTCCGGGAGGCAGAAGGGGCATTTTGACTTGCCCCCAACCCAACCTGAGACAGGGAGGTTGGTGGGATATTTGGCTGTGCAAGGTCACTCGCTTGGTGTTCCTTCCACTCCCTCATCTCACGGAACATTTCCCTCACTTGGGTAAAAGTCTGATCCTTCCTAATGGACATCTCAGCCAAGCGTTAGCTGAACATTTCCATCAAGTGGTTGCTCATGTTTAATAAGTCTGCCTGACTGGCTAATGAGCTGATGACCGGTTCCAAGACGGGTTCTATGACCGGTTCTATGACGGGTTCTAAGACAGGTTCACGTGAGCCTATCTCCTGGGAAATCCCCTTAGATCGTGTTCCCTTTCCTGCCATTTGACACTGTCCCATCGGGCGTGCCAAAAATTGTTTACAATAATTTCTGATGTGGTATGCGTCGGGTGTGCCAGAGTCCGTGTGGACTCAAGAGGAGTTGTGATAACTCAATCTGACTTCTATTTTGGGCGATTTGTTAAAATATTTAACAAAAATGTGGGTTTTCACTCTACTTTGATGCAAGTAAGTAAATACAAATAATGAAAAAAGGGAAATTAAATTGAGATTCAGAATACCTCCACTATCATCATCTTCATTGATTGAATAAGCAGTAATTACAAATGTTCAAAGAATAAACTAACACTTGTATAGAGAACTCACAAATCACTCAAGAACAAAGGCAATATTGTTATGAGGAGAAAACTAATGTCTGCTAGCGCAGAAGTGGCGTGTGTGTTAGCCCCTTAAAATGTTGCCCCTTCTGCTCTATTTATAGACTTGAGTACATAACCGTTCATACTAGTGGGATTAGTGGAGTTATTGGGGTTAGTGGCCCCTGATTTCTAGGGGTATACAGGTTACTGCTCCCACTTTGTCCCATGATCTCCCATGATCTGTGTGATGATTCCTCTTTTGCCACGTTCCTCTTCATGTAACTGCTTTCCTTCCAGCTCATCATCTCCTAAAGCACATGTTCTAACCCATGTTCAACTGCCTTAAATCCTTGTGAACAGACCCTGGTTGACCGATTGGCCTTCCCTGAGTAGCTTGATCCTTGTTGGTTGATGGACCTCGATCTTATTCTCCGTAGGAAGGCTGCTAGCGTCCATCGACATCGGTCTCTTTTGTCCGATATTTTCTTACTCACTAGATTGCTTACCATTTATTTCCCAAACCCGATATTACATCTTCTTTCTGAGCTCCTTTGGTCTCTAATGTAGGACCTTCATGGCTGAACATCGCTCTTATTTGACCGATTCTAATACTACCATTGCAACTACCATGCGACCTTGGCCTTGCTTGTTCAGACCGAGGTATCTCATGAAGATCCAGTATCATCCTATCCTCGGTCTTAACCCCGATATTCACCGACTGGCTGTATGCTCACTACCTGCCACTAGCTCTGATATCGGTCTCTCCTATGTATTCGGCCTTCCTCCCTGCTCATCTACCAACTTGCTGCTGTGATGACGTCATCAAGCCACGTGATTGTCATGTGCCTTGGGCAAATCCAAATTAGGGTGTGAACACATTTATAGTTTTGTGACTTGAAAAAAATTAAATCAAACAATACTAAATCTTAAAAAAAATTAAATCAAACAACATTAAATCCTAAATATATTGAATATGTACTACTAACCAAATAAAGTTGTAAACGTAAAAGCTTCAATAATCCTGGATGGAAGCAAATATTTTTTCTTTTATTTCTTTTTTCCTTTTTTTTTTCGTTTCCAATCTTTCTTTAGTGTTTTCACTTCTGTTTGTTTTAGAATTTCTCTCCTTATATATATGTTTGCCACAATTTAATGTATGAACTATGCACAACATAATACAACTACATATAAACTTTTATACAATAAAGTTGAGAGTAATGTTATTTAAAAGTAATAACTTATTTTAATATCATGACACATGATATTTTGAAAAACCTTATCATCTTTTGTCTTCTTTTTTTTTTTAATTACATGTAAGCTTTATACAATAAAGTTGAAAGTGTTGTTTAAAAGTAATAACTTAGTTTTAACATTATAACACATGATATTTTGATAAAAACTAATCAATTTTGTTCTTTGATTTTTCTTTTTATGGGAATGATATGAAATTGTATGAAATTATAAATTTCAAAAACAAAAGAATTAAATTTATTAAATCTATGTATTTCATATATATTATGTGTATGATAGAATTGTGTGTGTGTGTGTGTGTGCATGAATTAATTTTATAGGAATGAATATGAAATAAAATATGAATGTAGATGTATTAGTAATTGTAAATTACAATTTGTCTTTCAATTTTGCAAAGTATTTCTTATACATGTATTATTATTATTATTATTATTATTATTATTATTATTATTATTATTATTATTATGAAATGATATGAAATTGTTGCAAAGTGTATTTCTTATTATTATTATTATTATTATTATTATTATTATTATTATTATTATTATTATTATGAGTTAAATTTATAAAATCTATTATATTTAATTATATATTTATGATGACTATTAAATGATATGAAGTTTAATTGAAAAAACAAACGAATGTATGTGTGTGAATTAAATTTATAAGTATGTGTGTCTGATAAAATATGATTTAGATGTATTAGTAATTGTAAATTAAATTTTGTCTTTTAACTTTGCAAAGTATTTCTTATATATGCATTCTGATTATTATTATATGTTTATTATGAGTATGAAATGATACGAAATTGTAAGAAATTATAAATCTATAATACAAATTAATTAAAATTATTTTGTGTAAATTATATGTGTGTAAAAGCCATGTTTGGGAAAAATAAAAACAAAAATCAAAAATCAAAGCACAAAATCAATTTTCCAAACAAGGGACAAAAATTGTTGACTTTTGATCCATTATATGTGTGTAAATGCTTGTTTGGGAAAAACAAAAACAAAAAAAATAAAAACAAAGCACAAAATCGGTTTGCCAAACAAGGTAGCCGATATTGTTGACTTCTGACCCATAGGTCTAGTGCATTATTTGGGAAAAAGTGGGAACAAACAAGACAAACAAAGGCCACAACTAATTTCCAAACAAATCCAATTATTTTTTGAGTGCCTTGCTTGGGATAAAAAAAAAATACAAACACAAGTAAAGGCAAAATTCGGTTTGCCAAACAAGGCATAGTGTCTCAATGTATTAGTAAGAAGCAAACAATTGAAAGAATTTCAAATAAGGACAATTGAAATTGAAAATCACTCTAAGCCTTGTTTATATAATAAAATAATAACTAGGAAGGCGGCCCGTGCAATGCATGGGCGTTGGATTTTGTTGAAAAAATATAATGTATATATATATATGTATATATACATATATTTTAATGTAGACAAGAAAGAGAAATAAGTTTTACTAATTCTTAAAATGATGTTAGAAAAATATGGTTTAACAACAACTATATTAATTGATGTTAACTTACAATTTAATGCGTTTTTCTTTAATGTATAGATAATAAATATATATATATGTATATATACATACATACATCTATACAAAAAGGGTAATATAAAAAAGATAAAAGGGTAATTTGGTAATTCATTTTAACAAAAGAGTAATTTACAAAAGGCTTAAGGGTAATTTGATTATTCAATTTGTAATTGTACATACTTTAACCTTTTAGGCTCTTTTCTTTAACGTATAGATAAAATATATATATATACACGGCAAGGCTCTAGAGTGAACAAGATAGAATGAACAGACCAAGTGAACATTTTTTTTTTGCTTGAAAAAACCCGCGGGTTGCCCCGCTGACCCGCGCACGCCCCACTGACCTGCGGGTTTTTTCAAGCAAAAAAATTGTTCACTAGTATGCTCACTCTACCTTATTCACTTTAGAGTCTGACCGTATATATATATATATGCACACATACACGCACGCACACTCGTATATACAAAAGGGTAATTTATGAAAGATAAAAGGGTAATTTGGTAATTTGATTTAACAAATTAGTAATTTGTAAAAGGTCTAAGGGTAATTAGATTATTCAATATATATATCGTAATATAATAAAAGGGTTTTTGGCAATTCAATTTAACAAACGAGAATTTATAATTGTAAACACTTTAAACTTTAAGCTATTTTCTTTAAGGCATAGAAACAAAGGGCAATTTGCATAAGGCATAAGAGTAATTTGGCTATGCAATTTATAATTATACACAGTTTCATTCAATTTTGGTATATAATATATTCGATATATATATAATATAATAAAACAATATATGTATATATATATATACATACAAGGGTAGTTTACCAAAGGAAAAAAAGGGTAATTTGATAATTCAAATTATAATTGTACACACTTTAAATACATAAATAATAATAATAATAATATTAATAATAATAATAATACAAAAAAATTATAATATGTATATATACATATACATATACATATATATATACATAAAAGGGTAATTTACAAAAAAAACAAAAGAGTAATTTGGTAATTCAGTTTAACAAATGGGTAATTTGGTTATTCAATTTATAATTATACACACTTTAAACTTTGACAAAATGGTACTTTACAAAAGACAAAATGGTAATTTTAGTAATATAATAAAATAACATATGTATTGGGTAATTTGGTAATAACATAATTTTAGTAATATATACACACAAAGGTAATTACAAAAGGCAAAAGGGCAATTTGATCATTCTATTTAACAAAGGGTAATTTGGTAATTCGATGTCTAATTGAACACACTTTAAGCACATAAATAATAATAATAATAAATTATAATATGTATGCATACACACACACACACATACACATATCCGAAAAGATAATTTATAAAAGTAACTTAAGGCTAGTTTGGTAATTATATGATTCCTTAAAAGTTGTCTTAAGGCTCAAACAAGCCTTGCCAAACAAGCATTAAATTTCAAAAGTAATCTAACACTTGTTTTAGAAAAGTGACCGAAGGCTTGTTTGGTAATTTAAAGATTCCTTAAAAAGTTGCCTTAAGGCTCAAACAAGCCTTGCCAAACAAGCATTAATTTATAAAAGTTATCTAAAGCTTGTTTGGTAATTCAAAGAAACAGTACAAAAAGCACAAACAAATATTAGTGCTTTGTTTGGGAAAACCAAAAAAAGAAAAACAAAACCAAACAAGGCATAGCCCAATTCGGGTTGTGTTATGCCTTGTTTGTGTTAGTGGTTTATTTGAAAAAATCCAAAAAAAAAAAAAAAAAAAAAAAAAACAAAACAAAACAAGTTAGTGACTTGTTTGGGAAGAACGAAAACCATACAAACTACAAAGCCAAAAAGTGGTTGTGCCAAAGAAGGCACAACCTACAATTTTTTGACTTTTAGGTGTTTTGATCCAAATTGTAAATATTTGTAAGGGTAAATTACACAAACCTCCCCTGAGGTTTGCCTTAATTACACGGACCTCCCCCTAGTTGCAGAAATTACACGGACCTCCCTCGAGGTTTGTAATTAGGTAACAAAACGCCCCCTCCCCTAATGGTCCGTTAGTTTTTTTTACATTAGCCTCCCCTGAAAATTAGAATTAGCCCCCCTAATATTATAAAATTGTATACTAAGCCTCATTTCTCTTATATTTTTGTGCTAATTATAAAATCTCTCCTCCCTCATATGTTTTTGGGTTAATTTTTTTAGCATTAATTTATATCATCTGCACAAAATACATATAAATAGGTCCAAAATTTTTTTTCCCCGAACAAACCTCTGTCAACCCCCTATATTAATTTTCTAGAACCGCCCTTGCCCCTATGCTTCAAAAGTGACGAAAATTGATGAAAATTCTAAAATTGGTTAAAAATATAAACACTTAACTCCTTTTGTGATGTTAATTTTGGGATTAACGCTCTTTGAGTGAAATCATAACAGTTCTATTTTAGTCCACAATCACAGGAGGTTAAGTGTCCACTTTTGAAGCATAGGAGTAGGGGCGGATCTAGAAAAGTATTACAGGGGGGATTGATAGAGGTTTGTTCGGGGGAAAAAAATTTTTTGGACCTATTTATATGTATTCTGTGTATATTTTGTGTAGATAATATAAATTCATGCTAAAAAAATTAACCCAAAATATAAGAGAGAGGAGGGATTTTATAATTAGCACAAAAATATAAGAGAAATGGGGCTTAGTATGACAATTTTATAATATTAGGGGGCTAATTGTAATTTTTAAGGGAGGCTAATGTAAAAAAACTAACGGACCGTTAGGGGAGGGGGCATTTTGTTACCTAATTACAAACCTCGAGGGAGATTCGTGTAATTTCTGCAACTAGGGGGGAGGTCCGTGTAATTAAGGCAAACCTCAGGGGAGGTTTGTGTAATTTACCCTATTTGTAATTATTGCTTGAAAAGTTGATTGAATTATCACTTGTAGATTAAATAATTTTAAAAGTTGAATCAAATTATAAATATCTGTAATTATTGGTTGAAAAGTTGATTGAATCATCATTTCTAGAATAATTTAATTTTAAAAGTTAACCTAATAATAATAAGGGTTGTTTTGTAGGTGAAATGACCAACCTACCCTCACAAAAGGACAAAAACTCAAAGTAATCATTAAAGGAAAAATGGGACAAAAGATAAAAGTAAGGGTAAAACCGTCATTTCAAACAAATCAAGAAATACCAAAATTGGACAAAATTTAAATTGAAACCACTCTAAGCCTCTTTTATAGTATAGTGTAGATATAAAAATATATAAATATATAAAATAGTATATATATATACAGAAGCCTACTAATGAGGGATCCCTTATTTTAATAAAGTGAGGACTTCTGTTGTGGGCGTTGGATCGTTATTTAAATCGGGGCACGCCAGTGAAATGACAAAAGGACCCTTAATGAAAACACGATCCAACGCCCGAGAACAGAAATCCTCACTTTATTAAAATGAGGGATCCCTAATTCTATATATCTCATTTCATTCATTTGTTAGTTTGTGCTTTGATTCTTCAATTGTTCAGTTGTGATTGTTTTTATGATTTTGTAACCGATTTTTACGGACCAACGCCCCGAACCCCTGTTTTTCAAAGGGTCATTTAGATTTTAGTCCTTTATTGTAGCCATTTCTAGAAATTGATCTATTCTATAAGTCAACTTAGAAGTTAGTCCCTCGTCTATTTTGAGGACCAAAATACCCCTACTCCCATAAATCAGGATTTTGAAATTCAAAACCCAGATTTGTTATATATATATATATATCTATAGAGAGAGAGAGAGAGAGAGAGAGAGAGAGAGAGAGAGAAATACTCCCACTTCCATAAATCATGGTTTTGAAATTCAAAACCCAGATATATATATATATATAGAGAGAGAGAGAGAAAAAATTAACAGAGAAAAATTATGCAAGAGAGAGAAAGAAAAGTGAGAAATTCCTCACTTTAAAGTACATCACAGACCATAAGTGAGAAAATTCCTGTTGCAACCAATATTTACACATTGCTAAATTAAGGAATTTTTTTATCACTTCTATCCATAATGATAAATTCCTAACTTTAAAAAACATCAGTGGTGATAAATTCTCAATATTTTTTTACAATTCTATAACAAAAATCTATACAAAAGTGGTGAAAAATTCTCACTATTTTTACATTTTTGTAACATAATCTTTATGAAGTGGTGAAAATTTTTGACCATTTTTACATTTCTGTAACAAAATCTTTCCAAAATGGTGAGAAATTCTCACGATTTTTACATTTCTGTTATAAAATCTTTAAAATAGTGGTGAGAAATTCTGACTATTTTTACATTTCTCTAACAAAATCTTTCTAAAGTGGTGAGAAATTCTCACTATATTTACATTTCTGTTACAAAATCTTTAAAGCAGTGGTGAGAAAACATATTTCCGAGAAGAGTTATTTAAGAATGATCTTCAACATTGATTTAAGATTCGAGAACTAAATTTAAAAATAGAACACTAAACAAAAAGGACTTCAAAAAAAAAAATCCAATATACCAAAGTACCATTTCCGCCTCACACTGACCCCACCATGTTTTACTTCCAATTCCTGATTGGCCTCGCTATCGTCATCTTTGTCTTTATAAATCAACGCTTTTCTCGAAATGGGTCTCTTTGAACACAAGTTCGTCTCTGACAAATAAAATGAGACACTGTTAATCATCACTTTCTCCATCATTATTCCATGAGGTTGTATTTCAGAAAAGTAGATATTGTTAATCATCACTTTCTCCACCTTGTTCCATGAGGTTGTATTTCACAAACCTTTCTGGGTTTTTAGTGAGAGAAAGTTTAGAGAGAGTTGTTGGGGGGTTACTCTTTCTGCACAGAGAGAGAGAGAGAGAGAGAGAGAGAGAGAGAGAGAGAGAGAGAGAAACGGATCTTAATGTAATTGGGTTTCAAATTGAAATCCCTAATTTTAAGGTGATGGTATATACACAGATATGTATATATCTAATGAAGGGTAATTTTGGCCATAAAAAATACAGATATTTGGGGAAAATGACTAATTTCTATGTTTTCTTAATACTTAAGGATGAATTTAAGGGTTTAAAAAGTCAAAGTGAATAACTATATGTTGACTAAAATTTGAGGGACCAAAACGTATATTTCTATTTTTTAAATGGCCCTATCATCCAATCTCACTTAAGCTCCCCAACTTCTAAGGAACTGCTCTGTATATATGTGGACATATCTATTTTGAGACAGAGGGGCAGTTGCCCCCTCAATTTTGGATAGGTAATATTATATGTTTGGTCAATGATGCTACCATTAAAAAAATCAATTTTTATTTTTCAAAATTTCATATTCATCATAGATCTTATTGAAAGATCAACTCCATGAGTCCAAAATTATAAATTTTGTGGAGAATTGAGTTGTAGGAGAAAAAAAAAATTAGAAGGGCATTTTAATATTTTTTTTTAGGAAGCGTGATCCATGAACAACATGAGTAACAGCTAGCAAAAGATATTGGTAAAAATGGCCTTCCAATCCAAGATGACCAAAAAGAAAAGGATGTTACGAAATTTCAACAAATTCTTTTTGGAGAAAATTGGTGAAAAAAGCATTAGGACAAGCGAATTTGGAATTAAGGACACATACTAAAATAACTTGGTCTAAGGTCTTAAGAACATTTTTGGACAAATATACCCTCATCTTCATCATCCAACCTTACTATCAATCCCTAGCCACCATTACCACCACCCAAGCCTAACCTCCGACCACCACCACTTCCACCTTCGGCGACCACCACTATTACTTTTAGTGACCACCACCCATCATTCCACCTACAATTCGTGACTCTTCTTGGAAAAATGACTGAAATCATCAAAGAAAATTAGAAAAATCTACCACAAAATCACTGAAAACTTATTATCAACAACAAATTTTGAGAAAATCAGACAAGTTTGAAGCCCTAATTTGTCACCTTTTTTCGTCTTCTCAAGCTTGAAGCCCTAGTTTCATCATAGCAGTCGAGATTTCTTTGAACAACTCTAAAAAAAAACTCAGTCTCTCACATTCATTCATCATTCTTAACTCATTGTTCTCTAAGAAAATGAAGTGAAATTTCACTTAACTGATTTGACTATAATAAGAAAAATTGCTCTGATGATAACATCTTAAGAGAAATTTCACTTAAGACTTTGACATCCTACCAAGCCTAGGCTTACAAGGCTAGTCACTGAAAAAGGAAAAAAAAAAAAAAGAACTTACTTGGAAGGTGGTGGTGGCTCATGGTGGTGCATGAGAATGGTGGTCAAATGTAATTTCTATGAACTGTTCTCTAAGAAAATAAAGTGAAATTTCACTTAACTGATTTGACTATAATAAGAGAAATTTCTCTTAAAATTATCTTAAGAGAAATTTCTTTTATGACTTTGACATCCTACCAAGCCTAGGCTTACAAGGCCAATCACCAAAAATGGGAAAAGAGAAATTACTTGGAAGGTGGTGGTGGCTCGCAATGGTGCACGAGAGTGGTGGTCAAATGTAATTTCTATGACTTTGAATATCAAATGTAAAAATCAAAACAACACAAAATAATGAATTATATTGCCAACAAAATTAGATCCAGATCTGTTTTTGGCCGTGGTGATGGTGATGGTGATGGCAGCCAATAGTGGTGGTGGCTATGGTGTTGGTGGCTGTGGTGATCTAGATTTGTTTTGGTGATGGTGGTCGACGGTGGTGGCGGTGGTGGTGGCAATGGTATTGGTGGCCATGGAAGAGAGATATGAGATTTGCTATGGTGTAGCTGCAAGTATTTTTCTAGGGGTAATTTTGTCTCTTAGGGGACTTTAGGAGAGAAATTTAAAATTTTAGGGGACTTTAGGAGGGAAAGTTTTTTAGAGAGTGTCCTTGTGTGATTTGTTGTTTATGACTTGCCATTTAATCCAAATTGCCTCAATCTTAGGGACCTTAGACCAAGCCTCTCTTTTTTCTTTTTTCTTTTTTTAGAATTATACGGTTTAGTCCCTCAGAGTTTAGTCAACATTCATTTAGTCACTTTGACTTTTTAAACTCTTGAATTCATCCTTAATCACTAAGATAACATAGGAATTAGTCCCTTCCTCAATTTTTTTGCATATATTTTGGACAATTATAACCTTATTGATGATAGTTATACGGTTTGTTTTATTTATTTTTCAGTAGTTTCACATTGTAACCGACCCCTTGTATTTAGGGGATGATGAAATCGTGCTTCATGAAATCATGAACTTTCCTGTAAATGAGGATAAGTGGATTGATTTTACTTTCCTTTTGAAAAATTTCAATTATGAGCTGATTTATTGGTTTGAAATATTGTATTATGTATGTATATTATACGTATATTATTTCATTACGATTTTGAGTGCGTAATATTCATGGATTTATGAACATACGATTCATGTTGTCAATCATCGATGAGAATTTTCTATAGAAATTTCTACAAATTAAAGTGTCGTTCATATTCAATAGGTGAGGAATTTCATATTTGTCGTCAGATACCTTATCATTTATGAGTTTGGGATACTCAATATGGAAGAGTTTGAATAGAACGTTATTTCATTGAAATTTGTATCTTAATTTTTATTTGGTGATTATTTTAGGTGTTTTTATTTGTTTTTGATTTTACATGTTGATTAATAGGATTGAAAATACTTCTCATGTTTCGACACATTGGTGAGTAAGGGATAGTCAAATTCAAGTGTCGTTTATGTTCATGAGGAGGTTTTGTATATGAGATATGGATAGTCAAATTTTGTTGTTATGTTCATACGGTGGTCAAATTCAATTACATCCGTGGAAGACAATACTCGTTTTGTTGATTTAGTATCCTTTGTTGCTGGGAGATGGCCTAATATTAACCAAGATGAAGGGTGTGTTTGATAACTCAATTCAGTGGTGAAAATGAAAATTTTCAGCACTTAATTTTTTTCAGTGCGTTTGATGTTTTACCACTTAATTGAAAAAATAGCCAAAAATCCACTAATAACGTTAAGTGAAAATTTTCTACTGAAAATAATCACTGAATGCAGTCTATTTTTATTTTTGAAACACTGTTTTCAGTATTACAAATACAAATCACTTAAAATTTTCAGTACTTAAATTCAGCACGTAATTTTCAGTTTTATCAAACACACCCAAAGTCACTTTATCATATCGGATTCATGGATATAATTGTATGATGGAGTGCGATGAGGATATCCAGAAGTTGGTTGTTTTGTGCAAGCAAATGAGTGTATATAGGGTTGATCTTTACATCACAGTTATGGAGACAGATAATGACTTAACAAAAGATGATAGAGAAGTACTCCCAATTCGAAGTGGTACTTTACGGGTGCTCGATGAACCCGATAGCGAGCCGATATTTTATAACCACCCCTGCCAAATTTTGATGGGTTCAGGGTGGAGTAGTATTATTCAAGTTGTGGGCCAGAAGTTTGAAGGTGGACCAGTGGAATTCCGAAAGGCGCTTTGTAAGTTCCAATAGAAGTTGGATTCCAGTTCAAATTTTTGAAGAATGGTAAACGAGTTATGGTTGTTTGTAAGTACGAGATGAGAAGGGTGTAAATGGTGCATTCATGCTTCTAGGGAGTATGTAAATGGTTTCTTTTACATACGTAGATTTAGTAAGATTCATACTTGTGGTGCTGCTGTTAGGAACTCTAAACACCCGCGTGTAACATCGAAATTGGTTGGTGACCTGATTGAAGAAACTGTTCGCCGTGATCCATTGTTCCAGCCGATAAAAGTAATTGGTGAGATTAAAGATAGATATGGTCTGGACATCAAGTATCACCATGGTTGGTTTGGTGTAGAAAATGCAAGGAGGTGTTTATATGGTGATCATTCTTAATATTTTGATGAGCTAAGATGGTACTTTGAATAGACTAAAAGGGTTAATCCTGGCAGTCATTTGGTTTTGGATGTGGATGAAACATTAAGAAGGTTTAAGCGTTGTTTTATTTCCTTTGATACTTGTATAAAGGGTTTCAAGTATATTAGACCTATGATATTTCTAGACGGTACATTCCTTAAAGGAGGACATAAAGGTACAATGTTAGGTGTGACTTGCAAAACATCTAATCAAGGTTAGTACATTATCTTTCACTTTAAGTCCGGAGAATATCATTATTAAAATACCTATTGTATGGTGTGTAATTATTCATTATGGTGACAAATTCTGTAGAGGATGTGAAATTTTACACCTAGATTTTAGACTTATTGTGCTCGTGAGTAATTTGGGTCCCCATGATTTTTTTGTGTGAAATTTTGGTTCTATGATTATATACGACACATTTTTACACCTAGGCTTTAAACTTAGTGTAGTCATGAGTAATTTGGGTCCCCACTTTTCTGGTGAGAAATTTTTTAACTTTAAGATTAAATCAGTGTGTAGTTTTGGTGCAGTGTTTGTAAATGAAATAGATTTGTTAGGAAATAATTTTTGCTTACTAAGTAATTTATAGTAGATTGTTGCTAATTTTGATAGGACAAATCTATATTATAGAAATATGTGATTTTCTTAATATTTTCATTTATCTTATTATCTCCCCTTTTTTTCATTACAGTGGTGTTTAATCTCGCATTTGCCGTCGTGGGATCTGAGGATAAGGAAAATTGGTCCTGGTTTTTAAAAGAGCTGAGGTCGATATTGTATCCTTTTTGACAGATTACTTTTATTTTTGATAGGCATCCGAGCATAATTGATGAAATAAAGGACATTTTCCCAAATGATTTTCACGAATTTTGCTTGTTTCATTTGAAGTACAACTTCATGGACAAGCTTCGTGGGCTTAATTCGGGGTTTCGTAATCGGCTTGTATATATGATGTATGAGTGTGCATATGCTCCGGATTTTGAGTAATATCCCTGTTCATCATTGGTGTAATGCATTTTTCTGTGGTCAGCGTTACGGTGAGATGTCTTCTAGCTTGGCTGAATCATGGAATTAGATGATAGATGAGGCACGTCATATGCCTATAACTAGCATGATTGAAAGCATTCAGATTAAAACTATGAAGGATATGTCTAAAATGAGAATGCAGAGTCAAAAGTGGGATGGTTTGTTATGTCCGGAGATGCAAGATCATTTACAGAATGCGTTGGATGTTGGGAGGACTTAGAGAATTAGTTCTGCGAGTGAGCACTTGTATGAGGTTCATTGCAAACCGTCTATGGTTGTCAATCTTGCTCAGCGGACATATTCTTGTGGTAATTGGCAACATCATGGGTTCCCTTGCGAACATGCAGTTGCCGTTATTAATTCTAGTGGTGTGCATACTGGTAGAGCTTTACTTGATTATATTGAGCCTTACTTCTTTAAAGAATACTATGAATTATCCTTATCCGATGCAATCAATCCCATTGTTACGTTTGGTAGGATTGATATCGTTGACAATGCTCTTGCAATATTACCACTAGTAACAAAGAAGCAACCTGGAGAAAAAGAGGGACCCATCCAGGGGTGAGTTTTTGCATGCAGTTATGTCACACCCCAACCCGCCCACACAGTTTAGGACGTTTAACAACGATGATTACCCAAAACCAAACAAGTATTATCATATAAAAGAACTTCATTAGATCAAACCAATTCTAAGGGTAAAATGGTCCTTTTACACTATGGTCAAATTTCAGACCAATAGATAGCCCAAAAACAATCTTTCGAAAATGTTTTTCAAGTCAAAACCACAAAATAAGCTCATTTGGCAAAATGCACTAGTGTGGTCGACCAAACTGCACTCTTTAAAATTGTGCGGTCGACCAGACTACACCCTTTAAAAATGTGTGGTCGACTAGAAATCTCTGCTACAGAATTTTGGCCTTAAAACTCTGCATAACCTTTATATACAAAACCAAAACATGTCCAAGTCACTTAGAAACACTTTTAAAACATATAGTTTGCTATCAAAACCCATCCAAACATCAAATGAGTTGCTAATGATTTCTAAATAATTACAAGTTCATTCAACATCAAAATCCATGGAAATTCATTTGAAAGAACAAACTTGCATTTCCTCATTAATCCTTGACTCAACATGAGTCCAAATACTCAAAACACAACCTAAACTCAATGGAAATGCACCCAACATACTACGAAGTTCCAAACAACATCCTAAAGCATTAAAAGTTGGTTTTTTAACATTTTACAACTTATAAAAGAAGTTTTCAAATCAAAATACAACTTGTTCTCCCAACAAAACCAACAACCATAAAAACATAAGTTCCAACCTCACTAAGGCTAACATGATTACATGTCACACCCCAACCCACCCCGGTGGATTAGGACATGTGTAACAAGAGTAACCGCACCCAAAACACACACTAATTGGAAAGAAAATGTGGAGAAACCACTCTAAAGAACCCCACTATGACAAAACAGACCCAAGGGTAAAATGGTCATCAATAAAGTATATCAAAAGATAGATTTATGAGTCCCGATTCCAACGCAAAAAACGGCGCGCAAATCCGAATTTTCTAGAAAGAGTTATGCACGTTTCCGTAAAAGCGGACATGCTGTGAAAAATATCAAGCGGATCGATCCCTTCATACGACCCTGATCGATCCATTTATATGAGCCACAAGCAGAATGTCCCCGATAAAGGCCGGATCGATCCCTTCACAAACGCGGATCGATCCGCGCCCTGCAGAACAGGTTTTGCTGCTAAGTTTTTGCTGTCAAACAAGTTCCCAACTTACCAAAACACCACCAATTCACATGGAAACCTTATAAAACTTTGGGAAAACATTTCCAACACTCTCCCAAACATTTTTAATCTCAAGTTAAGCATGAATCACACATTCACATTCATCATTTGATCAAATCCACTAAGAACTCATTTCATTTGAACTACAACGAACTTTTAAACTTTGAAACTCAATTCTCATTCAAAATTCATGAAACTTGTTGGGAATCAACTCAAGGTTGTAACTAGCATTGTAAACACTAAGGAAGCATGTTTAAGATACTAAGACACTAGGGACACATCCGGACTTGCCGAGATGGTCAAATCCATTACTTTCACCACACTTGAGCAAAACAAGAGATATTACACATTAGTTCCCAAATTCACTTTTAACTACCAAAACACAAGTTTTAGGATCCTAACTTTTTTTTTCCACAACCCAAATATGAACATTAACATAAAAGAAACCATAATTAAACCATTTAGAAGTTCAAAAGAAGTTCTCAAGCATGAGGCTCAAATCTCCCCCATCTCTCCCATTGCGCGTCATTTCCTCTCCGAATATGGCTCCGAACCTGCGGTGGTTGTTATGTACCACAACAGAAATAGGAAAACGATTTTCTTAAGCATTACGCTTAGTGAGAATTCTAAACATGATTGTATGTTTAACACGTGCAATGCTAAAAATAACACATAAGCATAAACGTAATCGCCGAGTCACCGGTTATATGGTTCATTCAAACCCGAAGACCTCCCTTGGTCCCGTGGTCACTTCTATTCCTTGGACTTCCGTATTTATCGGATTCTTCCTCTTCACCACCCTTATTACTCCCAACAATGAACTATTTCCCCGGTGCTCATTGACTACCACATAGACATATAAGCACATAAACATATATTCATGTATCAACATATGGTTTTCATAGAATTGACATAGAATTCACAATTTAACAACAAAATAGCCTCTAGCATGAGTAGTTATTCCTAACATAACCCAAGCCTTGAACCCATTAAACACAATCACTTAGTTTGTATAGAAAACTCACCTTAAGCAAGATTATATCCAAATTCAAGTTATAGAAGTGCTGAATTTCACCAATTAGAGCTCAATTCCTACACCACAATGAATCCTACAAGAATTCGGTAGACGACGTCTCACCGTCAAATATGAGATACCAAAATCCGACAATTAAAACGTAAATTAAGGGTATAGAAACGTTCGTCTCACCTCCACGAGTCCGAAAACGGCTTCGGTTCACGAATCCGACGAACAGCGGCGACGAAGCGGCGTAAAAACGGTGTCGGCGTCTCGTCTCCGTCTTCTCTCCCGGGCTCTCTTTTGTTTTTCTTTTGATTTTTTGCTGTAAATGAGAGACTCTTATTCCCTCTTGATACATACACACACATGCAAGTGTGTGGTGTCATTATTTTGCCTTTTTCCCATATACACCCTCGGAATTTCTTAAGTTCTTAAGAAATTTCTTGTTATGAACTCCCCCAAACATTCCATTAACTACCCAATTACTTAATGAGTGTTCTTCTAAGTTCTGTATGGGTCCCAACGTGGGTCCTACATACTTTGTGAAATTGCTATCGCACCTACTAATTTTAATTCTTTTTCATTTATACCCTTATAACACCAAATGCTACACATAAATCAACATGTAATATGAAAGCATATAAGCAAATATTCAAGTAGTCACATTAAATGCATTTAATCATTTAAAATGCAAATTACCAATTTACCCTTCGCTGGGTTCCATTTCAATACCTGTCCCACCTCACTGGGGACTTTTCCGACTAGTGTCCCTCTCTGAACACTTTTTACATGGGTGAGTCAAAGCCTCCCCTTAATCCATTTTATACACTAATTATATTAATTAATGTATATTAACACAGTAATTAACCCGTTCTCTGGGTAGGAGTGTTACATTACAAGTCTATGAACATATAAACAAAACGACCCGTCGCTCGGATTCCGGATCACTTCCTTTTCCCTTCAAGATCCGTACTTGCGGTGGTTATTCAATAACCATATAGAAAACAGTTTTGTTTTAAGCTTACGCTTAGTGAATACCTTAACCGTGCAATTGGAGTATGAAATACGGCATATGCAATATTCAAACAACAAAATGATAAGACTAGTCGCCGGTATGTCAAGTAACTAATCACCATCGCAATGGACCCAAGATTTTGGGCCTTTTTTTGCTTCAACGTCGCATATAGCGAAAGCACACACTCTCACATGACCATATTCAAATCGTTGTGGTCGTCACCACCGTCCCCTATTTCTTGAGGAATATCATCCCTTTAATACGGGATAAATAACGGTGATCATCACTTGACATCCATTGACCCATATAAGCACATAAGCAAACCATCATATCAACATGACATTTTCAATAAATTTGACATGTTAGGCTCAAATTAACACATGCTCTTTTACTAATTCAAGAATTAAGCAATCTACCATAATCGATATCGCATAAGCGTCATTCATCACCCAATTTAGGATTAGATTACTCACCTCATGAATTACTCAGATTAAAGCCTACCCCGAATCCCTTGTTAGTTTTAGCTCTGGTTATCTCTGGTGTTAATCCTACATGTAAATATCACGTATATGTATCGTCACCTCAAGAAGGGTTGCGAAAAAACATTTTCGAAACTGAAAAAAAAGGTATAGAAATGATCCTCTCTCTTCCACGATTCCGAATACGGCTTCGGTTTGCGAAACGGTGCACTGACGGTGAGAGAACGACGACGAAATGACGAAGTCGACGGAGCTTCTTCTAATGGCTGAGTTCTTCTTCTGTAACTCTTTTTCTTGTTATTAACAATGGAGGATATGATTCATTAAAAGTGGTGTCAACCTCTTGAGGCTCATAGCCAAAATTTGGTTTTAATATGCTTACACCCCCAACATCCTTAAAGCTCTATTATGAAATCCCCTGAACAATTATATTAACTACCTAAATATCTAAGATGGTATATGTCTATGTCACATAGGGATCCCAAATGTAGTCCCACATATTTTGTAAAGTTGCTAGTTAACCTACCAGTTATGAATCTGGTTCCAATTCGCTCTCACACTGGTACCCAAAATTAGTACCTTAAAAGATCATAACTAGCAATAAAATATTAAGGCAACTAAAGAAATATTCATTTAATCACTTAAATGCAATTTATCTAATTTGGACCTACCGTGGGTCCCACTTCATATCTGTCCAACTGTGCCCTTTTCAGAACACTTATCACGTCGTGGTAACTGAGACTTACCCAAATTATCACATGCTATTAATTATGCTAATTAACGCATGCAAAGTAAATATTATCTCATTTCTCCGGGTACGGGTCTTACAAGTTAGGTGTGGTCGGTGTGTTAAAAAAGGACGTCACAACAGGAAGTCATATAGAGAAGTCATTAGTAAGTGATATTTATACATCTTTTGAAATTGCTAATAAATTGTAGGGTTTGTGTTTTCAAATAGATTGTTTTTATTCTTAGTTTAAAATTCTCTACAATTTTGTTGTGTATTGGATAGTAATTAAGAAATTTATGATTCTAATAAATGGATAATAGTTTCCTTCAAGTATGTTTTTATGGTTTATGTTTATGTTGTAAATTTCATGTAACGACCCACCTCCCCATCTAGCAACAATATTGTCCGCTTTGGGCCTAAACACAAAGAACTTCCCAGGAGGTCACCCATCCCTGGTACTACTCTGGCAGCAACACGCTTAACTGTGGAGTTCTTTCATGTTTAGCTCCCTCACGGTTTTGAAAGGCCTTGTTGCATATAGAGGGGCAATTAATCCTGATAAACTAGTCCAAGAACTTCACCCCCAAGCGATGTGGGACAAACCCTAACACCTAACCTCACCTCATCCATCTTGGCCTCCAGCCTCAGGAGTTTGACGATCAAGAGCCAATACTCCTGAGGTAGGAAGGCCAAGACAGATGAGGTGAGGTCAAGTGTGGGGGCTTGTCCTACATCGCCTAGGGTGAAGTTCCTGGATTAGTTTTATAAGGATTAATCGCCTCTCTATATGAAATAATGCCTTTTAAAACCGTGAGAGAGCTAAACACGAAAGAACTCCACAGTTAAGCGTTCTGCTGGCAGAGCAATACTAGGGATGCGTGACTCCCTGGGAAGTTCTTTTGTGTTTAGGCCCAAAGCTAGACGGGGAGGTGGGTCATTACAAATGGTATCAAAGCGGAAACCCATCCAAAAGTGTAGGACAGGTCCCACATGAGGACGTGTGAGCCTTTAGGAGGGTGGATTGTGACGATCTAAAGCCAATAGTCTTGAGGCAAGGAAGGCCAAGACGGATGAGGTGAGGTCAAGTGTGGGGGCTTATCCCATATTGCCTGGAGTGAAGTTTCTGAACTAGTTTATAAGGATTAATCGTCCCTCTATATGTAACAAGGCCTTTTAAAATCGTGAGGGTGGATTGTGACGATCTAAAGCCAACAATCTTGAGGCAAGGAAGGCCAAGACAGATGAGGTGAGGTCATGTGTGGGGCCTTGTCCCACATCGCTTGGAGTGAAGTTTCTAGACTAGTTTATAAGGATTAATCGCCCCTCTATATGCAACAAGGCCTTTTAAAATCGTGAGGGAGCTAAACACAGAATAACTCAATAGTTAAGTGTACTACTGCTAGAGTAGTACTAGGGATAGGTGACCCCTTGGGAAGTTCTTTGTGTTTAGACCCAAAGCAGACAATATTGTTGCTAGACAGGGAGGTGGGTTGTTACATTTCTTAAATTTTATATATTTGTAGGAAATGATTTTAAGTGTCTCATACACTCCTACTCAGCTTCTCACTCGTGTGGTGAAAGATTTATTACACACTGACATTCTTGAATACACCAAATTGAATCGGACTCTGGATTCAAATATTTTTGTATATTGGGTATAGGACATAAACTAGGTTCAAATTTTAAAATATTCCTAATGTGAAAAAATATTGGTATGGTTTATGTCTGTGTGTGAAATTTCACTGATTTTGGATGTTTGTATTTAATCATTTTAAATGTCTCATACAGATATATACATTTTTATCAATTTGGTTTTGAGAGATATATTACTTAGTGACACTATTGAATACACTATAATAGAGTGAGAAAATTTTTATAAGTATTGTATGTATGAATATTTTAGATGTGGTGTATGTTACGCAACTAAAAATGCAAAAATTATAACAAAACAATTATATTATTGCTGACATATTTTGTAGCATTGAAAAGACCTTGATATAAGCGTAGTCTTTATATAGTGTAGTTCAAGAATTTTGGGTGTATTAGAACCAACAAACCGAAAATTTGCAAAATACTACATAGTGGTCACCCAAAAATAACAGTTTTTGTCACCCAAAACATATTACACAACCTGAAACTAATTTAACTTAACCCCCAGTATCAGTCATTCTAAATAAAGTGTCATATTCTAATTAATTTTCTTCATTGATTGGCTGATCATCTTTGAGTGCGATTTCTCTAGCTGCCAAAAAATCTTTGTAGCCTTGTGATGTCCACGATTGACCACCTGTGTTAAGCAAGACATTTACTAATCCAACCCTAGCTTCTAGTGCATTGCACTTGACTTTCTCCGGAATATGCTGGAAGTACTTTGCAATCATGTCGCATATTATAACTCCACAGTCCAGGGACACAGGGACCTGTTCTTGGGAGTCTATGACATCCACCATGGTCATTTCAATTACATGTCCATCTTCCCCAACCCTCTCCTCCGGATGTGCATTGTAGTAATGCTCTGACACGTAGTTTTTCTGTAATTCATTGTAATTGTCAAAAGTGTTTCTTAAGGTTGTTAAGTAATGTTATTTGATACTTCTTTTGTAAATTACCATATCATGAAGGCCTTGGATGTATGGGTCCTTTGTTGTAGAAATTCTTTACCTTAGCAAGTTGTAGTTCTTCCGTTCATGTAGTTGTGTGTCGATTACTGCAAGTGTCCAATGTTGTGCTCTACTCTTGTATGCCTTTGAGAGAAGACGAAATTGGTTGTACCTGAATATCCCATTTTCATTTCCGATATGAGGATCGACAAGTTTTTCTAGTGAATCCTTGCCACCATTACGCAACCATGACTGTGTGATTTACAAAAATATTTAGATATGAATCTTTATAAAGTTATAACTATCAGAATGATTGTTAAATGAGTTGGGAATTAACAGGCATAAAATATGGAAAATATATGAATGTGCAGGATTGTCTGTGGATGCCCCATAAAAAGCTCCACGGGATTGGCGTATCATAATAGAGGCAGTGAAGCAGTCGACCACATGCACCAGTTAAACAACAGATTTATATCAGGTTTTGTCTTGTTGATGTGTTGTTGCTGTCATGTTCACTTTTCCCTCACCGTGTGTATGAGGTTATTTTACTTTTTATTGTTTGGTGTAAATTGTAAAGTTGATAATCTATTATGGATATTCGGGACAATTTACTCACACAGATGTTATCGAACATCAACATCTATTGCTTAAATTCATAACATTGTTTATGTGATTAATCTAACATGAAGTGCTACTGACATATTCATTACTTATTGTCGACTGGCTTCTTGATAGGATTGCTCCAACACAGCATCAAATAGATCATTGTATTCAGTTGTCTTCTCGTCTAGATTATCCTTGAGCCTTTCTACCTCTTTTTCCAAGCTTGTTGTAATGATATCGAAGAATGCATTATCTTTAACTAGGCTCTTTATCACCGATTTTGGATCGAAGTTATCAGTTTCCTTTGCCTCAAAGAATGACCGTCCTGTTCCGTTACTGGGAGGAGAAGGACCAACTGTTGCATTATTGTTAGCATCCGTATGTGATGGAGTTTTGAGCTCACTATCTTTGAACGTGAGATGCTTTGCAACCCTGCCTAAAGTTGGTGGTGATCCCTTCCATCCCCTATTGGTGGTTGTTTCTGGATTGTAGAATAGGTGAGCTTTCCATATGTTGTCCAACATGGTTTGTGTGGACTCTTTGACAACAGACTGTGGTGTTGATTGATCTTGTAATTCCTATTCAAAAGGATATACACTCAGTTGTTCAACTTATGAACCAGCATTACTGATCCTTTTTGGTGCCACGGTTTCCACGTGTTCATCAGTTATTGTTTTATCAGCTTCAGATGAGAGCTCATGCACTTCGAATATCTCAGTTTGTGAATTTGCCCCCTTTTCGAATGTTGAAATTTCTATGATATTGTGATCATCTCCTTGCTCAGTGATTACTGTGATCGTCTCTTTGCTGTCCACTACAACATCTCTCTGCTTGTGTGAATTTACCCTCTTTTCGGATGTCTAAATTTCAATGAAATTTTGATCTCTCCTTTGTGAGAGATTTCTGGGATTGTCTCTTCACTGTCCGCTACAATATCTCTCTCTTTGTGTGATCTTGCCCACTTTCCGGATGCCAAAATTTCAGTGATATTTCTATCATTTCCTTGGTGAGGGATTATCGGGACTGTCTCTTCACTGTCCGCTATAATCTCGTTCTCTACATCCATATCACTTGAACCTCCTCCGTTTTCCCTATCACTGATTGTGGGTGTTTTGATACCCTCCTCTTGGTTTGATTTGTATGGTGGCACACTCAATGATCGATCTTCAATCCTCTTAACATATGGCTCGTAAATAAATGTCTCAAACAAGGTGTCTACCATATAACTTGTGTGTATGTAAATGTTAGTCACTTATTAATCAACCTTTGTGAGTAAATTGTCATTTCACGTGTAATGGTATTTTTTGTGGTGTGAATGTTATGAGCATGTATACGATTGAATCCAAATGATATTCATTACCTATTATCTTTTGGATTTGTAATTATTCATTTAAGTTGACATTGCGTACAATACATATGAGTAATTTGTTATTGTCATTGATGCTAGTAAGAAAGTATATGTTAACTTTTTTTACTCAACACTGAATTTATTAGTTGTATTGAATTTGGTTTTGCTGATACTGGTACGTGGATGTTACTGTTGGGAATTTAACATGCGGAACCAAATTCCCCCAAATAAACACATACACAGGAGCAGTAATTAAACATGCACACCAAAGAAAAGACACACAGATTTCTACGTGGTTCGGCCAAACACCTGCCTACGTCCACATCTGAGAGATCCATTCTTCATTATTGAGTAAAACATGGTACAAGTTATATGAATTAAATCCCATAAACCAAATACAAAACCCTTGTACTCTCCCCACTCAATACCCCAAAGAACCTGACACAATTAATCACTGTAACATAGAGAAATCACAGAGATAAAGAAATACTCATCCCTACCTCACATTCCTATAACGCTGTGAACACCCCTCATAGAAAACCCCAATGATTAATCTCTCTCACCCTAGACCATGCACCCCCATGAGGGGAGACCCCCAACTTGGTACACCAAGGGCTCTCCTAAATTCCTATACAACATCCATATATATAGAGTTTGAAACCCATTACTTATTGGACAAGTAATACAACTCTATCATAAAGGAAACCAAATCACAATAGGAATCTAGCCAAATCACAATCCCTAAATTAATGGGATTATCCCACATGTGATATAATCCCAACAATCACCCCCTTTATCACTTGTGGGGAAACTGTCCAATCAATTTATCACACATGATCAGCACCCCCTCAACTGGAGCACCTACAAAGCTGACGACTTTGTAACCGTTTTCCATTGACCGTCTTCCGTACCAGCGTGCACACCCCGAATCAATATGGTCTCAACACCTCCGATTCGTCAAATCGCGGCCAATACATGTGCAGCTACCCCGAGTTGATTATACCCATTAACTCTACCAGAGAAGAGCCTCGACCTCTCATTCTCCCAAAGCAGGATTTCCCCTCACCATCGTCTGAACCGTGAACAGACCATCTACGCACTCACTTATATAAGAATTTTTCATCGAGGAACCATCCACATTTCTCTCAACGCTGTGTGTGATTTCAGCAACAATATTAGATTCCTCCGCAACTTTGGGATCAATATCACACCCCCCAAATAGCGAACATGCTCCAAAAATATTTGATCAACGTTCCTACGTGCAGTATCCTAACAATGACCTCTGTCGGATAATTGCGCCTGTGTCTGCCCCCGCCTTCTTGGAACCCATCAAATTATTTTCTCCATAAGCATATACTTACCGTACCCGGAATCTAACAACCCAAGAGAAATGCCCGTATGAATGGAATGTGAGAACCTCTCCACCATACGCAACATGGTACAATCATAGTAACATCAAAATTATTTTTCGGCCCTAGATCCCAACCTGCTGCAATATATATAGAATCTATCACCAAGAAAAATAATCTCAATTCATGCAGAATATCGCAAATCTGCACCCACCGGTGAATTCGCAGTGCTTGAAAACCTTAGGAACCATCTCCGACCCGAATTCCAAGTAACATAGCTATTCACACTAACCACTTGAATTCTAACCAAATTAAACTTTTTTATTACCCTAGACCATGCACCCCCATGAGGGGAGACCCCCAACTTGGTACACCAAGGGCTCTCCTAAATTCCTATACAACATCCATATATATAGAGTTTGAAACCCATTACTTATTGGACAAGTAATACAACTCTATCATGAAGGATACCAAATCACAATAGGAATCTAGCCAAATCACAATCCCTAATTTAATGGGATTATCCCACATGTGATATAATCCCAACAGTTACCTCATCGTGATTCATGATAATTTATTGACACGCCATCCCAATAATTCATTCAACTTTTTTTTTTTTTGCGTGGTCAATGGGGTTTACTCAGAAGCCTAATTAATGGATTAACAATTATGAAACAAAGTAAAGTGCCACTGCGACCTCATAATATCATCTATATTTAATAGTAGGGTTAATTACACGGACTTTCTCTGAGGTTTGGTAATTACACGGACTTCCTCTCTATATCGTAAAATTACATAGACCACCCTTGAGGTTTACACACACTTCCCCTCTAGATCGTAAAATTTACAGAGACCTCCCTTCTTAATTTGCTAATGCCGAAAATACTCATAGTTATTCAAAGAAAAAAGGGTTAATTACACGGACCTCCCCTAAGGTTTGGCAAAATTACACGGAATTCCCCCCAATATTACAAAATTACACAGACCTCCCATCTGGCATGAATTTACTATTTTACCCTTACTTTGTTTACCATTTTACTAAATTACACCTCTCTCTCTCTCTCTCTCTCTCTCTGTCTGTGTGTGTATATGTAGATATAGATATAGATATAGATATAGATATAGATATAGATATATATATATATAAGTACATACATAATAAATGGACATATACATATGAATATGAATTTGTTCAAAAAATAAAAAAAATTTAAACCCAAAATCATTTTGTTCCAAAAACTAATTTGTTCCCAAGATTTAAACACAAAATCAATTTATTCCAAAAACTAATTTGTTCCTAAGATTTAAACCCAAAATCTATTTGTTCCAAAAATCTAAGATCTAAATCCGAAATACCAAACCCACCTCAAAGATGTAAACAAGTATCTATGTATGTATGCATACAAATATGCATGTATATGTATGGGGTGTGTGTGTGTGTGTATACATGGTCCGTATATATGGTGTGTATGTATATATGCATATATATGCATGTATACATGTATATACAGGAGAGAGAGAGGGGGGGGGGGGAAGGGTTCATTTATTTATTTTATTTTTATAACTGTGGGTATTTTTAGCATTAGCAAATTAAGAAGGGAGGTCTCTGCAAATTTTGCAATCTAGCTAGAGGGAAGGTATGTGTAATGCAAATCTAAACCTCAAGGGAGATCTGTGTAATTTTGCAATACAGAAAGGAGGTCCGTGTAATTTCGCCAAACCTCAGGGAGGTCCGTGTAATTAACCAAAAAAATCCCTCTTCTCTCTCTCTCTCTCTCTCTCTCTCTCTCTCTCTCTCTCTCTCGTCTATATACATATATACATGCATACATACATACACTATATAGACAGACCATGCATGCATGCATACATACATACATACATACATACATACATACATACACACCATATATAGATACATATTTGTATACATATAGCCATTGAATACATATATACATAGATATTTTTATACTTCTTTGAGGTGGATTTGATATTTTCGGCTTAGATCTTAGATTTTTAGAAAAAATGATTTTGAATTAAAATTTTCTATTTTTTGAACATATTAACATTCATATATAAATATGGATATATATATATATATGTATATATGTATGTCCATATATCATGTACAGTCAGGCTCTAAAATGCACTGGATATACGCTCTGAGTTTGCGCACTGGAATTTTAAGCCTAAAAAAACTGCAAGCCGCTCCGCTGACCCGTGCCCCATCCCGCCGCCCCACTGACCCGCAGATTTTTTAGGCTTAAAATCTCAGTGCGCAAACCCAGTGCGCATACCCAGTGCACTTTAGAGCCTGACTGATATCCAGTATATCTATATCTATCTATATATACAGAGAGAGAGAGAGAGAGAGAGAGAGAGAGAGAGAGAGAGAGTAGAGATAAGTGTGTTTAATTTAGTACAATGGTAAACAAAGTAAGAGTAAAATAGTAAATTCAAACTAAAGGAGAGGTCTGTGTAATTTTGTAATATAGAGAAAAAATCCGTGTAATTAACCCATGGCAGTATTAGTGATCATTGATTCCTTGTTTCTAACTCCTTGGCAGTCCATTGGTAGTTGAAAGTTGAAACATAATTCAACAATGATAGAGGTACACACCAAACGACACACTAAATAACACACTGTGCTTTAAATGCATATATCCTGTGCTGTTTGAATTTTTCACACTTTTCTGTGTATCACTTACAGAACACAGGGTACATGCATTTAAAATTGGTGTGTCGTTTAGTGTGTCGTTTGGTGTATATCCCTATCATTTTTGAACATAATTATACTTTTACGCCTTATTTGTCTTCCAAAAAAGGGGGTTCTGGATTGAACTAAATAGTCCAACTTTCCCTAAACTGCCTTTGTCTATACCATTTACATTTGAGATAATTTTACGTGGGGCAGCTGTGATTAGTAGCCTGTTTGATTCGTTTTGGCTTTTGGAAATAAGCACAAGAACTAATCACAAGGGTATAGTGGAAATTGGAAAATAAAAGTATCATTAAAAGCCAAAATACTTTCATACATCACGTTTGAAATGTAGAACCTCTGGATAAGCTATAGTCCAAACGTGCTTTTGAAACTTTACATTTTTTTTAAAAAAATTTATCCAAACAGATTAATATATACATTTGAATGTGATTCCAAACAGGCCTAATTCTATCAAGATTATACTCACTCCTCAAAAGAACATAGCACGCACGGTCGAAACTGCTCAATTGAAATGACTTCATAGTCCAAAGCGACAAACATGGCACTGTCTTTCTTTCTTTTGTGGGTTAAATACATTTTATATCCTTGTAGTTTGTCAGGTTGGTCCTTATAATTTAAAAACTGTCACTTTAATCTCTGTAGTATCTTAAGTGTGTCAAGCAAGTCTAATCAGTCATTCAGTAACGAATAATTGTCACTGAAAATAAAAATCTTGTCACAAAAAGTGTTTGAGGGACTAAAATGACACTCTTATGAAACTACAAGGACTAAGATGACACTTTCTAAACTATATGGACCAAATTGGCACAAATGGCGAACAAAGTGGGTGTAAAATGTAGTTAAGCCTCTTTTTTTTTTTTTTTTCTTTTTTTAATTTTATATATTGTCTCTATTATTTTTATTTTTCTTTTGGTCTAATATTGTCTCTATTATTGGACTTCGCGTGATGGATGATAGTTTGTGAAGTCACACAATAAAATGACATCATTAGCCAATAGCCATAAACATATATAAGTTAGTGTACATATCACATCAGATACATTCTCCAATTATAACTTCCAACTTTAATATAGTAACAACAAAGATTTTTTAAAGAGGGCTTTTTTTATTTAAGATAGTGTCTCTGTTTTGGCCGTTAAATCGTGTTTAAAAACTGTAAAATGATAAAATTGTCATTAATGAAAACACGATCCGACGGCAAAAACAGAGGCCCTCTCTTTAATAAAAAGAGGACACCCTCCTTAGAGCCTGACTGATAGTAACAATTTAGGGAATTGTTATTCTCACTCCAAAATTGAACTAATGCACTCCATAATATTACTGACACACATGCAGTCTATATATTCTATGGAGTACATTAGTTCATCCATAGAGCGCGAATAGCAATTCCCAACAATTTATTATCTCCACTCAACTTTCATTTAAAAAATAATCTTAAACCTTTAAAGACAACAATTTTTTTTTCACCCAGTCAACTTTTTTTATTACTCTCTGTACCCATCATCCTCTTACTACGCAGTGTCTAATTAGGGATATAAATAACTTAAATATTTACATTTAATCAAGTCTAAAATAAAATTTTCATATATAATAAGTTGATCCAATTGCAATGGAGCCCGCCCAAAAATCGACAAAAATTCATTGTAGTCCAGTCCATCTTAAATATTTGACTCAATAATTCTCTTCTCACTTTCCTATTTAGCTCAAATCAGATTATTTTACTTTGGTCCAAACATTAAAAATTATAATCAATGACCAACTCTTATTATCGGAATAAGAAAAAAATAATAATATGAACGCAGGTGGAATTATAGAGTGGCTAGGTGAGAAAAATAAAAAATTCATTACATGCGATACAAATTGAACTAATGCGCTACATGATACCGATGATACACCATGCAATCAATGCATTCTATTGATTTATTAATAGAGTGTGAATAACAATTTCCAACGACATAAGATAATATATCTAGTCTTTCCAAATTGTACATAAGGTAATATTCCAAAGTCTTTTCCAAAATTATACATATTCCTCAAATTTATCACATGCACGCTCTATTGAAATGACTTTAGAGTCCAAATATGACAAACATGCCATTTATTGATTGATCTATGATATTTATTTTTTAGTGTATTTTTTATCATCTAAAAAGTGTTCACCCAACGTTCATCCAAACACCTTATTGGATGAATATGTCAGATTTATCATTTTCTTATGGATGAAACAATATAAAAATTTGTAAGTCCTGCATTTTCACCCAATAAAACTAGGGTAATTTAATATATAGTCCTAATATATGCATCTAACTAGAAATATGTCCTTTTTTAAAACGAATCTAGAAATTAGTCCCTTGCCTTATTTGAAGACTAAAATACCCCTATATCATTTTTATAGAAATGTATATATATGTATAACTATATATGGTAACTGATTTATCATCATTTACTCCACAATTCATACATGTACATATATAAACTAATTTATATATGATAAATCACTTACCATATATAGCTAAAAACTGAGAAAATATCTCCATATAAAGTCCACCATCACCAAGAAATTTTTCACAAACTCTTGATAAATTCGCACTACGTATTCAGAACTTCATACTTAAAAACTGAGAAAATTATCAATGAGAGTGCACTAAAATAATGTGAAATTGCTCACTATATTAACTAAGTATTGAAAATAGTGAGAATTTCATATTTTAATGTGTATAATAATGAAAAATTTCTCACTCATACTAAAAGGGTAGAACAACCCACTTTTTAAAACAAAAATAAGCATACACATAGAGAGGATTTGATGAGAAATTTATCAACAATTAACAATTTTCGCGAAGAATTCCAAAAAAATAAAAAATAAATTTACACCTTTTAAATTGTTATGACAAGTAATTTCTCACAAAATAAAAATAAATTTCTCACATTTTAATACAAATTTCTCACTTTTAGGTGAGAAATTCTCACTTTTCGAAGAGAAATTCTCACTTATCTCTCTATACCAGAACTCCAGACTGGGCTTCTCTCGAATTTCTGATCTGTGATTCTCTTTCTTGCATCAATTTGTGTTGAGAACTCTGGCCCTCAAGTTTCTTGTTCTCATTCACAACACAAATTGTTACCAATCATGTAGAGCCTCCAAAGATGGCATGTAACTCTCTAAATCGTCAACTCCAATGACGGCATCGGCATCGGCATCGGCATCAATCAAAAGGTAAGGATGATTGGTAGTGGCCACCAGAAAGTGATTGTGGAGCTTCTTTAATGGTTTGTAACAGAGAAATTTATCCCTCCAATCGGGTATGCCTGCTTCAATATGCATTGGAAATCCCAAACTTCATCTCAACGATGATGATGATGATGATGAGTATAATCCTTTTGTGTGATTTTATTTTAGAGAGAGAGTGTGACAGAGAGAGAGAGAATTGGAAAGAGAGAGATATATAAAATCTGTGGAGTTCCTATCTCTCTCTCTATATATATTTATATATAGATAGTTGTTTGGAGTTTAAATTTAAAACCCCTAAATTTAAGTCTTTATTACTACATATATCTTTATTACTATATATATAGTAATAAACGGACTGTGTAAAAAGTGAGAATTTCTCACAAAAAAGTGAGAAGCGTGTAAAAAGTGAGAAAATTATTTTCTCACATATATATATGTATGTATGTAACGAAGGGCATATTGGTCCATAAAATCTCTATTAAATTGGAAAAAGGGACTAAATATTGATTACCTTCCAAAATCAGGAACTAATTACTATACATGCAATATTGCTATGATCAATTCCTATTAATGGTCCAAAATAGGGACCAAACCTTATATTTCTAATAAAACTAGTTGAATAAATAATAAATAATCAATTGTTGAGTGAGCAAAAATACTCTCTTTAAGTACTCTCTTTATTTTTTGCTCCATTATTGGTCCTTTTTCCACATTTTGTCTTTATCACGCGTGATCCGCGCATGAAAATTATGTTAAGTCAACACAATGAAAATGACATCATATAGCCATAAACATATATATGCTGATGTACATATCACATCCGGATATATTCGCTCTATAATTTAACTCAAATATAACAATTTTCGTTTTCGCTCTCCACTCAACTTTTGGTTCAAAAAATAGCCTTAAAACTTTAAAGACATTAATTTTATTTTTTCACCACTCTCTACACTCACCATCATCTCTCTAAAGAATGTTTGATTAAATTTAGGGATACTAATAATTTGAATAAGAACTTTTGTTAATCAAAAACGGGTTAAAGATCAGGGGGCATTGATGTAATTTATCCGTATTTTTTATAATTTGTCCATGCATATATTGCTCGTATATAGGTAAAGTAGGTGTTTATAATAAATTTGTAGATAATTGTACATAGAGAAATATGGTACTCTTGAGCTTGAGACTTTGTAATTCTCATGTCACGCTTAAAAATAATTAATCTAAAAAAAAGACGAATGAACATCTAATTTAAATATTTTTACTCTGAAAAAAAAATAAACAGTATAATTTTGCACTAGCTGTTGCTTTACACTCAAACAAAGAAATAACATTTGAAATTTCAAAGATGAACAATATTTCATTAATTTCAACTTTATTGACAAACCAGCTCACAAAGATACATGTGAACTAATTGAGATAATTTGGATTACCTAATTATTTATTATATACGTTTGGTGTGGATCACTCCATAAAAACATCACACATTTTAAAAACAACCCCTTGGCATTTCATAGCATCTTCATCGTGATTATGATCATCTTCTATAAACTATAAACTATGTAACTGCGCACGCGCGCATGCACATGTATAATATATATATATAGATATATATATATATATATATGTTTCATCTTTTATTTGTAGAGTAACGATCCGCCCTCGTAGTCCTCACTCCTCATTAAGCCTGTGTTCACCCACACCCTCATTCTCATTCACACCGCCAACTACATTCAACACATCCTGATTCTTGATTATCCTTAATTCTGGTGGGTCTCATTGGGTCTCACATGGGACCTACTAAAATCAAAGGTTAGGATGTGCTGGATGTGATTGGGGATGTGGATGAGGGTGTGAGTATATCATTATTGTTATTTGTATCATTTACATATACGAATTGATTTTAGCACTCCAAATTGAACTAATGCACTCCGTAGTATGTATCAACTGCATGCAGTGTTAGTTGTACCTTGGAGTACATTAGTTCAATTTTGGAGTGCTAAAATCAACCCCCTTTACACATAGTAAATTAACATAAATTCAATTATTAGCTCAAGGACGTAACTAGGGAGTGCATGGAGAAGGAATAACTTTTCTTTTGTCAATTGTATAAAATATAAATGTGAATATATTAAATAATCAAGAAAACAACAAAGGGAAAAGAGAAAAGAGCGCTAGAGTTTCTCATAACACAAAAAACTGAATGAACACAATAGAAAAGAAGAGACAATAATATATCTAGGTATACAGTATTACCCTAATATAAAGTAAAAGACTAAACTACCCTAAAGCTAATAAAACTAATAATTACAATAGCTAACTCTAATAATAAAGAATTCGAAGAAGTGCTTAGGTGATGATGGTAATTTTTGAACTAAAAAAAGTGATAAAATAATTTCCTGAAAAAATAGAGGAGAGAATGTGGCCCGATAATTCTCACCGTTTACAAACTTCCGGTCTGACCTAAAAGGGAAAGAAATAGTTGCTTTTCAAGGGCTGATATAGAAAATCAAAGCAGGGGTTGTTTAGTTGTTTATCCTTCGAAGGATATTTGTATAATTATGTGTGTGCGAGCGTGTCAGGCAAGCAAGTTGTTAATGTGATTATATGAGTATATAAGCCAAATGAGTCTCACCAGGTCAATTGTGACTATTTGAATGCCTTAATTAAAAGGACTCCTATCGTGTATAATTGACATACAATTGTAAGATACAATCTAAACTATTTATGATGCTAGATTAACCTAAATAAGGACCGTAAAATAGTAAAATATCTTTAAGTAAAGAAAACTACTTAATTTAGAATAAAGTACAGTACAGATCCTAACCTCGAAGAGTACTTCAAAATGGTGTTCTGCTCCTAAGGAAAAGGAAAGATATGACAACAGAAATGTATTCTGAAGAGTTGTTTGCGTGGTTGCGTGTGTCCTTCTCATTCCATCTCCTCTTCTATATATTTATAGACCTTTGAAATAATTGATTCCTCCAATCATCACGTGCTCTAACTGTTATTTCAAACTGCCTAAATCTCTCTTCGACACATGTCTCAGCAGTTACCTTTTGAATTTAAACCTTGCTGAATGATAAACTGCTCCACCGAGGTTGCCTATTTGAATCCCTCCACGTGTCACTCTCCTATTTTCCCACATCATGTAGTGTGATTGTCTCTTCGCACTCCACATATTAGTATACTACAAGATTAGATTTTTATGGTACAAACATACCCCCTGAGTCAATTAACTTTTGAACATAAATGTAATTGGCAGTTTCTTGATTACTTGCAGTAACTTGCACATTGGCACCTTCTCCATAAAACTCTATGATCATGGTTCGTAACTTCGATCTAAACTCCACCAACTGCTTTTTATAAAGCTTCAATCACTCTTCAAGTTTCAAGCATTCCTTTTAATATGTCATTGAACACTTTTCTCACCCTGTCACCATCTCGAAAACATGGACCAAGAATGGAGCCTAGACGACTTTCCACTTGATCTTCTTGAGGATGTCAAAGTTGCCACAAAACTTAAACAACCTGAAACTTCATCAACTTGGGATGAGATTACCCTAATTGAACCACCTTCTAGCCATTACACTCTTTCTGGCTGAAAGAAATGGACTGCTCATGTTACTGCACCTTCAAATCCTCAAGACGCCTCTTCTTCGAGTCCCAAATATGGTGATTACAAATTCTCTCTTGCTTGGGAAATAGCAATTTTGAAAGGAGAGGGGTTGGGATTTTATACTGGTGTGAAGCTCAAAACCCCTACTACCGCCCCTTCAGTAGTGTATCCTAACTTGGACTACTTCAAAGCGGCTGAAGATGTCGTTTGAAGTCGAATAATCAAAACTTATTACCCCTTTCTCGAATAATCTCACTCCCGAACAAAATCTTCTTAACGCCTAGCTTGTTTCTTCTACTAGCCCTCCTGGTCTTTGATTCAAATGGGAGAAAAACATATTCCCTCAAGGTAGACCTACTGTGCATACTTTTGTAAGAGCTACTCACGAAAAGTTTTTTGCTGAGCACTACTCTACCAAATTTTTGAACAAATGTGTCATGTTCACAAAGGAATATGAAGAAAAAGTTCTCCTTTTTAACTATACTCAATTAGGCTTCCCTACCATTGCAGTCAATGCTTTCGATCCCATTGAGGAACCACTTAATAACCCCATTCGTTCACTGACCAACTATGTCAATATGGTACTGATTTTAACCGACTATGTCAATATATATGGTACTGATTTTAACCGTACTTACCCCATCCTTGACCCAAGATCCATTCACCTTGTTCAGGCTATGAAGCTACTTGTCGCTTTTTTGAACCTCCCTTTCTCCATTCTATAAACACCCAAAGCGTGTCTTGACTTTGAATGGGTATGCCATATCCTAAGTAGAGAAACCTCAGGTCCTTTCATGAATGTACAAGCCCAGATTCAGCTCACTCTCTATACCCTCCCATCTCACGTGAAATGGTATGCCTTTCATGCTCAAGATTGGAACCATCTGAGCACTTGGAAACTATGTATGATCAAGCTAAAGATTCTCTCGTGCATTATTAGAAGAGATAAATGTGTAATACTTGTATTTGTGTTATTGCATTTCATTACATTGTCATACATGATAATGTGATGTATTGTGTCTTATGACACCTGTTTAAGTGAGTTTTGACTCATGAGTTAATTTGGGTGTCTGTGTTAGAGAACCCTTTGAGACATTGTGAAATGAGTTGTTGGTGGTTATGAAGTCTCTCCGAGTATGAGACATTCATTGTGGAATACATTAAATGTTTATTTGGAATTAAATGTTTACCTGTGTATTTTACTATTTGTATTATTTCTGGTTTAGAATATATTTCTGTTGTTAGATTTAGTATCCTGGTAAGGATGAATTAACACGCTATTAATTTGGTAGGTTAATTAGCAACTTTGGAAACGTCATGTAGAAATTTGCGTTTTAGCAACCAAACGGAACTTAGTCAGAAACTTTTATAATTTTGAAGTTTCACTCGTGAAGCTATGAATTAGCTGTGTAGAAAGTTTCAGAGACTGATTAGGAGTTTGAAAACTCGTGGGGAGGTAAACACAAATTTGGAAAATATTGCCTATAAATAGAAAGTGATGACTTTCATATTTTCTAAACTCTTAACCTAAAATTCAAGAAGGAGGCCAAAAGGGAGATTTAGGAGCTTAGAGCTTTACGACGCCAAACGACGACCTTCTGCCCGTCTGATTTCTTCTAGATTTCATATTCGAGCTTCTCAAGGTAAGAGCTTCGATTTGATATCTATTAGGCCATGTTTGGCTAACTTTTTTGAAAAGTTATTTTCTAGAATTTTTCATTAAAGTTGATATTTGGATTTCTGATCCATAGGAATTATACTAGGATTTTTTCTGAACGATCTTTGTGCACGGGTTTTCTTTGGAACGACCTTTAGGAGCGTTAATCGGAGGTGAGTGATTCAACCTTGCAATTTGGAATGATTTCTTGACATGTATTAATGTTTGACATGAAAAACATGTGTTAATTCATAGAGATATATTTTGTAGTTCATATTGGGCAATTATAATGATAAGGAGGCCCAATAGCATGGTGAAATGTTTTGTTTACCGAGAGCATGGTGATATGTATTTGAGCATGTTGAGTTGCTTATTTGGGTCAGAAGGAGCACGTGATCACTAAGCCATTTTGTGGAGCCGATATAGGCATTAAGATCGCACGATTGAAGAAAAGAATCGTGGGTCTTACCCTTTCGCGTGGACTTATTGGCGAGGAGTCGCAAATTGGGAGTATGGAATGTGCACGTGAGTCTCCCGCGACTAGTATGAAATGTAGAGATATGAATGCCAGCATGTTTATCATTCACGTGCATTTGTTGTTTTATTCACTAAGCGTTAGCTTAAACAAATCAAAATATATGTGGTTACTCAAATAACTATTGCAGGTATTAATACTGGCGAGGAATCGCAGAAGTGTGCATGTGGGTTTGGGAGTTCACTTAGAAGACAACCTAAATGTTGATCTTGTAGTTTTGGGACAATGGGAATGTTGTAATAAGGATTTTGGTTGTTTTAACTTATGTTAACTTGGAATTGTAGAACAAGTCCATAATGTTGTAATAGATTGTAATCTCTTGTAATTATGTTTTAACAATGTTTTAATCTAGTTGGGATCACTTTAGAATGAGTTTGGTGTGTGTGTTTAACCCTTAGGTGCTTTTAAAAGCTTTTGAACTTAGAAATTCTGCAGAATGTGTGATGCTGCCCTGAACCAGTCGACTGATTGAGAAAATAGTCGACTGGAGCCTCTTTTTCAGTAAGTCACTGTATTTTTTATAGAGGATCAGCCGACTGGGTCCCCGACACAGTCCACTGGAACATGTTTTCAATTCAAATATTTTTGTGGACTTCAGTCGACCGGACTGTACCAGTCGACTGAATATTTGAAGCCCCAGTCAACTGGACATGGAAAACAGTCGACTGGATTATGTTCTAAATTCAAAGTTTCTGCTGGACCAGTATCAGTCGACTAGGCGCGAGGTACAGTCGACTGGACTGCTGTTTTTCATAAATATTTTGTTTTGTTCCGCTGCGTGTGTCAAAATGACTTTGAAGAGATGTATGTCTTTGGCAGTGGAAGGAACACAGACGATGAAGACCACTTTATCTATACCAAGAAGGAAATCAAGGTTCGAATGAGAAGCTATCAAAGGAAAGCCAAAAAAAAATTAGAGATTTATGTCTTTGGCAGTGGATGGAACACAGACAATGAAGACCACTTTATCTATACCAAGAAGGAAATCAAGGTTGGAATGAGAAGCTATCAAAGGAAAGCCAAAAAAGTTTATATTGCACTTTGAGGTGAAGACCATCAAGCTCTCAAGATTCAAAATTTAAAATCAGCCCTCGAAATTGAGAGGGATTATTTTTTGTACTACTGGGATCTTTTTCTGTAATACCCTTTATTTTCAAAATTTATTAATACAATGAGATTCTGTATAACAGCATGTATCTTACCTATAATTTGGTGTTCAATCAATTGAACTTGTTTCAATCTATCAAAAGTGTTTAGTTTTAATCGATCGAACCCTTCTCAAGCAATCAAAACACTGCTGACATAATTTATGATGCGGTTCCCCTTCCAATCGATCGAACCTGGCCAACCTGTGCTCAATCGATCGAAAATGTTAGAAACCTTATCCCAATTTCTGCACTGGAATGCCACCTTGCACGATCTCCCTCTATATATGGGGGATCATATTTGTGTGTATAAGGTTTATTTTTGCCCAGAGATTTTAGAGAGAACAAGAGCTTATGTTATATATACACACATCCATATATATATACACACATCCATATATATACAATTCGAGAGAGGGAGAGGGAGAGAGAGAGAGAGAGAGAGAGAGAGAGAAATAGAGGCAGAATAGAAAAAAGACATAAAGAGAAGAGAAGAGAGAAAGAAGGAGGGAGAGAGAGAGAGAGAGAGAGAGAGAGAGAGAGAGAGAGAGACAGAAAGAAGGAGGAGATAGAGAATCCATTGGAGGCCACCAAGCTCCACAACTTTTTCCAAACACCCCTTAATGACTTCGGTGAGTTCTAAACTCACTCGGTAGCTAGGGTTATTGTTTTTATGAGTTTTGGACGTAAATAAATGGCACAAAACACACCCCGGAGGTTTTGGAAGTCACTACCTAGAGAGGACGACTTTCAATTTATTCAATCGATCGAACTTGATTCAATCAATTAAAAATGCTTTCCTCCAATCGCTTGAAAACTATTTAATCAATTAAACCTTCAATCGATTGAAAGGACTTCAATAGATCGAAACTTACTTTGCCTAATCAATTTAAATGTTTTCAATCAATTAAACTTGACAGAACATGGTTGTTTCCTTTTGTTTATCATGCCTATTGTTTAGCTATTCATATATCAATGCATACATCCATTATGCGATACTATTAAATGAAGAGACAATGGGATGTGGTAATGAGAAGACATTGTGAGTAACATATTCGGGTTTGGATGTTAATAATGGTTGATTCTAATCAAATTTGATAATCCGTTCTTTTCAATCCGAGTAGTCAAGCCACATGGGACTATCATGTATCAAAAGCAGTGTAAATGATAAGTAGGTTTGTTAAGTTCTAGGATGGTTATGGGAGGATATGTATTCCCAAATGCGATAGACCGATGAAGTTGTCTATGACATGCAGTGATGGAAAAATTGGTATTCTCAAACGCAGTAGACAGACAAAGGTGTCTATGACATGCGGTGGTTGAGAAATATGTAGACGTTGATATGTGGTGGCAATATAATTGGTGTATCTTTAGTCAAAGCGTTAAATTCCTGACATGCAAAGGACTGGTTATATGTTCCCCAAAAAGCGGGGGATGGACTGACGTGATATCTATGACATACAGTGGCTGAGAACATGTATTCTTAAACGTGGTAGACAGATGAAGGTGTCTATGACTTGCATTGGCTGTGAATATGTATTCTCAAATGCGGTAGACAGAGCATTGGTATATTCAGGAGTACTACAATCTGGTCTGTTTATCCATGAGTCGAATGTATAGGATCTTGTATAAAAGACGCGAGTAACCGATTAACGAGTTTGGAATAAAGAGAAAAAATACTACCAGTAGAACTATATTTTATGTCTGGCATAACTAGTAAATAATATACCTATGATACTATTTTAGTTTCTATTCACTCAGCTTTTATTAAGATGATGGACAATCGAGTGACTTCGCATGTCATTCCCTATGGACCCAAAAAGGAAATTTATTTTTCTCTATTTTTGTTGTTCCGAGCCATGACATTTTCATAACCTTGTAACTTTTAGTTTTCCTCATGCTTATCAAGTCAGTTTGTAAAAAATAGGAAAATCCTAAACACTGTATATAGTTGTTTATGAAATGTATGCAATATTTTGATTAGAATCGATTCAATTTTTTTCCACTATCTCACAATGGCTCTCTCTATACACGACGTAACGGCTACTAAAAAATAGATAGTCACAATTGCTTAAGTGGGCCTACCCATGACTATAAAAGAACTTCCAAATCCCAAAGCAAAGAAATTTTATTCATGCCTTTTAACTTCTTCATCTTCTTCTATACCCTAATTTCTCTGATTTTCACCAAAATCATCTTTGTCCTGATACTATGTTTTCCCAAAATCAATCTTTCACACTAGTCATGGTAGATTCTAATGAAACTATCGAACTTGTTAGTGTGAATTTTGGAAAAGCCATGGCAGAAGAGCATGCTCAATGCCAAATCTTCGGTAGTGGATCTTCTCTAGTTGCTGAAACCCTTTTTCCCACCATCTTATCTTACTCAAATCCTTCCATCACAGTAGGCCCTGCTTTCTCATCTCCTTCTCTCAAACTTTCCATTTATTATCCTAGATTCGGGGAACCTTTCAAGAACCAATTTAAGTTCTAATTAAAGAATTTAGGATCGTCATTGGCCTAAATCTTCTGACGACCAATGGACAAAATGGGTAAAGAGGATCATTGCTTCTAAGGGGGTTGATCTAAAGGATATAGGAATCCTTCAAGGGATTATCCTTAGTAAATTCAATGTTCAATTCGACCCTTTCCTTATTCCTAGCATTGTAAACTTTTGGAACCCTGTCTATAATCATTTTCAACTCCAATCTAGTCCCATAGGACCAACAATTCTTGATATATGTCATCTCCAAGGTTTCTTTCCCCATGGAGAAGACGTTCATCCTTTCATGGCCAAATCTGAAATTAATTTCACCATCAAAACATACCCAAGATCCTTTGGTTATAATCTTTTCCTAGAAACCCACATGAGAATAGGGGGTATAGTGACTGATTCTGAACTTTATTGTTTCTATCTTTATTGGCTCTCGAGGCACATCTTCTACACTGGGTCTCAAAGGGTTGCAACTGAGTTTGCCTTCTTAGCCAAAGCCCTTTTGAGTAAGCATAGATTAGCCTTAGCAACATTTTTCTTAGGCCATCTATATCGTACATGTGATGGCCTTCAAAATGCCCCCCCTTATATCCCTCTCAGGGTAGTCCTATTTGGGTACTCCTGTTGTGGCTTCGAGCCTACTTCCCTGAACTTAGCCCTGAAACTCCTCCAAATAACACCATCAGGTATGGCATATACTTAACTGCCCTACCTGCCACTTACAGAAAATTTGAAGACTTGGCTGCATCTTTCTTTACTCTTTCAGAAGATAGATCTTCTGACCTCTACCAGCCTTTCTCCCTCTTAGGACAACTCCAAGGGTTAAAGGCAAAGGGCTAGCCAAAACTTAATTTTGGCTTCTTGAATAGTAAAATGGCTAGGCATTTTATCAAATCTACTCCAACCACACAAGGCATAATGACTAGGCATTTCTTTTCTTTTTATATTTTCTATATTTTTCATTCAAATAATTATAACACTTCTAGAAATGAAATGAAAATTCAATTTTAAAATTAATCCAGTAAATTGAAATTCAAAAGTTGTCCCGCCTAAATTTGAAATTAGAAATTTCCCGCCAAAATTTGTTAATTCAAAATTTTAAAAACTGCCAATATGTGATTCAATATTGAAAAAACCGCCAAATTTTTTAAAATTCAAATTTTGCCGCTCAAATTTAAATTAAAAATTTAACCGCCAATTTTGAAAATTCAAAATTCACCCAAACCTATCTATAAATATGAGTCCTATCACCTATGTTTTAATCCATCCCTTCTACACTTTTCATCACTATCAATTCAATTTCTCTCTTTCATATACTATGCTTACTTTTCCTAACATTTTGGAAGACAACCATGATGTCTCGGATGACGAGTTTAAGTCATTAGCAAATGTGGTGATAGAAGATGAGCTAGTAGAAAGTCGAAGGCGAAACACATGCCGTCGTGGTTCTATTCCAGGCCATGTTGTCATTGATCGTGGTGGAGTTGAAGGTCATGAAAGATTATATCAAGACTATTTCTTAGAAAATCTGGTGTTTCCTAACAATCTATTCCGGTTAAGGTTTCAAATGAATCGTTCTTTGTTTTGTCGAATTGTCAATGAGGTGGAACAAGGTGTTCCATATTTTGTCAAAAGAAGAGATGTTGTCGGTGTTCACGGCTTGTCTTCTCTTCAGAAAATAACAACCGCGTTGAGAATGCTTGCCTATGGCTCTCCAGTAGATTCTGTGGACGAATATGTGTGAATTGGAGAAAGTACGGCAATTGAGAGTTTGAGAAGGTTTATGAGAACATTTGTCACAGTCTTTGGTGATGTGTATCTAAGAGCACCAAACACCAGTGACATTACTAGATTACTAGCAGTCGGGGAACAACGCGGCTTCCCTGGAATGTTGGGAAGCATTGTTGCATGCATTAGAAGTGGAAGAATTGTCCTAGTGCATGGAAAGGAATGTATACTAGTCATTGCCATGACGCAACGATTATCTTGGAAGTTGTGGCTTTTTTATGTAGTACCGACTTGGCTAGCCTTTTCAGATTGAACGGCATCATTGTTTTCATCGATTTGCTCATACACTTCTGGGAAGTCACTGGTTAACAAATTGGAATAGTAATTGAACTCTGAATCCATCTGCAAAATGACAAATGATTAATTAATATAGTGACTCAAATTAAATAATATAATATAAGAATAACTAAAGCAATAGTTGTAAATTAAAATAAATTATTTAAAAAGAATGCTTAAACCCAAATTATTTTATTGTAACTAACAATAATAAAAAATAAAAAATAAAAAAAAACCCTTAAAATATAAAATAAACACAATTAACTACATTTTTTTAGAACACATAATTAACTATATTATATTAATACATATACTTTATATTAAGCCCAACCCAAAACCCTCTTTATATTAACCAAGCCCAAACCCTAATTAAAAAGAAACCCAAACACAATTAAAAAAAGCCCACAGCCCACCCCCAAACCCTATATCTTCTTCTTCTTTGTTGAAACACAGAGAGAGAGAGAGAGAGAGAGAGAGAGGGCTCACGCAGAGAACAGAGAGAGAAAGGGGCTCAGAGACTGTGAGAGAGATGGAAGATCAAGATTGGTGTTAAAGGTATGTTAAATCTTTCAATATATAGCTTGCATTTGAGTGTGATTTCAAAATCTGCACTGTTCATAGCCGTTGGAATCCATCCGTTGGAGACCAACAGTCATGAACAGTGGCCACGCCATTTTTTCCCTCTTCCCCTCCATGCTCTGAAAAATAGCTCGTGAATTTGGTCTCTCCATTTTTGCCGAGCATGATAGCTCGTCCCTTGGAGTGCTGATTTTCGAAATCGACGAGCCATTTTGGCAGTTGGCTACTTTGGCTAGGGTAATGGCTCTCCCGTTGGAGATGGCCTTATACAGTGATATAGACAAATCTCCACTTCCACCACTTGGCTTAGTAACATTCTTACTCGAAAAGCCCATCCTAATGATCTGAAACAAGCCTGTGGAAGTTTTTTGATAGCTTGAGACCTATTTTTTTGGAGTAGAGCCTCATCCAAGTCCTTTAGGACAATATACCTTCCTTCTCAATTCTCGAGACAATTTAGGCTTGCCCAATCCATTCCTTGCCCTTGCAAGAGCTTAGCCAACCCTCACATGGCTCTGAAATCTTCAAAAGTTCCAGAGTCCATAATCCCAGAATCCTTTGTCTCTTATCAAGACAAGGTTCAAACTCTCGAGTTTACTAATCTCCCAACATTGACAGGCAAGAGTACTGCCTTTGAAACATGGTGGCTAAACAGAATGGCTAAGTTGGTGGACAAGAGTCATCTACTAAACGCCTTGGACTCTGAGGAAAGGGGTAAACTACATTACTCATATTCTCTCAATTCTTTAAACTCTTCAAATCTTTTCCAACTTCTAAAAACTGCTCTTATCTTTTGCAGGCTCCACAGCTACTGGGACTTATAGTTCTCCCAAGGCACCTGCACCCCTTGCTGTACCCTAAAGAGTTTTGATCACACGAATTTCACAGCCAAAAGCTAAAACACCCCACTCCCCCCAAAACCAACAAGGGTAGCCACTTTGAAGTCTTCCAGAGTGACTAAAAGAAAACCTCCTACTCCTAAGCCAAAGAGGAAATTCGTCTAAGCTGAGGAATATGATACACCTTCATAAACTCAACCACCTCCATTGAATTTAGACATCATCGAAGAGTTGGATCAAGGAGATGATTCACCTATAATTCATCTTTATAAAAGGAAAAGAGTGCCCCGAACTAGCTCTCCCATCAAGGCAATACTAGTTTCCATGGTAAAACAATGGAGATTGAAGAAACTAGTACTCCAAACATCCCTTCTGTGATAGAGGAGACAAACACAACAATAATCATTCTCAAAGAGACTCATCAGGTAAATTGATATCCTTGAACTCAATCTATACGAATGAATTCAGTATATAATAAATGTAAACAAAATTTTAGTTTTAGGTTGAAGATCCCAAAGCAGTTAGTTCTTCTAAGGAAATAACTCCTTTAGGCACAAAGGGTTCTACCCCCGAGCATCTACCCCTTCTTCTTCACAACCAACAAATACCTCACCCTTTGTTTTCTCTCAAGATCTACCTCCTCAAATGTCTGCAGCAAAATTGAAAGATTTCAAGAAGACATTGAAGACTATGGTGAGATTGTATGGTCGCAAATCAAGTCCAAAAATTGGTGATGTAGAAGATCAAATTTAAAAACTCATCGAAGGACCATCTGAATTAAAGCCACTTGACATCGATCTTCTTGTCGTTACTTCTTTCCTCAAACCCTTCAATCGAGCCCCCTTCGAAATCTTTCTAGACCAAGAGATGAAGACTACATTCAAGCTTTTGTGCCTCACTCTTCTTACCAAGGATAAAGTCAGTGTTGAAGACAAGCAATCAATCAATGAACTTCTTGGTTCATTAGAGTTTAACTGTGCCATATTTTCCAAAGTCACTGAACGGGGAAATCTCCTAGCAAAAGACATGGATGAGATGGTTTAATAGAGAACAAAGGCCTCTAACATGGTGAAACAATCCAAGGCTGACAAGGAACTACTAACAGCTCTTGAAGGAAAAGCTACCAAACTCAGAGAAGCCTTGCAAGGAGCTGAAGATCAAATTGCCAATATGAAGGCAAGACAAGGTAAAACCTAAAAAAATCTTTAACTCGTGAAGATCAAGTTAGCGGCTTCGAACCTGAAGCAACAACAATATATAGGAGAGCAACAATAGGTTTTGGGACAAGTTTAGACTAAAAGCCCAAAGCTTGGCTTATATTTTGTAACCTATTTTATTGTATTCTCTAAACTTTTAATGCTAATCAAATGTTTTATTTTCAGTCCTCTCTTGCTTCCCAAATAGTAGGGTGATACAATTTTAGGAATCTTTGATTTATTTTCCTTAGATGAACATAACCATTTAAATTCTTAAGATGATAAAACCCACCTTTAAATAACATATGAGTTTGAAAAAGACCTTCCCACTTGGGTGACCATTTCCTAAATTGTGGATCTTTTACCCCAACTAGTAAAATAGTTTTCCAAAACAGATCTCCCTCATCAAAGGATCTATGTCGAACCTTCTTGTTATAATCTCTTGCTGCCACTATTTTATGAGCAAGAATATTATTAAGAGCTTTAACTCTTTCTTCATCTATATTTTCCAATTCCATCACCATGGCTGTCTGATAAGCATCCATAGTCAGTTGACTTTGCTTCAAAGTTCTTAAAGAATTCATTTTGATTTCAATAGGCAAAACTGCTTTATGCCCATAAGTTAAAACATATGGAGATACTCGTGTACTCATCCTCTTCGAAGTCCTATATGCCCATATAGGAATCTAACAATTTTAGGTTAGATAGGTTATAGGTTATAGGTTATGCCCATAACCTATTTTATTGTATTCTCTAAACAATTTTAGGAATCTTCGAGGTATTCGAAACCTATAAACTAAGTTTCTTAAGAATCTAATGACTGACCGACCGGGTTGCTCCGAGCCTCCAAGGTCATAGTTGCATGCAATCGATATGCGAGACATGCAAGTGAAATACAATGGGTACACAAAAATTAATTAATCCAATTAAAAGGATGCTATCAAGTCTAATTCTCGAGTGAACCCAAAATCATAATTCTGGTCTGCGAAACCAGAGATTCTGAGTTCAATCTCCAGTGGAGTTGCCAGATTGTGGATATCACAGGCTAACCATGTTTTAACTTTTTTTTTTTTTTAAACATGAGTTGTACTTAATTTTTAAGGAAAAATTAAGAAACCATTTTAAAAGCAAACTGATCTTTTGGAAACCAAAGATATCTAGGTCTGAGGATTATAGAATGAGAGGGGAAGGAACCTGGCAGACTAAAGCATCCCCTCTCATCCTATCTCATGATAGGCTTCTACTCAACATCCTTTTAATTGAATTAATAATCCAAGCATGCCCTCAACTAATACATAAATATAAATATACATTCTAAAAGCACATTGAAAGGGGTGTAAGATTGCTAACGATCATACAAACTACATAATTGGAATAACAATCAAAATGATATGCAATAGAGAATGAAAGAACTTACCTGGGATCCAGCTACGAAAGTAAACATACAATGCATACAAATAAATAGAAAAAAAAAACCTAAAAAGGGTCTCTAACACATATATATACACATAAGGCAAACCCTAATCTAAGGTGTCACGCATGAAGTCGAAAATCAATAAAATCAAATAAAACAAAAATAAAAAAAAGGTGTTTCAAGAAGCCATACCTTAATAGTGCTATAAAACAAAGGTTAGTCCACACGCTTTGAATATGATATAATATCAAATCCTAAATATTATACCAAATTATTAGCTTAGATCTAACAAAATGGGGAGTATAATGAAATCATGAATTCCTTCTAACTCATTGAAACCACAACACTCCTATAGATACACAAGTCTCAACTAGGAGCCAATGTAATGTCCACATTGTTATACCATGTATTTTTGTAATGTATTATATTAATAAGACCTTGTTTTCTTCTTTTAATTACTTATATGAGTTTTACTTTACCTCTGGTATAATTTGCGTCCCAATCGATTGGCAAGTTTCCCAATCGATTGCCTTATCTTGGATACCAATCGATTTCCACTTATATCAATCGATTGGAGCATTTAATACCAAACACCAATCGATTGCCATTCATGCCAATCGATTGGCAGCAGCTAGTAGATTCTTTTGCATTAGGTGGGGTTGGTCCACGTGAACCTTTAATCCCCTATATATATGTGATCATTTCTGCGTGTTTGGGGTTCCAGAACTAGTTTTAGAGAGAGGGAGTGTCTTGTGTGTGTATTATATATATAAACCCATATATATACACACATACACACTCTGATACACACAGATAGATTGAAGAAGAGAAGGAAAAGACCAGAAGAAAAAAAGAGAAGAAAGGGAGAAGAGACATACAGAGAAGACAGAGGAGAGAGAGAACCACCATTGGAGAAGCTCCAAGCTTCAAATACAACACCCAAACACACCCTTAACCCCTAAGGTGAGTTTTAAACTCACTGAGTATCAATACATTGATGTTAGGACTTGTTTAGATGGAACTAAGGAGCTGGAATCATGTTTTTCCGTATTTTCTATATGCTGGCCTGTCTTCACTATGAAGAAGATGAAGTCCCAATCGATTGGACTTTTCCCAATTGGTTGCCATGGATGAGATCCCAATCGATTGCAATTTTATACAATCGATTGGCATGGATTATGATCTAATCGATTGGACTTTTTCCCAATCGATTGTTACTATTCTTATACCAATGAATTGGACCCCTATCCCAATCGATTGGCAGTTGCAGAATACTGTTTTCCTTGTTTAGTTGATATTATAACTGTTTATTTGTTTAACTATTGTTCTGGATTTCCCTGCATGCTATACTATTATGATACAAACGTGATAATGCGATAAACACGACGTTGTATCATAGTAGTGATAAGCTTAATAGATAATGTTTGTGACGTTATATAACGTATCGTTATGAATCATTTGGAATTGTCATTTATTTCATTCAATGTAGTCAGGCCACATAGGATTGTCATGTTTCTACGTTAGAGTTGAACTTAAGTAGGTTTGTTAAGATTTGGGAATCTTGCGTGGGCGGGCCTTGGTCGATCATATGTTCTTAAAAGCGGTAGATAGACGAAGATGTCTATGACTTGCGGTGAACCAAACCAAGTAGCCCTAAAATAGCTAGATGATCTAATCACATGTTCTTAAAAGCGGTAGACAAATGAAGATATCTATGATTGTAGTGGACCGTAATCATTGGTAGACGTCGCTAAGTCGTGGCATTAGAATGATGTACTATTACTTAAAGCATTTTATCCTTGTAGTGCGGTGAACTGTGCATATGTTCTTAAAAATTAGGGATGGACTGACGTGGTGTCCATGACATGCGGTGGACTGTGCATATGTTCTTAAAAGCGGTGGACGGAGCAATGGTGTATCTTTAGAAGTGAACTACTATTGAGTCTGTTCTTCTATCAGGATGTGTTGTCGGTCTTAATTTAGTAAGATGGTAGTAATCGGATAATCGGTTTGATTAAAGAGAAGATACCCTCACTGAAATTTAATTGTTATCATTCATAACTTGTAATAATTTCAATAGTTGATACCCTGTTAGTATCTAATTCACTCAGCTTTCATTAAGCTGACAGCGTTTATGGCGCTAGACATTTCTAGGTTCCAGCGCACCCTGGTTATGACTATATAGGTGAAGGACCTGCCGGTGAGGATCTCTATGCTGGTAATGACATTCTGGTGGAGGACTACCCTAAACGCAATCAGGCAGAGGAAGACTACTACGCTGACGACTACATCCACGCCAGCTGAAGACTCAAAGATAGATAATAGTTTTATATTTCTATTAAACTTTTATAAAGGGTACTTGGGCATATGTTGTCTCCAGACCTTTATGTTCCTGTTGTAGTCTCTGATATGTAATAACTAGAATGGTATAATATACGCAGTTGTTTATATTACTGCCTCTTCATTATTCTGTTGTTTAGAATTGTGTGGTATTGGACAATCATGTGACTTCACCAGTCATGGCCTACGGACCGAAAAAGGAATTTATTTTCTCTATTTTTGCTACTCTGGGACGTGACACATACAAATGATATGATCCCAACATGATTAAAGGGAATTCATGACATGAGTTAAATCAATTAACAAATTACTTATACAAACTAATCAATGCCCTAAGATACAAGTATCACTCCCATACATGATGATTGAATATGAACAAGACATGAATTATTCCTTAATTTAGATCTTTTAGCCTATGAATTTAAACTTAATCAACTTTATTTAAGATATGTTTCAAGTTTGATGTCATAGAAAATTTGTTTGGATCATCATTGGTTAAGTTCATCAAATCTATCACAGAATTCAGGATTTATAGAGATGAAACCAAATATTTAAGAGAGAGAGAGAGAGAGAGAGAGAGTGTGTGTGTGTGTGTGTGTGTGTGTGTGAGAAAAGTCATAGTCCCATGGCTTGATCTTAATGATTTTTGGATATGATGTGCCTGTGTGAGTCTAGTCTCTAACCCAAAAAGAAAATCAATGATCAAAAGGTCCAATCTCTGGGAATTGGACCAAAACTAGACACCACTCAGGATTTATCAACTCTCTGTCTATAGATTTTGTATGATTTATCAAAAATAGTAAATGATACGTCCAGAAATATCCTGTCAAAGCCCAACCGCCACGTCAGCAGTTAGTGACCCGGATAGTCCGGATTGGGAGCATAGAGCCCACACTCCCGAGGTCTCCAGTCGTTACCGTCCAGGGTGTCCAACAGCTCGGGTATGAGGCGTAGCGACTCCCCGGGAGGCGCGGCTCCGATCGTGTTTCCCCAACAGTCTCCTTATGCAGCCAGGACTCTATCAGGAAAGAATCAACGGTTTTCTAAACCACTTAGGAAACTCTCCTAATATCGGGCAAATCTATTGTGATTAGATTAGGTTTCCTAATCCTATTAACTTACCATGTAAGGGTGGACTCTTGCATCTATAAAAGAGCCCACTTACCCTCTCTAAGGGGATGGGAAAGATCAGTTCTCCAAGTACACAAGCATATACCAGAGAACTCACCACCTACACGCATACACCCGGCCGGTATTTCTGGTAGTGCCGCCTAACATTGTTGGCTCACCAGGCCCGCCGGTGATCTGCTAGCGAGAGCGCATAGACGCAACTGTGGACGTAGGTCACCTTGTTAACGGGACCGAACCACATACCAATCTTCTTCGACTTCACTTTCTTTTTAAGTTACTCTTACCAATTTTTGGCATCATCAGTTTGGCGCCGTCTGTGGGAAAATTGACACAGTTTTCTCATCAACAAAAATCTTTGACTGATCAACATGCCGCCAAAGAAGGGTAAGAAAACCGCCGATTCAACCGGTCAGGAAGACCTGCAGATCGAGCCACGGGATACCTCCATGACCACTGAACAGGTCACGGCGGTGCTAGAGCAACTCTTGGAGGGCCAGCTCCGGACACAACAACAGATAGAGGCGCTTATGGCCCAACACGAGAAGCGCCCTTCGTCGGAGAAGCAGCCTGAAAAGAGCGCTCCTGGCCGAAGGCCTGCTCGGACACGCGGACAAGCCCGATCTGCTCCAGTGTCCCCACCAGATCAAGAACGCCATGCAGAGGGAGAACGTAGCCAGGCTACTAAGCGCTCGCAAAAAGGACCTCGGTACATTCCTCGCCGAGCGCGCCGAGTGGAGGACGCCAGAATCATCATTGACCGGCGGTGAGCTCAAGGGGAGAAGAGTCCGGACGGAAAGCCCGGGAATCGGACGATGACCCTCCCGCTCTGAGCCGAGGAGATCTTAGGCACAGGCTTTCCCGGACCCATAGCCGGGTACTATCCCCAAAGTCAACACACTTTGAGGAGGAAGCCTCGTCGTCTGACCCCGCTTACCGCTCAGACACGGACACGAGAATCGGGCGTAATGACGTCAAGGCCCAGGTCGAGGAACTGCAGCAGCAGATCGAGAGGCTGAACCGTAAGTCCGGTTACGACCTCACGAACACAGAAACAGAGTCGCCCTACACCGCCCGGGTGACACAATTTCCCATTCCGCGGAAATTCAAACCCCCACACCTTAGCACATACGACGGCACGGGGAGTCCGGTAGACCACATCCGTACCTATAAGGCGCAGATGGCACTGGTCACTATGATAGATGAGCTATTGTGCCTGGCCTTCCCCAGTATTCTAAAGGGATCAGCTGCACAGTGGTTCCATGCCTTGAAACCCTGGACGGTTGACAACTTCAAAGCCCTCGGCAAACTCTTCATCAGCCAGTTTGTCGGGATGCTCGACCGATCATAACCAGACACCCAGCTGCTAGCTGTCAAGCAGCGCAAGGGGGAATCCTTGAGGGAGTATGTGGATCATTTCAACCAGCAGAGGCTCCTAATCCGTAACCTCAACGAGACGGCCGCAATCATGGCCTTTTGTTCGGGAGTTCAACACACCAAGGTGGCCACATCGTTCCATCGCGACTGATCGGCAACCCTGGTGGAGCTCTCGGAAAGAGTTGGAAAGTATATAGATACCGAGGAGTTTTTGAAGGCGAAATGCACCAGCCAGACGGGAGATGAATCCCCGAAGGCCAAGCATAAGCGCGAGGGATTCGAGAAGGGTCCGGGAAAGAAGCCGAAGCAAGATCAGAGAGATGCTAGGGGCCAGCCCCCAACGGCTTTCACACCCCTTTCCCGGCCTATACATGAGGTGATGGCCGCCGCAGAGGCACAGAGGCTGCTTCCACAGCCAGCTAAACTCAGAGCCCCGCCCGGTAAGAGAAATCGGGATAAGTTTTTCCGTTACCACAGGGATCACGGCCACGAAACCGAGGATTGCTTCAAATTGAAGATAGCGATCGAGAAGCTGATCGAGCAGGGACATCTTGCCGAGTTTGTCACAGCGGACAGACGGCCCTAGCAGGATGCCCAAGCTCCCGGTCAGCCCCCGCCACCACTTGGTCACATCCACGTGATCTCTGGAGGGACGTTCGGCGGAGGCGATTCACAGTCGGCCCAGAAGAGGCATGCCCGGGCGTCCCGAGCAGACGTCTGGCAGGTCTAATCCACCGACTCCTTCGCAACCGACGTCCTAACATTCACGTCCGATGACTTACAGGGTATCCACTGCCCCCATGATGACCCGCTAGTAGTAACACTTTCCATAGCCAACTACATGGTCCAGAGGGTGCTAGTAGATACGGGCAGCTCGTCCGACATCATGTTTACCACAGCATTTGATCAACTTGGGATAACCAGGGATCGGCTCCGGCCGGTCGCTACTCCCCTGGTTGGATTTAATGACTCCAGCACACAACCGCTCGGCACAATCGAGCTCCTAGTTCTCATGGGAACCTACCCACAGCAGGTTTCCGTGCTGATTAATTTTGTGATAGTGGAGGCCTCATCGGCCTACAACGTCATCCTCGGAAGGCCGACCCTCAACAGGGCCCGAGCGGTTGTCTCCACGTACAGCTTAACCGTGAAATTCCCAACTCCCCAGGGACCTGGATGTTTGCGAGGAGACCAGACCACTACTCGGAGTTGTTATGTTAACTCGTTACGCCGTGGGGCAATCGTAGAAATGTTAAACGTCCAAGAAATGGACCCCCGGGATCAGAGCGACGTGATAGGGCCAATGGAGGAGCTAGAGCAAGTTGTGCTGGATCCTGAACACCCAGGCCACGCGGTCAACATAGGAGCCCTGCTGGAGCCCGCCTTGAAGGAAAAGTTGACCCAGTTCCTGAAGCAAAACCAAGACGTTTTTGCTTGGATTCATGAGGACATGCCCGGGATTGATCCCCGGGTAATGTCCCATCGTCTCAACGTCAGCCCGGATTACCGCCCAGTGAAGCAGAAGCGAAAGGGCATGGCCCCCGAGAGACAAAAAGCAGTGAGTGAGGAGGTCGAGAAGCTCCTAAAGGCGAACTCTATCCGGGAGGTTCACTATCCCGATTGGCTGGCTATGTTGTCCTGGTCAAGAAAAGCAACGGGAAGTGGAGAATGTGCGTAGACTTCACCGACCTCAACAAGGCATGCCCCAAGGACTGCTACCCGTTGCCTAGGATAGACCTCCTTGTCGACTCAACAGTAGGCCACTCACTCCTCTCATTCATGGACGCTTACTCGGGGTACAATCAGATCAGTATGTACCCCGGGGATGAAGAGAAGACAGCGTTCATCACCGACCAGGGCACGTATTGTTACAAAGTTATGCCGTTCGGCCTCAAGAATGCCGGGGCTACCTACCAGCGCCTGGTCAATTTCATGTTCAAAGACCTCATCGAAAAATCCATGGAAGTATACATGGACAATCTCCTGGTCAAGAGTCGGGACGAGCCCGACCACCTTGAGCATCTGGCCGGGGCCTTCGGCATTTTGAGAAAGTTCAGGATGAGGTTGAACCCGGCCAAATGCACCTTTGGTGTCTCGTCCGACAAGTTCCTCGGTCATCTGGTTAGCAGACGGGGAATCGAAGTAAACCTCGATAAGATCAAAGCTATAATCAACATGCGGTCACCCAAATCAACAAAGGAAGTTCAAAGCCTAGCCGGACGGGTGGCCGCACTGAACAGATTCGTGTCCCGAGCTACTGACCGGTGCCTGCCGTTCTTCAAAATCCTCCACAAAGCGTTTCAATGGTCAGAAGAGTGTGAGGAGGCATTTCAGGAACTCAAGAAATATCTGGCCTCTCCTCCTCTACTATCAACACCCGCACCCGGAGAGGAATTGTTCCTGTACTTGGCGGTGTCACCGTCGGCGGTTAGCTCGGCACTTATTCGGGAAGAGCAAGGGATATAGTTCCCAGTGTACTACACCAGCTGGGCATTGCAGGGCGCAGAAAGTCGATACTCCCGCATCGAGAAACTGGCCTTCGCCCTCATCACCTCAGCCCGAAGGCTCCGCCCGTACTTCCAGGCCCATGCCATTGTAGTCCTGACCGATCAGCCTCTCCGCAGGATTCTCTCTTAGCCAGACACATCCAGGAGGCTCGTCAAGTGGGCTTTGGAACTGGAAGAGTTTAAAGTAACTTACCGACCCCGGACGGCCATCAAGGGACAAGCCGTCGCAGATTTTCTGGTCGAGTTTACGTATCCAGAAGACCCGGTCGAAGAACCCGAGCATCTGGCCTTACCGCCCGGATTGCACTCCGGCATCCCAACCTGGGTACTACATGTCGATGGCTCTTCTAATCAACAAGGTAGTGGGGCCGGGATCATCCTGACTACCCCCGACAGCATCCAGCTCGAATATGCTTTAAGGTTTGGATTCCGTGCCTCCAACAATGAGGCCGAGTACGAAGCCCTCTTGGTCGGGTTACAGTTAGCCATCTCAATGAGTGCGCAACAGGTCTAGGGCTACAGTGACTCCCAGCTCGTGGTCAATCAGGTAAAGCAAGAATACGAAATGCGGGAAGACAGTATGGTAGCCTACTTGGCCCTCGTCCGGGCGATTTCCAAACAGCTCCGAGGATTCTCCATCACTCGGATACCTAGAGAAGAAAACACCAGAGCTGACCGGCTGGCTCGCCTCGCCTCATCATCTGAGTCAGACTTGCCCGGGATAAGGATACAATTCCTACCCGAGCCAAGTGTAATCAACTCAGAGGGCATGGAGGTCGACCCGGTCACTCCGGGACCCAGTTCGATGGATCCACTCGTGACATTCTTGACAACAGGAAGGTTTCCGGACGACAAAGAGGAAGCGATGCGGGTCAGGTACTGGGCGGCACGATACCACATTCTCGACGGTGTCCTCTATAAGAGGGGATTCACTATCCCGTACCTCCGCTGCGTTCATCCTACGCAAGTTCAAGCAATACTGTTCAAAATTCATGAAGGTGTGTGCGGGAACCACGTAGGAGGTCGGGCACTTTCCACAAAGGCCCTACTACAAGGTTACTATTGGCCAACCATGGCCCGAGATTCGCAGGAGTATGTTCGAAGGTGTGACAAGTGCCAGCGGTACTCTCCCATGATCAACCGACCAGGAGAACTCCAAACACCAGTCCAAAGTCCCTGGCCATTCGCCCAGTGGGGAATTGACATCGTCGGTCCCTTACCGACAGGAAAAGGGCAAGTTAAGTTTGCTGTGATAGCTGTTGACTACTTCACCAAATGGGCGGAGGCCGAACCCTTGGCAACGATAACCGAGCGGAAAATGGAAAGCTTTGTGGAAAGAAATATCCTCAGCAGGTTCGGTATCCCACGAGTCCTGATCAGCGATAATGGAAGGCAATTTGACACACCCGTCTTCAGACAGTTCTGCTCAGGCTATGGGATACTAAATCATTACTCTTCTCCCGAGCATCTACAAGCCAATGGTCAGGCCGAGGTAACCAACCTCACAATCTTGCAGTCGATTAAGACAAGGCTTGAAGGCGCCAAAGGCCTGTAGGCTGAAGAGCTATCGACCCTCTTGTGGGCCTACCGCACTATACCCCGAGCGGCTACAGGCGAAACCCCGTTTTCCTTAGCTTATGGTTTTGAGGCAGTGGTCCCCACAGAGCTCGGGCTGCCCACATACCGGGTGGCTACCTTCAATGACCCAGACAATGGAGAAGCCCTCAGGACAGAACTCGACCTGGTGGAAGAAAAAAGAGACCAGGCCTATCTCAAGGTGGCAGTTTACAAGCAAAGGGTCTCGCGGTATTACAATAGCAAGGTGAAGCACCGTAGCTTTCAAGTTGGAGACCTCGTCCTCAAGGCTGTGAACCAGTCTACCCGAATCCCAAGCCACGGGAAGTTGGGGGCAAACTAGGAAGGCCCGTATAAAATAATTCGGGTTAACCGACCGGGAACGTACTGGCTACAAAGCATGGACGGGCATGATCTCACCCATCCTTGGAACGTGCAACACCTCCGCAAGTACTATCAGTAGCATCGGACCACGGGAGTTTAGTATTATAGGCAAAATTCTTTCTTGTAGCTCTGATTGGACAATCGACATAGTTTATTATTTTTTAATAAAGTTACATGGTTCTACTTCGAAAATTTACTCCTGTCAGTACACCGTGCAATGCATAAAAGACCTCGGGCTTAACCCCGGGGCACCAAAGACCTCGGGCCTAACCCCGAGGCACAAAAGACCTCGGGCCTAACCCCAAGGCACAAAAAGACCTTAGGCCTAACCCCAAGGCAGAAAAAGACCTTGGGCACGACCCCAAGGCAGAAAAAGACCTTGGGCCTAACCTCGGGCTCCGAACCCAGGCATTAAAAAGACCTCAGGCTCTGAACCCAGGCACTAAAGGACCTTGCAACCACCCATGTTCCAGGTCGGTTTCCTATGATCGCCCCTCTGCACGCCCCCGCCTTCATAGGACGGTCGGGGACAAGAGGATACTAGACCTAAACAGGAAATTAACTAAAGTTTCGCCTAGGTCCAGCCGACGACGGGGCCGAACCCCTAGGTGGCCGACGATGGCGAGCTTCAAATGCCCCTGCAACCACCCATGTTCCAGGTCAGTTTTCTATGGCCACTTACTCCCGTACTCCCGTACTCCCGCCTTAGAAAAATGCTTGGGGGGCAGGGGAATAAGGGAAATACTAAGGCCAAAACAGGGAATCACACCGTTCTACTAGGTGTTCTGTTGGTTATGGTCCTAAAGCATTTGCTAAGGCAGGTGTTAGGTCGGCCAAAACCCTATGGATACTAGCAAGTGTTAAGGCATAGTACAAAAAAACAACAAAGTTAATGGAAGGGAAGGCTGACCTTAAGGGCCTTTTCATTAATTGAAGAAAGTGTACAAAGCCTGGGGGCAGTTGTAGTAGCCTCCCCAAAATAGAAAAGAAACTACAAACAACGAAATAAAAAAAAATAAAAAAAAAACAAGGCAGGACCGGGGATTCAGTCTTCCACATTGACCACGTCCTCGGTTTCCCCAGTCTGCTCCCCTGGTGCGGCAAGTCCTCCGGTCCCCAAGCCTCTGTTCGGGGCGATCTCAACGACCTCAGCAATGGCCGCAGGATCTTCACCGACCACAGGAGCTTCACCGGCTATAGGATCTTCACTGACATCCCAGTAATCCGAGTCAATCCCCTCATAGGCCGAAAGGACCCATTCGGGGTGATCCCAGGCTACCCGCCACTTCAGATCGTCATAACCTTGGAAGAAGCCATCGTCAAACGCACCCTCCAGGGCCCTTGCAACAGGTGTCTCGGCCGCCGCCTTCGCCCGGGCCTCAGCTGCCGCTGTGAGGGCCCGGGAAACCTTTAAATCAGCCAGAGCAGCCGCCAGATCCGCCTGAGCCGTACCCAAACTCAAGGCCAGCAACTTCGTCTTGCTCGTCTCGGCGGCCAAGGCGGCTTTCGCTACCTGTAATTCTTCCCGCTCCTTCGAGAGGGCAGCTTCAGCGACGCCGACCCTCCCGACCAGGGAAGACAGGAGGGACTCGGACCCCGCAGCCATACAGCCAACCTGCGACGAGAGGATGAAGATCGGTTAGGCAAATAAAAGCAGAGCGGGTCAATATTTAAAGGGAGACAGAACACTTACCAGATGGGAGAGACTATATAGCCACCCTTGGAAGTCCTGGGGAGATAGCCCGGCGCATGCTTCCACCTGGCTCGGGATAAGGACAGACTTTAGCCTCTCCCGGACCTCACCAGGCCCGCCCATGGGCAGACCGGACGGAATATCAGCCCGGAGTGCGGGCTCCTCAACAACCAACATTTGGGGAGCCGATGTCCCCACAGGGTCCAGACGGTTGACCGTCCTGTGGCGAATGCGTCTGAGCGGGCGCTCACCGCCCAGGGCCTCGGTGGCTGGCCTCTTCCCCTGGGCGACCGCCATTCGAGCAGCAGCAGTGGCGGCGGCAGTAGCCTATCTCTCCCTCAGCTGCTCCAAATTGCGCTTGGGGGCCATTTCTGTAAAAAACAAGATCGCACGGTCAGAAGTATAAGAAGCGACAAGGACAAGCGCAGGGCTAACACGTAAGGCAACCTGGGAACTCACCGGGGATGATGGGTAAAAAGCTGGGGGCTGGAACGGGCTCCCCGGGGGAATAGGTCTCGACGAAATCCCCTGTTCGGGACAACACATTCCAAACACTGGTGGGTAACTCTGTTAGGCCCCAGATCCTGGCCTGGCACAACTCAGGGATCTTGGGAGGTTCTGTTGAGCCAGCTATGGACAGAGGAATTAAATCAGTTAGAAAGCCACCGCGTTCCTAAAACCAAAAGAACGGACGAAGTCGGATGGGTGGTCTTACCCTTCAACTCCCCAGCCCAGGATGTCCTCGGCTGGGTCCCCGGAGCCCTGTCGCAGAGGCGAAGGGTGGACACTTGGAAGAATTTGCCCTTCCACCCTTTATTGTTGCTGGGGCACTTGTCAATAATTTTCCAACCCGGACGGGCAGAAAACGAGAAAAACCCCACTTCCCGGTGCACAGAGAATGGTCGGTGGGCCCACAGAAACTCCTGGAGGGTAAGCTCGTACTCAAACACCTGAGGCCACAGCGATATGCACCCCATTAAGAATCTCCACCCATTGGGAGCCAGCTGCCCGGGAGCGATATCGAGATAGATCAAGACATCCCGGGCAACAGGGTGAAGGGGTAGTCGGAGGCCCGCCATCCTAGCGTCCTCGAACAGGGTGACAAACTCTGGCTGGTAGAGGTGCGCGCCGCCAGGGTTTACGGCTAGGGCGCAACCGTCAGGAAGATAATATCTCTCCCTGATCCGGAGAAGGTCTTGGGAACGCAATATAGAGAAGGTGGACTCACAAGCGAACACTACGGGATCAGCCTCCATGGGCAACTCGTCACCCGAACCCCTCAAGACGGAGGCAACAGGGGCCGCCTGGGTAGACTCGCTGTCGGACAGGCGAGCGGGAATCCTGCCCTCGCTCTGGTGATCGGTCAGGGACGCAGGAAGTCGGTCCAGACTGGTACCGGGGGATCCTGACCAATACCGTTCGCTCTCTGATCTTGACGCAGAATTGAAATTGGAGTGTTCCATCTCTGATACTCCAACAGCAAGGTACGGACACAGACTGCGACCTAAGTATGGGTCGGAAACCCCAAGCCTGGTATACAGGGGGGGCAGAGTCACTAACCTGAACTGCAATGAATAGATACTCCTTAGCACCAGGTAACACTCTCCCAAAACAGCCCAAGGAATGCCCGCTCGGTTCAACTGAATTAAAGTTCCGCCCGACTTAAAAAATGCACAGAATCTGAGGAAGAAGAAATCCCACTCCCGCTCGAACCTCACGGGACTCGTTCTCTCCAGCCTCACTCCGAAATGAAAAAGGATGGGGGGAAGAGAGAAGAAAGCAACAGATAGAAGTTCAGGAAGGGAGGAAACTTACAAAATTTAAAGCGTAGGAGGGGTTTGTGAATCTCGCTCGGGATTCTCTTCGCTCTCAAAGTCGCTCGGGGACACTCGTCTAAGCAGAAGGGACCCAAGAGATGGGGCAAGTATTCCTTATATAAGAGCTGTGAACGGCCAAGATCAGGACAGATCCAGCGGTCCAGGAGGTTTCCCGCCTAAACTGTCGCTTCGGGCACGTGAAGAGTCGCCTCAAAAGGTGCGCACATTAAATGCGTGACAAGACGGTTCGGTTAGCATGCAAACGGTTTGGTTACGACCACACCGCCATCGTTAGATCCTGACCTGGCCAATGATTGGTTAGTACGAGGTAGCGGTGGTCCGGGCCCGTGTTACCGCAACCCGGACACATTGCGACACCGGTCGGGTATTAGCTGCCCGGTGTAGTACAGAAGTAATAAACAGTTAGAAGAACAGAGTGAAAGAAAGAGTTGGCCCCAAGGACCTTTTCATTGCTATAAAAAGTAAACTATACAGAGATCGGGGGCAGTTATAGTAGCCTTCCCGATAAAGGAAAAAAACAAAAGAAAAAAAGGAAGAGGAGCCTTCAAGTTCCTTTGCCCTTCAGAGCCTTGACTTCCTCTTCCAGGGCCGCCATCCTCGCCACCAGCTCCTTTACAGTGAGCTCGAGGGTGTGAATATCCACCTTCTGTATGGCAGAGCCCGTCTGCAGGTGAGCAGTCTACTTCTCCACCTCCTGAAGACGACCCTCCAGGTTACCAAAGGAGAGGTCGGTCCAAGAGCTGGGCACGTGAAGGTTGGCCGGGTATTCCATCCGACTTTTCTTTTGTGGAGGTGGAGATCCTTCCCCGACTGCCTTCTCCTTTCCCTTCCTGGACGGGCCTGGTGGCGAGCTCGCATCCCCGGACGAGGCAGAATCACTGCTGGTGGACAGAGAAACTGGCCCCTCGGGTGGGTCGGCCCTGTCTGTAGCACGCGGACCGGTAGCCATGGATCGAGTGTAGCGGCGAGACCCGGAGGCAGCAGCGGCGGGGGCTGCAGATGAAGCCCCACCACCAACCTCACCAGCAGGACCCCCGGTCAAATCCAAGAACGTGAGGCCGGCTTTGACAGCTCGGCCGATCGCCTCCGTGTCAACAACAACAGGGGCAATGCTGCAGAAGGCGGCAAAAGATCCCTTGCAGAGTTCGGGGCTAAAGGTCACAGGGGGGCAGAGAGAGGGGTCCATTATCCAGTTGTCGGACACCACGACCCAAGGATATTGGCGCCACTTCTTGTTCGGGAAGTCCAGACCCTGGACAAGGTTTCTTCCCTCGGCCCCGCGGCGTAGGTAAGGGCCCCCGTGGTCGATGCCCAGGACATAACACCTGACAACGTCGACTGAACGGAGGAGCAACCCAAGTCGCTGGTTCAGTACTGATATCCCCCAGAGGAGGCGGGCAACATTTGGGTGGCACTTGGAAAGTGGAATACGCAACCCCTGCAGCAGGTCGCAGAAGGAGGCCGGGAGAGGGAAGCGTAACCCCACAACTAGCAGCAGATAGCTGCTAATGAGGACGAAAGGGAAGGCTACCTCCTCCCCTTTGATGTAGGGGCGAACTCCAACGTCGTCTGGAATTTTGCAGTCTTCTCGAAAAGTTCTGAGTCCGTCATCGGAACTCAGGTCAACATGGGAAGCCATCGGAAAAGAAGGTGTGGGCAATAGAAGCAAAGGACGAGAGCTCGGGAACGCTTTGCTCTCGAGAACCGCTCGGTAAATTCGATTGTTAATCTACAGTAAGGGATGGACTGAACAGGTGCCCCTTATATAGGCATCGTGAACGGCAGAGATCAGAATGGATCGAACGGCTCATATGCCCTCCCGCCAAAACTGTCACTTCGGGCACATGGGGCGTCGCCTTAAAAGGTGTGAGCATTTAATGCTCGACGTGATGGTTCGGTTGTCACGCGAATGATTTGGTTACTTCCAAGCTGGCACTATTGGATCCTAATTAGGCCAGTAACCAGTGGGCACATGGTGCCTGGGGCCCACGGTCCCGCATGATCACCGCTCGATTCTTACCCCGACGGGTCACCCCGACCGGTGCTGTTTTGAGCAGAAACCCGGCTCGTTACCAAGCGATATTTTGGAGATATTCTAAATTTTCAAGTTTCATCCGATAAGGCATCACATCAACTTTGAAAATGGGGGGTAGCTGATACGTCCAGAAATATCCTGTCAAAGCCCAACCACCACGTCAGTAGTTAGTGACCTGGATAGTCCGGAATGGGAGCATAGAGCCCACACTCCCGAGGTCTCCAGTCGTTACCGTCCGGGGTATCCAACAGCTCGGGTATGAGGCGTAGCGACTCCCCGGGAGGCGCGGCTCCGATTGTGTTTCCCCAACAGTCTCCTTATACAGCCAGGACTCTATCAGGAAAGAATCAACGGTTTCCTAAACCACTTAGGAAACTCTCCTAATATCGTACAAATCTATTGTGATTAGATTAGGCTTCCTAATCCTATTAACTTACCATGTAAGGGTGGACTCTTGCATCTATAAAAGAGCCCACTTACCCTCTCTAAGGGGATGGGAAAAATCAGTTCTCCAAGTACACAAGCATATACCAGAGAACTCACCACCTACACGCATACACCCGGCCGGTATTTCTGGTAGTGCCGCCCAACATTGTTGGCTCACCAGGCCCGCCGGTGATCTGCTAGCGAGAGCGCATAGATGCAACCGTGGACGTAGGTCACCTTGTTAACGGGACCGAACCACATACCAATCTTCTTCGGCTTCACTTTCTTTTTAAGTTACTCTTACCAATTTTTGGCATCATCAGTAAACAAACCTTAATCATTCTAATCTTTTTAGAGAATGTTTTTAACTTATTATACTTCATAGAAAAATTTATTTGAAGCTCAAAATGTTTGTTTAAGGTTCTGATCTAAGCAAATTAAAATTGACTTATTGTTCTGGAATTTTGGACAGAGAGTAGTTACTTTGCAAAACTCATGATCAAACCATGCTAACCATCAAATCTAGTCAAAACATAAATTGCAGTGGTAGGATCAAGTGTTATGGACACATTATAATTGGTCTCATTTGTAATAACCTGCATTTTCATGCATTATTATATTTAAAATTTTCATTATCATTTGCATTATCATATTTAAAATTTAATATATATTGTCTGTTTATATGTTAATTCTTATGTGAAAAGTTTAATTCTTGACTAATTTCATAATTGAAATTTCTTTTGGGGTCAAAATGCAATTTTCATAAAAACTTGCAATACCTGTGTTAAATTTCAAAACTGTATTTCAAGACGGTGGAATGATTTCTTTTAAACTCAAACTGTATTTTTATAAAATCAGAAAACTATTTCTAACGTTAAAATGAATTTTCTGTATTTTTGTGATAAACACCGTGTCACGAAAATACTAGTTTAGGTTTAAAACTGTCCGCGCAGTGTTAAACTTCCACAGAATTTTGGGAGTAACTGATTGGACAAATTTCTTTATACCCAATTATTATTGCTAAAGTTTTCCCTTAGGCCTTGTTTGGCAAATGCTTGTAGTATGTGTGTTGTCCTAATGCCATAAGCTTGATTCCCAAACACACCTTGACCCACACCAACTCCACCTACCCTTTCAATTATCAATGGAGCATTATGAATTGCAAGTGTATATTTACACATCATTGCTGCACTTTCTTTGTAATTAGTGGAGATTAATGGAGAATGAGTGGGATGTTAGGCAAATGTTTTCTAAGTGGGAGTTTGAGTATTTATACACCCAACCACACTACACATTCTACACTCCTAACATAGAGAGTTTGAGAGAGTCACATAGAGAGATAATAATTTCAGAATTTGAAGAGCTCAATCCTCCATAGCCAAGCTTGAAATTGGAGATTCTTAATTCTTGTATTTCTTTCTCAACAACTTCTTCAATCTACATCACGGTGAGTATTACTAACTCACTCCAAATGTAACGCATTCCTTATTTACTGATTTAGGTAGTTAATTTTAACAGTAGCAGAATTTTGTTTTCAGATTTTTGTTAGGGAAAACGAATGAAATTTAAGGTTCTGTCCGCGTTGTCCCAAGCAAAACTCGATTCTGCACACTTTTCGTCTAATGCAATTTTCTCAGATTTTGCACCGTTTGGGCAGAAAATGAGGATTACAGTAGCAGAAAAAGTATATTAGAAATTCAATCTAATATTTTCTCTTTTAATTTTAACAGTAGCAGAATTTTGTTTTCAGATTTTTGTTAGGAAAACGAATGAAATTTAAGGTTCTGCCCGCGTTGTCCCAAGTAAAACTCGATTCTGCACACTTTTCGTCTAATGCAATTTTCTCAGATTCTGCACCGTTTGGACAGAAAACGAGGATTTCAGTAGCAGTTTTTAGAATGCTATTAGTTATGTTTAAAATGATTAAGGCAATAAATTACGAATTTTCAATCCCCGTACGCGTATTGTTTCTTTAATTCTGTGAATTCCTTTATGTTTAAAGTTTGATGACATTCATGTGGAGTCAGTTGTACATGCATGGTGAGTGTTGGTAGTGTGTAAAAGAGTAATGATAGTGTGGAAAAGAGTAATGATTGTGTGGAAAGAGTATGAGTTTGAGTTGTGGTTGTGGTTGTGGTTGTGGTTGTAATTGTGGCTGTGGTTATGGTTGTGGTTGTGGATGTGATTGTGGTTGGAGTTGAAAAAGAGGATGAGGGTGTCTTTGAAATGCGAAGGTGGCAAAAATGGACACTCCCTGACGCCCATGGAAGCGTTAAAGTGTGTGAAGCCGAACTTGGACACTCACTGGCACCCATGGAAGTGCTAAAGTGTGGCCTATAAACACTCCCTGAATGACTCGAGTCTGGATACCTGTGTGGGGGTTGCCCCGGTATTTGCATGGCGGTTAGGGTATTCAAAGTGTGAGGCATTGGACACTCCCTGGTACCCCGGACCAAAGTGTGAGGCAAACTGGACACTCCCTGGCGCCCCGTTGCTAAAGTGTGGCTATCTTAGTATTTCAAAGATACCAGGAGTAGGATAGAGGGTTGTTGGGTTTTGTCGAGAGAAAAGAGTCGGTTAGATGAGATGGTGCATTGTTCTCATACACGGTCACATATGTGTGAATTTATCTTTTAATTATTGTTGTGGTTGTTTTTCTAACAAGCTCTTTATCATAAATATAAACTTGTGGTATTTAAATGGAAATGGGAAAAAGGTAAATGGGCATGTTTTACATTCAAAGCTATGTTTTTAATACTCACCAGCTTCTTGAAGCTGACGGCGTTGATGCGTCCTGGACATTCGTGTCCAGGCTTTGCAGGTAATAATCAGGATGAACCGTATGATTATGCTAATTGAGATCAGTTGCTGAGAAGAGATGTTACTTTTATATGTTTTATGTTTATGTGCTTTAAGATATGTTTTGGTTTTGTAATAAGGATGACTGTAATAGACTTTAAGTATTGTTTTATTTTCAAGGCGGTCTGTGCCTTAGTAAACCCCGTACCATAGGATGTAATAAGTTAGAAAAATTTTTATGAGCCCTGATTACCCTACTCTGATTAATGGTTTTATGTTGTTCGACGTTTTGGGACGGAATCGATCCTTCAAACTGTCGCGACCTACGGGTCCATAAAGGAAATTAAACGCTTTCCATATTTATGCTACGTCGGGGCGTGACAGGATTTGGTGGTATCAGAGCCAGGTTTTCTAGATTGACCAGGCTCAGTTATTCACGCCATAGATTAGTGACATAGGTTACCCTAAAGTTTTACTAAGCTATACAACCAAGTTCTAGTGTTAGTTTAGTTCGGATTACCCTTAATTCAGAAACTAAAATTCTAAGTTGGTTTTATCATAGAAATGATTACCCGTTTGTCTTGTCACATCGACAAAAATAATAGCAATTTCCATATACCTTCAGACATATCCATTTTAGGATTAGTCGAGATAACCATAACTTATGATACCCCTACAGAAAGATAGTAGCCGAGTTTCTAAGGAGTTAAAGCATACCATAGCCCTCATTAATAGCTTAGGCACTGACCAATGTCCTGAATCAAATCTCGGAACAGTCAGCATGGCCCACAGCCCAGAGTCTAGAGAATAAGAATAAGAATACGACCTCTTTACTATTAGACAGCTCTAGTTCGAATACGTGTTATATGTACTTAATATATATTTTATTGTATGCTTATGTGATAATACGAGTATGTGATATAGTGATATATACTATTTTGAAAATTTTTGTCATAGTACTGTTGCATACATGTTTCTCATTCTACTACCCCTATCATGCATAGAATGGCTGGAAGACCAAGGAGGAACAGAAATCTGATTGAAGGAGCGCCCGAGGCTGCCGACCCCACGGGAATATTTGAAGCTTTTATCAGACGTCTCGAGAGGGTTAGTAATGCGAATGAAAACCAACGAGACCGCCAGACGGGAGATAAGCTGCTGGAGAGATTCCGTGCGCTCAGACCCGAGCAATTTGCGGGTACCACGGATCCCTGGAAGGCAGAACAATGGTTAAGACAGATGGACCGCATGTTTGAAGCTGTCCAATGCAACGAGATGGACAAAAGGAGATTGGCTACTTTTCAACTAACCGACGCCGCTGCAGATTGGTGGGACTCGGTCATAGCCACTATCGGAAACACCGCTGCTATGGGGATGACATGGACGGCGTTCAAAGGGAGATTCCTGGAGAAGTACTTTCCGGCTACGGAGAGGCACAGAAGAGAGAAGGAATTTATGGATCTGACGCAAGGAACCAAGACGGTGCAAGAGTATACCACACAGTTCGAGAGGCTGTCACGGTTTGCCCCGCACATGGTTGATACTGAGGAGAAGAAGATCCGGAAGTATAACCAAGGGTTGGCACCGCAGATTCGTCGCCTGACTCTCGGCCATCTAGACAAGACGTTTGAAGGACTAGTCGGCCTGGCTACCGATCTGGAAGAAGATGCTCGAGTATATCGCAAACAATTTGAATTCCGACCGCCTCAGAGGGGTAATTTTGGGAATAGACCACCAATGAATCGTACCCAAGGGCAGAAGAGGAACTTTGACGGAAGCAAGAAGGCACAAGCTATTACCTATCCGACTCAACCCCGAGTAGGAGAAGGAAGTAGTGGCGTAAAGTGCTTCAACTGTGGCAACCCTGGACATGTGGCTCGGGACTGCAAGGCACCAAGGCGTGCTGCTCAGCCAGGAATAGTCTGCTTCAACTGTGGTGAACCAGGTCACATCAGCAGGTTCTGCACTGCTCCTAAGCAAGCGACTTATGGGCAACAGGGTCAGACCCGCTTGAATGCTGTTATTCCTGATGCCGCTGGATATGATGGAGCTGTATATGAAGAAGGAGATCATGGAGAAGCTCAACCTGATCAGCAAGCAGTGGAAGGTACATTGACTCTATTTAACTCCCATGTTAGAGTATTATTTGATACGGGTGCTGCTCTCTCATTCATATCTGTTAATACAATTCGGAGATTGGGTATCTTACCTCATCGCTTAGAGAAAGCTTTGAAGGCTACATCACCAATAGGAGCTGCGGTCAGTTTAGGATATGTGTGCAAGGATTGTCCCTTAAGATTAGGAGACCGAGAAATCCCTGCAAGGTTGATCGTCCTATCGATGAAGGAGTTCGACATAATCCTAGGAATGGATTGGCTGTCTCAGAATCAAGTGAAGTTGGATTGCGCGAGGAAGAGAATTACATTCTCCGACAATGAGAATCAACCCTTTGATTTTCAATGTAACCCTTCGGGAGATATGTTCCTCACAAGATGTTTAGCCAACATCGAAGTCGTCAGTACAGAGGTGACAGCATCATCTATACCTGTAGTCAAGGACTTCGAAGAAGTATTTCAAGACATTTCTGGATTACCGCCCGAGAGAAGTATAGAGTTCTGTATTGAGCTTATACCGGGTACCGTACCAATTACCAAGGTTCCCTACAGAATGGCCCCCACAGAACTGCTAGAATTAAAGGGACAAGTACAAGAGCTCGAGAACCTAGGTTTTGTACGTCCAAGTACATCGCCTTGGGGAGCACCGGTGTTATTTGTGAAGAAGAAGGACGGGACGCTCAGGCTGTGTATCGACTACAGAGAATTGAATCGAGTGACAATCAAGAACAAGTATCCTTTGCCTCGGATCGACGATTTATTTGATCAACTACAAGGAGCTACGATATTTTCCAAGATAGACCTAAGGTCGGGGTATCATCAGTTGAGGGTACGGAAGGAAGACATACCTAAGACTGCTTTCAGAACCCGATATGGTCATTATGAATTTCTGGTGATGCCGTTTGGATTAACGAACGCCCCGGCAGTGTTTATGGATCTGATGAACAGAGTATTCAAGCCTTATTTAGATCAGTTTGTCATCGTCTTTATTGATGATATTTTGATCTATTCTAAGTCAAGAGAAGAACACGAGCAACATCTTCGGATTACGATGCAGACGCTTAAGGACCACCACTTGTATGCCAAGTTCAGTAAGACATGGTTTGTAAAAATGTCAGAAAAAGACCCGACCGAATGGAAGGTGGGGAGTGACGGAGGGTATCGATGCAGAGACAGATTATGTGTACCAGATTGTGGGAATTTGAGAAAAGATATTCTGGAAGAAGCACATAAATCAAGGTATACAGTTCACCCGGGAGGAACTAAGATGTATAAAGATTTGAAGAGAAATTTCTGGTGGCATGAAGAAGGATGTGGCCGAGTTTGTATCCAAGTGTTTGACGTGTCAGCAAGTCAAGGCCGAACATCAGAAACCGTCAGGATTGTTGCAACCGCTACCTATTCCTGGTTGGAAGTGGGAGCACATTACGATGGATTTTGTAGTAGGATTGCCCCGGTCGCAACAGAATCATGACGCTATTTGGGTAATTGTGGATCGATTGACGAAGTCAGCTCATTTTATTGCTTACAGTATGACATACCCGGTGGAAAAGATGAGCCGGATGTACATACAACAAGTTGTGCGACTTCACGGTGCACCTGTATCGATTGTGTCAGACCGTGACGCACGTTTTACTTCTGGATTTTGGGAAAGTCTGCAAGAAGCTATGGGAACTTCACTCAAGATGAGTACTGCTTTTCACCCTCAGACAGATGGGCAAACTGAGCGTGTTAATCAGATCATGGAGGATATGCTTAGGGCTTGTGTGATCGATTTTGAAGAATCTTGGGAGACACACTTGCCTTTGGTTGAATTTGCTTATAACAATAGTTATCACGCGAGTATCGGTATGGCTCCGTTCGAGGCACTGTACGGACGACCGTGTCGTTCTCCATTGTGTTGGGCAGAAGTTGGTGATACAGAGTTGTTGGGACCGGATTTGGTTAGAGAAACCAACGAGAAGATTTCCTCGGTCAAGGAAAGGATGAGAACCGCTCAGAGCAGGTATAAGAGTTATGCTGATCGGCGCCGGAAAGATCTGGAGTTTAGTGTTGGAGATCACGTACTTCTTAAGGTTTCACCAACACGAGGAGTAGTACGCTTTGGTCTCAAGAGAGGGAAGTTAGCTCCGCGTTTTATTGGACCGTTTGAGATTTTGGAACGTATCGGGAAAGTGGCCTATCAGCTGGCGCTACCACCGAAGATGTCTGGGGTTCACAACGTGTTTCACGTGAGTATGTTGAGGAAATACATACGAGATCCCTCGCACGTGGTTAGTTATGACGACATTGAGACGAGTCATAACGTTTCTTACAAGGAGAGACCTGTGAAGATTTTGGATCAGAGTATCAAGAAGCTGAGGAATAAGGATATCCCGTTGGTGAAGGTTCAGTGGAATCACCATGACGAGAATGAAGCCTCGTGGGAAGTTGAAGCTGATATGAGGAAGAAGTACCCGGAGTTGTTTCATGACTAGTTAGTCTTGATTTCGGGGACGAAATCCTGTTTAAGGGGGGAAGGGTGTAATAACCTGCATTTTCATGCATTATTATATTTAAAATTTTCATTATCATTTGCATTATCATATTTAAAATTTAATATATATTGTCTGTTTATATGTTAATTCTTATGTGAAAAGTTTAATTCTTGACTAATTTCATAATTGAAATTTCTTTTGGGGTCAAAATGCAATTTTCATAAAAACTTGCAATACCTGTGTTAAATTTCAAAACTGTATTTCAAGACGGTGGAATGATTTCTTTTAAACTCAAACTGTATTTTTATAAAATCAGAAAACTATTTCTAACGTTAAAATGAATTTTCTGTATTTTTGTGATAAACACCGTGTCACGAAAATACTAGTTTAGGTTTAAAACTGTCCGCGCAGTGTTAAACTTCCACAGAATTTTGGGAGTAACTGATTGGACAAATTTCTTTATACCCAATTATTATTGCTAAAGTTTTCCCTTAGGCCTTGTTTGGCAAATGCTTGTAGTATGTGTGTTGTCCTAATGCCATAAGCTTGATTCCCAAACACACCTTGACCCACACCAACTCCACCTACCCTTTCAATTATCAATGGAGCATTATGAATTGCAAGTGTATATTTACACATCATTGCTGCACTTTCTTTGTAATTAGTGGAGATTAATGGAGAATGAGTGGGATGTTAGGCAAATGTTTTCTAAGTGGGAGTTTGAGTATTTATACACCCAACCACACTACACATTCTACACTCCTAACATAGAGAGTTTGAGAGAGTCACATAGAGAGATAATAATTTCAGAATTTGAAGAGCTCAATCCTCCATAGCCAAGCTTGAAATTGGAGATTCTTAATTCTTGTATTTCTTTCTCAACAACTTCTTCAATCTACATCACGGTGAGTATTACTAACTCACTCCAAATGTAACGCATTCCTTATTTACTGATTTAGGTAGTTAATTTTAACAGTAGCAGAATTTTGTTTTCAGATTTTTGTTAGGGAAAACGAATGAAATTTAAGGTTCTGTCCGCGTTGTCCCAAGCAAAACTCGATTCTGCACACTTTTCGTCTAATGCAATTTTCTCAGATTTTGCACCGTTTGGGCAGAAAATGAGGATTACAGTAGCAGAAAAAGTATATTAGAAATTCAATCTAATATTTTCTCTTTTAATTTTAACAGTAGCAGAATTTTGTTTTCAGATTTTTGTTAGGAAAACGAATGAAATTTAAGGTTCTGCCCGCGTTGTCCCAAGTAAAACTCGATTCTGCACACTTTTCGTCTAATGCAATTTTCTCAGATTCTGCACCGTTTGGACAGAAAACGAGGATTTCAGTAGCAGTTTTTAGAATGCTATTAGTTATGTTTAAAATGATTAAGGCAATAAATTACGAATTTTCAATCCCCGTACGCGTATTGTTTCTTTAATTCTGTGAATTCCTTTATGTTTAAAGTTTGATGACATTCATGTGGAGTCAGTTGTACATGCATGGTGAGTGTTGGTAGTGTGTAAAAGAGTAATGATAGTGTGGAAAAGAGTAATGATTGTGTGGAAAGAGTATGAGTTTGAGTTGTGGTTGTGGTTGTGGTTGTGGTTGTAATTGTGGCTGTGGTTATGGTTGTGGTTGTGGATGTGATTGTGGTTGGAGTTGAAAAAGAGGATGAGGGTGTCTTTGAAATGCGAAGGTGGCAAAAATGGACACTCCCTGACGCCCATGGAAGCGTTAAAGTGTGTGAAGCCGAACTTGGACACTCACTGGCACCCATGGAAGTGCTAAAGTGTGGCCTATAAACACTCCCTGAATGACTCGAGTCTGGATACCTGTGTGGGGGTTGCCCCGGTATTTGCATGGCGGTTAGGGTATTCAAAGTGTGAGGCATTGGACACTCCCTGGTACCCCGGACCAAAGTGTGAGGCAAACTGGACACTCCCTGGCGCCCCGTTGCTAAAGTGTGGCTATCTTAGTATTTCAAAGATACCAGGAGTAGGATAGAGGGTTGTTGGGTTTTGTCGAGAGAAAAGAGTCGGTTAGATGAGATGGTGCATTGTTCTCATACACGGTCACATATGTGTGAATTTATCTTTTAATTATTGTTGTGGTTGTTTTTCTAACAAGCTCTTTATCATAAATATAAACTTGTGGTATTTAAATGGAAATGGGAAAAAGGTAAATGGGCATGTTTTACATTCAAAGCTATGTTTTTAATACTCACCAGCTTCTTGAAGCTGACGGCGTTGATGCGTCCTGGACATTCGTGTCCAGGCTTTGCAGGTAATAATCAGGATGAACCGTATGATTATGCTAATTGAGATCAGTTGCTGAGAAGAGATGTTACTTTTATATGTTTTATGTTTATGTGCTTTAAGATATGTTTTGGTTTTGTAATAAGGATGACTGTAATAGACTTTAAGTATTGTTTTATTTTCAAGGCGGTCTGTGCCTTAGTAAACCCCGTACCATAGGATGTAATAAGTTAGAAAAATTTTTATGAGCCCTGATTACCCTACTCTGATTAATGGTTTTATGTTGTTCGACGTTTTGGGACGGAATCGATCCTTCAAACTGTCGCGACCTACGGGTCCATAAAGGAAATTAAACGCTTTCCATATTTATGCTACGTCGGGGCGTGACATCATTCAAATCCAACAGATCATGATTTAATAAAAATCTTTGATCACAGTTAGTTAATGAACTCACTGCGCCATTGTTGCATGATCATCTACTTATTAAATCAAACTTTGGTCCAAAGTTCTAGAGAGAATTTGGACCAAACTAGAGTTATAACCATTATCATAATAACCGAATTAACCAAAATAAATCCTCCCTAGACTAGACATAAATGAGACTTCAATGAGGATCTCAACTCCATATCCATACTTGAACACTTGAGATTATTAGGATATAGATTATTGAACCATAAATTGACCCCCCACAAGTCCGATTCCTCTCTCAAGTTTATGATCCTTGAGGAATTGAGACTTACTTAGATTATTTCTCCTCCCAAATCCATGGTTCTTGGAGACTAAGATAATACTAATACCATGAATTTCAATAGGATATGAAGAAAATTCCATGAAACCTCAAATTAAAGGACCCAAATCATAGTCATGAGACTTGGATCTATCAATTACACATAAATATAGTTGAGATCAACCTTGATTCTCATATAAATCATGAATTTATAGAAATCAAAGGATCAACCTCAAAGGATTCAATGAGATATTGACAATCCCATGATGCCTACTCGGGATACAATCAGATCAGCATGTATCCCAGGGACGAAGAGAAAACTTCCTTCATCACCGACCAGGGAACGTATTGCTACAAGGTGATGCCTTTCAGCCTCAAAAACGCCGGGGCAACTTATTAACGCCTGGTCAACCATGTATTCAAAGATTTGATCGGGAAAACAATGGAAGTGTACGTTGACAAACTCCTGGTCAAAAGTCGGGACGAGTCCGACCATCTCGAGCACTTAGCTGGGGCCTTCAGCATCCTAAGAAAGTTCCGGATGAGGTTGAACCCGGCTAAGTGGACATTTGGAGTCTCGTCCGGGAAATTCTTGCGATACTTAGTCAGCAGGCAGGGAATTGAGGCAAACCCCGAAAAAATTCAAGCCATCATCAACATGCGGTCACCCAGCTCAACGAAAGAAGTTCAGAGTTTGGCCAAATGGGTGGCAGCATTGAACAAATTTCTTTCCCGAGCAACCGACCGGTGCCTGCCATTCTTCAAAATCCTTCGCAAAGCTTTTTAGTGGTCAGAAGAGTGTGAAGAGGCATTTCAGGTACTCAAGAAGTACCTGACGTTGCCTTCTCTACTCTCAATGCATGTACCAAAGGAGGAGTTGTTCCTATACTTGGCAATGTCACTCTCAGTGGTAAGCTCGACACACATCCGAGAGGAGCTCGGTATACAGTACCTGGTCTGCTACACTAGTCGGGCACTCTAGGGTGCAGAAAGCTAATATTCCTTAATAGAGAAGTTCGCTTTTGTGCTTGTCATATCAGCTCGGCAGCTCTGCCTGTACTTTCAGGCCCATATCATAGTGGTCCTAACTAATTAACCACTTCGCCAGATTCTCTGCCTGCCTGAAACATCCGGGAGGCTCATGAAGTGGGCATTGGAGTTGGAAGAATTTGAAGTGATCTACAGGCCCCTTACAGCGATCAAGGGACAGGCAATGGCAGACTTCCTTGTGGAATTCACATATCCAGAAGACCCGATCGAGGAATTCAACCCGCCCGAGTTAACACCCGACCTACAACTTGACACCCCGACCTGGGTAATTCATGTGGATGGATCCTCCAACAAACAGGGCAGTGGCATAGGGATCATCCTGACCACACCCGATGGGATCTAGTTGGAGTATGCCAACAAACAAGCCGAGGTAACAAACTGAACAATTCTGCAGTCCATCAAGACTAGGCTTGAAAATGCCAAGGGACTCAGAGGAACTACCGACCCTTCAGTGTGCCTATCGTACTACTCCCCGAGCTGCAACAGGCGAGACCCCTTTCTTACTAACCTACGACTTTGAGGCAGTAGTCCCCATAAAGCTCGGACTACCATCCTACTATGTGGTAAACTACAATGAGCAAAGCAATAAGGAAGCCCTCAGTGGAGATCTCGACCTGATAGAGGAAAAAATGGATCGGGCATACCTGAAGGTGGTAGCATATAAGCATAGGGTCTCACGATACTTAAATAGTAAAGTAAAACACTACAGCTTCCAAGTCGGGGACCTCGTCCTCAAAGCAGTAAATCAGTAAACTAAAATCCCGAGCCATGGAAAACTTGGACCAAACTGGAAGGCCCATATAGGGTTACCCAGGTCAACCGGCCTGGAACATACTTGTTGCAGACACTCGATGGACAAGACCTGTCACACCCCTGGAACGTAGAGCATCTGCGGAAGTATTTTCAGTAAAGGATCATTGTCAGTCAAGGACTTTTATTTTCTTTAAAAACAAGTGTAGCTCTTCCCGAGCAGTTTTTTAGATTGAATAAAAACTTTTCTTTTGCAAATAGTGTTCCTTACCAATGTTCCAACAAAAGACCTCGGGATCATACCCAAGGCATATTAAAAGACCTCGGGATTACATCCAAGGCACTAACTCCACTTAGATCCACAACCTACGATGGGGGCAAACATCTTGATGGCGAACGATAGAGGAGTCAAAAGACCCCAAAACTACCAATGTTTTGGGTTGATTACCTACAGTCATTACCTCTACACATTCCCGCCTAAGCAAAAGCTTGGGGGGCAGGAGGGAATAAATAACTTATATAGGTAATCACACTGGGCATTAATAAGATTTGGAATAAACTAAGTATAAACACTTAAACATTCCTAAGTACCTACAATGTCCACAGTTAACTGACCGAGTAGTAATAGGGCTGAAAACTCCTACACTATCCCGGGCGGGACCTACAAACCTCCTAACCAACAATGGCTCAGGAATTCCAAAGCACTACAGGTCCCCCAAAGACCAAGTGTTCCCTATTGGTAACAATCTTAAACCTTTTGCTAAGGCAGGGTTCTGATAAGACTCACAACCAGTCGGACACGGGCAATCACAAGAAAATACGGGAAATTAAAGTACTAATGTAGAAAACAAATGGGGCAAAGTGACCTCAAAGGGCCTTTGTCATTGAAAAGTAGAAGTACATAGCTCAGGGTGCAATTATAAAAGCCTCCCCATAAAAAAAAACCATTAAATCAAACAAGATAAGTCTTTGTATAGGTCGGGAACTATGGATCATCCACAATAACTACCTCCCCATCAATCTCCTTGACCTCTCTGCTAAGTACAACACCCTCGGCCGGCGCATCCAAGCGGTGGCTCCTTCAACGGCATTAGGCTCCGCATCCCTGTAATTGGAGTCCATTCCCTTATAAGCTGTGAGGTCCCACTCAAGATGGTCCAGGGCGACCCTTCTTTTTAGATCCTCGTAGCCCTGAAAGAAGCCATCATTGAAGTCTTCATCAGAAGACCTCGCGGCCGCCACCTCAGACAAAGCCTTCTCACAAGCCTCCATAGCTGCTAGGTTTTCCCAGATGGTGTTAAGCTCTATTAGGGCAGTCTCCAGCTCTGCCTGAGCTGTGCCCAAACCCAGAGCCATCCCCTTTACCTTGTCCCTCTCAATGTCTAAGGCAGTTTCTTTAGCCTCCAAAGCTTCCCTCTTATGCGAAAGAGTGATCGTAGCAGCGGCCGCCCTCTTAACCAGAGCGGGCAAGAAGGATTCAGCTCTAGTAGTCATGCAGCCAACCTACAAAAGCAAAGTAGAAACCGATCATTCATGCATGACAAACAACTAACAAAAGACATACCAGAAGAGAGCGAGGTGAATTACTCACAAAGTGAGAGAGGCTGTACAGCCATCCCTGATATGCCTGCCAGGACATCTTGGTGCACATCTCCACCTGACTTGGGAGAAGGCCGGGTCTGACCCTCTCCTGGATGTCCGCAGATTCCGTCAGTGGCGTCCCAAATGGTATGTCTTCCTCGGGAGTGGTGTCATACACCATCACCTATGGAACCGATGTACTGGCCGGCTCGGCGCGAACCATCGGCCCACGTTTTAACTGCCTTAGCGGCTGATTGTCAGTTACGGGGTCAGTAGCTGGTCTCTTCCTCTTCTCAATTGCCTGATCAGCAGTAGTGACCTGCCTCGCCCTCAACGTGTCGAGGTCTCTTCTTGGACCCATTTTTATACAAAAAAAAGAGGCGATACGTGATTGAGAAAGCAGTTAAAGATAGTAATTGAAGGGTCGAGTGGCAAGAGCTGACCAAGAATGATCGGGGGGAACACGGGTGCTTCGAAGGGCTGTCTAGGCTCGTAGGTGACTTTTCAGTCTCCCGCCCAGGTCAATAGGTCACCAACGTTAGTGGGCTCCTCAGCCAAGGTCGTGATCCTGTCCTGGTACTCGTCAAGAATGCTCGGCTGGTCGGTCGATCCCACTACAAAAGAGAAAAGGATATAGATCAGTTAGCCCAATAATAGAAACCAAGAGAAAGATAGGTACAAGACGGGAGCTTACTTCTTAATCTCCCTACCCAGGAACTCCTTAGCTGAATTCCCAGGGCGTCCTCACAAAACTCGAGGGTGGACACTGGGAAAAATTTCTTCTTCCATCCCCTACTGTTGCTTGGGCATTTGTCAATGATCTTCTTCCCCTGTCGGGCACTCAGAGAGAAGAACCCGACCTCCCCATGCACTGGGAATGGTCAGTGAGTCCAAAGAAACTCTTATATAGTGAGCTCATACTCGAAGACTTGGGGCCAGAGGTGTATGGCCCCCATCAAGAATCTCCATCCGTTCGGCGCAAGCTGCTCGGGAGCAATCCCGAGGTATATCAAAACGTCCCGTGTAAGCAGATGGAGGGGAAGGTGAAGACCAGCCGTGAAGGTATCCTCGTAAAGAGTTACAAAGCCCGATCGGTACAGATGAGCCCCGCTGGTGGGTATAGCTAGGGAGCAATTGCCAAGAATATCATATTTATCCATAATTCAGCCCAGGTCGGTGGCAAGTAGACTACTAGAAATCCACTCGCAGGAAAATGCTACATCTGGACTGCTAGGGATCGGTGATTCGTCACCCAACCCCCGTGACACAGAGGCTACTGGGAGGCCCTAGCTGGCCTTGTCGCCGAACATTCGGATTGGGATCCTGCCCTCGCTGTGGTGGTCAGACGGGGTAATTGAAGAAGGGCTCAGGCTCGTGTCCGAAGTTCCTGACCGAGGCTGCTCATATTCTGACCGGGAAGACGAGTTAAAATCAGAATGGCACATCTCTAGGTTTCCTACAACGAGACGGGAGAGCAACTGATGGCCTAAGTAGGGTTCTAGAACCCCCAACCTAAGGTATAAAGGTGGAAGGCTCAAGAGCCTGTACTGAAAGGCACATAAGGTCTTCAGAGTCAAGTAACACACGATTAAAACTGTCCCAGGACACCCCGACCAGTTCGACCGTTCTATCAAGGAAAGAGAGCCACCTAACCTAAGAAAGAAGCAAAACCTGAGAAAAAAGAAATCCCACTCCCTCACGAGTCCTAACGGGTTCCTATTCTCCAGCCTTGCTTCGAAATGTTAACAAAAAAATAAGAGAAAGAAAATGCAGTGAATTGTAAGGCCGGAGAGACGAAGGCTTACAAGGATGAACCGCATGAAAGAGCTCGGGAATCTTGATCGGACGCTTTATCTCTACAACTGCTCGGTAATTTCTCTCTATGGACAACTGGAGTAATGAAAATGCCCAAGTAATGATTTTATAGAAGGCACAAACAGTCCAGCTAGCTTCTCGCTTAAATACATGACAGTTGGCGCCTCGGGCGGCCCAAGTAGTGCCTCAAAAGGCGCGCACATTAAATACGTGATGTGATAGTTCAGTTAGGTTGTAACTGTCCGGTTAGGCTTAGACTGACCTCGTTGGATCCTAACCAGACCAATCGCCCCTGGACACATGGTAGGCACCGACCCCAAGCACCCGAGGACACCGTTCGGTCCAGGCCCCGATTGACCAAGACGACCAGTCTGATCCCATGTATTCTCTTGGGCAATTTCCCGGACGATTTACAAAGTTATGCAAATTTTCAACCCTCATTTGTTGCAGCATCACATTAGCCTTGAAAATGGGGGGCAGTTTATATGTACAAAACTATCTTGTGAGAGTCAATCTCTGCTACCTCCGCAGGGAATGCCAGGTCATCCGATAACCGCGCTAATCGCATTAGCATACTGAGTGGTTTCATCCAGAACCGCCTGGACCCAATTCGTAGGACGGACGTACGACGCAGGCCCACCTCGCGATAGATACGGCCTAGCCACGCCTCATGGCATGCTCCAGAAGATTCCAGACAATTTCCTACGCAAGTTAGAAGACTAATGGAAGGAACAGATTGTTTCCTAATCTGATTAAGAAACTCCCATGATTTGTGCTAATCAATTGTAATTTGATTGTACTGCCTTTATCAAATTACTTACCATATACAAGTAGGTCTCTTGCATCTATAAAAGAGACCACTCACCCTCTTTCGAGGGGATCGCAACTTTTTCATACGCACACATACCTGGCCGGTCTCTGGTAGCTCCAAACTATTGTTGGTTCACCAAGGACCCCCAGCTATTCTATATCATACTGCAAGTGCTCTGACACACACGTGGACGTAGGTCTCTTAATTAACAGCGCCGAACCACATACAAACCCACTTGTTTCACCCTTCTTGTCTCTCACCAAATTTCGGCATCATCAATAATATTTAGCACTAATTTTATAAAAATGAAAATTACAAATTTATAATATTTTACAAATTTTGTTTTTTAATGTTAAGCCATTAACTTTTTTGTCCAAGTAGTAGGTGAAAGACATTAGAATATTTATTTAGAGTAATGATATGCTTCCTAAATGATATTGAAGTAGGAACACCGTGGAACTACTTTAACATTAACCAATCAAAATTAACTGGGTCCACTGCCACATAAGTTGTGAAACACTTTTGGGGAAGAAATTTGAGAATCATAGCATTACCCTTTTTTGTTTATAAATTTGTATAAAGTTTTGTTTTTCGAACTGCCACAGTTTTTTTATTTTGTCACAGTTTGTTTTTTTGTTAACATTTTTTTTTGTCCAAGTAACCGGTTCAATGGGTTGTAGGTTTTCTTTATTTAAAAATTCAATAGATGATATGGAAAGTTGGAGATCTAATAGCTATTATGAACAGGGGTAGAGTCAGGAATTTCGGTAAGGAGAGGCCTAAGTTATACGGGGATTCGGGGGCAGTGCCCCTGGGGCGAATTTTTTTTTAGTTTATTTATACAAAATTGGCGATTTTTTTAGGGTCTACTTGTATATAATTGTAATTTTTTTGGGATATACTTATAATATGAGTCTATTTGGAAACATGTAAATATTGTATAGTGTGTTTCAAAATTCTAGGTAAAATGCATAAAATTCTCACACTAAAAGTGTAATTTTCAAGATTTTAGGCGTGGGGGGACTAAATATAAAATACTTAAAAATGTTAGGGATACACACCAACCCTTTTGAGTGGGGGTGTATTGTAGCCTAGCCCATATATATATATACGTCCTTACTAGATATTTAGCATGTGATGTGATTACATAAATAATGTCAACAATTGCATGGATCAAAACATTATTTAATGTAACATACTTGAGTAAAGTTTCTTCGGTGTGGTACGTTAGGTTCCCTCTCACAACATTGAGTCTCAGAATTAAAATATTAAAAAAAAAATTTCTTAGTTAGAGTCCCACTATTGTGAGTGGAACCTAACAAATCACACCAAAAAAACTTTACACAAGTGTGTTCATTTTTTAATTACATTAACGAAGGGAGGGAAAAATGCTATCACAAAAAAAAAAAAAAAAAATCATTTGGAGTTTCATTCCACTTTTACTGAGCTTACTTGTAATAGAAATAAAACACTATATTAGTATACTTTTCCAAAAATGATAGGGATACACACCAAACGATATACTAAACGACACACCAGCTTTACATGCATGTACTGTGTGCTATGTAAGTGATGTACAGAAAAGTGTAAAAAATTCAAACAGCACAGAGTACATACATTTAAAGCGCAGTGTGTCATTTGGTGTGATCCCTATCATTGTTGATAGTTTTCTTTTTGCCAGAAATAAGTACATGTATTTTTTTTCCTATAATCTTGTAACAAAGTAAAGTGAATAACATGTATGAATAACTAATGTCTAAATATAGATTTCTAGCTATTCATAAGAGCCAAATACGGAATACCTCGCATATATATAAGGGAAAATTAGATAAGGATCCATAGTTAGGAAAATATAGTGGTTTAAGGATAACTAATTATTTTCACTTTCATTTAGGTCCATTTCCAAATAAATATCTTTGATTGATAAAAAGACAAAATAAATCAAAAACCCAACAATACCCTCGTTAGGCATCGCATGCGCATGCCACACCCTAACATTTTTAAAATTCAACATTAAGAATTGAAGCGCTTGAAGTGTTCGCACGGTCCGAGCAGGTGCACCATATCAATGCCCATTTCAAAAAAAGTTTTTAAACTTTAAACCTCTATAACTTTTTATCTACAACTCTATTTTACTCAAAATTTATACCGTTAGAATCGTGTCGACGAGATCTACAAAACTAGTACCATTATTGATATATTTTGAACAAAAAAAAATTCACATGCACTAATAGCCTTGTTCCTGAAAACGCTGGTGAAATTTCACCACTTTCAATGTGGAGAAATTAAAGTGGTGAATTTCACCACTTTTAACATGTGCTAAAATTGTAATGGAATTTATGTGAAATTTAAATTTCACCCAACTAGCTATGTGAAATTTCTTAGTTGTCCCTTAAAAATAGGAATCCCATGCCTGACCAACCCACAAAACAGTGTAAAAACACTATGATACCAAACTGCACCTTAGACAAATCAAACACCCAAATTATGATTAGGGTGAAATTTCACTACTATTGAAATATAGTGAAACAGTGGTGAAATTATGATTGTGGTGAAAAATTTCATAAATTTCACAAGTTTTGACATACAGAATTAAAAGTGGTGAAATTTCACCATTGTTTTAAAATGTGCTCAAAACAGTGTATAGTGGTGAAATTTCACAAAATTCAAAATGTGTGAAACATTGGTGAAGTTTTCACCAAAAACAAGGCATGTAAATTTCACCATTATTTGAAAATAATGGTGAAATTTCACCACATTCAAAATGTGGTGAAACATTGGTGAAGTTTTCACCAAGAACAAAGTATGTAAAATTTTTGCCCTTTTTTTTTTACTCAAAACATATCAACAATGGTACTAGTTTTGTAGGTCTCGTTGACACGATTCCAAGGATATAAATTTTTTAAAAAATTGAGTGGTATATCAAAAGTTATGGAGGTTTAAAGTATTAAAAAAAATAGAAATGGACTCTGCTATAGTATATGCACTCACACAGTACGAGTGGAGGGGAACTCTTGGCGGGCGCTTGGCGTGCGTGTTGCCGGTAAAACTTTTGGCTGTGATTTCAAATTTTTATTACCGTTGGGCGTTGGTATTTGGTTGATAAGAATGCTCACCTGTGTGCGCACGCGTTGCGAGTTGGGTAGGAAGGGTTTATCTGTCTAAAAAAAAAATGAGGGACTTAAATCAACATATTTTTTTAAATTACCCTTAAATCAATATATTTACAATAGAATGTTCTTATATCTAATTGGCCTTATATATAAATAAATAAAAAAAAAATAAAAAAGAAGAAGAAGAAGAAAAGAATACAAATACCTAATACTAACTCCAAAAAAAAAAAAAGGCATGGTGTTGAGCCTGTACATATGTAACTTGAATGTTTGTTAAGCAAATAATAAACTTAATACATTCCATTATCTACTTTCTCAATTATATACATCTATAGGGATATATTTCGACGATGTTGAATTTATAAAGTAGTTGGTTCTTATGTATACAACATATATGTTTTCTGATTGTCTCTGGTAGTGGGATTCTGTAATTTGGCATCAAAATTTTAAGTTAATGTTGATTTTTAAAATCATTTTGTAGTACATTTGTAAGCCTACATACTTCAGAGAATTTATTGAAATATCTTTTAAGTGAAGTAAAAAAAAAAAAAAAAAAGGCTTTTAGGGAGAGATAGGGGTGGAAGTGATGGTGTTGAATAACCAAGGATTAAGGAAAATAGGGGTCTTTTTTTTTTTTTTTTTGCCTTTTTAGAAAATAACCAATGAAAATAAGGTGGTTAAAGGAGAAGAAATATTTTTTTCACGCTCAACGTTATTTTATTTATCAAAATCAATTTACTACTGACTACTGAGTAACCGGCTAACTGCCATATATATTTTGCCATATGAACAAAATGATATAGTAAGGATATAGATTAATGTCTTCTAAAATAACAAGTCTAAACCTTTTACATATTTATGATTTTTAGAACTTTTATTTTACCAATTTTACATGGAATTCTTTTTAATATGTGTAATTAGTCTCTTCCGTTATTATTTTTTTTTAACAAATATTTAATATATTGATCGAATTGTAATTTAACTCAACAGTTATTCTTAATTTCACCAAACTCAAATGTTTTAATATCGACCAAGCATTATAAATTACAAGCGATCAACTTACTATAAAAAAATAAAAAATAAAAAAAAAATTAAAAAAAATTAAAAAGTACAAAAAAATTCTATGCAAAAGTAACGATAAATAGACCCTAGGGAAGGCTGCCCATTACTTCTAGAAATTATTACAACAATCTAATATTGATTATACAATAAATAAATAAAAAAAGCATCTTTGAAAGTTTGAAGCATATTCTTTGTGGACTTTTTTTTGTTAAACTATTCTTTTTTGTGACTTGAGAAGTTGAGATCGAGATAGAGACGGTCTTAATGTTCTTTGATCAGAAAAGAGAGAGAGAGAGAGAGAGAGAGACTTTTGACTATGAATTCCTTTTTCTAACTGGAGTTGTGCCGTAGAGTGGGCAATGGTTGGTGGGATTGAATTTTAATGAATTGATAAGAGCCTTTTTAGAGAGAAGAAGAGAAGAGAGAGAGAAGGTCAATCAATCCCAAGTTTAGTATATTTTTTGTTTGTCTATAAATAGGCAGGGCCTCTGGATCTCACTCTCACCCTCCGTCTCCACAATTCTCTCTCTCTCTCTCTCTCTCTCTCTCTCTCTCACACACACACACACACACACCTTGTGATCGTTCTCTTCTTCCTCAGTTCTTACTCACCAAGGGCCAGGTACTCTATCATCATCAACAACTCTACTCAATTCTATCTTTCTGTCTCTCATAAGAATCATCAAATTTACCTTTACTGCCCTGTTTTTTTTGTATACAAATTCGATTCTTTCGAGCTACATTGTCTCCATCTATATATATATATATATAATGACGTTTATGTGGCTTACAAATATATAATCCAGTATTCTATGGCCCCTGTTTGTTTTTTCTTGTTGGTGATGAGAAAGAATTTGTGGTTGTGGTGATTGTGATTGATTTAATTCCGTAATAATAATTTGTATGGTTCAGTTTTCTAGGGTTCTTCGTTGTCTGATCGGAGAGACTGAGAGCTGAGTAATGGCGAACAGGAATTTAGAGAAAATGGCGTCGATCGACGCGCAATTGAGGCTTTTGGTGCCTGCAAAAGTCTCTGAGGATGACAAGCTTGTTGAGTATGATGCTTTGCTGTTGGATCGGTTTCTCGACATTCTTCAGGATTTGCATGGCGAGGATCTCAAGGAGACTGTAAGTTTATGATTTCAATTCCATATTTTCTAAACTTCGCTTTAATTGAGAGAAGTAGAAAGGGAATAGGAAAGAAAGAGAAAAAAAGATTGAGTTTTTATCCTTTCATGTTTGGATGGACAATAGACGAGAGAATAGAAACATAACTTATTCTCCTTGGTTAACTTTCATTTGAGAAAAGAAAAGAAAATGCTTATAACTAATTTGCTTTTTTATCCTATTAGATATATGTCAGATGAAATAATAATATATTGGAGATGATTGGTATTTAACACATTATTTAATTATGTTTCTCTTATTTTTTTCTCCGAATCTCCGGTTTCCAAAGAAACAAAATTTGAGCTCTTTTTTCTCCACTTTTTCGCCACTTTCTCTCCATTTCTCTTCTAATCTCTCTCCACTTAAATTACTAAACGAGATAACTGGAGAGAAAGTGGTATTCTTTCTCTTCTCTCCATCTCTCTCAATCCAACTCAATCCAAACGAAGTGTAAAACTTTTATATATACAAAGTCAGCCTCTAGTGTGCACTGAGTTAGGCTTAAAAAGCCAGGAAACTGCCCCGAGCATGTATGGGTGACCCACCCTATCTGGCTTTTTAAGCCCTAGTGCACTCGCCCCAGTTTACCCAGTGCGCACTAGAGCCTGATTGTATATATACATATTCTTTCTCACGAAGGAGTATGGACTTTTTACAGCGGTTGGATCAGTTTTCAGTCTATAAAGTTACTTCAGTGCCCTTAATGAAAACTGGATCTAACAGCTGAAAACATAAGCCCAAAGTGAGGACTCCCTTATGAGAAGGGGGATGGATACCAGAACCCTTTCTATGAGGGAGTACTCATTTTGTTAAAGTGAGGACTTCTCTTTACAGCGGTTGGATCCAGGGGACTGATACCAGAACCCTTTCAGATTCTGATGAGTGTGTCCTCATTTTGTTAATGTGAGGACTTTTCTTTACAGCGATTGGATCCAGTTTTCAATCTGTGAAATTACTTTAGTACTCTTAATGAAAAGTGGATCCAACGGTTTACTCCTCACGAGTAGTATATATATATATATGTATGTTTTTTTTGTTGTTGCAAATCTGGGATGTTATAATTCAATGTTAATTAGTGCAGATTACCTAAGACTTGACTTTTATAGTAGTGATGAGAATCTTGTTAAAAAGAATTCTGTTATTGATGATTTTACAGTTTTGAGCAGTGATTTTGATGCATCTGTTGGTTTTGGGAAATACCCATATCATGATTCGTACAAATTTGATGAATCATGAATATGTATGCATATTATAGAAATGTGTGATATGTATACATATTCGATATCTATATATAAATGGATGATTGTAATTTTAAGTCACTTTGATTGGGTTCTTACTGATTCAAGAGAAATTTCACTTGATTAGTACAATCCAATATAAAATTTTGATTTGATTCTTACTGGGGGGATTACAGCTGCTAAAGTAATTTATCGTCACATTGGATAGAAATAGAACAAAGGAAGTGTAGCAAATAAATCTTCAGATCCTCATATTAGTGTGTGTGAATGTGTGAGGCAATCTGCAAGAATTTTCTTGATTCTTACTATCAACTGATTTGCCTTTTGGCTCTGTTTGGTTTGCAGATTTAGGGAACAAAACGAAAAAAGAAAAACAAAGCAAGGAAAAAAAAACTAGTTCCTTGTTCTTTCCCTTCTGCTTTCTTACATTCTTAAATAAAATAAAATAAACAAATTAAAGAATTTCAAAATATGGATGTAACTCAAGGAAAAGGTAGGGTCAAGTCACTCACAAAATTCAAAAATTTTAATTTGTTTACCACTATATTTTCTTTTTCCTTCCTATTTTGCTTATTAATCACTCAAATAAAAGTGTTTTCCTTTCCCTCTCTGAATCCGTGAATCAAACAGAGCCTTACAATTTTCTTTGCACATAGGAACACCAAATTAATTAAGTGAATTTTATGTTTTGTTTGTGTATCATAGGTTCAAGAGTGTTATGAACTTTCTGCGGAGTATGAAGGAAAGCATGATCCTCAAAAGTTGGATGAGCTAGGAAGTGTACTGACAAGTTTGGACCCTGGGGATTCAATTGTCATTGCTAAATCTTTCTCACACATGCTTAACTTGGCTAACTTGGCAGAGGAGGTTCAGATTGCTCATCGTCGAAGGATCAAGTTGAAAAAGGGGGATTTTGCTGATGAGAACTCTGCAACAACAGAGTCGGACATCGAAGAAACTCTCAAGAGACTTGTGGTTCAACTAAAGAAGTCTCCTGAAGAAGTTTTTGATGCTCTGAAAAATCAGACGGTAGATCTGGTCTTTACGGCTCACCCGACTCAATCCGTCCGTAGATCATTGCTTCAAAAGCATGGAAGGTTTGTGGGTTCTATTGCCACATTTGTTGTTTTCGGGTGTTTGAAAAAGCTTACTCAAGATTTGGTCTTCACTTAATGGTCTTAGAGAGCCTGTTTAGTGCTAGGGGAATAAGATACTTTTTTCCATAGATATTCGAAAAGGCAGCAAATTGTTGCCCTTCTGATTTAAGCTGTTTTTTAAGTTTTAAAGTGGAACAGATTTGTAAAGAAGCTGTTTAAAAGTTGTTGCCAGACTATAATCTCTTAAATAAAACCCAAATAAGTGATTGTTGGTCCCAAATAAGTTGATCCTAATAGCGTATTTGGTATTGCTTGGGGAAGAAGAGATTTTTATGAATAAGCAACATAGTGCTGCTTCAAATTTAAGCTGTTTTTTAAAGCTTTAAAGTAGATATATATATATATATATTTTTTTTTTTTGGGGGTTAAAAGATGCGAGAAAGGTTTACGAAACGGACTCAAGTCTCTTAATAGTCCCAAAGAAGTGATTGTTCGTCCCAAACAAGCTGATCCAAATGGGCTCTTGGTCTTATTTTTTTCTGCTCAAATTTTTACTGTGTTTTATATAATAGTTTCATTCTCTTAACCTTTCTCTTCTTTGTTTAGGATACGGGATTGTTTAGCTCAGTTATATGCCAAAGATATCACTCCCGATGATAAGCAGGAACTTGATGAGGCTCTTCAAAGGGAGGTGTGTTTAGTTGCTTGATGCATTGGTTCCTCTTCCTATTTTCATTCAATACAAGTACTTCCATTGGTGCCGTGATTAATTATGAAGGACTCCATTTTTTACGCTAACTTTTCTTTTTTATATTAGTCATCAGTTTATGTAATGACTATATAGTTACATATTTTTGCCAAGGATAAGGATTTTCTTAACTACATCCTCCGACAGGGGCGGAACTAGGAATTTGAACTTTGGGGGGTTGAGTTTACTGGTCTAGGTCCACCGCGAAAATGCTCATTGGGGGGTTCGGGGGCAGCGCCATCGCGATAAATTTTTTGATCTATTTATCCATGTTTTTTAGTTGGATTCTGATTACAGTTTTGCTCTGTAAAGTTTTCTGACCGTGAGTTGAGAGGTTTGGTGCTATAATTCTCATTCCGTATACTCAATTTTGATCTGCCCTAGTGAAATTCTTGATTCGGTTGATGGTTTAGGATGGGTTGGAGTACAATAAGTGTTTCAATATATACATGGACTATTTTGTAAAAGTAAAAAATTTAGAGGGGCCAATATGTTAGTTAATTTAATTTGCAGGGCCAATATATCTAATATCGATAAATTTCGGAAAGTTTAAAGGGTATAATATGGCCCCCCATGCCCTTATGAAGTTCCGCCACTGTGCGCCGTTGTTATAGTTATGTAGTAAAAGTTTCAATCATGATTTGGGAGGTTCTGTTTCTCTTTTTATTTTTATAATTGCTTTATGGATCGCAGTCTCCTTTGAAATGTTTCAAAGTTTTTCATACCATAATATAGCCATAAAGCGTGAATTTATTTACTTACGTTTTGTCTAGCCGTAAGTTTTACACCGGAAAACATTTTTCGTGAAAAGAAATCATTTTTCTTCTAATTTTTCGGTGTTGGGCACTTCAAATAATAATAAAACAATGCACTTATAAGCACTTTGATGAGGACAGATATAGTTTTTAAAATTAACTTATATTAGTAATAGTATATAACATTAACAGTAGTATTATAGGAATGTAACAAGTGAGAATCCAGGTGCATATAATCATAAGATATGTATACAAAGTAATATATGCATGTATAGGTTTGTAATATATACATGTACATCTTGCATATGTGTATGTGTATATATGCGCAAATATGTGGGTATATCCATACATGCAAATACTTCGATACATACATGTTGGTTAGTTGAGCATTTCACTTTCAATATCAAGTATTCTGCAGGAAAATGATTTGTGGAAATTTTTTCCTTAAATCATATTCAGCATTTTAAGCTTACTTCCATTTCCTGAAAATCTTCAGAAAAATATTCTATGGAAAACCAATCACTGAAAAATGTTTCTGGTCAATACAAACATAGTGTTAGTTGTGCTTCTGCTTATGCAATGTCTATGTTACTGGTTAACTCGTCTCCTTCGACTTCTACAACAAATCAAACTTGAATCGAAGATGGTCAATTCATCGTGTGTGTTCATAAATATAATTCAGTTGAGTGTGGGTACAAAAAGTCTTTTTTTATAACGCCCTTCTTTCCTGTCCCTTTACAATACTTTCGTGCAGATTCAAGCTGCCTTCCGTACAGATGAGATCCGGAGGACACCTCCAACCCCACAAGATGAAATGAGAGCAGGGATGAGCTACTTCCACGAAACAATCTGGAAGGGTGTTCCTAAATTTTTACGCCGTGTTGACACAGCTCTTAAGAACATCGGGATAAATGAACGCGTTCCGTACAATGCCCCTCTTATTCAATTCTCGTCTTGGATGGGTGGTGATCGTGACGGTATGGTCCATCAATTGATAGTACAAATTTGTTTTTAGTATGCAAAAAAAAAAACCTGTACTTACTTGGGAGTGGAGGGAAGATGTGAATATAATGCTCTTATTGGTGCGAAGGGGACTTTCTTTCGTAGTACACGTGTCAATGTTGACATAATTTTGTAGATGGAGATAAAAAACTGGAGGGGTAGAGGGGGAAATAGAACGTTATAGAATGATTGTTATTTGCTATAGAAGTTGACGAACTCCTAAATCATGTCCTCATGTGCAAAACACCATCTCCAAGTTAAAAGCAAAGCAAGACAGACGTGCTTTTGTGAAGTAATAAACATTGTATTGTAATGCATCTTTAACATAACTTGATAACGAAGAGAATAGTTTAACTACAATTGGTGAGACTGTATTCCAAAGTGGTCATTCCAAACACTCTCCCTAGCATATGATTCAAATTTTATTTTTTAAAGTGCATCTTAAAGTAAGAAAGACAAAAGCTTGTATTGCTGGTTTTATTCGATGGAATTGTTTCAAAGGTTCCATTTTATTGAAGTGGGAAATGGCAAGTTTGGCAATCTCTCTCTTTCTCTCTCTCTCTCTCTCTCTCTCTCTCTCTCTCTCTCTCTCTCTCTCTCTCTCTCTCTCTCTCTCTGAAAATCTGTTGCCCGTGACTGGCATAAAATGCAGGTAATCCTAGGGTAACTCCTGAAGTTACAAGAGACGTTTGTTTATTGGCAAGAATGATGGCTGCTAACTTGTACTATTCCCAGATAGAGGATCTCATGTTTGAGGTATTCTTATATATGTGTGCATCTGTGTATATAGTACGTTGAAAAAAAGCTACCCAATACTTGAGTGGCCCCTTTTCTTTATTGTTTGATGTCATTGTTAGTATTGTTCTAACTCCTTGGAATATCTTGCCAGTTGTCTATGTGGCGTTGCAATGATGAGCTTCGTATTCGAGCAGATGTACTCCACAGATCATCAAAGAGAGATGCAAAGCACTACATAGGTAACTAGTCTAATAATTCCAAGGATTCTGTTTTCCTTTCTATTGTCATGACTGACTATTTGTTCCTTAGGATATAGTGTTTGGAGAACTAAAAAGAAGAGCCAGTGCCTTTACCACATATTTGATGTGTTTTTTTTTCTTTTTTGGGAATGCTTAAAATTGGATTTGGTTCAGTCCTTGGCCTCACTTTCTATCTGGATATTATCAGAACCAATGTTATGTTGGTTTGACAAAGAACCAGTTTTGAGAGAAATATAAGGCTGAACACAAACTCCTATGCAAGAAATCGACAGTCACCAAACACTGGAATTTATAATACCTGTTCACTTATGAACTACAGAACCAGATCTTTGCTTTCCCAAACAGGCCCCAAGTCTATAACAAAATATATCCAGAGTATATTCATAAATGCCGCTTGGCTAGTGCTATCATAGTTCTAAAATTGGTTATTTCTCTTCTAAAACTTCATGCAAGAAGCTTTGTCAAAATATGCAAGAACCCTCCCTGCTGCTCCTCTTCCTCCTCCTCCTCCTCCTCCTCCTCCTCTCTCTCTCTCTCTCTCTCTCTCTCTCTCTCTCTCTCTGCTTGAAGTATTTGACAATTGATCTTTTTCCTGATGCAGAGTTTTGGAAACAAGTTCCTCCAAGTGAACCTTATCGTGTAATTCTTGGTGATCTGAGGGATAAGCTGTATCAGACACGTGAACGTTCTCGTCATTTATTAGCTCATGGAATCTCCGACATTCCAGAGGAGGCCACTTTCACCAATGTTGAGCAGGTGTCTCCATTTCTTCCACTTTTGTCATCTTTCCCTTGTCTTAGCGAGTTTCAAGACTAAGCTGTCAGGCCAGCCTATTTTTCAGAACATAGACACATATTTCATCTTTCAACTCAACTATATTAAAACCTTGAGGACTTGTTTGGGAATGCTTAAAATAGGATCTGTCAGTCTGACTTGAGATATTCCGATTTCATGAGAATCAAGGTTATATTGGTTTGACATAAACTGGTTTTAAGAGAGACTAGATTGGCCACAGACCCCTATGCAAGAAATGGACATTCACCAAACACTTGAATTTATAGAAACGATATTTGAACCACAGAATGGCTCTTTGCCTTCCCAAACAGCCCTTAACCATTAGTGGTTGGATGATACTTCTTTTGGCAATATGTATAAACTATTGGTTAAGAGTCACGATACTCTAATTCAAGTGTACTACCACCACATGTTATTTTTCAATTTTCCTATTTGTTTGTTATTGAATTCTTTGCTGATTTGCTTTTACATCTTTGTGTAGTTCTTGGAACCTCTTGAACTCTGCTACAGATCTCTATGCGGGTGTGGGGACCGGCCCATTGCTGATGGAAGCCTTCTTGATTTCCTTAGGCAAGTGTCTACCTTTGGCCTCTCACTTGTGAGACTCGATATTAGACAAGAGTCAGACAGGCACACCGATGTAATGGACGCCATTACAAAGCATTTGGAAATTGGGTCCTACCGAGAATGGTCCGAAGAACGCCGACAGGAATGGCTTCTATCCGAACTCAGCGGCAAACGCCCCCTATTTGGCCCTGACCTTCCGAAAACCGAAGAAATTTTGGATGTTTTGGATACATTTCACGTGCTGGCTGAGCTTCCATCAGACTGCTTTGGAGCTTACATCATCTCGATGGCCACTGCACCATCCGATGTGCTCGCAGTTGAGCTTCTACAACGTGAATGCCATGTAAAGCAACCACTGAGAGTCGTTCCTCTTTTCGAGAAACTGGACGATCTCGAGGCTGCTCCGGCCGCTGTTGCTCGGCTTTTCTCGATCGATTGGTACAAAAACCGGATCAACGGCAAGCAAGAGGTCATGATTGGATACTCCGACTCGGGAAAAGACGCTGGGCGTCTTTCTGCTGCGTGGCAATTGTACAAGGCTCAAGAGGACCTTATCAAAGTTGCAAAGCAATACGGTGTGAAGCTAACTATGTTTCACGGTAGAGGTGGGACAGTCGGAAGAGGAGGTGGTCCCACTCATCTTGCTATATTGTCTCAACCGCCAGATACAATTCAAGGGTCGCTCCGTGTTACGGTTCAGGGTGAAGTTATCGAGCAATCTTTTGGAGAGGAGCACTTGTGTTTTAGAACGCTTCAGCGCTTCACGGCTGCTACACTTGAGCATGGGATGCGTCCCCCGATCTCGCCAAAACCGGAATGGCGTGCACTTTTGGATGAAATGGCTGTTGTTGCTACCGAGCAATACCGTTCCATAGTATTTCAAGAACCCCGGTTTGTTGAGTATTTCCGCCTTGTAAGTACCCCGAAACCATGCATCAGTCCTTGTCTTTGTCTGCTTCTTTTGGGTCTGGTAAGGCTTTGTTTGGTTTACGGATTTGGAGAAGGAAAAAAACAAAAGGAAAGGAAAATGATAAGGAGGGAAAACTATTTTCCTAGTCATTTTCCTTATATTTTCCTACACACTTGATTAACATTAGAAATTTTAGATTTTGAATCTATAATAAGTGCTCAAGAAAATAGGATGGGAGTTCACAAAATTCAAAATTTCTGATTTATTTGCAATCTATTTTATTTTCCTTCCAGTTTGCCTCGGTGTTTTCCTTATTAATTAAACAAAGAAAAAAATTCCTCCATTTTGGTAGAGTCCCTCAAGTCCCATTTTTCATTCCATTTTCCTTTCCCTCGCTAAATCCGTGAACCAAACAAAGGTGCATACACCAGATATTACAAAGAATAAACAGAAATATGAAGTATACACAAAGCATCCAACATATAGGAGACAAAAATCCTATAAATTAGGTGGAAAAAATCCACAAATATAGAACAAAACATGCCCTAAACTAGGAGCATGAAAAGAATTATCATTCTCTCCTGTATGATTTCAGGCCACACCCGAGTTGGAATATGGTCGAATGAACATTGGCAGCCGTCCCTCAAAACGAAAGCCAAGTGGGGGCATTGAATCACTGCGTGCAATCCCGTGGATCTTTGCTTGGACGCAAACGAGATTTCATCTCCCTGTTTGGCTCGGCTTTGGAGCAGCTTTCAAACACATCATTCAAAAGGACATTAAAAATCTCCATATGCTTCAGGAAATGTACAATGAATGGCCTTTCTTCAGGGTCACTATTGATTTGGTTGAAATGGTGTTTGCTAAGGGAGACCCCGGTATTGCTGCTTTGTATGACAAGCTCCTAGTTTCAGAAGATTTATGGTCGTTTGGAGAGCGTTTGAGATCCAACTACGAAGAAACAAAAAGCCTTCTACTTCAGGTAAATTTTTGTAGTGTTGTAAGATAATGTGTGTGTGGATATATATATATATATATATGTATATTTTTTAAATTATGTTGAACTACACCTGTTTTTGACCAAAAAAAAGATGAAAACTACCCCTCTTCGTAGAAGTGAAACTCAGGGGCTGTTTGGAAAGACTCAGATCCCGTTTTGTGGTTCATAACCGAACAAATACTCCCTCCGTCCCATTTTTTGAGTCTACTATTCCATTTTGAGATGTCCCAAAATTATTGTCCACTTTCTTAAATTGGTATACATTTTTTACTTACTTTCCCAAACTATCCCTCCTTGAAATCTACACTAAGATATAGTAAAAAAATAATGTTGTAATGACTAGGGGCAATTTTGGAAAGTACCACTTTCTTAAATTGGTATACATTTTTTACTTACTTTCCAAAACTATCCCTCCTTGAAATCTACACTAAGACATAGTAAAAAAAATATGTTGTAATGACTAGGGGCAATTTTGGAAAGTAAGTGTAGATTCTTTTTATCCCCTGAAAAAGTTAAGTCCCAAAGTGGGACTCAATAAATAAGACGGAGGGAGTACTACATTTTCGATTGTGTAAGAGATGCCATTCTATTGCATAGGGGGTTCATGCTTTGATCTAAGGGCCCGTTTGGAAATGGTTAAAACAGGATCTGGTTCAATCCCTATCTCACTTTCTATATGGTTTTGACAAAGAACCATTTTTAAGAGATAGATTAGATTGGCCATGGACTCCTATGCAAAAAAAAATGAAAATTCACTAAGCACTTGAATTTACAGAACCGATTCTTCGCGTTCCTAGACATCCCCTAATATCACTCTTAAAACGTGTTTTTTGTTGAAACAACATGATGTGGTTTTCATAAAAGCCAAGTAGAAAATGAGAAAAGCAACTGAATGGTCCTATTTATGCATTCCCAAACAGGCCCTAACTGGAAGTTTTTTTCTGCAGCAACTTTTGAAACTACAAAAACTGATTCTTTTTGACATTTTGATAGATTGCTGGACACAGAGATCTTTTGGAAGGTGACCCATACTTGAAGCAGCAGCTCCGCCTTCGTGACTCTTATATCACAACCCTTAATGTTTGCCAAGCCTACACGCTCAAACGAATCCGAAACCCCAATTATCACGTGAAGTTGCGGCCTCACATATCTAAAGATTATATGGAATCGAGCAAAACGGCTGCTGAACTTGTGAAGCTGAACCCGACGAGCGAGTACGCCCCTGGTTTGGAGGACACCCTTATCTTGACCATGAAGGGTATTGCTGCAGGGCTGCAGAACACTGGTTAAATCTTATTTATTTCTCTTTTTCTTTCTTTTTTTCATATCGATAATTATCCCGGCCGGTATTATACATACATACATATATATAGTATATGCGTGCTGGAGATACTATTTTTATCTGACGCAATTGGAAATTTTGGGGTTATGTTGTTATTCAGACCTTTGTTTTAAAGGTTTATATGATCAATACTTATGCTCAAAGACATTGACTAATGTTAGTGAATGGAATTGATAATTTATGCTTTAACATCAATAGTGTCATGAGAAAATTTTTTTTTTCTCTCTTTGTTCAACTCTTCAATGATATTATGGTTTGAACATGTGATCAATTGGGTTGATAGTCAGCTAGATTTGTATCAATATACCAAATACTTAAAATTGTTGGATAAGGGTACATTTATGCCCCAAATGTAAGGCAAGGGACTTGGAGAAGAGCAAATGTCAATGACAAAGATGGGTAATGTAGTTCATTGAACCATTGGAGTTGCTATACTAGTTTTGCTATTGAAAATAAATTTTCACTACTGCATTATATAGTATTAAGAAGAGGTTTAAGACTTGTATTCACTTTTTTTTTTTGATATGGGGAAGGGGGATGAGATTCGAACTGAACGGGACTTATATATGTCAAGCTAAAGCTATTTGCCACTTGAGCTAATACCTACCTATGCTTAAGACTTGTACTCACTATTCAACTGTTGTTTCAAGTATTGCATTTGGAATGTGAATTAACTTTTTTTTTTTTTTTTCTTTTTTAACTGTGGATGTGAATCACTAAGCATACTTGACAAAAAAGAGCTAGATATGGAGATAAACATAGAGTAACGCTATATGTAGTTCCCACCTTCAGTAATGAAGGGACAATGTCAAAATCCTCCAATGAAAATGACTTGAACTGAAAAAAAAAAAAACTTTATTTTATGTTTCATTATTCCTTCCTTCTTATATTCTTCATCATCGTTTTCATGATAAGCTTAATTGTAAAAAGTGCTTTCTGTCGTATTTTTTTTTTCATTCAATTTTGTTTTTCTTGGTGACAAAATTCTATCGATCCATTAACCAACAAAAGGAGCCCTAGAGAACTTTGAAAATTCTGTAAGAAAAAATAAAATATAGGAGACTTCATCCAAAGCCATGTGTACTAGCAAAAATAAAATATAGGAGACTAGCAAAAACTCACGTTTTTTTTAACCCATTAAGCCATGTGTACTTCTCAAATTTTTATCCCAAAAGTGCTTTCCAAATGATGTAGTAGTGGGTCTAGGTCTACTACAGTGTGCCAGTAGTAAATTTGAATTAGAAGTTGTTTACCTAGCCCCACTGTCACGCAAAAACTCACGTTTTTTTTTAACCCATTAAGCCATGTGTACTGCTTTGTCAAAAGAGTAATGCCATGCTTCTCAAATTTTTATCTCAAAAGTGCTTCCCAAATGATGTAGTAGTGGGTCTAGGTCTACTACAGTGTGCCAATAGTAAATTTTAATTAGAAGTTGTTTACCTAGCCCCACTGTCACATTATTTGGGAAGCACTTTTGGGATATAAATTTGAGAAGCATAGCATTACTCTTGTCAAAAATACCCTTTTATGCCTAAAAAAATTTCAAATTGTCATAAGTTTTGATCTACAAGTCTTTTTTTTTTCCCCTGATGTTTTGGAATTAGAAAAATGAGATTAATATTATTGAATTTGAATTCCAAATTTAATTCTTAAAAACTATGCCTATTGTAACATGTACAGTGTAGTAATGCTAGCACTTTTCTAATTTGAATATATCATACTTGGTTTGTTATTGCTTTAACAATTCTACCACATAAGGGTTATGAGATTACATACCACTGCATGCAGTACAACTATTAGAAAAAATGAGACCTATCAAATGAGATTAATATTGACTATGAAATCAAGTGAGAAAAAACATTAAAAAAATAAAACTAAAATCTAAGAACATATTTTTTTTCCATGAATTGAATAAAAATATACTCCTTTTGTAAAATTGACATCTACAGGTGCGTATATCTTAGAAAAACGCGTGAAATAAAAAAAATGAGAAAGTTGTGTTGTTGAATTCAAACAGATAACATTACTTGTTGGTAAACAAATAAAATCTCAAAATGATGCTCTAAATGATCTATTTTTGCACAATTTCAACTCCAATGCGTAGATCTCGAAAAAATACATGAAATTTAAAAAAATAATAATAATAATAATTTAAAAAACACCAAAAAAAAAGACTAAAAAATGAGAAATTTTTGTCCATCTAAAATTGATATTTTAACAGATAATTATCTGTTACTATATGTTTGTAAACAGTTTTAAAGATCTCGATTTCACTATTATAAAAATATAAATTTTCTGAAAAATGAGTTTAAAAATTAGAAGTTATGAAATTTTAAAAAATGTCATAACTAAGTCTCAAAGGGTAAAAGTGAATAAAAATAAGGGAACAAAGTGAGGAATGACTGATTAGTACAAAAAGTAGCGGAGGGCCATAGCTAAAAATTGTCAAAAACTTTAAGTTTGTTATAATAAAGAGAGAATAAGATTAAGCAGAAAAGTAATACCAGAATCAAGCAAGTTTTTCTCATTGATATACTCCCTATTTATAGGGTAAGGTAGGGGTGTCTGAATAAATATCATTTTGCAATTAGATCCATAACCTAATAAAAAATGTGGACAACCACACACAAATATGTAATATTTACACTCCCCCTTGGATGTCCACCATTAAATGATTGTTGGCTCATTAAAACCTTGCTAAGGAAAACCCAGTGGGAAAAAATCGAAACTAAAGAAAAAGAGTACAATGTTTGATGTTGTCAGAATCAAGATATAAAAGTATGCTTTACTTTCTAAGGAGTTGTAGTGTGAAAGTAAAGGTCAAACCCATAGAGATTGAATTACTAAAGCACTTTAATTTTAAAACCTAAATCTAATTAATTAAGAAAAACGGATTTTGATTTGATTTTAATTAAACTAAGAACAATGAAAGTAAATCTAAATTATGAAAACAATTAAAGTTGTTTTAAAGATATTTAAAAGGAACCTAGGATTGCAAATCCACAACTAGCTTCATAATAAGGAATATTTGTGCATTCAATTAGCTTATTAAGTTGGATGATAATGGGGAATTGTAGCTACAAGCCCAATTCTTCCGTCAAGAAAATAACTATGGTTCAAGTTCCAACATAAACCATCTTCGGTTAGCACGAATTATCCCACGCTAAACTAGGGTTGTGGTAGAATCCGTCTAATCTAGGCATGGACTATTCGGATACTTGATAGCACAATTCAATTTAAGCACCATTACATGTAAATAATCTAAGCAAGCACAGCAAGCATAGATCATTGAGCACACTACCATCAAAATAGATCTAAGACAAGAGTAAACTTTGAAAGTAACGATTTAATCAATAAAAGTACGATTTATTTATAAAAATCCTCAGAACATGTAACTGTCATCCATACATAATAAAACTAAAATAAAAATATAAAATACACCCTATTACTTGGCTAGGGTTTCATTGAAACCCTAGATCTTGAGTTTAGTTGGCCATAGAATTGATGAACGGCAAGAGGTTGATGGAGGAGGCCATGAAAATCCTTGGTCTTCTTCTTCTTCTCCTTGCTTTTCTGTCTTCAATGGCTGAAGTTTTAGTTGTATATTGTGTGTATAATAATTGCCAACCCAAGAATTGAATTATAATTGAGTATTTATAGATTGAGTAATACTTGGGGCACAACCAAAGCTACAACCTTTTAGCCACAACCTCCATATTGTGTCTATCTCTCTCTTGATGGGTCCCACAGTGCCAGTGACCCCACAGTGCCCACTAGGAGAGAGATAGACACAAAATGGAGGTTGTGGCCAAAAGGTTGTGGCTTTGGTTGTGCCCCAAGTATTACTCTTATAGATTTGGAGCAAGTTTTGGAAGCTTTCCTAACCCGAATTGCACTAGAACTGCTATATTTTACAGTCTGGACGCAATTAGGCAGTTTCGTTTGTACAGGAGTCTTCAGTATACTGAAATACGCGTTTTTGGTTTTTACACAGGTCGCGCGAGCGCGTACGCGCGAGCGAGTAGAACGAGCGATTTCGGGATCTTCGCGTGAGCGGGTCGCGCGCGCGATTGGCTTTTTTCAGCTTCTTTCTGCTTGCTTTTTCACCCTGTTTAGCCTGGTTTACTTTATTTCTTCCAAATCCTGTCAGAAAATAGAAAACGAAGTAAAAATATACAAAAACAGGATAAAAAGATACTAAGAAATGCGCGTTAAGGCGTATAAATAGGATTTGTTCTCTCCCGATCAATGTTCTTCAGGAACTTGGTCGACGTGCATAATGCTGCCTCATTAAAACCTTGATAAGAGAAAACCCTGAGGGAAAAAACTCTAATCGAAGGAAAAAGAGTACAACGCACCTGAAATTCAAATATTACATACTTCAGGATGCTTCTTTTATGATCACTGTAGCAACCCTAAAATTTCTATGTAAATAATTATTTTAATTATTATTTTCAGTTAGCAATATTATATGAGTGTGCCTATGTAAGACATGTGTTTGAAAAATTTTAAGTGTTTGGTGGACATATAAATTAAATCATGAGTGAGCGCGTTTAGTTTGGAAGTTATATTTTATTAATTTATATTTGTTAAAAAAATAAAATGAAGGGTTGATATGTATTTTTGTTATATAGTGTTTATAGGCCCGCAAATGTGTTAAATAATATAATTAACATTAAAACTTAGTACCGGGGTCATGGGTACCCATTGGGCTACTCATTTTAACACTTTGTACTGCATTCTGGGCTCATATAGGTTTCTTTTGTGAGCCCACAAGAAGAAAAACGGGATTTATATATTTTTGTGTGTTTTATTGACATGCGTTGTGTGTGTAGTGTACATATATCTTATATTAAAAACCCTAGCCACCCAAAAGAAAGAACAGACGTGTGTGTGTGTGTGTGTGAGAGAGAGAGAGAGAGAGAGAGAGAGAGGGAGAGAAGAAGAAGAAGAAGAAGAAAAGGGAGGAGAAAGGAGAAGGATTCCGGATTCGTGGACACGTGGGGAATTGCGAAGCATTCGTGGTGGTTGATTTGTGATCAACTAGGTGAGTTAAAATTTATATTTGGGTATATATATATACACGTATGTATATATATATATGTGTGTATATATATATATGTGTGTGTGTGCAAGAGAATCCAAATAGTTCTTATTAATTTTGTGGTTGGTGTTAAATTGTGTGTGCATCCCCATTCGTTATTATTGAATGATATAAATATTTATTTTCTTCGTGTGATTTTATGATTGTGATCTCGGTGTACTTGGATAGATCATGTGGATAGTTAATTTGATGAATACACAAAGGGGAATAATTTTGATAATGAATAAATAATAGAAAATTCGTTTTATTTTTATTTTAACAGTGGCAGAAACTTTGAAAACCTATTATAAAACCATGACTTAGATTTATGGAATTCTGTCCGCGATGGCCTGTAGGAAACGCGATTCTGCACACTTTTTGTCTAATGATATTTTTCATGATTCTGCACCGTTTGGGCAGAAATTGAAGATTTCAGTAGCAGTTTTTAGTATATTAAAATGTACGACATTGGAGAAATATGATTAGTTGTGTTTTTTTATTCATTCGTTTGACTTAACGAAAATTACTTATAGATACATGAATTCTCATATAATGTTGAGCAATAAAAAAAAAGGGTTGATAGTCATTAACGTTGAGTCCGATGAAAATATTGTGGAACGATTGTTATAATACTTTACGATATGAGAATGTGAATTTTTTATTATGTGTTTCTTGTAGGTTGATATTGAATGTTGGGTTGAGATTATTGTACCTGAAATAACTGACCTTATTTTGTGGTCATTTTGATAACAATGAGTAAATTAGATACGTTGAATAGTATATTGGGGATGTTGTATTTTGATTGAAAATTTTTGAGGGACGATTGTTATGGGTTAATTGATAAAACCCTTCATTGTAAGAAATTGGAATGCATCTAAAAGTTAGAGATGTGATTGGATGATAAGACGGAACTTTGTGATAAACGCGAAATTCACAATTATTGGGGATAATACGAACGATAAGTAATAATTGCAACATAGTTCTTTAGTGTTCACCGCTCCCCGTTGTGTGATATGTTTTTTTTGGTAGCTCGACTTGCTGAGTGCACCCTTTTGCCAGTGGCTTCGTGATCAAGCTGGCCTAAGCCTTATGCTCGGCTTATATTGTATAGACGTCTAGGCATATTGACCAACCGTCTGTTGTGTATACCTGGTTTGGTTGATACCCCAACCAAACTAGCACCAGAGTGGGTGTTGGTAATATGTCCGGGCACACATGGGATATATGTGTGGGCTGTACCATGGAGGGTGGCCAAAGGGTGAACCTAGGGAACACAAAGATAAACCTAATGCTAATAAATAATGAAAATGGATTATTTCATAAGACTGATAAGCGTGAAATAATAAATGCGACGTTTGGAGTTAGAATGTGGACGATTGGTATGCGGAATTGTTTGCTTGGTCTATGATCATTCAATTTGCAGGATGGTGGGCCCACTAACGTATTACAGGTTTGGCTCACCATAAGTAATGGGTAAGTATGAAATTCGTAGTAGCTTTGGATTTTTGGGCAAGAAACTACTTGCCACCACATAAATGGAAACTACTCTTTTGTCCAAATATGTGTGTGGAACTACCTGTCTTGGCCCAAGAGTGTTGTAGTGTAATTTGTTGTCTACGGGTTCAAGTTGGATCCCTAAGACTTGTTGTTTTGTTTAACTCATACCAGTCATGTGACTGACCCGAGTGTGTTATGCATTCGGGGGCGTTTCTATATGAAACGTAGTTGGATGCACTTGTGCAGGTTTAGTATTTGGACATTTTCTGTGGAGCTTTTGATGTCTTGGAGTTGCAGTTGTGTAGAAGTGTAGTTTGTATTTGGTTGTATTTTTATTTATTTATTTATTTTAGGCATTGTGGCCGTATTTGGATTATTGTAGCATGTATTGTATATTGTGTACTGGGAACGTTGTAGTTACTCTGACCAATGGATGTATAGATTTTATTCTTATTTATTTTTAGTTCCGCTGAACTCTGTATGTGGACATTTTATTTATGAAAATGATGTTTTTTTTTTTAATTTGAAAAGTGATATAATATTTATAATGGACCTTTATTTCTTTTACAATGAAATGGATGTTTGGGAATACATGTTTAATAATAAAGAGTTTTTCTTTAAACACAAGATCACATGTCCTTATTTAAGGAGTATTAATTACTGTTTTCAATAAATTTTCTGTTAGCATATGGGAGGGTGTCGATCTCGTGATTTTTGGTAATTGAATATTAGTCCGGATACAAGCTCTGGATTGAATATTTGGTTGTCCAAAAATCGGGGTGTGACAATCACTCCCCCTCATTAAAGAAAACTTCAGTTGGTCTGATGATTGAGATGACGCATGCCAATTCTGTACACCAATTTCTGAAAAGTTAACTTGGGTAATGCCTTAGTAAAGAGATCAACAAGGTTATTGCTTGAGCGAATCTGTTTGACTTTAATTTCACGATTCTCTTGAAGTTCACGTGTGAAGAAAAATTTGGGTGAAATATGCTTGATCCGATCTCCCTTGATGAAACCTCCTTGAATTTGAGCAATACATTCAGAATTGTCTTCATAGATTGTAGTCGGCTCATCAACGACAGGAGTTAATTGATAACTCTGTATATATTGGACTAATGATCTTAGCCAGACACATTCTCGACTTGCTTCATGGAGTGCTAGAATTTCAAAATGGTTGGAGGATGTAGCTACTAAAGCTTGTTTAGTCGAGCGCCAAGAAATAGCCGCATTATTGTTCAGAAATACATAACCTGTTTTGTGAGCGTCCTTATGAGGGTCGGAAAAGATAACCTGAATCCGCATAATCAACTAAGTGGGAATGATTAGATAAATCAGATGAATAAAACAAGCCCATATCAATGGTCCCACGAAGGTATCTAAAAATGTGTGTTATTCCAGTCCAATGCCTATAGGTGGGTGCATAACTAAATCTTGCAAGCAAATTCACTGAAAATGTAATGTCTGGTCTTGTACTTTGAGCCAAGTACAATAGTGCATCAATAGCACTCATGTATGGTACTTCAAGACCAAGGATTTCTTTGTTTAATTTCTTCTTTTGGTCGGTATAGATCTTTCTTGACATTGCACAATGCGGCAAGTGCAACTTTCCACAACTTTTTCGAAGGAAAGCTAACGGAAGGTTGACATCGCAATTGGACTAAAGGAATCAATTGCCACAGTTGAAAGATGGTGGAAATCGCAAATTTGTATAATTTAGGGGTGTAAAATGCTTTTTACCCTTTGTTTTAAGTAGTTATAATGAAACTGTTAACTTTATTCAAGTTCTTGATGCACCACGATGCTGTAGTTGTCTTAAGTAATCTTTGTTGAACTTTAGGATGTGTTTGGAATGCATTCGCACCCATTCTAATTACATTGTCCTTGTGATTTTCAACTTATTTTAAGGATACATTCTAGTACAATTTTTAGTTTTTCAAAAAAGCAAGTCTTGCTTGCTTTTGCTTTTAAGTTGGAGATGATGTTTTGCACATGAGGACATGAGTTGGGGGTTGATGGAACTCACGGTCCTCAACTTCTTTGCCAAATATCTCTCACTCTATTATGTTTCCATCTCCATCCCCATCTCTATTGCTCTTTCATTTTTAGTTTCTCGCTGTGTAAAATTTATCAAAGTTGATATATGTACTATGGAAAAAAAATAATTTACTTCCTTACCAAACGGAGCATTACATGAGTGTTTTGGATCTCTTCCAGGCACTCTCACTGCTTGTTGACTATCACTACTATGGAAGATGGACATTGTCTGTTTTGAATCTATTGATATATAATGTCTTAGGGGGTGGTGAGAGCCATTTGTATGTAACTGAAGGACCATTGTATTACCTGAAGAATGGATTCAATAATTTCAACTTCTCTTTCATTCTTTCTTTACTGTTCCTTGTTGTTCTGCCCATTGCAAGGAAGAAGTATGCTCCAGACTTGGTGGTTGTCATCTCACCTATTATCTTTGGCTAGTATTTATGTCTTTGCAGCCACACAAAGAAGAAAGGTCATACTCATTATTCTATCTCTCTTTATATTTCCTTAACGAGTTATCACATCTATATTCTTACATTATGAAGTGTTTAATGTCGTACTTGTAAATTGTTATCATCTCCTTGAAGGTTTATTTTCATTTTTGTTAGATGAGGTAATGATCACGATCTGATATCCTCCTACTGTTGAGCATAAATTGTCACATTTGAGCATAGATGCCCACATCATCCATAGAAAACATAGATTCAATGTCCGCATCATCTTCTCGTGGGGCCAGTTGAGCAAGAGCTTGAACCATATTGGATTTCTAGGGGCCAAACCAACCATCATACAAAGATCACTATCCCTATACCTTTGGCCCACAGCTCTCCCTGCCTGGCTACCCTTATTCTCCTCCAATATTACCCCAACAGCAACCCTTGTAGACAAGTCTTGACCATTATGTAGTCAAGTATTAAATTGAGAGTTTTTGTTGTTTTTGAGATGTAAATTATCTTTGCTGTTATATACTTATATGTAATTTCATAATTATGGTGCCTGAAATGGAATGTATTCATTTGAAAGATACTTATAAAAGAAGTGTTTTGAGTCAGTAGTTATTTGTTGGTATGATATCATTATAGGTGGCCAGCAATTGGTTGACTTTCTTTGTGAAAATATCTAGTAAGTGAATGCTGTTGAATGCATCATGTACACAGAAAAGAAAAATATGATGATGAAACTAGTAAGTGAATGCTGTGTGTATACATATACTCGTCATTATGCATGCATAGTGATACCTATTCAAATTTTGTTCTAAACTTCATATAAGGTGCTCCCATTTGCTTTTTATGAGCTTTCCATTTTACCAGTCATTTTTAGCACAATTTTAACACTTGCCTGATTATTTCATGGAAATGTGGCACCAATAAAACTTCATACAGAAATGCCTTGTCATTTTACTTGGTGTTGGGTCATATAGCTCCTTGTGTGGTATCTAGATTCTCAAGAAATTCACTACCTCTGGATTGTCTGATTCAATCTATCTTGAAGTGTTGGGTTAGATAGACAATTAATGACTTCTAATTTAGTGCCACAAAAGCTGGTTCCAGATGTTAACTGACGACAAATTTTCCAAATAGCATTTCAGATTCCTCTATCCAATATACCCTCTTATATGTGTAGCTGCCTCAGCTTTATTTGAGAGCTTTCCTGATTTTCTCCGAGACAATTATAACCCCAATTACAACTCTTTGTTGGTTTCGGTGAGCTTCTTCTATTTATTCATATTAAGTGCTAGAAATCTCATCAACATTGAGGGTAAAAGCGTTTTTTTTCTTCTCATTGCAGATAGCTAAAGGACTGAGACCCGTGGTTCTTGGCCTCATTTTGTGGGCTTCTCACGCTCGGTACATTTTCCTTGATAAATGGTTATTCCGCTCCTTTGGTGATTTACAAACATTTGGAGTACCACGATGACGCAGGAATGGGTAAGAATATATATATTTACTTGTACGATCTTGACTTGCAGAAACCACCGTGGTAATTCTTAAATCATGAGTAGGAAGTTTCAAAATCATCAATAACTTCTTCATTTAAGCTTCAGTTGGCACTTGATAAATTAGGCTCTGCGTGACCAGTATTTGAGTGTTAAATTCTGCAAATAGTTCACTGTCAGCATTATATTTTTATGTTGTTTCATACTAACATGTCCCTTTTTGTACTTCTTTTCTTCTTTGTCCACATGCTTCATCTAGAAATTGTCACTAAGATCAAGAATGTGGAAATGAGACAATTTTGTAGACGATGTTTTTTTTTCCCTAAAACTCTTTTTTTGGTTCTTATGTATTACAGGTTCTGTGGTTTGCGTTGGAAGTGAATGGCACCGGTTCCCATCATCGTTTTTCGTTCCCGATCATGTGGGTCAGGTTCGATGGATAGATGATGGGTTCAGGGGTCTTCTTCCATTTCCATTTGATTCTACCCTTGGTGGGACCTCTTCGGCACCACCTTATTTCAACAACAAGAACAAGGCGTCAGATGAGCAATACGTAACAAGATGTTTTCTGCTGAATTGCTTCATTTTTCTTCCATTTGTTTAATTTTATTGTGTCTTATCCTTTTTTTAGGATTTTCGGGAAATGAGTGAAATCCTTCTCTTTTATTTTTTATTTTTTCTTTTCTTTTCTTTTTCAAATTTATAGCTCAGAAATTTGGAGAACTGTACTTTTCTTGTTGAGTTGCGGCTTCAACGACCTTACCCCTCTCGAGGAAGTGACTTGTCAACATGGGAGGTAAAGTCTCTCTCTAGACACACACACACACAAACAAACACACAATGCTATCCTATTATAAGAAGGTAGAAGGATAACAATTGTATTCACTTTTAGCTGGACAGGAAAGTCCTTGCCAACTTAGAATGAGGCCCTTAAAGTAATTTTACATTGAGAGCACTAGAGTAATTTACTTTAGAGCCTCCATTTTTAAACATGTGGCAGATTTTTTTTTTGTCCATTCTAAAATACGTACTTTTAAGATATGTAGCAGGTTAGCATTCCGCCACACACACATATACACATGTATATGTGCATACATTTATATGTCTCACTTGCAAGTTTTGCACCTCAGGTTGTAGCAGCATTACCTTATATGGACAGGGAGCTCTCACCTCCGCTTCATCCCCTATCTTTGGCAGCAAAAGAATGTTTTTGGAATTTACAAACTTCTGAAGAGAATACCAAAATGATTAGAGATTTACAAATCACTGTCATTTGTTCTAACATTTGTGAAGCTGGGGAGCTTAGCCACTAACTAGTTTAACAGGTAGATTCACTAATGTGTAGTGATCATATGCTGATTGAAATTAGGAATTTTCCTGCTGAAAGTAGCTTTTTACCTGATTTGATGATAGTAAATGTTGAAACATGATGCAAATTCCTAGAAATTTCTAGAACTATCTAGAATATATTTGAATTATTCTAGAGTTGTTAATTCCTAGAATATTTTAGAATAGCTAAAGATATATACATGTATCTAGAATATTCCTAGAATAGTCTAAGAATTAGCTAGATTGAGTACTATCTAGAATATTCCTAGAATTAGCTAGATTATGTACTACCTAGAATGTGTATATACTAGAAAATTCTAGAAGAGTCAAGACATTAGTTAAGTGTCCTATAAATAGATGTAAGCTAACCATTTTGTAAAAAAGAATGAATGAAGTGAATGAATGAAAGATAATTCTAATTAAGTCTTCCATCTCCCATACTATTCCAAACAAATACCTTATAAATTATTCCGCACAAACTAACCGTGGTTTTAGAGCACCCCAAAAACCAACAGTAACATATGTTTCTTGATCCATGATAACATTTGATAATAGGGTTAAATATAATTTACTCCTGTGGTTAGACCCGTTTTCACTTTATCCCTGTGGTTGTGGACGCTTATATAACCCTTTTTGTGATTTTTGACTAAAGTGAAACTATTAAGATTTCTCTCAAAATAGTCCCCATAGGGATTCAGTGTTAAAATTAATCACACATAGGAGAGTTTAAGAGTAAAAATTAACTCTGCATAGCCAGTTAATCCCAAAATTAACTCCCAAAGGGGGTAAGTGTTAAAAATTAGACACATAGGTGAGTTAAATAGTAGCATTGCCCTCACATTAGGGATTAACCCCAAAGATGACCTCACAAAGGAGTTGAGTGTTAATATTTTCGGTCAATTTTAAAATTTTTATCAGTTTTCTCAAAAATCTTAATAGTTTCAACCGCCCCAGCAATTCCCCATCTTTAGCCTGTGAAGCAGCATCTGCAGCTTCCTTGGCCATGCCAATGCGAGCAAATGGCTGTTCACGATTTGTAAAATGAGAGAGAGAGAGAGAGAGAGAGAGAGAGAGAGAGAGAGAGATGTTGACAAGGATATTGGTAGTGGAGAAATTTGATCATATAGCTTCATATTGCTAAGTCAAGGTGAGAGCCTACATACCACCTCCTTTTTTATTTTTTTATTTTTTATTTTTTAATGTTGGTCTGTACATACATAAATGTTTACATGAAGATATGAGGGTCTCCCAACTGCTATTTGAATATTTTTGTTATGTCTATTTAACACCACAACTGTGGGAGTTATCTTTCAAACTCTTTTGTTGTAGGATCTTTTAAATTTTTGGGAAAAATTAAGAACTTAAACTCCTAATTACAATTTTTGGGTTCACCTCAAAAAATATGCAAATTTGGCTTAAGAATCACTTAAATTGGTAACGAAATAAGTTAGAATTTATAAAATTAAAATCTATTTTAAATATGAATTTTCTAGCGACTGTCGCCGAAATTTTTGCAAACTGATTGGGCGACGACTGGAGGCGTTAGATATTAATTCTGGGAATAAGTGCACAAGGGACTTGGTGGCAAAGTGGATGCTAGTAGTGTAGTTTTGACCCTAAAGGTTTAGAGATTAAAAAAAGAAAAAAAAGAAAAACACACTATTTTTTTCAACAAGCAAAAGATTAGGCTATTAATTGGCTTTGGTAATTGGCTGGGTCTACTATAGGTCCATTTATGATTGACATTAGTTTATCACATAAATGAGTAAATAAAATAGCCCAACTAGGGACTGTTCATTTAGCATACACTAAACTCTTGATTTTTTTATTTTTTATTTTTTATTTTTATTTTTATTTTTATTATTTCTATTCATTTGGAACTAAACTGACTTTATGGTATAAATGTGCCAATTTTCATGTTTGATTTATTTGAATAATTTAACGCTATGTTTTGTAAAAAAAAATAAAAATATATAATAAATGATGTTTTTTTTTATACGTGTCTAGCCACACTAGGAAAGATAGAATTAAAAATGAGTGCATGCATTAGAGAGACTGTAGGAGTGACACAAATTGAGGATAAGTTGAGGAAGAATAGACTTATAGATGATTCGATCATGTGCAACGAAGACCTGTAGATGCACATGTGTGAAAGAGTGATAAGATCGTAGTGTATGGAATGGTTAGAGGGAGGGGCAGACCTAGACTGACCTGAGAGTATGTAGTGCAACAAGATATGAATATATATAATTTAAGAAAGCATATAGCTCTTGATCATGTAGAATGAAGAAAAATGATTCATACAACCGACCCCAATTAATTAGGACACAAGGCTTAATTTGATTTGATTTGATTTAGTTTGGTTACGTGTCTAGCCACAACGCAATATTTTGATTATTCTAGACTTAATTGACCATTGGAGGCTACTTCACTACTAAAAGGGAATTTAGTTAATCCACTTCTAGTTATTTTTGTATTTGAGTAAATAAATTACTTAGTGATATGCATATCTATGTTACGTCGTTAATTGTGATTATATGACTATTAGCAAATTACATGTTTTGTTGGTAGTATCATGTGTTCATATAATCTTATTGTTACTATGATGGGGATAGATAGTTGAGACTTTTGTCAAAAAACCTAATAGGACTGAGATAGTGGGTAGATAGTTGAGACATTTGTCAAAAAACCTAATAGGACTGAGATAGTTCATAAAGTGACCATGATAGATATTGTCCTACAGTGAATATTCGTATACCATTCGTTTCGAGTAGGTAGGTTGACAAATGTTATACACCTTCCGAGCAAAGTAGTATGGGGTGTTGTGGTCGTTTATTTTACTGTTCAGTTGAAACATGGTAATGAACAACGTGAAATTTTATAAATATGTGCAAGTGTATCACCTCTTACGCAGGAAGCCGATGAGAGGCTCAGGTATAAACTGTACATACTATTAAATAATCCAAGCAATATTTAGCATAAAAAAATAATTAAAATTTTTTTTATGTGCGCTACTCACCAGTATTCAATATTGACCATCGTTAAAAATTCCATTGTTGTGTTGTATTTCAGGAGTTGATGAACCATAATAAATAGCAGGGAATATAGCCTTAGTTCTTGATAATGAAGACTTTAGTTTCAAATTAGTTTGTATATTACAAATAAATTCTCGGATTGTAATATTACTATTTTAGATGCTTGAGACGGGAATGCGACTTTTATATTGACCTAGAATAAGTTGATTTAATTTTGTGAATGCTACTTTTCTCACAAGTCTTAAACTTGTCACTACCTACGATGTAATAATAAATGAATGACTAAAACTTTTCTAATTATTTGGTAATTCGGGGTTTGGTATCCGGGCATTATTATTTTATTTTCATCTAATGTGGCAAAATTATTCAATACTGTACTAATTTTGCTATTTTATTTTATTCCCTTTTTTTGTGGTAATTTTAAATGGGGAGGGCATTATGTATACCCGGCCTGATGGCACAGTTGTCCCAAAATCTTCCTATATTCTCGAAGAAATCATATTAAGAGAAGCTCAGTATATAGTGGATGATGATGTCAGAGAAATCAACAATACTCGTGTCAATTTTGCAGACAGTGATAGGAAAGCAGTTGCCCTTTACACCCTGCGTATTCGAAAGAGGACATTACAAGCAACTATTGATCGCATTGAAATAGACAGCCTTAGCAAACTCAAACAGAAATAGTTCAACATATAAAGGATAATTTTATGGATTCAAACTCATGCCATGAGTCTTTCTCTTGATCTTTGGATTCATTCACATATAAAGGACAATTCTATGAACCCAAACTCTCACCTGTTTAATGACCATGTGTTCTTAGCCGGCATTTGGTATCTTTGGAAGGATAGAAATAATTATGTCTTCAATGGCACCTCTGCCCCCAACTTTATTTTAGCCAAGATGGCTAATAATCTGGCTCTTGATATTCAAAAAGCTTTCCAAAGAAAATGGTCAAACCATATCGACAACAATCCTGATTTAATAGGTTGGTCTCCTCCCATTGCAGGTTATTTCAAACTTAACACCGATGGAAGTTGTAAAGGCAATCCAGGGAAAGGAGGATTTGGAGGCATTATTCGTGATGACCAAGGACGATGGCAAATGGGCTTCTTCGGGACCATCAAGCACTGCACCAGTCTCCATGCAAAAATGGAAGGAATCAGACGAGGTCTTATCCTAGTGCTCCGAAAAGGAATTGGAAAAGTTATGGTGGAAACCGACTCTATGAACGCTTGCCATCTAATCTAGAAGGAGGAAGAGAATCACCCACTGAAAACCCTTATTGAGGACTGCAAATTTCTGTTATGTAAATGTAATGCTACTATCTCCCATGTGAAAAGGGAGGGTAACCGCTGTGCGGACTTGCTTGCTAACTTAGGAGCTTCTCAAACTAGATCTTTTCTTCTGCTCGATTCTCCCACTCGGGAGCTTTGTTTGCCACTTTTGGCTGATACTTCTGGTATTAGTTTCCCGCGTGGAAGGTAGGTTGTTTGTCCTGTTTTCCCTTGGACCAAAAAAAAAAGAAAGAAATAGCTCAACAGGAACCACTTGCTTTTGTCCCCACATGTTTATCCAGATATGCCACCAGGAATATTTGACTCCACCAAGAGTCAGTTAGCCTAAGTGGAAGGGGCTTTGACTGCTTACGCAAGGGTTTCAAGTTCAAGTCCTTGTGTATGCAAAAAACTATCTTGGGAGAGGTCCCCACTTCGGTGCCCGACAGTACCTTGGAGGATTAGTCCTGGGCGGAAGGCCTGGGGATACCTTGGGAAACCAAAAAAAAAAAAGGAATATTTGACTCCAGCATTGTGATACCCCCAGTTATCAGCGAGCCTAAGGTAGCTCCAATGTATGAGCTATTTCCCCTTCTGCCAGAGCCTAAACTAACCCTTGAGTCGGTAGCACCCATAGAACCAGAATGCATAGTTCCAAAACTCGTTAGACCCTTGGAAACAAGAAATGGCCCAATGTTTCTTCATGATACCTGAGCAAGCACCAACCCTTCTACTACCAGAGCACGCCTGTCCTAGATCCGGAGCTTGAACTTTATTTGGTAGAGTCAGAAAGATCCACTTATGGTTCTCCAGTTGAGGGTCATTAGAGTAGTTATGACATGTTGGGATTTTGTGTAGTTATAGTAGTTGTTGGGGGAATATTTGTGGTATAATAATTCTTTTGAGGTAAAATAGGGTTAAAGTATTATAACATGACTTTTGATGTAAAATAGGGTTATAGTATCGATCATAGCATGACTTCTGATGTAAAATAGGGTTAATATGACGCATATCAACAAATGTTATGTAACTGTTAAATATGGTGTATTGACTTTAATGTAAATATATATGGTAATTTATCTAAATCATTAATTTGTGATTCTAATTTTTTTTTCTTTTAGATAATGGCATAATGTTCAAAGAACTCATGCAATAAAGATGGGACACCACCAAAAATTGATCCTATTGGACTATTAGGGGCATTTGTCAAACAAATAGAATAAATGAATGCAAACAGAACGATTCCAGAAACAAACAACTTGATTAGTAGATTCAAAGCATTACACCTAGATAGGTTTGCTGGAACAGCCGAACCAATCAAGGCTGAACAATGGATCGAACAGATGGAAGATATTTTGAAGTCCTAGGCTGCACAAACATAGAAAAATGAAGAATGGCAGTGTTCAAACTAATGCAAAAGCACGAAATTGGTGGGAAATGGTAAAGACAACCATAGGAGAAGAACCAGCTAGGCAAATGACCTAGACAACATTTAGACAAAAAAATTTGGAGAAACACATTCCTGACACAGAAAGAGAATGAAGGGGAAAATTGTTCATAGAAGTGACTCAAGGGAATTTGTCAGTTCTGGAATATCAAAATCAATTTGAAGCATTGTCTCAATTTACGCCCCACTTGATTGATACTCCAGAACGACGGACCCAAAAAATTGTCAAAAAGATTAATTCCTCCAATTCGTTGAATGGTCATTGGACATCACCACCAGACCTACGAAGAGGTGGTAGAAGAAGAATTGGTCTTAGATGAAGATAATCGAGAATTCAGGAAACAAATACATGGCTGGCCCAGGGGGGCAAAAGAGGCAACCACCCAGGGCTACCAAAGCTCATAAAATTTTGAGGGCATCCATGAAATTTTTATAATTATATTTATCCCTTGAGAATTTTTAGTATTTTATATTTAGGCCTCCCCCAAGGCCCAATTACATATATATATTGATATATATATATATATATGTATATAAAACTCAAAAGCCGATGCCCCTAGTATTTTGAAAATTATACTTTTAGTGTAAGAATTTTTTGAGTTTTAGAAATAGACCCCTCTAGAATTTTGAAAGATATCATACAATATATACGTTTCACAAATAGACTCATATTATGAGTAGACCCCCCAAAAAATTGTCAATTATGTATACGTAAACCCTAAAAAAATTCCAATTATGTATAAGTAGACCAAAAAAAAAATCGCCTTGGGGGCGCTGTCCCCAAACCCCGGTATAGTAATTTGTCCTGGGCCTCCAAATAATCAGAATCACCCCTGAAACAAATGGAAGATAAGAATCAGGAAAAGAATGTGAAGGAAGGAAATCGATTTTGGAAGGGTGGACCAGCACGAAAGAAACCAAAAATAAATCTAGGAAACACTAATGCGGTATCATTTCACTATCAGTTCGAAACTGCTAACCAACCTAAAAGCAAGTGTTATAATTGTGGTGAAATGGGCCATAATGCCCGAGAATTTACAAAGCCAAGAGTTGTAACTTTAACTTGCTACAATTGTGGTGAGAAAGGCCATACAGTCGAGACTGTGAAAGGTCAAGGAAGTACAACAACAATGGACCACGACAGGGACAAGGAGGCCAGCCAGGATGTACGCACTGGTTCTAGAGCAAGCTGAGTACCCTAACTTTGTTTAACAGTCATGCAAAGGTTTTATTTAGTGTAGGCGCTATGCACTTCACTCATATCTTCTAAAATGGTTCAAGAATTAGGACTAATTCCTAAGCGCTTAGTCATGCCTTTAGTGGTAGTCTCACCCCTAGGCTCTACCATAACACTTGATTGTATGTGTAAAAACTATATAGTAAAGTTACAAATAAAGAATATGCCTGTCGAACTGATCATATTCTCGATGAGCTAGTTTGATGTAATTTTAGGCATGTATTGGCTCACTAAGTTTCATGCTAACTTAGATTGTTGTAAAAAGATGATCAATTTCTCTATCCCTGGTCAACAACAATTTACTTTCCATTGTAATCCCTTAGGTAACAATTTTATCACTAGTTATCTTGCAACCCTTGAGAGTTCAACTAAGGAACCCTATATTTGTCAAATTGCTATCATGTGCAAATTTGAGGACGTATTTCTAGAGATTTTGAGTTTACCGCCCAAAAGAGAAATTGATTTTTGTATCGAGCTAATTCTTGACACGTCACCTATATCCAAAACTCCCTATCGTATGACACCTATGGAGATGCGAGAATTGAATAAACAAATTCAAGGGCTTGATGTGTCACACCCCGAAGTACCAAAAATAGGGAAAAATAAATTTCCTTTATGGGTTCGTAGACACGTGACTGGTTGTGAGTGTCACCTGATTGTCCAAACATGCTTATAACAATAATGTGATATGGGAAAGTGACTAAGTTCAGCGGAAGCAGAAATTTAAAACATCCAAGTCTTACATCAGTAGTATATTACAGGCCAAAAAGATATCCAAAAGATACATATTACAAGACCAGCTAAACTATTACATCACTAACATAATAGTAACAGAACTATAACAAAAGGAAAAACTCCAAAGTCTTCAGCTGGCGAAACCGTAGCCTTCCTCGTAGTAATCTTCACCAGCATAGTCTTCAGTAGTATAGTCAGCATCTTGATAGCAGTCGGCTCCGTCTAGACCTGCAAAGGCTGGACGTGGAAGGTCCAGCGGCATAAAAAGCCGTTAGCGGTTAAGCTAAGTGAGGGCCCCCTTAAGGTTACCACAACTTAAGGTAAGTTATTCTTCATCTCTTCTTATTTCCCGAAACCATATCTCGTTCATCATTTCTTATTCTCGATACTATGTCTTGTTTGTCTTTTCTTATTCTCAAAACCATGTCTTATTTAAACCCAATCATTCCTTTTAAAACTTAACCCAGAACTGAACTGACCAATGACATTGGCTGAAAGAAGACTTAACTCCAAACGCATTTACTGGTCAAGAAAGTACAACACTCAACAATGAATAGTTAACTATCGCCCAACTGTACGGGACATTAACAATCTCTTGGTCGAACACGTCATGCCGATCCTCAGGTCGCCCGCACGTTACCGAACACGTCATGCCGATCCACAGACCAAGGGTACGAGAAATTAATAATCACTTGGACGAACACGTTATGCCGATCCTCAGGTCACCCGTACATAACCGAACACGTCATGCCGATCCTCAGTCCAAGGGTGCGAAAAAATAATCAACCACTTGATCGAACACGTCACGATGATCCTCAGGTCATCCGTACTTGACCGAACACGTCATGCCGATCCTCAGATCAAGGAACAAAACATAACTCACCAATCGACACCATGGAATTACCGAAAGACCAGTTTTGCAAGAAATATCCAAACGCGACACGAAAGTTCACGAATCAACTTTGACCGGTAGTCACACGACTAGAAACGAGGCCCAATGTCCCTTATTCGCATTAAATCTGTTATCGAAGGTTTTATAATTATTTTACGCGTTCACACGTTTCGTAGTTTAGTTCATTAATATCATCCATTTATAACCGTTAATATTTCGCTATACGTCCGACATTCCGTTTTCCTCTCAATATACTTACGATGGAAACTTTCCCGATCATTTATCATCGCAATAATCGTGCCATACAATATACTTATAGTTTGGGTATGAACTTTCAACGGTCATTAGACTATATTCATAACAATAGAAAACATAGCACGTAGCTCATGGATTTATAATCATGGATTTAATACCAATAAACATATAGATGAAACCCTTAACATACTCATCTACGCGATAGCTCTACCATAGCACAAGATTTTTATAACAACACAGGTACTGGAAAACTAGCATCAACAATCAACACCATGCATAACAAAACATCATACAAAAAGCTACACAATCTGCCAGGATACATTTTCACTGTGTTGGCTGAATTAACATGATTTATTTGGGCATGATAATTTTCTTTTTAGATCAAACTCAAAACTAAAACATTATAGATAATAGGAATATATTCATGTACAAAAAAAATCTAACTTCAATTACATTTTTGAGCTACTCAAACTATTTATTTTACAAGACATTTCTTATATCTCGGACTGTTCTGTCCCAGATTTATAGTACTGCATTGTACGTGAATTTCACCTATGAAGGAGGGGTTTTTAGACTGAGCTATAGAAGGGTAATTTGTAGATATATGAGATAGCTTTCTCCATAAAAACACCTAGCTTAATTCTCATTTTTGAGCTGCACAAAACATTCATTTTACTAAACTATGTTCTGCTGAGAGTTTCAGTTTCTCAGATTTATAACTCTGCGTTGTACATGCATTTCACCCATGAAGGAATGATTTCTAGACTAAGCTATAGAAGAGTTATTTGTAGATAAAAGAGTTAGCCTTTACCACAAAAAAAAAAAAAAAAAAACCTAGCTTAATTCGGATTTTGGGCTGCACAAAACATTCATTTTACTAAACTATGTTCTGCTGAGAGTTTCAGTTTCTCAGATTTATGGATTTGTCTTGCATGTCATGAAAACTTCAACACATCAACATCAAACTTCTACTAAACATTAGTACATATTATATGGGTTCTAAATTGAGTTAGATTACTCACAACAACTTGAAACTAAGCTTGGATTGTTGATTTGAGCTTGATGGAGCTTGAACTCAACTTCACTAGTGAACTTCTTCTCCTTCTAACTTTCTATTTCTTCTCTCTTTTTCTCATGAACCACCCAAGTCCTAATTTTCTCTCCAAAAATTCAGATTGTGATCTAACTAAGAGAGTGTAGTGTGTGCATGTGCTTGTTTATATAGAATTTCCATGTGCTAGGTGTTCTTTGCATGTTGCATGCTTAGGACATGTGTCCATTAAGTGGACATGTGTCCAAGAGGGTGGCATGTGGTTGCCACATGGCCGACCATGTGGGTCCACCTCGGGTTGTATGCCACTTCCTCGGTATGCGTATCGGTCTCAAAGTACGTGCAAACTGGTATTATTTCTAATGTCCAGGTCCAGGTCCGGGTACGGGACTGAGTTAAATCTTATTATGGTCGAGTCGGTATGGTTACTACAGGCTATGTGATAATAATACAACACGTCCATACCGTCACGTAATTAAAATAATAATATAATAATATAGTGGGTCCAATACAGAAAATTACAGGTGTTACATCTTCCACCACCTATCAAAGGATTTCGTGCTCGAAATCTAGATTTTGCTAGGTCTTAGAAAGTACAAGGTACTAATAATATCTCAGATTTTAAGGTTATGAGGTTCCCACTAGCTAACTAATCAGACCTTCTTAAAAATTCTTTCAAACGTCCAAACTTCTTTGCTAAAATAATGCCAAGTGAAATTCATAGTTCTGACATTGAATATGGCACCTTTGGTCTTTCGTCTTGTTCATTGCTGAGATTGATTTGGTGATCTGCAAGTTCTCTTTCGGGATCTTCTTTGTGGTGGAACCTTGTTCTGAGTTCCTCGTTCTGGACAATCTTTGCGCACACGTCCAGTCTTTCCACAATTAAAGCACTGTGCGTATCAACTTGTGAGATGTTTCGGTGTTTTACATTCTTTGAAGTGATGTCTAGATATTCCGCAGCTGTCGCAGATATCACGTTGCTTTGGATGTGTCTGAACGGTAGTCTGATGAACTTTCCTTTCATTGTTTCTTTGCCTCTTGTGATGATTCTTGATGTATCTAGAGTTTTCCTCAATGATTGTGGGCTGCATTCGAGTAGTTGTTCGGGATACTGGTTTGTTTCTTCTGTGTCGTTAATCGGGCAAGATTCTTGCCTCTCAGCTTTTTGATGCGATGGTTGAGAAGTCTAGTTGGTCTCACGATTGTCTTCTATAACTTGTAGGGGTCATGGCATCCTTTTAAGCGTGTTATTGTGATTGAGTTCCTTTGCGTGTCGTCATGAAATCGTCGTGGAGTTTTGGCATCGTAGGTGATGGCACAAGTCATTAAGCAATTTCTCCATGCATTAATTAATACCAAGCATATAAGTTGTTACTGGTAATTGGAGTAGGATTGAATTCACTTGTAAGGAGTTGAATTCATAACAAAATGAATACTCATTATATACTGAGTTAGAAACGAAGAGGTACGTGATCAATCACTTGTAGGATCACAATGTATAGAATGAGTATCTGAGAATAACCATTAGATGATTACTGTAGGACAATCATAGTAATGCAATGATTGTAGGCGCAAGGCCTCCCAGGTAGGACATAAGAATTCCTTGTTTCATGAGCCAATAATTTAGGTGAAGCCTTAATGATAAAAGTCAAGGTTACCAATAAGCAGAATTTGTGAAATGAAAGGAAATGAAGTCTAATTTACAAAGGGTGCAAAGAGATCCTTCGCAATAATGTCAAGGGATACGCACTTGCAAAAGTTGGTTAAACGTTTGACAGTCCAAACGATTTACAAAGATTGATTTAACAGATCATAAGTCCAAATGACTTACAATGATTGGTTTATAAATGAATTATTGGAATCGATTTTCATGGTGATAAGTCCAAAGAGGTGACTTATAGCATTAGAAAGCAAATGAATTCACAATTGGATTTATCACTGATCAAAATGATCCAAAATCTTGTTAAGTGAAATCAGAGAGGACAATGAATAACTGTCAATTAGTGAAACAATAAAGGACATCCCAAGGTTCATCATAAGGATAATTGATCTAACGCAACCAATGGTAGAAAATAGTGGGTTTACTCAAAAGGAGTTAAATTAGAAAGATGAATATAATTACTCAGCCTTACATGGTTTTAATTTATAACGTGCGCAGGGTCAGAGATGTATTTCTTCAGCGTGTTGATGGAACATCGATGTTGTAAACCTGAAACGTGTCTTCCCTTGGTAGGCCCTATGCGATCTGATCATTGGCTTGAAGGTGGAATGCAGTACTCATCTTCACTAATGTTCGCGGTGCGAGTCGTTCGTTGTGATTAAACGTGGTCGATGTCAGCAGTCTAGGAGGTTGTTTGATTTGTTGAAGGTATGTTCTATTCTTGCGTCTTCCATCGCCTTGGGTTAAGTCAATATATCATGTGCTCCTTGTAGTAGGGTTGACCTTGGTAGTGTAGCAGGTTGTGGCTTGAGTGGTCTAAAAAGTGATTCTGAATGGACGATATGGAGGTGTCTAAATAACTCGTTTCCATAGTCACTTGTGCTTGTGCCATCAGCGGTCTTCCATAAGCCTTGTATCAGTCTTCCAAATACACTGGTGGGATCGATCTCCTTAGGTATTATGTTGCTTAGCCTTCTGGACTGGTCCTCAGTTGTTTGAGATGATTCATCCATTGCAGAGATAAAGAAGATTCTTCTGTTCCTACGTATGAGTTCGTGTCTATAAGGTTTCTATCATACCTTATGTGAAGCAATCATAACCTGTTATATTTCACATTATGGTTATCATTATAATCCCGGTAGCTAGAATACAATGATTGAAACGATTGAACAGATTGACCCAAAATGAAGCCGAGTCCAAAAAGACAGATGAATCCTCATAAATAGAAGTATAATAGTAGAATGATGTGATCCATTCAAGAATAAAATGTAAATCTAACAATAATAGGATGACCGATTACTATGGAAGTAATCGTAGTATCTCAAGATTTGTAGGAAATGAAAGTAACTGATGGCATAAGGCCTTCAACGAATGAAATAAGAGTTAGGTATTTCATAAGTGAAATAGTCCAAACGAAACCCTACTGATAAAGAATAAGGTACCACTTGAGAGAGACAATAAGAGGTCAAGATGTACAGAGAGTACAACATTTTTGAGTTCCTAACAAAACAAGAATAGAGAACTCATTTAGAATTATTTCAAATGAAATTGTAAGGATTTGTTCAAGGGATAATAAGTAAAAAAGAATGACTTTGCAGTATTAATAATCAAATTTATTTAGAATAATTTCAAAGACAGTGAGCTTTCAAGATTTAAGTTCAAAGAATAATAAGTCAAAATAATGACTCTCCAGTACTAGTGATCGAACTTGTTCTCAAAAGAATTTGTCAAAAATCGGATGATCAAGGTACATACTCAAGAATTGTTGACTGGGGCATTAAAAAAAATCAAGGAAATGAATTACTTATCAAGGAGTGTATCACAATAATTATTGACGGTAATCGGAGCCACTTTACAAAATATATAGGTACCATTTTCAGAAGAAATGGCCATTAGAATAGAAGACATCGATTTACTCAAAAGGAGTGGAATGAGCAAAAAGGATGTAACTGCTTACTATGGTACTCCCTTACCATATCTAAGGTAAAGTCTGCCTCTCTTATTATCTATTAAGGCCCTCTAAGAACTCCTCAGGGTCCTCCTCCTCCTCCTCGATGGCAGCTGGATCTGCTTCGTGGTTCTGCTCAGGCATCGGTATCATCTTGTCCAAATCAACTGGTGGTGCTGGATGGTCGTGTACATCATCTCCTGCTCTCTGAAGATCGTCTACTGGGTCAACCTCCTCGATCGGCTCGTCGTTGCTACTTGCCAGATTATCCTCAATTGTCAGGTCATCGTCGTCATCTGTGTCGTCACCATTAGATGGGTCGTCTGCTGAGTGGTCACTGCCTGCAGAATCCTCTCCACTCGCTATGTCGTCGTCGCTATCTGTATCCATTGGATCTGAATTGGCATTTGGCTCTGGTATGGGCTCGGGTGAGAATGGAAGTATTGGTGCGGCCATGATAATCGGGAAGAGTATATCGTGATATAGTGCCTCGTCATGAGTCATGCTGATAGGCTCTTTGCGAATAAGTACGGTAGTCTCTGAAGCATGGATCGACTCGGGCTGAACTTGATCCGGATACTGCAATGTATCGGTAAGCACAGCTCTCCGTATGTCCTCATCCAAGATATGCCTTGCCCTCTACCAAATCCGCTGTCGATATAGTACAGGGTCGGCAGTCTGGATACGACCGTCGCGATTATAGTGACCTCCGAAATCATCATGAACGAAGCTCGACTCCATAGTCATGCAAGAGGAGCTAACTTAGTGTCAGTACTAATACGAGATAAATCTTAGGCTCATAACTTAAGGTGAAGGACAATCAGTGAGCGCGACTAAACCTAAAGCTCTGATACCAAAAATCCCTGTCACGCCCCGAAGTACCAAAAATAGGGAAAAATAAATTTCCTTTATGGGTTCGTAGACACGTGACTGGTTGTGAGTGTCACCTGATTGTCCAAACATGCTTATAACAATAATGTGATATGGGAAAGTGACTAAGTTCATCGGAAGCAGAAATTTAAAACATCCAAGTCTTACATCAGTAGTATATTACAGGCCAAAAAGATATCCAAAAGATACATATTACAAGACCAGCTAAACTATTACATCACTAACATAATAGTAACAGAAATATAACAAAAGGAAAAACTCCAAAGTCTTCAGCTGGCGAAACCGTAGCCTTCCTCGTAGTAATCTTCACCAGCATAGTCTTCAGTAGTATAGTCAGCATCTTGATAGCAGTCGGCTCCGTCTAGACCTGCAAAGGCTGGACATGGAAGGTCCAACGGCATAAAAAGCCGTTAGCGGTTAAGCTAAGTGAGGGCCCCCTTAAGGTTACCACAACTTAAGGTAAGTTATTCTTCACCTCTTCTTATTTCCCGAAACCATATCTCGTTCATCATTTCTTATTCTCGATACTATGTCTTGTTCGTCTTTTCTTATTCTCAAAACCATGTCTTATTTAAACCCAATCATTCCTTTTGAAACTTAACCCAGAACTGAACTGACCAATGACATTGACTGAAAGAAGACTTAACTCTAAACGCATTTACTGGTCAAGAAAGTACAACACTCAACAATGAATAGTTAACTATCGCCCAACTGGCACTCGAACTGTCGCCCAAATGGCATAAGTGTACGGGACATTAACAATTCTTGGTCGAACACGTCATGCCGATCCTCAGGTCGCCCGCCCGTTACCGAACACGTCATGCCGATCCTCAGACCAAGGGTACGAGAAATTAATAATCACTTGGACGAACACGTCATGCCGATCCTCAGGTCACCCGTACATAACCGAACACGTCATGCCGATCCTCAGTCCAAGGGTGCAGAAAAATAATTAACCACTTGATCGAACACGTCACGACGATCCTCAGGTCATCCGCACTTGACCGAACACGTCATGCCGATCCTCAGATCAAGGAACAAAACATAACTCACCAATCGACACCATGGAATTACCGAAAGACCAGTTTTGCAAGAAATATCCAAACGCGACACGAAAGTTCACGAATCAACTTTGACCGGTAGTCACACGACTAGAAACGAGGCCCAATGTCCCTTATTCGCATTAAATCTGTTATCGAAGGTTTTATAATTATTTTACGCGTTTGCACGTTTCGTAGTTTAGTTCATTAATATCATCCATTTATAACCGTTAATATTTCGCTATACGTCCGACATTCCGTTTTCCTCTCAATATACTTACGATGGAAACTTTCCCGATCATTTATCATCGCAATAATCGTGCCATACAATATACTTATAGTTTGGGTATGAACTTTCAACGGTCATTAGACTATATTCATAACAATAGAAAACATAGCACGTAGCTCATGGATTTATAATCATGGATTTAATACCAATAAACATATAGATGAAACCCTTAACATACTCATCTACGCGATAGCTCTACCATAGCACAAGATTTTTATAACAACACAGGTACTGAAAAACTAGCATCAACAATCAACACCATGCATAACAAAACATCATACAAAAAGCTACACAATCTGCCAGGATACATTTTCACTGTGTTGGCTGAATTAACATGATTTATTTGGGCATGATAATTTTCTTTTTAGATCAAACTCAAAACTAAAACATTATAGATAATAGGAATATATTCATGTACAAAAAAAAATCTAACTTCAATTACATTTTTGAGCTACTCAAACTATTTATTTTACAAGACATTTCTTATATCTCGGACTGTTCTGTCCCAGATTTATAGTACTGCATTGTACGTGAATTTCACCTATGAAGGAGGGGTTTTTAGACTGAGCTATAGAAGGGTAATTTGTAGATATATGAGATAGCTTTCTCCATAAAAACACCTAGCTTAATTCTCATTTTTGAGCTGCACAAAACATTCATTTTACTAAACTATGTTCTGCTGAGAGTTTCAGTTTCTCAGATTTATAACTCTGCGTTGTACATGCATTTCACCCATGAAGGAATGATTTCTAGACTAAGATATAGAAGAGTTATTTGTAGATAAAAGAGTTAGCCTTTACCACAAAAAAAAAACCTAGCTTAATTCGGATTTTGGGCTGCACAAAACATTCATTTTACTAAACTATGTTCTGCTGAGAGTTTCAGTTTCTCAGATTTATGGATTTGTCTTGCATGTCATGAAAACTTCAACACATCAACATCAAACTTCTACTAAACATTAGTACATATTATATGGGTTCTAAATTGAGTTAGATTACTCACAACAACTTGAAACTAAGCTTGGATTGTTGATTTGAGCTTGATGGAGCTTGAACTCAACTTCACTAGTGAACTTCTTCTCCTTCTAACTTTCTATTTCTTCTCTCTTTTTCTCATGAACCACCCAAGTCCTAATTTTCTTCTCCAAAAATTCAGATTGTGATCTAACTAAGAGAGTGTAGTGTGTACATGTGCTTGTTTATATAGAATTTCCATGTGCTAGGTGTCCTTTGCATGTTGCATGCTTAGGACATGTGTCCATTAAGTGGACATGTGTCCAAGAGGGTGGCATGTGGTTGCCACATGGACGACCATGTGGGCCCACCTTGGGTTGTGTGCCACTTCCTCGGTTTACGTGCAAAAGTTCCTCGGTATGCATGTCGGTCTCAAAGTACTTGCAAACTGGTATTATTTCTAATGTCCAGGTCCGGGTACGGGACTAAGTTAAATCTTATCATGGTCGAGTTGGTATGGTTACTACAGGCTATATGGTAATAATACAACACGTCCATACCGTCACGTAATTAAAATAATAATATAATAATATAGTGGGTCCAATAGAGAAAATTACAGGTATTACATGATGACCTTGGTTTTATTGGACCTAATTTTTCACCAAGGGGGCTCACCTGTGCTCTTTGTAAAAAAGAAGGATGAGTCTCTTAGACTATGTATTGACTACCATGAACTTAATAAGGTGACCATAAAAAATTGATACCCCTTACCTTGAATAGATGATTTGTTTGATCAATTACTAGGAGCCACGACATTCTCAAAAATAGATTTGAGATCTGGATATCATCAACTATTGGTAAGACAAGAAAATATTCCGAAGACAGCTTTTTGAACAAGGTATCGACATTATGAATTTCTCGTGATGGCCTTTGGACTGACCAATGCACCTGCAGTATTTATGGATCTAATGAATCAAATTTTTTGACCTTATTTGGATCAATTTATCATTATATTTATCGATGATATTTTGATATACTCAAAAACACAAGAAGAGCGTGAACAACTGTAGCACCCGTACCCAGAAAAAGATTAAACTATTATTTTAATATGCATTAATTGTCATAATTAGTGTACAAAAAAGTATTAAGGTGGGGTTGTGGACTCATCGATGGAAAAGTGTTCAGTGAGGAACATAATTGAAAATTCCTGTGTTAATTGGGATATGTATTATGGTGGGACCCAGGAATGGCCCAGTTGATATAATTTTCATTTAGATGCATTTATATAATTAAATAAATATATGTTTAATAACTTTCATATCATATTATTTTTATATGTTAGCTAGTGATACCAGTTTGGTTGTCTATATGGATATTTTTGCAAAAGGTTCATATATAATTAGTAGGTATGATAGCAACTTCATAAAATATTTGGGACCACGTGTGGGACCTATATGGGACTTAGACAAACATGCACTTAGTTAATTGGGTAGTAAATGGAATGTTTGGGGAATTTCATAATAAGAGGTTAGAAACTATTAGGGGTGTAAATGAAATGAATGGAAAAAGGTGACACATCACTTGCATGGCTGCATGGGTGTCAAGGGAGGGTGTATTCTCAAACAAAACATAGAAATTAGACAGACAGAGAGAGAATTCACGTTGTTCCGTCACAATTCGATGTCCAATTTGCGGATCGAAGCCGTATTCGGACTCGTTGAGGTGAGACTGTCATTTCTATACATTTCTTTTACATTTCAATTGTCATATTTTGGTGACTAGTTTTAATCGGTGACACGCGATTTATCGAAAACATGTAGGAATTACTCCGGAGTGAGAATTGAGTTAGGTTTTTGTGAAATTCAGCACTTCTTAAGCTTAATTTGGGATAGTAATCAAAGAGGTGAGTTTTCTAGAACATTTGAATGTGATTAATGTGTTAACTGCTTCAATAATATATAGAATGGATAAGTTCTTGTTTAGAAGTCATAATGCTATAATCATGTTAAACATATCAATTATGTGAAAAGTTACCCTGCTTGTGTGATTATGTGTTGTGATCGATGAATACTTGGGAAGATGATTCATTGTGGAGTAATAAGGGAGGAGAAAGAGAAGAAATCTGTTTTAAGAACAGATGTCCAATGAATAGAAATGGCCGCGAGGAGAAGGGAAAGGTCTTTGGGTCGGAATGAATCATTAATCCGGTAGTTCAGTGATCACGAATATATGCTATGTGCTTAATTGTTGCATTGAACACGTTTAAGCATTCAGTCATGTTTAGAATATTCACTATGCATATTGCTCAAGAAAATCATTTTCCTTTTCTACTGTGGTACGTAACAACCACCGTAGGTTCAAAACAAGGCGCGGAATTAAAGGAGTTGGCGGATTTGGAGCTAAACTTGAGGATCTTGTGCATTCTCTTATGTTGTAATTATGGTTTGTGTATGTTAGTTGAGTTGAACCATTCCGGCAAGTCCGGATATGTGTCGCAACCATTTTGAACAAGTTCCATTTATCATTGAGTTGTATGTAAAGTTTTCAAACTCTTTTCCGGTAAATTTCTTATAGTTATGTTGATTTGACAAAAAGTGAGTTTTATGGATTGATTAAACTCGAGAGAGTTTGTGATCATGCTATGAATGTTTGGAAGTGTCCTAATGTGTGTTAGGGGCATATACAAGAAGTTTTGTGAGCATTCTCAAGTGTTTGGACAAGTTTTGGAACCTTAAATTCATGCAGTACAGGTTGAAGGTTGCTACAACAAGGAGTTGCTGTAAAGGGGCTTTCGACCGACCGAAGGAGCCCGTCCGACCGGTCGAAAATCCTCTACCAGCCTTCTTTATCTTGGTCATCCCATGCTTTGTTTTAACCTCTAATTGGTTAAGAGGGTACCTTTGGGGTCCATTTGACCCAAAAAAAATGTTACTTTTGATTATAAAAGTTGGGAAGTATTTTTCACAGAATTTCCTAGTCGGTTAAGGTTTGTATAGTGTTATTTGAGTAGTTTTTGTCAAGTTTAGTCTTAAACTTATTTTGTAATGTTAATTTCTGATTATTTGAATGTTTAATCTTCACTGCTACTATCCTAATCTGTGTAGGGGCAGATTTGGGTGTGACAACAACACTTGCACGTATTGCACTACACGTGTTACGAGACCATCGATTGTACGCAAAGTGTGAGTTTTGGAAGGAGCAAGTTAAATTTATTTGTCATGTAGCATCTCAAAGTGAAATTCCAGTTGAACCTTCTAAAATAGAAGCTATTATGAATTGGATTCAACCTTTGACACCCACAGAAGTCAGAAGTTTTCTAGGGTTAGCGGGATACTATAGAAGATTTGTTGAAGGATTTTCATGAATAACAACTCTGCTAACTCATTTTACAAGAAAAGAGGTAAAGTTCACTTGGGACAATGACTGTGAACATGCATTTCAAGAACTGAAGAAAAGATTGACGACAGCAACTAGGGGTGAGCAAAGCATCGGTCGGTTCGGTTTTTGCTCAAACCGCCAGTCGAACCAAATGAATTGGTTTTCTTAGGCCAGGAACCGCCAGCCGACCGTGAGTTTTGGTTTTCATCTCGGGCGATTTTGCCTCTGTTCATGATCAGTTGCAGTCGATTTAGTCGGTTTCAATAATCAAAATCTAGAAAAGATCAAGAGAAGCTTAAAAAAAAATCCAAAATCTTATCACCCCTAGTGTTGATTGGTGCTCGTCAGTCTGGGCATCGACTGATGGGTGGCGTCGGCAAAGGAGGCTGGAGCAAGAGAGGGTGTTGACAGAGGCGGAGGAACAGAGGGGGATTGAGCTAGATAGAGAGACTGAGGGAAGGAAGAGAGGTTGAAGCCATGAGAGGGTTAGGGTTCGGTTCTCTAGGGTTTGAGTTTGGAGAAGAAGAGATGGAGATGAAGGGGTTTTTAATTTTTTGAATGAGTAAACCTCATAAAGAGTATTTGGTGAAAAGTGAAACTGAAAAATCTATATGATTTTTAAAGCTCTTGGGGAAATGGAGTATATTTATAATCTTTATAATATATGTATAAGTCTTGGGGAATGGGGAGGTCAAAGGCTTTAATTTATTGGTCTTGGGCAGTGGAGAGGGTCAGCCTTTGGGGGGGGGGGGGGGGGGGGTCAAATGTTAGTACTTTGTCTGAGAATTTACTCATATTGAAACACATACAAACTGTACATGAGTGCATGTATATATATAACGTTATATAAACGGTCGGTTCGATTTGAATGGTTCTTAGTGGGGATAACCGAGAGTGGACCGAAAAATAGTGAAACTCTGAACTTCTCAACCAATTTCGATCGAGAACCGCGTGTAAGCCGACCGTTACCACTCGGTTTGGCTCGGTTCGATTCGGTTTGTCGGTTTAGATCAAGTTTTGAGTACCCCTAATAATACCAATTATCACAATTCCAATCGGCAGTGTCAAGTTTACCATCTTCAGCGATGCTTCACACCAAGGATTAGGATGTGTGCTAATGCAAGATAATAAAATAGTTGCATAAGGATCTGGACAACTGAAGCTTTACGAGCTCAAATATCCAACCCACGATTTGGGATTAGCAGTTATGGTGTTTGCATTAAAAAAAATTCGAGGTACTACATTTACGGTGAAAAGTTTCATCTTTTCTTTGATCACAAAATTTTGAAGTATCTTTTCTCGCAAAAGGAATTAAACACGAGGCAAAGAAAATGAATGGAACTTCTGAAAGACTACGATTTCTCACAACAATATCACCTAGGAAAAGCAAATGTAGTCATAGATGCCTTAAATCGAAAACCACGAGGAATGACCGCTTACCTTATGATGCAAGAATGGGAACTACTAGTCATTGGCAGAATTTGATGTACCATCGATAGGTCAAAGGACAATTGCTATGTAGTCTAGTAGCTCAACCCACTTTGATAAGCAAAATCCGCAAAGAAGAAGGAAAGGACACAGAATTTTAGAATTTTTTTACAAAAATGACAGACAAGGACTCAACGACATGGGACATCAGACAAGACGGTGGATACAGGTTTCAAGGGAGGCTTTGTGTCACGCCCCAGAGTAGTAAAAATAGAGAAAATAAATTCCTTTTTGGACCCGTAGGCCATGATAGTTGAAAGTCACCATATTGTCCATGAACAAGGTCTAATTATCAGAGTAATGAATCAAACAACACATTTGGAAATTCCAAGTTCGATACATATAATCAAAGTTCACTACTAAATTACTACAACACATAAGTATCTGTAAAGCATAAATAAAGTATTATGACAACATATGCCGACTATAAACTTAACTATTTACAACAATCTCTAAAATATAAACATAAATTAGCTACGACAAGCTCCAAGTCTTCAGCTCGCGTAGTAGTCATCTCTAGCATAGCCTCCATCATACTAGTCTTCATCCTCGTAGCCCTTAGTCACGTACTACTCACCTACGATCTCACAACTGTGGCAAGCTGGACGTCGAATATCCAACGGCATGAAACGCCGTCAGCTACGAAAGCTGAGTGGATACAAATACTAAGAGAGTATCTATAGATATATAGTATATAAGGCGACATCATGAAAGAAAATCCTTTCGTCGTTCACTTCCATGAATGCACCAACTCAATATACAACCACGGACGTCGTCCCAACTAATCCCAAGCATAACATGGACTCTTGGGGTCCACATTCTACACGTAGCTTTACTTTCCACAATACTTAACTCATTCCTTGAACAATCTTTTACTAACCTGGCACGTAATCCAATACTTCTCAACTTATCCAACCTGACACGAAGTCTCAATTCTTTTTACAAGTTAACCAGACTCGTAGTCCTTAACACAAAGTCCCGTACTACACAATCTATTCACTTGACATGAAGTCCCAACTCTCTAGCAAAACTGCCTCAATGTACTCTGGCCAATACGTCCGATACATTACGGTCAACACGCCCGGCGAATACGCTGGATACATTAAGGCAAACACGCCCAGCAAATACGCTCGATTTGTTCTGTCCAACATGCCTTTTGATATCTTATGGCCAACACGCCCTAATACATTCTTTGGCCATCATTCCCTAACACATATTGGCCAACACACCCCAATTCACACTAGCCATCCTTCCCCGCTATATTAAACTTGGCATGAAGTCCCCACTTCAAATCAACATATCCTTTTGGCCAACACGCCTAAATACATTACCGCCCATACGCCTTAACACGTTACGGCTAACACACCCTAGCACATCACTTGACATATAAGCCTGACACGTAATCCTACCTTTCCCATACATATAACTGTCTCACCTTATTAGAATCCCGTACCCAACATCATACGATCCCCCCGATAACATTCACACCCATTGTCATAAATAGCATCGACCTCTACGGTCGATAGACCCACTACTATGCAAGTTGACTTTTCAATTTGATTAACAACATTATAACATCTTTATACAAATAGTTCCACTGTTTAATGCGTTAAGCCCATTATTCATGTGTGCATTATTCCAATACCGCATCCCAACAGCAACGCATGAGAATTTACAGCTTAACAGTCCATCAGACTAAACATTTACAATTCTGACATGTTCAATCGATTGAAGTCTTTTCAATCGATGGAAGTAAAGCTAAGATTGATCGATTGAAGTCACTACGATCTATTTACAAAATTAAAGTTCAATCGACACCAATCTCAATTGATCAAACTTAGTTCGATCAATTGAGATTGGTCTGTGTTCATTCGATCAAAACCAGTTCAATTGATTGAGAAGTGGTTTTTTTCTCAGACTAAACTAGACCTCCCTCGCATACTCGAGGTCTATTCTTTCTTGCCAAAATACATATATACTAACATATCTATGCTACTAAGTGAGTATAGGCACTCACCGTTAAAGTTGGTGATGCTAGCGAGCACGGGGTGGCCGCAGATTCTCTCGGGGTGGTCTCCTCCTCTCTTTATTATTCTCTTTCTCCCTTTCTGTCCTCTATCTTCTTCTTCTCCTCCTTCCTCTGTCTCTCTTCTTTTCCCCAAGAGTGTGTGTGTTTGTGCATATATATATATATACAATGTGTAAATATATATAAGTGTGTGTATATATGTGTATGTATTTGTATATATATATTGTGTACTCTCTCTCTCCCTAACTCTCTCAGTTGCCAACCCCTCACATACACACAAACCACACATATATATAGGGAGGGGGAGGGTGTAGGTGGCAGCTCTGCGTATACTGGAAAAAGCTAGTTAGTTCAATCGATCGAAGTGAGTTCAATCGATTGAGAGTAGGTCGATTAGGGTTCGATCAATTGATAAGTGTTCAATTAGTTGGAAAAAGGTTCCACATCATAAATTAAGTCTGTAGAGTTTTGATCAATTGAATAATGTTCGATCGATTAAAGAAACAAAAGTTCAATCGATTGAGAAGTGAATTTCTCAATCGCTTGAGTAAACTTCAATCGATTGAAAAAGAGTATTAAAGGAAAGGTAAAGACATGCATACCTAATCTTATTTATATCAAAAGTAATATATACAAGTACAAAAATACAATGAAAATGGCGGGTATTACATCACCCCCCTCTAAATAAAGATTTCGTCCCTAAAATCCAAACTAAGCGTCGTTGAACAACTCTAGATACTTCTCTTGCATCTCTGACTCCAACTCCCAAGAAGCTTATCCTTCGTCATGAAACTTACACTAAATCTTTACCAACGAAATTTCCTTATTCCTCAGCTTCTTAACTCCTCGGTCCAAAATTCGTACTGGTCCTTCATTGAATGACACATTATCGTTAACCTCAATGTCTTCAAAGTTGATATCATGACTCGAATTGTGAGTAAACTTCCTCAACATGCTAACATAAAAGTCGTTGTGTACTCCTCATGACATCTTAGGTGGCAATGCGTGTTTGTAGGCAACCTTTCCTACACGTTTAAGGATCTCAAATGGTCAAATGAAGCGCGATGCTAGCTTCCTTCTCTTCTGTCCAAATCTAACAATTCCTCACACCGAAGATACTTTGAGTAGCACATGATCTCCAATAATGGATTCCAAACTTCTGCGACATTTATCCGCATAACTCTTGTGTCTACTCTGTTCCGTTTGCATCCTTTCTTTAACAATCTTGATCTTCTCATTAGTTTTCCGAACTAATTCAGGTCCAAGTATTTAATTGTCTCCAACCTCTACCCAACACAAAGGCGATCGGCACAGTCGTCTATATAATGCCTCAAAGGGTGCCATTCCTATGCTCGAATGGTGGTTGTTGTTGAACGTGAATTCTATCAACAATAGGTGAATTTCCTATGAGCTCTTAAAATCAATAACACACTCGCGATATGTCTTCCATCACCTGGTTAACTTGTTCAGTCTGCCCATTGGTCAGTGGGTGAAAGGTCGTGCTCAAGTTTAACGAAGTTCCCAAAGCTGACTGTAGACTCTTCCAGAACTATGTACTGAATCTTGAATCACGGTCTGATACAATAGAGACCGATACACTGTGCAGTCGTACGACTTGTTGTATGTACATACTGCTTAACCGCTCGACCAGGTACGACATACTATAAGCGATGAAATGCACTAATTTGGTAAGTCGGTCTATAACTACCCAAATAGCGTTGTGGTTATGCTGTGACCTCGGTAATCCTACCATAAAATCCATGGTTATATGTTCCCACTTCCATTTGGGAATCGCTAGAGGTTGTAGAAGTTTGGGTGGTTTATAATGTTCCGCTTTTACTTGCTTATACTTAAGACATTGAGACACCTGTTCAGCAACTTTTCGTTTCATTCCTTCCCACCAGAAGTTTTTCCTTAAATCCTTATACATCTTTGTACCTCCTAGGTGGATAGCCATTCACGACTTATGCGCTTCGTCCAATACGTCCTTCCTAAGATTGTCTTCATCTAACACACAAAGTCGGCCTCTACATCTGAGCACTCCATCTGCACCAATACTCCAATTCTCCGGTTCCTTTATTGCGTTGCTTTCGAACCATTCCTGAAGTCCTTCATTCTTCTTCTGTGCCTCCAAAATACAACTGATGAGGGTTGGTTGCACCGTGAGACGTCCGAAGTGTCATCCTTCACTTGGATATGAGGCTTGGATACCGAATTCAGCCAAGGTTTCCAACGCTTGCCACTCCTTGGCCATAAGAGAAGCTACTGCTGTCCTCTTGGGTTTCCAACTCAATGCATCAGCCACTACGTTCGCCCTACCAGGGTGATGTTGCAACATGAAATCGTAGTCCTTTAGCAATTCCATCCAACGTCGTTGCCTCATGTTCAACTCCCTTTGAGAGAACAAGTATCTCAAACTCTTGTGATTAGAATACAGATCAAACTTCTCATCATAGAGGTAGTGCCTCCAAATCTTGAGTGTTAAAAAAAATCGCGGCTAGCTCGAGGTCATGCGTAGGGTAATTCAACTCATGGGGTTTCAATTGACATGATCCATATGCGATTACTTTCCCATCTTGAAAGAGAACACATCCGAGTCCCTGATGTGATGCATCACTATAAATGGTGAACTGCTCACCACTCTTGGGTATCGTAAGCACTGGCGCTATAGTCAATCTTTATTTCAATTCCTGGAATACACGTTCATGTTTGTTTCCCCATTCAAACTTTAAGTCCTTCTTTGTTAGTCCGGTAAGAGGAGCTGTGATCTTAGAAAATCCTTCTATGAATCTCCAATAGTATCCAACTAAACCAAGAAAATTCCTAACTTTCGTTGCGGTAGTTTGATGAGTCTATGACTATTCCATCTTGTGAGACTACATGTCCTAGAAATTTGACTTCCTTTAACCAAAATTCACACTTTTTGAACTTGGCATACAATTGGTTAACTTAGAGGGTCTGTAGTATGATCCTTATATGTTTCTCATGTTCCTCCTCAGTCTTCGAGTAGATTAGAATATCATCTATGAATGCGATAATGAACTGGTCCAAGTAGGGTCTAAATACTCTGTTCATTAGGTCCATGAATACTGCTGGGGCATTGGTTAATCCAAAAGATATGACCAAGAATTCATAGTGCCCATACCTCGTCCTGAAAGCAGTTTTCGAAATATCCTCGTGTCGAACCAATAATTGGTGATATCCCGAACGTTGATCGATCTTTGAGAAGGTCGTTGCCCCTCAATTCTAGGGAGTGGATACTTATTCTTAATTGTGACCTTATTAAGCTCAATATAGTCGATACAAAGTCGCTAAGTTCTATCCTTCTTCTTAACAAATACCACTGGCACTCCCCTAAGTGATGTGCTAGGTCGAACAAACTTGAGATCCTCCAACTCCTGAACTTGCTTCTTCAGTTCTCGCATCTCTGTTGGGGCCATCCGATAAGTAGCCTTTGATTGTGGTAACGTATCGGGCACTAATTTGATGCAGAACTCAATCTCATGCTTAGGTAACAGTCTTAAAATATTTCAAAACACATCCTCAAAGTCTCGGACTACAGGAATCTGTGTAACAGTGAGTTTTGAACTCGAGCTCTCGATAGCTGTTATGCCAGCCAGTAAGAAAAGCATCACTAGAGAAGTTACACTGAAAATTAAAAGGTTGACTTTCTGGTATTGAAAAGGTAATCATCCTTTTGACACAATCCAATTTAGCACGATACTTCGTGAGCCAATCAAATCCTAAGATGATGTCAAATTCCTTCATTGACAAAACGATTAGATTTACGGGAAGAATTCTATTCTCAAGGGTTAAGGCACAGTCCTTGCACATTTTCCCTAATCTTACGGTTACTCCTAAAGGTGATATTGCATTCAGGGCTATATCAAGCGCCTGGATTACTAAACCCAAAAGTTTAACAATTCTGATATCAATAAACGAGTTTGAAGCACCAATATCAAATAAAACCTTAACTCAAGTACTAAACAGTGTAAGGGTACCTTCCATATTTTGTTGCTCAACTTCATCATATCCCGCATCCACTGGGATGATTGCATTCAAATGGGTCTGTCCAATTGGGCACTTAGCGACTGGTCTGTGGTACGCCCAACGGGGTACTTTGCAGTCCTTGCTGATATAGCCATGCTTGTTACAGTTATAACAGAGAACGCTCGACAGATTGTAGTTCTTGGGAGCTCGATAATCCTTAACCAAATAACCTAACTTCCCACAGTTAAATCATTTGCCAGTATTGCCTCTAATGGCAGTAGGTAATCCTTATGAGGGAGGTGCCTGATTTACAGCATAGTGGTTTTGGGGAAACATAGGTTGTGGCTTCCTTTCACCAGTCCAGTTATGTTTATTCCCTTAGAATTGCATCTGAGGCCTCTGTCCTTGGTTACCCCTGAGTGGTGATCAATTTCCAAATCGTCCTAGTTCTCGATCATTGATATCCTCATGGCCGATTGCTATGCCCACCATAGCCTTAAAATTTTGACCCTGATGGTTCAAAGTCATCCATTGTAGTGGCAGTGAGAGGTCCTGGTGACACTGCCTATTCTTCTTCTCTGGAGTATTGATCATATGGAGGAAAAATTGGGACAGCCGTTCAAACTGCACCGTATACTCCCTTACGGTCTAGTTTCCTTGCCTTAGCTAAATGAATTATCTCTCCTTCTTATTCCTCTCCGTCTGAGGAAAAAAGTTTTCTAAGAACAGCCCTTTAAATGTGATCCATGGCATTCTTATAGCCGTGTGCTTTCCTGAGGTCACCTTTTCCGATTCTTACCAATCGACTGTCAAATAAGTCAACTAGAATGTCGCCAGTCGATGCTTCTCTATCTTGTTACATCCCAAGGTATTGAAGATCACTTCCATTTCTCAAAGCCATTGTTCCGCTTGCCACGACTTAGCATTTCTGTCAAACCTTTCCAGACGAAAGTGACGGAAATGCTCCACTATTTGATCCTCAACTAGTCTCAAGGGTGGTCCATGGTTATTACCTTAGTTCACGTTAGGATTATTAATGTGTTCCATTCTTCACGTAAAGGCCTCGAATAATCTTGTCGGATCAGCAGCCTGGGGTACAAGGGGTGCATCCTTAATTGGTTCAGGACGGTTTCAGGTGTATCTTCCTAACATCGATGCAGTGTGGTTGGGTACCTATATAGACGTCAATCTGTTGGGTTTGTACCCTCAAACCATTACTTTATATATGAGACATTGATATTTTAATATATGGATATCAGCTTTACATTTAGTTATGTATGTTTCTTTCATGTGATGATTGTTATCCTTAAGTATCATAGTAAGCAATTCGTGTATGTATGAGATACATACAAGTGAGATACGAATTACTATTCTTTGTTACTTAGAATGTGTCACAGTGGATGATGAGACTGGATATCTCATCAGGTTTACACTGTAGCATGATTAACTACCATTGGATGGAGTGATTAATCTCAATCACTAGAGTTTAACTCTTAGTTAACATGCTAGTGCTTATAGTGCATTGACGGACCTGAGCTTTCCTATTGACACTCAAGACTGTCAATCAGTCGATAGGAACTCATAACTTATATAAGGTACGTGTTCTTAATCTTGAGACGATTATGAACACAGACTGTGGATATGGCTGTTTTGACTTACCAATCAGTGAGGTCTATAGAAGATCAACACCTGGGTATCTTGGGTATGTCATATTCATAGGGTTGTGAACATATATTGTCAAGATAGAATCTACCCTCTATATCAGAGTAAGCATTCCCTTGAGAATGTCACCAAGTCGATTACTGAGTACTGCAGTCTTGTTGATAAGAGTTATCAACATGTTTGGTAATCATGAGAGGTGAATGGGACTCAAGGAATACAAGAAGTAATCATGATTCAGGTTGACAGTAACAGTTATCTAACTACCTGAATATGATTACGAATGCTAAAGGTAGAGGGACATTAGTACAACATACAAGTCTAGTTATCGCTTCGGATATGTTCTTTTGCGTTAGAGTTCAGTTATCATTTTATAGTGGAGTAAACGTTAACTGACCAGTTAGTTAGTTTGCTAATCAAAGAGTTTGGTCATGGTAATTAACAAACTGGTCTGAGCCAACAATAAAGAGCCTAGAAGGTCCCACTCTTAGCTCCACCAGGATACTTATAAAGACACATGAGGAAGATGTCAAGACAAGTTCGATCGATTAAAGTATGTTCGATCGATTGAAGTCTTGGTAGTCTCGATCGATCGAGAGTGGTTCGATCAATCGAAGGTTCGATCGATCGAAGATCTTCGATCGCTCGAAGTCTAGGTCGGTTCTGGAAATCTATAAATAGGGCAGCTGCGTTCTGGAAAAAGAGTTCGTCGTTTTAGAACGTCAGAAGCTGCAGAAACAGTTTTTAGAGCCCCAAACCTTCTTTTTCCTCTCTATTAGAGATCCCACCATCTCTAGTCTCTCCGGCAAGCATTCGCAGGAGACATAAGGGTGAAGACAACCTAGTGGAGGCTGCTACATCACCAAGGAAGAAAAGGAAAATCAGAATTGGGTTCAAGACACTAAGGTATAACTCTTGTCCTCTCTTGTGCGCATCTATGGAATTAACGAGTAGTAGATCCTGGGCTACCATTAAGTTTTTATAACTTGACTTTTCCGCTGCGCGTTTAAACTTTTAACTTAAACTGGTTTTTCCATCAATTGGTATCAGAGCCACGCTCGTTTGGATCTATAGATGCGTTTTTGGAACACTATTTTGATTGGTATGTTGATTTTAGAACTGTTTTCGAAACTGCATCGTCACAGATCTGTTTCTGCAGTGTCATCGCAGCAGAGTACAAATCTGTGATTGCATAGGATGCAAGGCAGGTTCGATCAATCGAACATGTTTCGATCGATCGAACATTCTCTGTACTCAAGCGATCGAATAGGTTTCGATCGATCGAAACCTTCTAGTGTTCGATCGATCGAATAGAGTTAGATCGATCGAGACAGATTCTTTGTCAGGTTCTCTGTTTCACATTTTAAAGTGTTTTTGAAATTAAATACTTTAATTTTAAAATATTCTGTAAAATTTTCAAATTATTATGTGAAACAGACAGTTCAAGCGTTTGAACAGTGTTCAATCGATCAAAGGTTCGAGCGATCGAACGGTCTTCGATCGATCGAACTGTGACAGAGAAGTTAGATGTTGTTTTAAGTTCTAATTCAGTATGTAAAGAGTTTATATACTATGTGAATCAATTAAGTGTTCCAAGAGTTACATATATTTGTTATGTATGTATGGATGCGTGTACAACTAACCCTTTTGCAGCTAGATTAGTCGCTATCTCCCATGGCACCAAGTCATTTGAATATTTTGTATTTAAATTTTTTGAGATTGGTGCATGTTGTAATTTAAGTTTGGTTTGGTTTTAAGGCATATGTAAAGGGTGCTGCGACTTTAATCCTACGAAAAGGAAAGTCGCACCGGTTTCCCTAGCCTTTTATTGTATTTTGTTGTTGCTATTTCTATTTCTAGATAAATTGTAAGCTTCAAAAGAAGCATAGGAAAAATGTAATAGAATTAGAAAATCCATGAAGATGGAGCAAGGAGCCGTTGTCCATGAAGATGGAGCTGGAGGCGATCAAACCAAAAGGAGGTTCTATGGAGATAGAGCCATGGGAGATAGAGGCATTGTTTGGATGTCTTTATTTTCAATTTTAGTTTTTTGTTTTATGTGCTTGGTTTGTGATTGGCATTTAATTATATTGTTACTACTTGCATGCACGTAAAACAAGTTTTCTAAAATAAAATTCAAAAACCATTTCAATGCATTAGTAAACATTGGATGTTTATGGGTAATGTGTGGAAACCTTTTTAAAGGTAATGTGTGGAAACCTTTTTAAAAGCAAAATCCTTCATTTCTAAATCTAGTGGGAGAGGGTCTTATTAATAAACACCCACGATCTTCCATTAACGGTTCACTGTAAGATGAGTGGTGCATTCTGTGTCACCTCGTCAGGGGTGATCATTCCATACGGAGGGTGCATTACTCATTGGTTACTAGATGTGAACTTCCTTTGATAGGATCAATCAGACGTGTTAGAGGGTGACCACCACACAGAGGTGCTACTTGAGAAGGTTGTGATTGGATCCTAGTTAATGGTACACACTAGCTAAGCTATGGATAAGGGATCCCACACGGGGCATTATTCAGAAACTTAGAGATCAAAAGGGTTCGGGAGTCATAACTTGTTTTGCAAGAGTTGCATAGCGGACAAGTCATGATTAATCGAAAGATCGAACATTGACCACCACACGGAGGCTTTATTCTTTCATTTCGATATTCCGGCGACTTTGTTTTAAAATAAGAGTTTTAAGGATTCTTTTATTTCAAACTGTCAAATCTGATATTCATATTTATTTTGTCTTTTGATTTTTACAGTAAATCATAATGTCTGGATCTATATTTAGTCCACTTGCCACCATACTCACTCAAAACAAGTTAACTGGAAATAACTACACTGAATGGAAACGTAACCTTGACATCGTGTTAACCGCGGAGGATCACATATATGTCCTCACCAACCCAAGCCCAGAAGAACCCGCGGCAAATGCTTCGGCAGCTGCCAGACGCGAGTTCGACAAATGGAAGAAGTCGAATGGAATGGCTCGTTGCTATATTCTGGCCTCAATGGCTGGTGTGTTGCAACACCAATTCCAATCGAATGATTCTGCCAGTGACATTATCACATCCCTGAAAAAGATGTTCGGGGAGCATGGCAGGCCTGCTAGACAGGTAGCCATGCAAAAGATAATGAGTGCAAAGATGTCGGAAGGGACTCCAGTCAAGGAACATGTTTTAAAAATGATTGGTTATTTAAACGAGCTGGAGACCCTAGGTGCCAACATCGATGCACAGACCCAAGTTGATATGATCCTCAATTCGCTGTCGCCTTCATTCGCTCAATTTAAACTTAACTATAATATGAATCAAATGAATTTTTCAATGAGCGAATTGATGAGTTCTCTTTTGGCAGCGGAAGGGGTGATCAAACCTGGGGTCAACGTCTTGAACGTTGAGAAAAGCGCTTCTTCTTCCCGATCTACACCAAAAGGAAAGAAAGGGAAGAAGAAGGCTGGCACTGGTGGTCCAAGTGTTGGACCGGTCCCTAAGATTGCAAAATCTAAGGGAAAAGGTAAGGGCAAAGGGAAGGTGGGTGGCCAAGGCAAAGGAAAGTGTTTCCAATGCGGTGACAAGGGCCACTAGAAGAGGAACTGTCCAGAATTCTTAGCTACAAGAGTTCAAGGTATGATTGAATCACATGTGATTGAAGTAAGTTTTATTACGGATACTTCAAACACTTGGTGCATTGATTCTGGTGCGACTAACCATATCTGTAATTCATTGCAGGGGTTCAGATCAACCAGGAGGTGCAGTGATGGGAAAATCATACTTACTCTAGGTTCTAGTGCGACCGTTTTTGCGGTTGCTATAGGAGTCGTAGTTTTAGAATTTCTAGACAATAAAGTTTTGATTTTATCAGATGTACTTTACGTCCCTTCAATGAGACGTAATTTAATTTCAGTTTCTAATTTATCGAATAATGGTTATTCTTTTCTTTTTGGAACTGAAGTTGTTATTAAAAGAAATAGTTCTTTTATATGTTCTGGTGTTAAATCAAATGGTTTGTATGTGATCACTCCCAATATTTCTAAAGATTCTTGCTTGGAACTTAATAACTCAATGGTAACTATACCATCTATAAGAAAAGAACCTTCCACTAATCCAACAAGGCTTTGGCATATGAGGCTTGGCCATATCAATCTAAATAGGATTGGCAGACTAGTCAAAGGAACGGTCTTAGGCGATTTGGTTCTCGAACCAATGGAAGTCTGTGAGTCTTGTTTAGAGGGTAAGATGACCAAAATGCCCTTTCCTGCAAAGGGCAATAGAACCAATGCATTGTTGGAATTAGTTCATACTGATGTGTGTGGACCAATAAATATTAGAGCAAGGGGTGGTTATGAGTATTTTATAACATTTACCGATGACCACTCTAGGTATGAATATGTGTACCTAATGCAGCACAAGTCTGAAGCCTTTGAAAAGTTCAAAGAGTTTAGGGCTGAAGTGGAGAAGCAATTGGGCTCACATATCAAGGCCATTCGATCTGATTGAGGTGGCGAGTACCTCTCTAATGAGTTTATTGATCACCTCGTACAAAATGGGATTCTGTCACAGTTGACTGCACCTGGCATGCCTCGGCAGAATGGTGTAGCGGAGATAAGGAACCGGACTCTTTTAGACATGACTAGGTCAATGATGAGTTATTCAGAGTTGCCATTATTCCTTTGGGGTTATGCTTTGGAAACCGCTGCATACATACTAAATCTAGTACCAAGCAAATCTATTCCCAGGACACCACGGGAGATGTGGATTGGGCGCAAGCCTTCTTTGCAACATCTCCGGATATGGGGGTGTCCGGCACATGTGCTGAAAGGAAAGATGAGCAAGTTGGATTCTAGATCAGAAGTATGATATTTTGTAGGGTATCCAAAGGGTACTTATGGATGGTATTTTTATGATCCAAGAGAACAGAAAGTGTTTGTTAGTACAAATGCTATTTTCTTAGAGGATAATATATCATGAACCATAAACCTAAGGGAAGGATAGATCTGAGAGAAATAGAAGGAGAGCCCTCAGTCCAACCTACAGTTAATAACGATGTAAATCAAGAAAATATCACTTCTTCACCCATTTCCGCACCAGTACCTCGTCGTAGTGGGAGGATTATCAGCCAGCCTGATAGATACATGTTCTTAGGAGAAGTTTTTGAAGTTGTCTCCATAGAATCTGAATCTGATCCTGCCACATATGAAGAGGCAATGGCTGATGTTGATTTAGATCATTGTATTAAAGTTATGAAGGCTGAATTAGAATCTATGGATTCTAATCAAGTCTGGGATCTTGTAGAACTTCCAGCCAATATTAAACCCATTGGTTGTAAGTGGGTCTACAAGAGGAAAAGAGCATATGATGGAAAGGTTGAGACCTATAAGGCTAGGCTTGTAGCGAAAGGTTATACTCAGAGGGAGGGCATTGACTATGAAGAAACCTTCTCGCCGGTGGCCATGCTCAAGTCCATCAAGATACTCCTATCCATTGCTGCATGCCTAGATTATGAGATCTGGCAGATGGACGTCAAGACTGCATTCTTGAATGGCAATCTTGATAAGGACATCTATATGCAACAACCAGAAGGGTTCATAGCTGGTCGGAAAGGTAACTTGGTATGCAAGTTGCAAAAGTCCATTTATGGGCTTAAGCAGGCGTCTAGAAGTTGGAACATCCGATTTGACCAAGCGATCAAGTCCTTTGGTTTTAAACAAAATCTGGATGAACCTTGTGTATACAAGAAGTGTGAAGGAAAAGTGGTGGCTTTTCTTGTGCTTTACGTTAACGACATTCTACTCATTGGAAATGATGTAGCGGCATTGTCAACGATCAAGGTTTGGCTAGCTAGTACTTTCGATATGAAGGATCTAGGAGAGGCGAGCTATATTCTAGGGATAAAGCTCTTTGGGGATCGTAAGCGAAAGATAATGGGATTATCTCAAGCTGGTTATATCGATAAAGTGTTAACTAAGTTTTCAATGGATAATTCGAAGAAAGGTTTTTTACCTTTCAGGCATGGTTTAGCGTTCTCCAAGGACCAGTGTCCTAAAACACAGGAGGAGAGGAAACGCATGGTAGGAATTCCATATGCTTCGGCAGTTGGAAGTCTCATGTATGCGATGTTATGCACTAGACCAGATATCTGTTTTGCCGTTGGCATAGTTAGAAGATATCAATCGAATCCAGGTCCAGAGCACTGGACAGCCATTAAGCACATTCTTAAGTACTTGAAAAGGACTAAAGATTACATGCTTATGTACGGCGGTAGTGAGTTAATTCCAGTAGGATATACTGACTCGAACTTTATGTCAGATAAAGATTCGAGGAAGTCAACATCCGGACATCTCTTTACCTTAGGAGGTGGTGCTATTAGTTGGAGGAGCATTAAGCAGAAATGCATTACAGACTCAACTACAGAAGCTGAGTATGTGGCTGCTTGTGAAGCTGCAAAGGAAGCTGTTTGGCTCAAGAAGTTCCTTATGGAGCTCGAGGAGGTACCAGCGTCATTGTCACCTATTACGCTTTACTGTGATAATAGTGGGGCAGTGGCTCAGTCCAAGGAGCCAAGGAACCACAGGAAGGGAAAGCACGTAGAGTGGAAATATCATCTTATCCGAGATATTGTTCAATGTGGAGATGTGACTGTCACCAAGAATGCCACCGCTGACAATCTTGCTGATCCGTTTACAAAGGCCTTGCCACAGAAGGTCTTTGATCGTCATCTAGATAGTCTAGGTCTTAGATGTAGTTCTGAATGGTTATGAGTGCAAGTAGGAGTTTGTTGGGTTTGTGCCCTCAAACCATTACTTTATATATGAGACATTGACATTTTAATATATGGATATCAGCTTTACATTTAGTTATGTATGTTTCTTTCATGAGATGATTGTTATCCTTAAGTATCATAGTAAGCAATTCGTGTATGTATGAGATACATACAAGTGAGATACGAATTACTATTCTTTGTTACGTAGAATGTGTCACAGTGGATGATGAGACTGGATATCTCATCAGGTTTACACTGTAGCATGATTAACTACCATTGGATGGAGTGATTAATCTCAATCACTAGAGTTTAACTCTTAGTTAACATGCTAGTGCTTATAGTGCATTGACTGACCTGAGCTTTCCTATTGACACTCAAGACTGTCAATCAGTTGATATGAACTCATAACTTGTATAAGGTACGTGTTCTTAATCTTGAGATGATTATGAACACAGACTGTGGATATGGCTGATTTGACTTACCAATCAGTGAGGTCTATAGAAGATCAACACCTGGGTATCTTGGGTATGTCATATTCATAGGATTGTGAACATATATTGTCAAGACAGAATCTACCCTCTGTATCAGAGTAAGCATTCCCTTGAGAATGCCACCAAGTCGGTTACTGAGTACTGCAGTCTTGTTGATAAGAGTTATCAACATATTTGGTAATCATGATAGGTGAATGGGACTCAAGGAATACAAGAAGTAATCATGATTCAGGTTAACAGTAACAGTTATCCGACTACCTGAATATGATTACGAATGCTGAAGGTAGAGGGACATTAGTACAACATACAAGTCTAGTTATCACTTCGGATATGTTCTTTTGCATTGGAGTTCAGTTATCGTTTTATAGTGGAGTAAACGTTAACTGACCAGTTAGTTAGTTTGCTGATCAAAGAGTTTGGTCACAGTAATTAACAAACTGGTCCGAGCCAACAATAAAAATCCTAAGAGGTCCCACTCTTAGCTCCGCCAGGATACTTGGAAAGACACATGAGGAAGCTGTCAAGACAAGTTCGATCGATTGAAGTATGTTCGATCGATTGAAGTCTTGGTAGTCTCGATCGATCGAGAATGGTTCGATCGTTCAAAGGTTCGATCGATCGAAGATCTTCGATGGCTCGAAGTCTAGGTCGGTTCTGGAAATCTATAAATAGGGCAGCTACATTCTGGAAAAAGAGTTCGTCATTTTAGAACGTCAGAAGCTGCAGAAACTGTTTTTAGAGTCCCAAACCTTCTTTTTCCTCTCTATTAGAGATCCCACCATCTCTAGTCTCTCCGGCAAGCATCCGCAGGAGACATAAGGGTGAAGACAACCTAGTGGAGGCTGCTACATCACCAAGGAAGAAAAGGAAAATCAGTATTGGGTTCAAGACACTAAGGTATAACTCTTGTCCCCTCTTGTGCGCATCTATGGAATTAACGAGTAGTAGATCATGGGCTACCATTAAGTTTTTATAACTTGATTTTTCCGCTGCGCGTTTAAACTTTTAACTTAAACCGGTTTTTCCATCACTATCGGTTAGTCGTCAATCCAAAAATAGTCATAGAAACTAATTTGCAATTAAACATAATAGTTATAACTATTATCACATTAATAGCAAGGAGAACTCCATATGGACAATTCAAGAACATTGCTTAGAGTCAAACCCATATCTCTAGAAATCTTAAGGTTCAAAACTCAAGAAATGTTGGACAATTGGTGAACGCGACTACAAAACCTAGGTTCTAATACCAAAAATCCTATCACGCCCCACAGTAGCAAGAATAGAGAAAATAAATTCCTTTTTGGACACGTAGGTCATGATAGTTGAAAGTCAACATATTGTCTATGAACAAGCTCTAATCATCAGAGTACTGAATCAAACCCTGCAGTTAGAAATTCCAAGTTCGATATATATAATCAGAGTTCACTACTAAACTATTACAATCCATTAGTATCTGCAAAAGCATAAATAAAGTAGTATGGATAACTATTTACAACAATCTCTAAAATGAAAACATAAACTAGCTATGGCAAGCTCTAAGTCTTCAGCTCGCTTAGTAGTCATCTTCAGCGTAGCCTCTATCATAGTAGGCTTCATCCTGGTAGCCCCCAGCCACGTACTACTCACCTACGATCTCATAACCCTAGCCAGCTGGACGTCGAATATCCAGTGGCATAAAATGTTGTCAACTACGAAAGCCGAGTGAATACAAATATTAACAGAGTATCTATAGATATGCAGAATATGAGGCGACATCATTAAAGAAAATCCTTTCGTCGTTCACTTCAGTGAATGAACTAACTCAATATACAACTATGTACGTCATCCCAACCAATCCCAAACATAACGTGGACCTTTCCGCACGTACATTGCTTTACTTCCCACAGTACTCAACTCATTCCTTGAATAATCCTTCTCTAACCTGGCATGTAGCCTAATACTTCTCAACTTATCCTACCTGACACAAAGTCCTAATTCTCTTTACATATTGACCAGACACGTAGTCTCGTACCACATGATCTATTAATTTGACACAAAGTCCCGTACCACACAATCTATTCACTCTACACGAAGTTCCAACTCTCTAGCCAAATCACCTCGGTGTACTCTGGCCAATATGCCCGATACTGTCATAACCCATCCCACTACGGCGAAAGTAGGATGCGTGGCATGCCACCAAAGCTCACCCAATTTAATTAAAAGATAATAGCAGCGGAATGCCATAAGTAAAATCCATAAATTTTGGAGCTATGAAAAGTATTCACTAGTTAAAACCTCCAACAAACAATCCATTTTGAAATATACAATCCAGTCGACTGTGTCGGGGACCCAGTCGACTGCTTTGAAGCCCACAGAGAGTATAGAACTCTCATCCACACAATCTAGTCAACTAGCACTTGGTCCGGTCGATTGGGGTGTTGAATTCCAAGTCGACTGGGGTGTCGAATTCCAAGTCGGCCGGATTCAACTCTCCAATAGCTCTCTATTCTAGTAACTCAATCTAGTCGACTATTTTTACACCTCAGGTCGATTGGACACTATTCTAGTAGAACCTCCCATTTTGGGACACGAACCAGTCGACTGCTTCGGGGTATTCAGTTGACTGCTTTTACAGTTATGAGACAGTGACTCGTTTAAAAAAATGAATCCAGTCGATTGTTTTTAAACCAGTCGACTGGTTTTCCCTATTTTAGTACATTCTGTAGAAATTCACATTCCAAGCTTAACAGCTCTCATCCATGAGCTCATTTACTAATTCCAAACTATCAATAAACATACATAAATATATATATTACATCCATTTAAACATGTCCTAAGCTTCTAATCTCCAAAACCTATTATACCAAGGCACAAAGTGAATTAAACAACTGTTCTATTACAAAAACTACAGGATAGACTATCAAGTTGCCTTCTAAGTGAACTCCTAATCCCACGTGCTCACTTCTCTGATTCTTCGCCGGCATTAACACCTGCAATGGTTATTTAAATAACCACACATATTTCGATTCATTTAAGCTAATGCTTAGTGAATAAAATAACGATGCACGTGAATGATAAACATGCTCGCATTTACATTCTCTACATTGTATACTAGTCTCCGGAGTCTCACGTGTATGATCCACACTCCTAGTCCGCGACTCCTCGCCAATAAGTCCACGTGACCAGGTAAGATCCACATTTTTTTTCTTCAAACGTGTGACCTTATGCCTAGAACGACTCCACAACAATGGCTTGGAACCATGCACTCCTTTGACCCAAATAGCAACTAAACATGCTCAAACACATTTCACCGTGCTTTCAACATAATTAAAATATTTCACCATGCAATTGGGCCTACTTATCAATGTAATCGCCCAACATGAACTACACAATACATAGCTATGAATTGAAACATGCTTTCCATACAAAACATGAATACATGTCAAGGAATCATTCCAAAACACATAGTTGAATCACTCTCCTCCGATTAACGCTCCTAATTCCCGTTCCAAGGGAAACTCGAGCACAAAGAACGTGTAGAAGTCTGTCTAATACGATTCCTATGGATCAAAAGTTAGATTATCATCTTTTTATGAAAATTTCCAAAAATGAGTTTTCAGAAAACTTATCCAAACAAGACCTAGTGGATATCAAAACAACGTCCTTACCTTGAGGAGTTCGAATATGAAATTTGGAGAAAAACAAACAGATAGGAGTTAGTCGATTTGTGTCTTGAAGCTCTAAGCCAAGAAATCCCTAATCTCTACTATCTTGATTTCTAATTTAGGTTATAATTTATGAAAATATCTCCTTTTTCTATATATGGCCACAACTCTCAAAAATTGTGTTTACCTCCCCACGAGTTCTCAAAACTTCTAATTTTTTCCAAAACGTCTTCCATGTCTAATTCATTGCTTCACGAGTGAAAACTATAAATTATAAAAGTTTTTGTCTAAGTTTCGTTTGGTTGCCAAAATGCGGTTCCACATAATTATACGAAATTACTAATTAGCCTACCAATTATGTAGCATGTTAATTCGTCCTCACAAGGATGCTAAAATTAACGGCAGGAACATATTCTAAGCCAGAAAATAATACAGATAGTGAAATACACAGGTAAACAATTATTTTCAGATAAACATTTAGGGTATTCCACAATGAAAGTCTCAATCTCGGAGAGACTTCACAGCATTAAAACATCCATTTCACACAGTCTCAGAGGGTTTTCTTACACAGATACCCAATTCAACTCATGAGTCACAACTCCCTGACATATGTGTCATAATACACATCACATTATCATGCATGACAAATGTAATGAACTACTATAAACCCGTACACGGGTGTTATAATACATTACGACCAACACGCCCAGCCAATACGCTCGATACATTACGACCAACATGCCAGCTAATACACTCGATTCATTTTGGCCAACACGCCTTTTGATCCCTTATGGCCAACACACCCCGATACATTACATTCTAGCCAACACGCCCTGATACATTACATTTTGGCCAACATGCCATCATACATTCTTTGGCCGCCATGCCCTAACACATACTGGCCAACATGCCTCAATTCATACTAGCCATCCCGCTCCGCTGTATTTAACTTAGCATGAAGTCCCCACTTCAAATCAATGCATCCTTCCGGCCAATACGCCTGAATACATTACACCCCATATGCCTTAATATATTAAGGTCAACACACCCTAGCACATCACTTGACATATAAGCCTGACATGTAGTCCTAGATTTCTCATACATATAACTGTCTCACCTTATTAGAATCCCGTACCCAACATCATACGATCCCCCCTATAGCATTCACATGCACCGTCATAAATAGCATCGACCTATGCGGTCGATAGACCCACTACTATGCATGTCGACTTTTTAAACCGAATAAAAACATTATAACATCTTTAGATAAAATGGTTCCACTATTTAATGCATTAAGCCCATTATTCACATGTGAATTATTCCAATACCACATCCCAATCGCAACACATGAGAATAAACAGCTTAATAGTCTATCAAACTAAACATTTACAATTTTGACATATTCAATCGATTGAAGTCTTTTCAATCAATTGAAGTAAAGCTAAGTTCGATCGATTGAAGTCACTTCGATCGATTGACAAAATTAAAGTTCGATCGATTGAACTAAGTTCGATCGATTGAGATCAGTCTGTGTTCAATCGATCGAAACCAGTTCGATCGATTGAGAAGTGGTTATAGTACATGTAAAATCTGTATTGCCTTATTGATGTAACTTTCTAATTTACTAGTCCGACCTCGTATATTAATATATTGTATTTTAATATTTTTGGTTGTCGCTTAATTATCTACTATAGGTTATTTTAATATTCATTGTCATTTAGAAATTACAACCATAGGTTATATATAACAATTGGACCCGATAGTCCCGTAGCTATAATTAAGATCATATTATATCAACGTTTTGATTTTAGAACCTGGACAGTTATGTTGGACCCGAACTAGATTCATAGACCCAGACTGTAATTATCAAACCTACACTAGATTGTGTGCGAACTCGTAAAATCTGGTATTACCCGGACTGAATTACACGCACAACGTGCACAAAGTCAATCGACCACTCCTATCACCTCACATCACTTTGACCACTCCTACACTCAACCCCCAAATCCCAACCCAATCCCCCTCATTAACCACCCTTCCCCCCTAAGACCCCGCAAGCGCGCATGTGCACACACACACACACGTTGTTTTTGTATTTATGTATAGTTAAGTGTTTATATATGTAGTGTGTGCTGTGTATATATGATGTATATGTATGTTATAGTGTGTGCTTGTGTTATTATAATATATATATATATATATATAGAGAGAGAGAGAGATCTGAGTGAGAAAGAGAAGAAAGAAGACAAAGAAAAGAAAGGAAAAAAACCCAAACTCCACAACTCACCCTCCCTCTTTGCCCTCTCCCCCACTGCAACACTTACCCCCTCTCTGTCCCTTCACCTCAGCACACACGCACACACACAACCTGTAGCACATAAGGAAGAGAGGGAGAAAGAGGGAGAGAGAGGAATCGGAGCCAAAACCGAACTGAGACCGAGAAGGTAAATCCCCGCACACCCTAGGTATATTCTTGTACACACACAAACCCACACACATGCTCACGCACAACCCTGAGCAGACCCGAGACCCCCAACCATGGCCAGGGGGCATTGAAGCTCTGCTGAGCTTGATTTTCGGACCGCCACCAAAACCCATAAATCCAATGCCAAACTGACCCTAACGACCCCCTTAAGATCCCCTACGAATGGCTCAAAGCTTAGGTCGCGTTCAGTGTACCAATGATTCGATTATTCTTTTAGGAAGAATCTATTTTTCCTCCCGTATGTAAAAACTGCTAAGAGATAGATCATGAGACTTAGACCATTGGATCGGGCTCGTCGAGGCACTCGATTTCGACATAAAGTTTGCTAAATTTCTTCGAGAAATGAAGGAGTTATGGTGTTTTAAGATTTATGTAATAATATGGATATATATATACGTATATAATATATATGCATAGTTTGTGCACTCGTTGGAAGAAGAAGAAGGCTTGGGCTTAGGCCCGTTTGGCTAGTCAGCTTTTGGACAGCTTCTATGTATGTTAGTTTTGTAGTTTGCTAAATAGAGCTTTAGGCTTTAGTTATTAATTGATTTTACTATTAATCCAAATTGATTTATTATTAATGTTGTTTAATATAGTTTTATTTATATTAATATTGCTTAAATAAGCTTTTTGACATTACAAATTATGTAGTTAATTCTTTTAGTAAATAATTAAGTATTATTGGTATTTTTTAATTATTAATTATTCCATAATTAATAATTAAGAATGGATTTAATTATTTAAATTATAGCATGGTTATAATTTATGATTTACTAGTATAAATCCGGTTTAATTACATATTAAAATATTTTATATAAAAATATTAGTTTATTATTTGGTTAATTATTTTAGTTAATAATTAACTATTATTAACACCTCCTGATAATTAAGTATTCCATAATTAATAATTAAGGTCCTTTATTAATACATAAATCGTGTTTATGTATTTTTTTTATAATTAGTAGTCTAATATTTTTTCATACTAATTAAAGCATACTTAACTTATTTATTTATTATTCTTAATAATAAATAAATATATTTAATATACATTTAGTATTCAATAAATACTAAATAAGTGTTTTGCTTATTTTTAAAATAGATAATAAATATCTATTAAGTGACTTAAATTCTAAAAAATTAGGAATACATTCCAAAAGTCATTTACTCTATTTTATTATTTACCAAATTATAAAACTATACTTTAATACTTTTAGTAATTATCAAAGAGCCATTTATTTAATTTTTTAATTATTTTAAATACCAAACGAGCTCCGAAAATTATGAGATAACACCAATAGTGTATTTTAGTACCTAGTACTTATTAAAAATACTTTCAAGTACTGTTTTTACGTTGGAGTATATTTATGTAATTAGGCGCACCATCGGTAGTATTTCTATATTGAATTACCTTCGATAATTCCTACTAAATAAACCGTAGCTCAGAAAATTATGCGGTCAATTCTCAGAGTCTTAGAATAATATCTAGAACTATTCCCTTGACGACGTGGTCAAAATACTGCCCACAGAAAACTTAGCCTTTTATATGATAGACTCCGATTTGAGTCTAGTCAATGGCGTTGGACTTAGAATCACACGAGGATCACCATCTTGAGGTTTTAGACTCGTGTTTAGTATAATTACCATTTTGCCCCTATCATTTACGTTTCATCACAGTTATTCTATTATACGTTATAGGGTTGTAACTTATCCGCTGTTTAGAGAGTCCTAAGCTGGATAAGACGTCCAGGTGAGTGTTTCTAACCTCACTCTCAATATACATAATGACTGCTAGAGTATTTGTATGTATGTACCGTACTTATGATTGTTATTTGATGTGCTTAGATGTATACATTATATATGTTATGGAATTGATTGCTATGAGACAAGCATGTTAGATACTACTATGATATAAGAAGTAAAAGAGAAGAACTATATGTGAAAGATTGTATGGTCATGTGTATGATGTGATTGATTGTGGACATTAGATTGTACGTTTTATATGTATTAATGTTGGTTGTATGAATACGTTGCTATTATTTCTCTGATATCCATATCTAAATGTGCTAATGAGAATAAGAGCATGTTAAGGGTTTTATCTATATGTCTTGCCTAATGTAGTTATGTTATCAAGAATCATGTAACTGAATATCACATCACGGTGTCAATGCACGTAGTCAGTATCAATGACTTCAGCCAAGTAAGGTCGTGAGTTAAAGTAATTGGGAGTCTTGGGAATTGGGAATTGATACAATTGAGATTCTTATATTGTGAGTCGTGAGTCATTACGGTTTGGAAACCTTTCAAGATGATAAAGACACGTGATAAACGGGATAGTATGATTGAGATACAGAATATTGTGATTGTGATAGTGAGAGAATAGTTAAGCTGCTATTGTGCCAGTTGCCTGTGTAAAATTCCGGAGATGGTACATGCGTCTGGGTGAGCTTGCCATCGTACTGCTTAGCAGTTGTCATCCGAGGGAGTTTTTCGGAGATAGTATACACGTTGTGTGAGTTTGCCGTTGTGCTGTATATTATGCGCTAGTGAGTTACTAACGTACCATCCACCTTGTTGAGCTTGTCAGGATGGTACACATGGTGTGTGCATTTGCCGCCATGGTTGCCTATTCATAACTAGTATGCTGATGTGTAACTCGTCTGGTGGTGATTCACCAGCTATGGTATAGTCTATCAAGCCAATTCTGCCATTGTGCTATTTTGGATTAAGTGGAGCTACACATGTTGGGATTGTGCCCTCAAACCTGGTATTAATGTATGTGGCATTTGGCATTTTATATATAGATTTTATTATACATTTAATTATATATGTTTCATGAGATGAATTTTTGTAATCCATAAGTGTCATGGTAAGTAATTCGTATACGTATGAGATATATATAAGTAAGATACGAATTACTATTCTTTGATACTTAGAACTTGTCACAGTGGATGATGAGATTGGATATCTCATCAGTATACACTGTAGCATTATTAACTACCATTGGATGGAGTGATGCCTCTCAATCACTAGAGTGTGACTCTTAGTTAATATGCTAGTGCTTATAGTGCATTGACGGACCATGAGATTCCTATTGACATATAAAACTATTAACAGTTGATAGGAACTCATAACTTGTATAAGGTCCGTGTTCTTAATCTTGAGACAATTATGAACACAGACTATAGATGTGTCTGCTTTGACTTACCAATCAGTAACGTCATACAAGATCAACACTTGGGTATCTGGGGTATGTCATATTCATAGGATTGTGAACATATATTGTCAAGATAGAATCTACCCTCTAATAAAGAGTAAGCATTCCCTTGAGAATGTCACCAAGTTGATTACTGAGAACTGCAATCTTGTTGATAAGTAGTTATCAACATGTTTGGTAATCATTAAAGGGAATGGGACTCAAGGAATGAAAGATGTAATCATTATTCAGGTTGACAGTAATAGTTATCCGACTACCTGAATATGATTATGAATGTTGACAGTAAAGGGGCATTAGTACACTATATAAGTCTAACTATCACTTAGGACTTGTTCCTTTGCGTTGGAGTGTAGTTATCATTTTATAGTGAAGTAAATGTTAACTGATCAGTTGGTTAATTCGCTGATCAAAGAGTCTGATCATGGGATTAACAACCGATCTGAGCTAACAATAAAAAACCTAGGAGGTCCCATGACACGACTAAAAAGTTGTGCGCTCTTGTGCAATACCCAAGTGTAGGTAATCGTGCAAGTAATATAATACTGGAAGTCCAGGTTGATCCCACAGGGAAGGTTGAAAATTAATTACTTAGATTAAACTCTAAAAAGAAAAAGAAAATTTAATGCTTAAAGAGAGTGTAGAACACGGAGTTCTACGATTAACAACTATTAAAATTAAAAGCAACTAAATTACTTTAAACTGATGACTAACTAGTTAACTAGGGCGATATTTAAAAACTGGTTTTCTTAGTAAAAGGGAAGTATTGGGATCACGCGAATCCACAATGACCTAGCCATCTACCATGCAATTGCGTTAAAGCTCATTGGAGTACATCTTCTACAGCATTCTGTATTTTTCTAAAGGTAGAGAATCCATAGCCCTTTCATGACTGGGACTATATCATCCAAATTAAGTTTGAAATACATGAAAGCGGTTTAAAACAATAGTTAAGACTCGCACCCACAATGGTGTTAGCATTGAGGGTGGTTTGCAAAAGATATTATAGAAAAATGCTTTAAGACCTCAAGTTTAGAGACTGTTTTGACAAACTGAGCATTTGGGGACAGTTTGATAACAAATCTGTGAAATAGAAAGTCCAGGAATACTGTATTGAATGTTCTCAAGAATCAGAGGTTTCGATCGATCGACGCGCTTTCGATCGATCGAACATCTTCATCTCTCGATCGATCAAAATGTCTTCGATCGATTGACTTTATCTCTGTCTCGATCGATCGAACTAACTTTGATCGATCGATCACATGAATTATTCTGATGCATGGCAGAGGCTTGAAATCACAGTTTCATCACGATTTTCCAACCTGGGGACTACTCAGACATGGTCTGGAGTGTCACAGATGCAGTTTTAACGTAAAGATCCATTAAGATGTCGTTTGGTTGTGATTTGAACATGAAAACTACGAAAACTAATGGTGTAAACTTATCTAACATGCAAAACTACTAGTTTAACAGATTGAACTATAATACTACGAGCAGAATATAATTAAAGCAATACGAAGTAACCTGGAAAGATGAAATTGTATTAAATTACGAAAAATCACGCCAAACAATACCAATCTTTGATAAAACCTACAAAAATAAAAAAAAAAACTCTCTTCTCCCTATATGAAAATGATAAAAACTGAAAGTGGGCCTCCTTTAAGACGTATATATTACAACTATATATACAAAACTTAAAGCTAGGGTTATATCTCCCTCTCTGCTGCGTGCGTGTTATTTCTGATAAAAGCCAAGTTCGATCGATCGAACATATCTCGATCGATTGAACTTCTGGGATCTTCGAGCGCTTGAACTGCATTCGATCGATCGAAGTCTCGATCGCTCGAAACCTCCTTGATCGCTCGAAACTCTCTTTTCATGTTTGAATTGTCTTCATTGAAACCAAACACTTCCTTTTATCTTGCTTATTCAATTCTTCACACAGCAGCAGTAATCTGCACAAATAACCACTAAAACAATACCACTTATCGTAGATTGATCATATTGTGTAAAAACTGGCATTGTAATTCAAATTGCAGATAAACAGGGGAATTGTAAACTAATTCAGTGTATTTTCTTCTTTTAGCGCAGTTGTATTTTACAAATACCCCCACTTGTCACAACCCCCAACTAGCGATTTGCTAGTCCCTAGCAATAAAGCGAAAATAAGACAATCTAAACTAATACTACAATGATTAAAATAAAACAAATTAAAACTAAAACAAACTAATCTAAATAAAAAGAAACTACCTAACTCATTTTCGCAGGAATCGCGGTTGCATTTAGCAAATGCAACAAGCTGTTAAACCCATAGGTTCTCCCTAGTGGACGAGTGTTGTCTCGTGAGGGTTTATAGTGAATATACCCACAAAATTCTCCACTTTTAAGCTCAAAAAGGATATAGAATAACTTGTTAATACTCCCTCCCAAACAACTGAAAACTTAACTCCACAAAATATATCATCCTCATTCAAACCATAAAATAAACACATGCTCCTCATGTCACCAGAATAAAAATAACATATACGTCATATCCATGTATCCGTGTGTGTGTGAAATTAATAGCTATACATTAAACATTATTTTAGAGTTGTTTGGACTGTTATACCTTCAGAGCTTGTAGTTTCAACTCAATTCTCACATGGGTTTACACTCAAAAATGAACATCTCTCATAAACTTGTTTAATAATGATCGCTCATGGTATGAAAGCTTTTATAGGAGTAGTGTTTTGGTTACTAATGCTTTCACGCCTGACTCAATAAAGGACGAACATTTAGAGTGCAAAGTCTCAAGAAAAGAATACTACTTACTAGAGGAGCGAAATACCGTGGATAACTCAAATTACACGTTTGTGTTTAAACTAAGTTGTTAAGAATCATTAAGGCTTTAACTTTTCGGTATAATTTTATATAGTAGGGTAGAAATGAAAGGGTAAGAAATCGCACATCTTTAGCATGTGATTGAGTGTAGTAATTTCTTCTTCACTTCATTCCGACCATCCTCTATTCTCATAGATGTTTTTTTTTTTTAACCTGGACTCCTTCTTCTTTCCTTTTTTTTTTCCTTTTCTGCAACCCCTCCCACAACTACTCCCTCCCCATAACATACTTCAATAATTTAATCTCATTGGATGTGCAATGGGGTGTATTGAGGTCAAAGTATAAGATTAGGGATTTAAGATTTCATAATAGATTTGGCAGTATTTACTAGGTGTGGGGTTGAGAACAATGCATATTCTGGAATGTTGATATAGGTATATGGAAAGGTAAGGAGCAAATAACGATGGCTTAAATCATTTTCTCAACTTCTTAATTTTTAACACTTAAGTGTTCATTGAGTTTAGTTGGTAAATCTTGAACGTTGTCCTCTAATAAACAGCCAAAATAAAGAATCAGAGACTCTTCAACGAATTTAATACGTATATTCAAGAAAAAACAATTCAAATTTAATGTGATAATTCCCTCAGAATTGAAGATTAGATTCAACAGCTCACTAAGGGTAACTAGTTTCCACTACACCTCCTTAGAGTACAAAAGTCATCTTAACTCTTATTTTAGGTTTCTATATAGCTATTAACATGTGCATAAGGAGTTTAGATACAAGAATGGTTAACACATGCAATCATCCTAGCGAATTAGAAAAATGCATGAATTTAATTCATAAAAAGATGAGATTAATGTGAATGTGTCATTGTTTGGTAACAGCTAAACAGGAGTGAGTATTGCAAGTCGTTCTACCAATAAAGTTTATAATTTCAAAGATTTCTAATTTTATTTTAAAATTTGTTTAAAATTTTCCAAATTCAATCGAGATTGTATGAAATGTGCAATAAATGCATTTAGATTGCTAAGTATAGACATGTGCAGGTGACTATCTATCTACATGCCACCCCCAACTGAAAATTGCGATGTCCTCAGAAGATAATTTTCAAATATAGATAGAGAGATATCACCTGTCAAAGCATAGTAAAAACTGCAAGCGTAACAATCTGTATAAAAAGTATACAAACTCCAAGCAGGAAAGATCAAATAGAATATGAAAGAGAGAGCATAGGATCCATACATAAACAGAACTAATCACTAGAATGATAATACAATGAAAGTAATAGAACAGTGATTATAAAATCCATAAAAACGAAAGTCCAAAATATCCAAACTAACCAAACCACAAGGAAAAAAAAATATGAGAGAAGAGAATACAGTCACAACCAAACAAAACAACCTAACAGCCATAAACACTGAATCTATACATCATTGGCGACATCCTATAAGATCTCAATAAGCACATCTGGAGCATCCCCATCTCCACCCTCAGCAACAGTAGTAGTCGTCGCCAGGTCACTCACAGTCAGAGCGGCTGGTGTAGATAATAATGGATCAGTCATGACTAGAGGTGGTGGAAGCGGTGTCTCAGTAGCAGGCGATGCCGCCGATGTGGATGGAGCATAGGGATCAGTCGGTGGTACAGAAGGAGGTGGATCAAAAATAAATGGTGATGCCAGTGTAGATGGAGCAGAATGATCAACCTGAGGAGCTGAGGATGAAGGACCAGTAGTGGGTTGTGGAGGTGTATGTAAAGACTGGTCAACCCCCATCTAAATCAGTATAGCCTCAAGAAGAGTCGTCATGCGGTCCATCTTTCCCTCGAGTCTGATCCAGGCATGTCTCTCCTCTAATAGTAACTCATGAACAGTAGGGAGAGGCACAGATGAAGAAGACTCTCCCTGGGCGAGAGCCTGAGACCGCTATCTCAGCTCGAACTGTGCAAGCTCAATACGAGGATCAACCTCGTCATTAGAATCTAGCTCCTCAACCTCTGTGGGTGTCCCAGAAGCTGCACCCTCTGTATTGGTGCCTCTTTCCCTCTTTCTCTTCGCCCCTACCTTCGCCTTTCCTTTCAGCTTCCTCTTCTTCTGCGCATCAGAGCAGCATCCTGCTGTCTCCCCAAATTGACTTGAGGCCTGAGAAATAGTGTCAGTGACCAATGGTATCAATCCAGCCTGCTTAATTACCCTATGGATAGGCCAAGCACCCTTCAAATGACGATTGACGGCAATGTACCGCGTAGGCTGGATAAAAAAATTGATATATAGTCGAGGGAGACAAACACTCCGCCCCATCCCTATGGCATATAGGACCTGAGCATACCATGGCGCCACCTTTTCGTGGTAAGATATCATCAATATACAATTGGCGAGCGCCAGGTAGAGAAGGTGGTACAGCTCGGTCAGAAATTGGTCCTCAATCAGAGAGATGCCATTCCAGATCTGAATTGCACTGTCGGTGATCTCCTGAATGATGACAGATGGAAGAGACTCGTGTATACCAGGAATGTGTGGGTAATAATGGTCAGGCGTCTCTGGTACACCCAAAGCTGTGGCCATGGTAGTTGGGCTGAAAATAATCTCGCGACCCCAGAAGAATGATCTGTAAGTGAATAGAGCCGCAGGATCCTTAATCATACTCGCACATGCCTCTCGTACCCATGTCATGTTGATTCGCTTAGATTGCATCAACATGGTGAACCAACTAGGCATGGCATGGAGACGTGTGAGAAACCACAGGGTGGACAGCCAAACTGCCTCGAGGGGGCGCTCTATCATCACTTTCCTGGACTGAAAGTATCTGGTAAACCATACACGTTCCTTCTCATTTCTGAGCCCATGATCTGGTATGGGGTCTGGTATAGTAAGGTCAAGTGGCTTGGACTTATGGTACCATGTGATAGGATTCATCGTGGAAGCCCTGAAATGGAAGAAATAAACAGAAAATACATGAAAATAGGGAAAACATAAAAGAAACTGAAACTGCTGCCCTTCGATTGATCGATGAATGTTCGATCGATTGAGAAAGTCCAGGTTCGATCGCTCGAGATGAGTTCGATCGATTGAAAAGATGCTGGGTTCGATCGCTCGAGCCCAGTTCGATCGATCAAACACAGCAAAATATCAGCGACAAGAATGGGAACGGGAATGGACCGCAAATATACAATAGCCAACAAAAATAACATTTAAATGGTTTAAAACCCATGGGGGGCACCCCACAACAATTCGAATGAAAAAAAAAACAACGAGGGGGTGCATCGGGACCTAACCTCGAGATACGCGTGGAGAAGATGATGAGGAGGATGATGATGGTGATCAGAGGAGTCCAGGCACTCCTCAATTGATGTGGTTATATATGGGGGTTCCAAAATTACGCGAGCCTCCTCTGTCTCTGGTCGATTGAGAGTGAGGGAGATAAAGAGAGACTGATAAAGTGTATAGAAGATGCCTCGTTTAAATACAAGTCTCGATCGATGAATCGATCAAACTTTCGATCGATTGAACACTATTAAAGCGCTCGAGGGTGAGACGACGTCGATTGATCTAAATTATTCGATCGATCGAACTTGAAAATTCTACAATATCTCTAAATTGAGAAATTATACACCCCTAACTAACCAACATTGTTCTGGACATACAGGATAGTGATAAAAACAGTTTCTTAACAGGATATGTAAGCCAGAAGTCATCATCGTAATAGAAAATTGTTAATTTTTATAGATAAAACTTAGGAATAACATCCATATTGCAACATTGTTGCCCCCAACATGGTATTTAAACCTTATTATTAGCAAAACAAATAAAATAAACTGTAACTAATGAAACTTTGTCTAGGGTTACACTTCAATTGATAAAAGAAAGATGAAATGACAGAATACAATTGAAGTGAAGCACTACTCGTCTAGTATGAAAATATCTTCTTCCACAACTTCTTTCTCCGCCAAAGCTTCGAATGTGGAGTCCAAACTTGATGATTTCCTTTTCCAGAATAGCCGGAAAGCAGCCAGGGCATCGTCGAGCAAGTCTGAACTCTCCAAGGAATTGATTCCACATGCAGGAGGTGATCCGGATGGAGACAGCGATAACAGAGTGTAAGTTCGCAATGGACTTTCCTCTTGCGACGGAGTACCCAGGGACCTTATGTATGGTCCAACTCCATGGAACAATTGATGTGGAAGGAACAGCGGTGGTAACATTTGATTCATAGTGACAACCCTGACAAAGGAAACCAAAAGAGAACAAAAAGAAATAAAGAAATTAAATAAAATAAGCGAAAGAACTAATGGAAAGGAATAAACAAAACAAGAAATGTGACTAAGAAATAATCTCACTATTGGCATGATATCACCATGTGCACTCGCAGGTAGGGGGCATTGAAGCCGGAATAACAAATAACTCAAGTGCACATAAATGTAGGGAACCACTTCGATGACAAGGAAGTCATCAACATAAATGAATACAGTATTATGGTGTTCTGGCACCACGTCCTATAAATCTTCTTCTTCCCACGGTTCCCACATTGAATCATTCTCCCATTGTTCCATCAGAGCATCATCGACTTCCCAAACAACATACCCCTCTAGTTCTCCCTCTTCTTCAGGAAATTCCATGTGCTCAAAAGGATTAATCTGGAGGAGAGTAGGGTTGTATGTGATGTACCATTGGGTCAAGTCAATGACATCTTCTGCCCCTGGCCCTTGATAAGGAGCAAAATAGAACGCTATCTCATCGACAGTCCAAGGGGGGTTAAGATATTCCGAATCAGCCCATGACCCAATTGAGTGGACATCATCATCTCTCATGTTGAACAGCCTATAGGAGATAGATAAAATGGAATAGCAGATTAGAATCGAGGTCACACTCTAGAAATAAATAGACAAAAGAAATCAAACAAAGCAAAATGCAGTGAAGGAAAGAATACAACAACATAGTGAAGACGCACTTGAGCGTTTTAGGTCGAGGAATAATCGGGTTCATCCAGTTGGATGTGCTCGACCTCTGGTTGGAAATCCTCTAAGAACGGTTTTAACCTTTGGCCATTGACCTTGAAACTTTCGTCGTTCTTAGGATTAAATAACTCGACAGCCCCATGTGGAAAGACAGATTTGACTATAAAGGGTCCTGTCCACCTAGATCGGAGTTTTCCTGGGAAAAGGTGAAGGCGAGAATCATATAACAAAATTTTTGCCCCGGCTCGAATGATTTTTGAAAGATCGTCCTATCGTGGCAAGCCTTCAACCTTTCCATATGTAATCCAGCATTATCGTAGGCATCTCGACGTATTTCTTCCAGTTCAGCCAAATGGAGTTTTCGAAGATGACCTCCCTCTTTAATGTCGAAGTTCAATGAGTGGGTCACCAAGTATGCTTTATAATCGATTTCGATGGGCAGGTGACATGCTTTACCGTATACTAGCCTGAATGGGGACATTCCCAAACTTGTCTTGTAGGCAGTATGGCATGCCCAAAGAGCATCGATCAATTTATATGCCCAGTCCTTTCTGTTGAAACTAACTGTCTTTTTGAGAATGTGCTTGATTTTTCGGTTAGCCAACTCTACTTGCCCGTTCGTTTGTGGGTGGTAGGCTAGAACGATCTTGTGTTTGACCACATATTTCTTGAGTAGTGACTCCAAAGGCCTATTGCAAAAGTGTTTGCCTTGGTCACTTATTAGTGCTTTTGTGGTTCCGAAACGCGACAGAATGTGTTCCTTAAGAAAGGACATTACTGTTTTGTGGTCATTGCGTCTTGTTGGTATCGCTTCTACCCATTTTGATACATATTCCACAGCTAGGAGTATATATTCACAATTGTTAGATTTTAGAAACGGGCCCATAAAGTCTATGCCCCAGCAATCGAATATTTCAATTGTGATAATAGGAGTTAAGGGCATGGAGTTCCTTTTTGAAATTGTACCAAGCTTTTGACAATGTTGTCACGCTTTGCAAAGAGTGTAAGCATCTTTAAACACGGTGGGCCAGTAGAAACCACTATGCAGAACTTTTGTGCAGTCTTTTGCGAAGCAAAATGGCCTCCACAAGCCTCAGAGTGGCAGGATGCTAAAATGACAGTTATATCCTCATTCGGGATGCAACGCTTGATGACTTGATCAGCATAATACTTGAATAAGTAAGGGTCATCGGAAAAAAAAATGACGTGCGAACGAGAGGAATCATTTCTTGTCCTGATTTGACCAATAACTACGGGTCTCTCCCGTAACCAGATAGTTCACTATATCCGCATACCAAGGCAAACTGGAAATAGCCATCAATTGCTCATCTAGGAATTCATCCTTTATCGGTGTGGGTTCAGTGTTATCAACAAATGTTAACCGAGATAAATGGTCAGCGACCACATTCTCTGCTCCTTTTTATCCTTGATTGTGATATCGAATTCTTGGAGTAGAAGTATCCAATGGATAAGCCTCTACTTCGCATCCTTCTTAGATAACAGGTACTTCAGGGCTGATGGTGTGTAAAACAGACGATTGGGGACCCTATTAGATATGACCTGAACTTATCTAGAGCGAAGACTATTGCCAGTAGTTCTTTTTCGGTAGTCGTATAATTCATTTGAGCTTCGTTAAGTGTTCGACTAGCATAGTAGATTACGTAAGGCTTATTATCCTTCCTCTGTCCTAGAACTGCGCCAATGGCATAATCGCTAGCATCGCACATTAACTCAAAAGGCAAACTCCAGTTAGGTGCCTGTATTATCGGTGCAGAGGTAAGGTGTTCTTTTAGTGTGTCAAAAGATGTTTGACAGTTTTTCAACCATTCGAATGGCATGTCTTTAACCAAAAGTTGACACAGTGGTCGGGAGATCGCACTAAAAATTTTTATAAAGCGACGATAGAATCCTACATATCCAAGAAAAGAGCGAATGTCTCTGACTGTACGAGGGACAGGTAGGTTTGAGATTATATCGATTTTTGCTTTATCGACTTGGATACCTTTATCAGAAATAATGTGGCCGAGGACGATTCCCTTGGTCACCATGAAGTGACACATTTCCCAGTTTAATACTAGGTGTTTCTCCTTGCATCGTGCTAACACACTTTCCATATTATCTAAGCAATTTTCAAAGCTATGGCCAAACACTGAAAAGTCGTCCATAAAGACCTCAAGTATTTGTTCGACCATATCGCTAAAGATACTTAACATGCACCGCTGAAAAGTAGAAGGTGCATTGCATAACCCGAAAGGCATACGTCCGTAGGCGAAAGTACCGAACGGACACGTGAAAGTTGTTTTCTCCTGATCTTCAGGAGCAATTTCTATCTGGTTATAACCGCTGTATCCGTCCAAAAAGCAATGATACTTATGACTTGCCACTCATTCTAGCATTTGATCCATGAATGGTAATGAAAAGTGGTCCTTTCGGGTCATGGTATTCAATTTTCGATAATCAATACACATTCGCCATCCGGTGGGGACGCGTGTTGGTACTAATTCGCCATCTTTATTAGGAATAACTGTTATGCCTGCCTTTTTGGGCACCACTTGGGTCGGACTGACCCAGGGACAGTCAGAGATAGGATATATAATCCCAACATCGAGTAATTTTAATACTTCCTTTTTAACTACTTCTTGCATGTTGGGATTCAAACGCCTTTGCATTTGTCGCGAAGGTTTAGCGTCTTCTTCCAAATATATTTTATGAGTGCACACGGATGGACTTATGCCTTTGAGATCGGCAATGGTCCATCCTAATGCTCCCTTATGTTGTTTTAGCATTTGGATTAATTTGCCCTCTTGCTCCAGACTGAGAGTGGATGAAATTATAACAGGATAAGTTTTTTCAGTCCCCAGGAAAGCATATTTGAGCTCTTCAGGCAGCTCCTTCAATTCCAGATCGGGAAACTGAAAATTGGAGGGCATAACTAATTTTGTTTTCAGAGGTAGGGATTCATATGGTGTTACCTACATGCATTCAGCTCTATCCTCCTCTCGCGTATCTATCATGAGGCAAGTATCCAATGGAGTGGATTCTTTAGGTCGATAGATAGTGTCAAATTGCGACACAACTATCTCCAAAGGATTTTTTATAAGCAACGAAATCTACCTCATCTTCAATGACCGTTTCGACGTAGTTGACCTCCTCTTCGTCATCGTATTCTTCAGGTCGGGGATTTGAGAAGATTTTGACATTCAAAGTCATATTCCCGAATACGATGGTCATAATAACACTTCTTATTTTTATTGTGGCATCTATGGTGTTGAGGAATGGACATCCGAAAATCACCGGGATTTGTGAGCATGGATTGGACACAAGTTCGGTGTCCAAAATTACAAAATCAACCAGGAAGATAAAGGAGTCTATTTACACTAGAACGTCCTCCAGTATTCCTCTAGGGTATTTGACAAACCTGTCTGCCAGTTGCAATGCAACTCGGGTAGGTTTGAGTTCACCCAACCCTAGTTGTTTATAAACTGAGTATGGCAGCAGGTTCACGCTTGCTCCGAGATCAAGGATGGCGTTGTCTATTCTTTGATTTCCAATTCGGCACGAGACAGTTAGGGTACCGGGGTCTTTGAGTTTTGGAGGCAATTCATTTTGGATGATTGCACTTGTTTGGCAAGATAAATAAGCGTGTTTCTTCATACTTTGCCTCATCTTGACCGTGCATAAGCCTTTAAGGTACTTAGCATAGGCCGGCACTTGTTTGATTGCATCAAGGAGTGGAAGATTAATTTTGAATTGTTTGAACAGTTCCAAGAACTCCTAATTCTTTGCCTCATTTTTGGGGTTCCTAAGCCTCTGAGGATAGGGTGCGGGGAAAGGGCATTTAGGTACTTCATCGTCAACGGGCTCCTTTCCGGGCTTTCTCTCAACTTCCTCTACTTGTTTAGGAGCTTCAGTGTTTATTTCTAATGGTTCATTATTAGTGGATGGCTCCTCTTTCTGAGTAGAAGGTTTGTTTTTATTCACCACTTCATCCTCCTCATACTCTTCGGGAGTAGAGAGAGGCATATTTAGCCCTATAGTCTTGCCGCTTCTCAGAGTATTCACGGCTTTTGCTTGTTCATGGTTAGTGGGACCATTGTTGTATCCCCTAGGGTTTTGAAGTGGTTGGGCAGGAAGTGTTCCACCCAATCCCTCTTGTCATGCATCCATCCTATCTAATGTCCCAGACATTTTGCTCATCATTTAAATTAATTGTTGCGTTAGATTCGCGTTAGAAAGAGGATCTTCCTCCTGTGCCTTTTTGTGTGGGGGAACGTACACGTTTGACTGTTGATGAGAGGGTTGAGCTTGGTTATAGTTATTAGGTCTGTTTTGATTGAATGGATGGGGCTGCCTATTGTATTGCCCTTGATATTGGTTGTTGTTATAGGGCTGTTGTTGGTATTGATTTTGGGTCCCAGCATTATTTTTCCAATCAAACCCGGGGTGATGTCCATCTATTGTTATTATTTTGTGAATTATAGTTATTATAGGAATTCTCCGCCCCTCTATACCCTTGCATGGCATTTATTTCCATGGGGGGTTGTTCTTGAAAATACGGCACATTGGGACAGTATTGATTGGTATGTCCCAACATATTGCATGTGCCGCATGGTTCTTCAGGCAAAACCTGCCTAGAACCTTCCCCTTTCATCCCTAATTCCTCTACTTTCTTAGCTAATTCCTCATATTTATTCATTAGGTGATCTTCGCTTTTTAGTTGGTATAAACTCTTCTCCTCTACACAGGATATCTGTGAGCGTGGGATATCTTCAAAATTTGACCATTCATGGGCATGTTTAGCTAGCCACTCAAAGTGAGCTTCAGCTTCTTTAGTAGTTTTGCGAAGAAATGGTCCTGAACTCATGGTCTCGACCAACTTTTTAGTTTCACCATTTAACCCTTCGTAAAAGTAGCTTATGGTTCGCCATTTCTCATATCCATGATGTGGGCATGATAGAAGCAAATCCTTGAAACGCTCCCAAGTTTGGGTGAAGGTTTCATTGCTCTTTTATTTGTAAGAGTTAATTTTTCGTTTAAGCTCAGTGGTCATGTGAGGTGGAAAGAATTTCTTTAGAAATGTCGTGTTCATCGCATGCCAAGTGTAGATTGAATTCGGCTTCAACGTGAGTAGCCACGCTTTTGCTTTATCCTTCAAAGTGAAAGGAAATAGCATGAGGCGTGTCACGTCTACAGGACAATTTTGTGAAAATGTTTTACAAACATCTTCGAAGTCCTTGACGTGTAGATATGCCTTCTCGCTATCCATTCCATAGAAAGTAAGGAGTTGAATCATTCCATTGCGAAATTGAAATTCGCCAGCATGAGGTGGAATGAGAATACAAGAAGGTGTTGGAGCATGTTCAGGTGTCATGAGATCGCACAAGGGACGAAGTGAATCGTCGATTGGGACAACCATATTATCACCATTTTCACGTTGATTATCGGCCATTGAATCAATAGGTGTAGCTATGGGATTAATAGAATTAGAAGAATCAGCTAAGTAGAATGGATTTCCAAGAATTCCTTCGATGGATTTTTTAGACATGAACGGGAAAAGATCCTAAAAGGTTTTAATCTAAAGAAGAAAAGAAAAAGAAAATAGAAATAGATAAAGATAGATTGAGGTAAACTAAGTATTAACTCGTCGCCTTCCCCGGCAACGGCGCCAAAAACTTGATGCGACTAAAAAGTTGTGCGCTCTTGTGCAACACCCAAGTGTAGGTGATCATGCAAGTAATATAATACTGGAAGTCCAGGTCGATCCCACAGGGAAGGTTGAAAATTAATTACTTAGATTAAACTCTAAAAAGAAAAAGAAAATTTAATGCTTAAAGAGACTGTAGAACACGGAGTTCTACGATTAACAACTATTAAAATTAAAAGCAACTAAATTACTTTAAACTGATGACTAACTAGTTAACTAGAGTGATATTTTAAAACTGGTTTTCTTAGTAAAATGGAAGTGTTGGGATCACGCGAATCCACAGTGACCTAGCCATCTACCATGCAATTGCGTTAAAGCTCATTGGAGTAAATCTTCTACAGCATTATGTATTTTCCTTAAGGTAGAGAATCCATAGCCCTTTCATGACCGGGACTATATCATCCAAATTAAGTTCAAAATACATGAAAGCAGTTTAAAAAAATAGTTAAGACTCGCACCCACAATGGTGTTAGCATTGAGGGTGGTTTGCAAAAGATATTGAAGAAAAATGATTTAAGACCTCAAGTTTAGAGACTGTTTTGACAAACTGAGCATTTGGGGACAGTTTGATAACAAATCTGTGAAACAAAAAGTCCAAGAATACTGTATTGAATGTTCTCAAGAATCAGAGGTTTCGATCGATCGACGCGCTTTCGATCGATCGAACATCTTCATCTCTCGATCGATCGAAATGTCTACGATCAATTAACTGTATCTCTGTCTCGATCGATCGAACTAACTTCGATCGATCGAACACAAGAATTATTCTGATGCATGGCAGAGGCTTGAAATCATAGTTTCGTCGCGATTTCCCAACCCGGGGACTACTCAGGCATGGTCTGGAGTGTCATAGATGCATTTTTAACGTAAAGATCCATTAAGATGTCATTTGGTTGTGATTTAAACATGAAAACTACGAAAACTAATGGTGTAAACTTATCTAACATGCAAAACTACTAGTTTAATAGATTGAACTATAATACTACGAGCAGAATATAAGTAAAGCAATACGAAGTAACCTGAAAAGATGAACTTGTATTAAACTACAAAAAATCACGCCAAACAATACCAATCTTTGATAAAACGTACAAAAATAAAAAGAAACTCTCTTCTCCCTATATGAAAATGATAAAAACTGAAAGTGGGCCTCCTTTAAGACATATATATTACGACTATATATACAAAACCTAAAGCTAGGGTTATATCTCCCTCTCTGCTGCGTGCACATTATTTTTTATAAAAGCCATGTTCGATCGATAGAACATATCTCGATCGATTGAACTTCTGGGATCTTCGAGGGCTTGAACTGCATTCGATCGATCGAAGTCTCGATCGCTCGAAACCTCCTCGATCGCTCAAAACTCTCTTTTCATGTTTGAATTGTCTTCATTGAAACCAAACATTTCCTTTTATCTTACTTATTCAATTCTTCACACAGCAACAGTAATCTGCACAAATAACCACTAAAACAATACCACTTATCATAGATTAATCAAATTGTGTAAAAACTGGCATTGTAATTCAAATTACAGATAAACAGGGGAATTGTAAACTAATTCAATGTATTTTCTTCTTTGAGCGCGGTTGTATTTTACAAATACCCCCGCTTGTCATCCCACTCTTGGCTCCGCAAGAATACTTGGAAAGACATATAAGGATGATGAACCAATCAATTGAAATAGTTTCAAAAGATTAAAGGTTCGATCGATTAAACTCTGGTTCAGTTCGATCGATCGAACTTGTTTCGATTGATCGAACGTTCGATCAATGAAATGAGTTTTGATTGATTGTGTAACGACCCACCTCCCCGTCTAGCAACAGTATTGTCCGCTTTGGGTCTAAACACAAAGAACTTCCCAAAGGGTCACCCATCCCTGGTACTGCTCTGGCAGCAGCACGCTTAACTGTGAAGTTCTTTCGTGTTTAACTCCCTCACGGTTTTAAAAGGCCTTGTTGCATATAGAGGGGCGATTAATCCTTATAAACAAGTCCAGGAACTTCACCCCAGGCGATGTGAGACAAGCCCCCACACCCGACCTCACCTCATCCATCTTGGTCATCCTGCCTCAGGAGTATTGGCTCTTGGTCGTCACAATCCACCCTCCTCAAGGGCCACACGTCCTCGTGTGGGACCTGCCCCACACTTCCGGCTGGGTTTCCGCTCTGATACCATTTGTAACGACCCACCTCCCCATCTAGCAACAATATTGTCCGCTTTGGGCCTAAACACGAAAGAACTTCACAGTTAAGCGTGCTGCTGCCAGAGCAGTACCAGGGATGGGTGACCCTTTGGGAAGTTCTTTGTGTTTAGGCCCAAAGCGGACAATATTGTTGCTAGACGGGGAGGTGGGTCGTTACAGATTGAAAGCTCAAAGTCGGTTTGGAAATCTATAAATAGGGTAGTTGCGTACAGAAAAAGTTTGAACGTCATTTTTTGTCACACCCCAATCCGCCCTAGCAAATTAGGACACGTGTAACAAGACTATGCGCGTCCCAAACTACAATAATTAGGAAGAAAATATGAATTAAACCACTTAAAAGAACATTACAGTGACAAAATAGCCCTAAGGGCAAAAAGGTCATTTAGAAAATATTGTAAAATTTTATACCAAAAGATAGATCTTTGAGTCCTGGTTCCAACGCAAAAACGGCACTTGAATCCAAGTTTTCTAGAAAGAGTTATGCACCTTCCATAAATATCGACGCGCAGTAAAATTTGTGAGCGGATTGATCCGCCCTTTGTACCCGGATCTATCCATATCACTGTTTTTCTCACAGATTGTCCCTCAAGAAGTCCGAACGATCCACTCTTTAACCCGGATTGATCCAGGTTCTGCAGCAGAGTTTCCTGCTACTAAATATCCTATTTATTTTTATCCAAAATATACCAAAACAACACCAAACCTCTTGGGACTTCAAGAAAACATTCAAAATACATTTCTAACCATTTCTTAAGCATTACCAAGCATCTAAATCATGAGCTCAAACTCCCTTGAATCGAGTTAAGCACTTGAACTCAAGTTTTTACTTAACCAAGGCAAGCATTTAATAAAACTTACCGACAAGGATCTCAAAACCTCACATAACATTTGTTTACAAAAGAGAACTTATCCAAAACTTGCAATTCATGTATCCGAACTTGCTGGAGTAATCCAAACATACAATATAAACAATCAATAGTTGACACTTAAGGAAATGCATAGAATTCTTAAAGGAACTCCAATACTAATTAACATAGCAATTTAACATAGTTTTCCCAAATTTAACTCAAAAACTACCAAATGACAAGCTGAAGGAACTAGATCTCTGTATTACAACCAAAGTACTAACCCACCATTATAGGAACTGCTTTTTACAACATATTACAAGTTTAGGAGAAGAACGTATAAACAAATCACAAATCTCTCCCATCTCCCCCAACGCACATCATTTCCTCTCCGGGTATTGCTCCAAACCTGCGGTTGTTGTTATTTTATCACAACAGAAAAGGAAAACGATTTTCTTAAGCATTACACTTAGTGAGTAATCTAAATATGATTGAATGCTTAACATGTGCAATGCTAAAATTTAACACATAAATCATATCCATATATAATCGTCGAACCACCGTTCAATGATTCATTCAGACCCGAATACCTCCCTTGGTCCCGTGGTCACTTCCATTCGTTGGACTTCCATATTTATTGAATTCTTCTTCTTCATTTACCCTTACTCCCAACAATGAATCATTTCCCCAGTGTTCATTGATTACCATATATCCATATAAGCACACGAACATGTAAACACAATAATTTTCATATAATTAACATGCAATTCGCAATAATGCATTCTCATGACTCCTAAGCATCGATTATCATCTCTAAACGTCATTGAGGCATTGAACACATTTAAACACAATCATTATTTAGTTTAGAAAACCCACCTTCAACAAGTTCTACCCAAAATCAAGTCAATATGTGCAAAATTTCACCAATTCCCAGCCCGAAGTTCACTCTAGAGAAACTCCTATATGAACTCGGCGAACTATGTGTCACCAATTAGTACGAGCTACCAAAAATCCGATAATTAAAACATAAATAAAAGGTATAGAAATGATGATCTCACCTCCATGAGTCCGAATACGGCTTCGATTTGCGAATTGGATGAATGGTGGTGATGGGACGGTGAATAAACGGCATCGGTGTCTCGTGTTCTCTTCTCTCTCTCCGAGCTCTCTCTTCTTCCTTAGAATTTCTATAAATTTTTAGAGTGATACTGTAACACCCGCTCCTGTGGGCAATATTTAATTGCATTTAGCATGCATCATTAGCATTAATTAATGATGTGATTATTTGTGCCAAATGAGTTTTAACTCACTAAGATGTGTAGGGGTGTCCAAATTGGAACCCAGTGATAGGCCAATGTGGCAGTCCCTGTTTGGGACAGTGATGATAGGTCTCCGTGTGATGGGACATATATGGAAAATAATCTTTATGTGCTTAATTGTTTATTAAGGCATATGTGAGTATGTTAATATGTTTATTTTATAGTATGTTAATTGTTAGGGACCATTTTATGGTTCGTTAGGGGTACCTTTGTGAGGACGAATTGGGCAAGTTGCATAATTGGTAGGTTAATTAGCAACTTCATAATATTAAGTGGGACTACTTATGAGACCCATACATGATATAGACAAACACTCATTTAAGTTTGGGATAATTTTAATAAGTTTCAGTTATAGCAGGGGTATAAGTGTAAAACTAATAAAACTCGGGGAGGTAACCATAGAAACCAAACTTGGAATCACATGTACGTTGACATGTGGCTAATGAGTCATGACCTTAGTCACCATCCTCATTGTAATACACATTTATAGAAGAGATTGATGAAAATCTCGACGAAAATTCGACGACGTTGACAGTGACGTTCACGATGACTAATGGCACACCGTTTGATATCGGCTTTCAAAACGGACTACATTTTTGGACTCCTAGAGGTGAGTCTAATGTAGTGATACAAATCTTATTGCATTTCAAGACAGTTTGTCTACGCGCTATTTGGGAGCTTAGCTCATAACTTGTAATTTGCGTATAGGAATTGTGCTTGGGTATTACTAGGCTCTTAATTCAGCTAATAGGAGTGAAATCCTTGAGGTGAGTGACAGTAATTATAGAATCTGGAAAATTCCTTATTTGAGATGATCTTTGTAATGAAAAGCATCTCTACTTGTATAAATTAGCATGTTTAGTTAATAGTGGGCAAACCCATGTGGTTAATAAGACCCATATAACTTGTGAATTGCACGGTGTAATGATTATGTGAGCATGTTGAGTTATCAATGTGAGTCAAAGGAGAACTTGTACTTGTCATCAGAAATGTGACTAGGTGCCTTAATGGCCATGAGGTCGCACGTCTGACCGAAAGAGGCATGGGTCTCGGTTAGTCACACGGACTAATGGAGTTGTCACGGGCTAACAGGAAAGGGTGACTAGTATTTGTGTTCCTGGAGACTGTAGTTATGTGTAGAAGATGAGATTGACCATGTTTATTATTCAAGTTTATAATTGTTAGCATTCACCAGCTTATAGCTGATATATTGTAGAGGTTATTAAATAACCATTGTAGGCGATAAAGATGGAGCCTCAAGGAAGTGAAAACGGAAATTGGCAAGGAATGCGGGAACTGGGGAATGGTTATGGTTAACGTGGTTAACTTCATACTTTTAGTTAAGACTTGTATTATGGGTTCCGTAACTTGCATCTTGGGAGTTATGTAATTAGTTTGCTGTAACTTATGTTTTGATAAGTTAAGTTTATTGTTTATTTTCAAAACCTTGTAACATTCTAGTAATGTGGCTAGACTTATATTTTGGGAGCTTTATATTTTGTAACAGCAAGTTAACAAGTTTAGCACATGCAGTGTATAGTTTTGGTTCAATTGGTCAGTTTGGGAACGTTGTGGCAAGTGGTTGCCTTGTTTGGTTTGGTTTGGTGCGACAAAATCAGGAGTTGTACTCAATGAATTTGAAATGAATTAGATTTTGATTAAATCTTTTTTTTTTAAACTTGTTTTAATGTTGGTGATGAACCCAAGGAGCTTGGGTTTAGAATGCAATGATGGTTTTGCATATTTTAGAAGTCAACCTGATATTTTAAAGTATTTAAAAGTGTTAAGATTCGAGGTGGTTGTTTGATCTCTAGGAAAAATTATGCACCAAGGAAGGATTCTGCCCAGGGGTCATTCGACCAGTCGAATGGGGAATCTCGACCGGTCGAAATACCCCCTGTATGACTTTTGGTTTGAGCACTTCGGGTGTTTTGTTTTACTTCTAATTAGTGTGAGGGTACCTTTGGGACCCCTTTGAACTACAAAAGTGTTACTTTTGGAAAATAACTTTGTTAGGGTGTGTTTGGAAATGTGTTTATAAAAACCTCTTGAAAATGCTTAAAGATCTTGAGTTCATGAGTCAAAACTTTTGTTAAAGTGTTTTATGGAACTCTAATGACACGGGGACGTGCTTTGGTGGCGTGCCACGTGTCCTAGAATCGTATGTGCGATTTCGGGGCATGACAGATACACACTCACTTGACAGCTACACTCATACATGCAATGAGTTGTCAAGATTCTCCCCTATTTCCATTTACATCCCCGGAATTGTTAAGTTCTTATTATGAAATCCCCCAAACATTCCATTAACTACCCAATTATTTAAATGGGTGTTTGTCTAAGTCATGTATGGGTCCCACACGTAGTCCCACATATTTTGTGAAGTTGCTATTGCACCTACTAATTATGAATCATTTTCATTTATGCCCTTATTGACAACAACCAAACTAGCATATTAACAACTAATATATTAATCAATGTAATAAGAAAGCTATATACATATCCCCAATTAATCATATAAACGCATTTAATCATGTAAATGCAATTTATTTTTTGTTCGGGCCCTTCACTGGGTCCCACTTCATTACCTGTCCTACCTCACTAGGGACTTTCCAACTGTGTCCTCTACTGGACACTTTCCACCGGCGAGTCAATGCCTTCCCTTGATCCATTTTTATACACTAATTATGTAAATTAATGCATATTAACATGATAGTTAGCCCTTTTTTTGGGTACGGGTGTTATATTTTTATTCCTAAAAGTTACAGACACTATTTTAGGGTTTTCCAACCTTCTATATCCTCTCCATAAGGTTTCCCACCAACCCTAGTCAATCTGGGAAGTGTTCATAGGAGATATAAGGGTGAAGTCTACCTGGAGATTGTTGTTGCACACTAAAGGGAGAAGAATGTCAGAATTGGGTTCAAGACCGTAAGGTAACATTCTTGTCCCCCATCTTGTACGTATCTATAGAATTGATAAGTAGTAGATCCGAGCATGCCAATAAGTTTTTGAAACTTGTTTTCTACTGTGCATGATTTAAAGTTTTTTTAAACCTAAATCCATCAACACACCCCAGTGCCATTGCCCGTGGGTCATGACAAAACGAAGTATGAAATGAGTATCAGAGTGCGCAGTGAAAGCATGGTTTGTATTGTGAAAGCAAGCTCAAGTAAGTTGTCATTATGGGTTTTATAACCCGACATTATTGAGTTGCATTGCCCATGGGATTTCATATTCCAGAGTTTAGATTTGGGTTCATTGAGTACGCATATACATGCACAAACATAATGAAAATGTGAAATTGATTAGTACGAATATGTTGATATGATTACAAGAACCGGACAAGCATGTCATGAATTGTATTAATCTCGTTAATTGGATTTTGGTGGATGTTTGGTAATTACATTATATGTTGGTTGAGACATTTTCTATGTCCATGTAAGTGATGTCAATCGATAAGAGACTAACTGCATCCTACGATGCAAAGTAATGACGTAAGATGAGTAGTTGGTGTATGTATATCGGTAGTGAATATAGTTGTGAACGCCCACTCAACTTTGTTGCAAAGTGGATTGCATGTTGCGCCTAGACATTTGATGTCCAGATTTCCTTGTAGGTTAGTTAGATGACAGGTCTGACTAGAGAGTAAGAAGCTTTGGAACACTAGAAGTGTAGAGCTAGATTGAAGACCAAAGATAGCCGCCAACATCGTGTATTTACAATAGTCTATTGTATTAGTATTGGGACCAATGATTTGTAATCATTTAAATTGTTCAGATTGAAGTTTAAGTTATGATTAGCTTCTCCCCTTTATTTTCGTGTTGTCTATAGTGTTAGAGGACAAGACAGCTTTCAATTAAGTCATTCTCTATGAGTCCAAGAAGGAAATTTTAAATTTTCCCTATTTTTGTGTCATAGCCCGGTCCCACAATAGCGGAACCGAAGCCCGTGGCACGCCACCGAGACTAACCAAATCATTAACGTTCCCAAAAGATTTTAGTTTTAAGAACACACGCAACGAAAAAACAAAACAAACTTAAAACTAGAGGTCCAGTCGACTGATACTTGGTTCAATTGATTGAAGACCTGAAGCAACGAGGGTTAAAAGGATTAACAGCCCGTCCAGTCGACTGGTTCGGGTCCTCAGTCGACTGGGGCCTCAATTTTTCAGTCGACTGAATGCCTCTGGTCGACTGAAGCTCAAACAGAAACAAAAATCACAATTTTCGTCAGGGGTCCAATCAACTGAAACATAGCCCAGTTGACTGATTTTGTCATATTAAAAAGCAGTAGCTAGCAAGGCACAAGGGTCTAGTCGACTGAACACTAAACCAGTCGACTGATCCCCTGGCAGAGCCCATTATGTAGAAATTCTAAGTTTAAAAGCTTTGAATTCAATCGAGGATCAAACACACACTTCCAAAAGTACTCCAAAGTAATGCTAACTGCATTAAAACATTACCAAAGCATAATTATAACATGCTACTCACTATTACAACGTTTTAGATCCATTCTAACATACTAAGTTAAACATAACCATAAGTTATACAAATTCTTATTACAATACTCCCATTTCCAAAACTACGAAATAAACCTGATGTGTCGCCTTCTAAGTGAACTCCCAAACCCACGTGCTCACTTATGTGATTCCTCGCCAGCATTAACACCTACAATGGCTATTTGAATAACCACACATATTTTGATTTATTTAAGCTAACGCTTAGTGAATAAAACACTATATGCACGTGAATGACAAACATGCTTGCATTCACATATATACAATTCATACTAGTCTCCGGAGCCTCACGTGTACGACCCATACTCCCAATTCGCGACTCCTCGCCAATAAGTCCATGCGAAAGGGTATGACCCACGATTCTTCTCTTCAATCGTGTGACCTTAATGCCTATATCGGCTCCACAAAATGGCTCAGTAACCACGTGCTCCTTTGACCCAAATAAGCAACTCAACATGCTCAAATACATATCACCATACTCGCGGTAAACAAAACATGTCACCATGCTTTTGGGCCTACTTATCAATATAATTGCCCAATATGAACTACATAATATATCTCTATGAACTAAGACATGCTATTCACACAAAACATGAATACATGTCAAGAAATCATTCCATAAACATAGATGAATCACTCACCTCCGATAAACTCTCCTAAAGTTCGTTCCAAAGAAAACTCGTGCACAAAGAAAGTGCAGAAGTCCATCTAGTAAAATCCTTATGGATCAAAAGTCCGATTATCAACTTTTATGAAAAATCCTAGAAAATAACTTTTTAGAAAACTTAGCCAAACATGGCCTAATAGGTATCAAAACAAAGCTCTTATCTCGAGGAGCTCGAATATGAAATCTAGAAGGAAATAGACGAACAGAAGTCGTCGTTTGGCATTGCAAAGCTCGAAGCAATCAAATACCCCCTTTTGGCCTCTTTTTGAGTTTTAGGTTAAGAGTTGTAAGAATATGAAAGTCATCACTTTCTATATATAGGTAACATGCTCCAAAATTGTGTTTACCTCCCCACGAGTTTTCAAAACTCCTAATTAGTCTCTGAAACTTTCTACACAGTTAATTCATAGCTTCACAAGTGAAACTTCAAAATTATAAAAGTTTCTGACTAAGTTCCATTTGGTTGCTAAAACATCAATTTCTAAATGACGTTTTCGAAGTTGCTAATTAACCTACCAAATTAATAGCATGTTAATTCGTCCTCACCGGGATACTAAAATTAACAACAGAAATCAATTCTAAACTAGAAATAATACAGATAATGAAATACACAGGTAAACATTTAATTTCAGATAAACATTTAAAGTATTCCACAATGACCGTCTCATACTCGGAGAGACGTCACAACAACAAAGTGCTCATCAACACAGTCTCAAAGGGTTCTTTAACACAGACACCCAAATCAACTCGTGAGTCAAAACTCACTCAAACATGTGCCAAAATGCACAACACATCACATTATCATGCATGACAATGTAATGAAATGCAATAACACATATGCGGGTGTTATATTTTGCTACTCCAGGGCGTGACAGTGATTTTCTTCTCTGACTTAACTGGACCTCCCTCGCACGTTCGTGGTCCGTTCTTTCTTACGAAAACACATATATACGAATATATCTACGCTATTAAGTGAGTATAGACACTCACCGTTAAAGTTGGTGACGCTGACGAGCTCAGGGTGGTCGCGGGTTCTCTCGGGGTGGTCTTTCTTCTTCTTTCTCTTTCTTCCTCTCTATTCTCTATTTTCTTCTTCTCTTCCTTCCTTTGTCTTTCTTTTTTTCCCCGAGAGTGTATATGTTTGTGCATATATATACAACATGTATATATATAAAAGTGTGTATATGTATGCATGTGTATATATATAGTGTACTCTCTCTCTCTCTCTCTCTCTCTCTCTCTCTCTCTCTCTCTCTCTCTCTCTCTCTCTCTCTCTCTCTTCCCCTAACTCTCTCAGTTGCCAACCCCCCACACGCACACAAACCACATATATGCATATATATAAGGAGGGGGAGGGGGAGGGGGAGGGGGAGGGGGAGGGGGAGGTGTAGACATCCCATTTTTTTAGCTATCAGATTTAAGAGACCCATAGCTTGGTGGTTCACAATGATCGAAAAAGACTCAAAAAGGACTCCTGGAAGTTAGTTCTATCTCTCAAAATGCTCAGAATTACCAAAATACTCCTAAAAGCCCAAAAACTCTCAAATTTGGACCGAAAGTTCTGGAAACATGCTACGTCATAAAAATACTAAACATGAGTTTTAAAACAAAATCAGATGAAATCATCAGCTCCCAGAGACCCCCGAAAGTCCCGGAAGTTCCCCATAAGTCCCCGTTGACCGGTTTGACCCAGGTTTGACCGAAATCATCCAAATTTACTGAAAAATTTTGGGATCATTTTAGATCATGTAAAATGTACTAAAACGAGTTTTAAAAGAAAATCGGACAAAAACGTCAGCTCCTGGGATCTCCCAGATGTTCTCAGAACTTTTGGAAATCCTAGGTTTGACCAATTTGACCTAAAATTTGACTTTGAAACCGGAGTGCCGTATTATTTTTCAAACATTTTTCATGGATACTAGAGGTCAATAGCTTTCCAACGGTATATCGTACATGCTTTTTAGATTTAAAACGAATTTATTATGAATTTTCGAATGTGAAAAAAACGATCAAATCGGCTTTTATCGCGCATACCACAAAACTTTTCAAAGTGACTTGACTCTGAACAATTTTTTTTTAATGTAAAGCAGACTCTATTACCTTTCCAATGGTATATCACAAGCTCAATTTGGAGTTCGCATCCATTTTCTGTGAATTTCGGACGAAATAGGGCCTTTTCGCAAATACCGGAACCTCTGGGGGCCTAAATACAAATTTCTGGGCATCTGAAGAGCAGTGCCACGGAGGCACTGGGTCACTTCCGCAGCGGCACATGGCCAGTGCCGCGGCGGCACTCAACCCCCGCTGAATTCATTTTTGTAATTTATTTTGGGGGTTCAAATTGAATAATTGAAAGCCAAAACGACGTAGTTTCTTGTTCACAGATGTTTGGGACCAATGGGAACACTTTCTAAATCCTAAAATCACCCCAAATTGGCCTATATAAACCCCCCTTTGCTCTTCATTTTGGGGGGGTCAAGTGCAAAGCTTGAGAAAGCTGTAGAGAGAAAGAAAGATAAAGATAGGTTAGAAGAGAGAAAGTGAGTTTCTTTCCACTGATTTTCTATAAGAAAGTGAGTTCTACTCTTGTTTTCTTCCATTACCTCTTTATACTTCACATTCAAACCCTCCCCAACCACCACTCTTGAGTATTCATGAGATAAGAAGCTACTTCCATGTCCAAATGTCACCACATATGAGTGAAACACCAAGCTACAAGTCCAATATCTCAATGATGATCAACTTTTGATTGCTATTTGAATGCTTATTTGATTGTTTACATATTATGTTCATCTCTTCTCACCTCATTTTTTTTTTCTTTGATTACTTACATGTTTATCATCATCTAGATAACATGTTGTTTGAGGATAGTGAATCCTTATGGATAGTAGCTCTTGACCTCAAAGACATGTTTGATGGATGATGATTCTAACTTCAATACATTCATACGTATTATTGAAGTCATATTCTCAAACAAAACTATGTTTGTGCAAACAACATTGGGAGTTCATAATGATGAGTTTGATATTGATTTCTTAAGTGGTCTTAATCCCCTTTTTGTGCTGAAAATGTTCTTTTAAAATCCCTATTTCAAAACCCCTCTAAAACCCTAACATTTGGATTCCAAGAAACAATTCTTGTTTTACCAAAAATCTTCAAAACAGTGAATGATCTGAGTTCAAAGATTTCTCTAGAACTCAATACTCAAAGGGTGATTACAAGACCACTTAGAAAGTCTTCCTAACTCATTATAGAACACCCATGATTTTTGGCTTGGCTTGAAAACACTTGGAAGGGTTCCATTTTGGTCCAAACATTCTTTCCAGACATTCTGTTTTTGCTATCACAGCAGCTAAGTTGACTTTTAACTTATTTTTCAGAAAACTTTTCCAAAGAGAGTGGCCTCAACTTATTTTTCCCTTAAACTTCAGTGTCTTGGGGAACCTTCTGTATAATATGGGCCTCTAGATGTTTTGTTTTCATTTTCTAAGATTTTTCAACATTTCAGTCGACAGTACAAACTCTGTTTCTGAGCGACCTCTATTGTTTATATGATTTCTCTCAATCTGTAATAGTTATTAAAGTTTGGATTTTTGATATGTGTTCTAGACACAATAAGGATGATCTCCATTAAAAATCATGTATTGAAAACATTTCTTAAGCCAATTTTCAATTTCTACAAGATCAACTCACTATTCTGTCCACTATTCACAGCAAGCGTACTTTTACTTTCATTCTTTGATTTGATGCTCATATGCACTCCAAATTAGTTCATATCTTAGGAAGTAGTCCATACTACATTTTTACATATCCTATGATGATTTCCTTCATGCATTCATGCATATTTTAGACTTCTAAGTCACTTTAGCAAGTCCATGTACACAAACACACTACAACCTTTGCACATTCTAGGATCATATATTGCATCCATGTAAGATTTGGAGATTGTGTGACTCATAATCTAAGGATATTATAAGGAATGAACTTGATCATACGTTCATGCTCCCCCTCGATCTAATCTTCATTTCTCATCCGTCTCGGGGATTGAGAGATCTTCTTTTCTCAAAGATTAACATGCATCATACTAGCTTGTTAAGCATATTTCATTTTCTTTGATTATTTGTTTCAACAACAATCCATGTCCCCTTTAGATTAGGAAAACTTGATTACTTGATATGTGATTAGACGATTTTTCCTAGGTTTGTTGGTGTGATCTTTTACCTTTACATTGTGTAGTACTTGGCTTAGATCTTATGAATGATATCTTATCTTTCGATCTTCCATTTCAAGATTCTTATGCAATGTAATATGTCACGCCCCGGAACGGCATAAATAGAGAAAAATAAATTTCCTTTATGGGTCCATAGGGAATGACGGGTGAAGTCACATGATTGTCCACACCACGCAGTACTAAGCAATAAGAAGTAATAGTGTAACAGGAATGAAGTCTAGGTTCTGATCACAACGTAACATAAAGTCAACAGAAGTTACTAACTATTACATATCAGAGTCTCGAATCAAATATAAGGCAGCGGAAGTACAAATGCCAAAGCAACATATGCCTGACTACAAAAGATTCTAAAACGGTAAAGATAATTAGCTACAATTCTAGTCTAGTCTTCAGTTGGCATAAGGGTAGTCCTCGGCGTAGTAGTCTTCTTCGGTCTGACCTCCGTCGGGGAAATTCTCCACAGGGACTCCGTCACCGGCATAGTAGTCCTCTCCTGCAGGCCCTTCACCTGTATAGTCATAACCAGGATGCGCTGGAACGTAGAAATGTCCAGCGGCATAAACGCCGTCAGCTTAATGAAAGCCGAGTGAGTTAGATACTAACAGGGTATCGACTATTGAAGTTATTACAAGTTATAAACCGTAACAAGTTAGAGTTCTGTGAGGGTAACTTCTTTACATCAAACCGATCATCCGATTACTAACGTCTTACTCATTTTAAGACCGATAACACGTCTAGATAGGGGAACAGACTCGACAGTAGTTCAACTCTATAACACACCATTGCTCATCCACCGCTTTTAAGAACATATGCACAGTTCACCGCATGTCATGGATACCACGTTAGTCCATCCCCCGCTTTTAAGAACATATGCACAGTCCACCGCATGTCAGGGATATAACGCTTTAAACAACAGTACATCATTCTATGCCACGAATTAGTGACGTCTACCAGTGATCACGGTCCACCGCATGTCATAGACACCTTCGTCTGTCTACTGCTTTTAAGAACATATGATTAGATCATCTGGCTATCTTAGGGCAAATGGTCCGGTTCACCGCAAGTCATAGACACCTTCGTCTGTCTACCGCTTTTAAGAACATATGATCGACCAAAGCCCGCCCACGCAAGGTTCCCAAATCTTAGCAAACCTACTTAAGTTCAACTCTATCACCGATACATGACAATCCCAATGTGGCCCGACTACTCTGAATGAAATGAACGTTAACTCCAAAGGATTCACGACTATACCGTTATCTAACATTATAAACATTATTTGATAGTCTTGTTATTACTACGATCCTACGCTGCATTAACTCATTATCATGTCCGTATTACAACAATAAAGCATGCTAGGAAGTACTGAACAGTAAATAAACAACTAAACAGTTATTACATTATCTAAACAAGTAAGACAGTAAACTGTAACTGCCAATCGATTGGTATAGATGTCAATCGATTGGTATAAAAGTAGACTCAATCGATTGATAAAAGTTCAATCGATTGGATCACAATCTATGTCAATCGATTGCATAAAATGTCAATCGATTGAGACATGAAAGATGTCAATCGATTGATATAGTGTCAATCGATTGACACTTCGTCTTCTTCACAGAGAAGACTGCCCAGCAACATATAAACGGAACTACATGGTTTCTCTTCCATTTCTTTATTCAAACATGTCATAACATCAATATAAGGCTACCAAGTGAGTTTAGAACTCACCTAGGTGTTAAGGGTGTGTTTGGGAATGTGTGTTGAAGCTTGGAGCTTCAATGGTGGCTCCTCCCTCTCCTTCCTCTGCTCTCTGTCTTCTCTCTTCTCTTTCTCCTTCTTCTCTTCTTCTTTCTGGTCTTCTTCTTCTTCTTCTCAGTCCATCTCTGTGTGTGTGTATAAGTATATGTACATATGTGAGTATATATATATATATATATATATGAGTGTATATATATGTATAAACACACACAAAACCCTCCCTCTCACTCTCTTTGATTTTTCTAAAGGGAAAAACGCAGGAAAAAGGGCTGGTATATATAAGGAGAGAGTGTTCACGTGGCTTCTCCCCAGCCAGAGCAAAAGAATCTGCCCAGCTGCCTCCAATCGATTGACATAGTGTCAATCGATTGAAAGAATCAATCGATTGAGATAAAGTTCAATCGATTGGTATAAGCAATCGATTGATATACTTGCCAATCGATTGGTATCCAAAATATACCAAGGGTAAGGCCAAGCTCATACAAGTATTAAAAGAAACATACAATGTCTTAGTTATATAATATATTACAAAAATACAGGGTATTACATCATCCACCACTCACAAAAGATTTCGTCCCCGAAATCCGAAATAAACTGGGTTAAAACAAAAATGGAAACTTCTCTCGCATCTCCGACTCCAGCTCCCATGAAGCTTCTCCTTCGTCGTGGTGCTTCCACTGAACCTTCACTAGCGGAATATCCTTATTTCTGAGCTTCTTCACTCCTCGGTCTAGAATACGCACTGGTCCTTCGTTGTAGGTCACGTTCTCGTTCACCTCGATATCTTCAAAACTGATCTCGTGCGCTGGGTTGTGGGCACATTTCCTCAACATGCTGATGTGGAAAACGTTGTGCACTCCTGACATCTTTGGCGGCAACGCAAGTCGATAAGCAACCTTCCCAACACGTTCTAGGATCTCGAATGGTCCGATGAATCGCGGCGACAACTTGCCTCTTTTCTGTCTGAATCTGACGATACCTCGAACTGGCGAGACTTTGAGTAGCACATGATCTCCAACTGCAAACTCTAGATCTTTCCGTCGCTTGTCGGCATAGCTCTTGTGTCTGGATTGCGTTGTCTTTATATTTTCTCATACAATCTGGATCTTCTCACTGGTTTCTCGAATCATCTCGGGTCCAAGTAGTTGAGTATCTCCGACTTCGACCCAACACAGCGGCGATCGGCAAGGTCTTCCATACAAGGCTTCAAACGGCGCCATCCCTATGCTCGTGTGGTAGATGTTGTTGTAGGCAAACTCGATCAAAGGTAGATGCTTCTCCCATGAATTCTCGAATTCAATGACACAGGCTCGCAACATATCTTCCATCACTTGATTGACTCGTTCTGTCTGACCGTCTGTCTGTGGGTGAAAGGCCGAACTCAAATTTAATGAAGTTCCCATTGCTGTCTGAAGGCTCTTCTAGAATTCTGCGGTAAAGCGTGAATCTCGATCTGAAACTATTGAGACGGGTACACCGTGCAGTCGCACTACTTGCTCTAGATACATCCGTCTCAATCTTTCAACAGGGTGCGTCATGCTATAGGCGATAAAATGTGCTGACTTGGTGAGTCGATCCACTATTACCCAAATAGCGTCGTGGTTTTGTTGAGATTTCGGCAATCCAACCACAAAATCCATGGTGATATGCTCCCATTTCCATTGGGGAGTCGGTAGCGGTTGTAGGAGTCCAGGTGGTTTCTGATGCTCTGCCTTTACTTGTTTGCAAATAAGACATTGCGATACATACTCGGCCACTTTTCGCTTCATTCCTTGCCACCAGAAGTTTCTCTTCAAGTCCTTATACATCTTGTTTCCTCCTGGGTGGATAGTCATCCTTGACTTGTGTGCTTCGTCCAGAATGTTCTTCCTGAGTCCATCGTCATTTGGCACACAGAGTCTACCTTTGCATCTCAGTGCTCCGTCCGTACTAATACTCCATATCTCGGGTTCCTTTGCGGACATCTTGGCAAACCATAACTTTAAATCTTCGTTCAACTGTTGAGCTTCCAAGATGCGGCTGATGAGAGTCGGTTGTACAACAAGACATCCAAGGTGTTGTCCTTCTCCTGATTCCACTGGTCGAAGATCGAATTCGACTAATGTCTCCAATGCTCGCCATTCTCTAATCAAAATCGAAGCAACCAAAAGGCGTGGCCTCCGGCTCAGAGCGTCGGCTACAACATTTGCTTTACCCGGGTGGTATTGCAAAGAGAAGTCGTAGTCCTTGAGTAGTTCCATCCATCTCCGTTGTCGCATGTTCAACTCCTTTTGAGAGAACAGGTACCTTAAACTCTTGTGATCTGAGAACAAGTCGAACTTTTCTCCATATAAATAGTGTCTCCAAATCTTCAGGGCAAACACGATTGCGGCTAGTTCTAAGTCGTGCGTCGGATAGTTCTTATCATGCGGTTTCAATTGTCTTGATCCGTATGCGATGACATTTCCCTCTTGCATTAGCACACAACCAAGTCCTTGGTGTGATGCATCACTATAAATTATGAATTATTCACCACTCTTAGGTATCGCAAGCACGGGTGCTGAGGTTAGTCTCTCTTTTAATTCCCGAAATGCATCCTCATGTCTATCGGTACATTCGTACTTCGTCTCCTTCCTAGTCAGGCTTGTCAACGGTCCTGCGATTCTAGAGAATCCTTCCACAAATTTCCGATAATACCCAGCTAATCCAAGAAAACTCCTAACTTCGGTCGCATTGGTTGGTCTGTTCCAGCTCAAGACTGCATCGATCTTAGATGAGTCTACGGAAATCCCATCCTGTGATATCACATGTCCCAGGAATTTAACTTCCTGAAGCCAGAATTCACATTTGCTGAATTTCGCATACAGACTGTTGTCTCTAAGAGTTTGTAGAGCAATTTATAGATGCTTCTTATGTTCTTCTTCCGTCCTTGAATAAATTAGAATGTCGTCGATGAATACTATAATGAATTGATCCAGATAGGGTCTGAATACTCTATTCATTAGGTCCATGAATACTGTCGGGGCATTAGTCAATCCAAAAGACATCACTAGAAATTCGTAGTGTCCATATCTCGTCCTGAAGGCAGTTTTCGGTATATCTTTTGGTCGAACTAGCAATTGATGGTATCCTGAACGCAAATCGATTTTCCAGAATATCCTTGATCCTTGTAGTTGATCGAACAGGTCGTCTATCCGGGGAAGTGGATACCTATTCTTGATCGTGACCTTATTCAGCTCCCTGTAGTCGATACAGAGTCGTAGCTCTCCGTCCTTCTTTTTCACAAATAAAACTGGTGCTCCCCAAGGTGATGTACTCGGGCGAACAAAACCTAAATCTTCAAGTTCCTGAACTTGCTTCTTCAGTTCTAGCATTTCTATTGGCGCCATCCGATACGGGGTCTTGGAAATCGGCAACGTTCTGGGTGCTAACTCAATGCAGAAGTCTATCTCCCTCTTCGGTGGAAGTCCTGAGATACTTCAGAACACATCTTCAAAGTCTTGAATAACGGGGATCTGGTTGATAGTAAGCTCCGTGCTTGAAGTCTTAATCGTGACTAGGCAGCTCGTGATAAACATGTCGCTCAACGGTTGGCACTGAAATCTGATCTGCGGGCAACCAGGCATCGAAAAGACAATGGTCCGACTAACACAATCCAGGTTAGCGCCATACTTAGTAAGCCAATCCATTCCTAGGATCACGTCGAACTCAGACATTGACAGGACTATCAAGTCTGCTGGAAAATTCCTATCCTCTAGTGTCAAGGGACAATCCGTGCACACCTTACCTAACTTAACGGATACTCCCAAGGGCGAAACGGCATTAAGGGTCAGCTCAAGTGTTAGGGGTAACAAACCCAAATCACGTACCATCTTAATAGCTATGAAAGAACGGGCGGCACCGGTATCAAACAAAGCTCTAACTTGACAGTGAAATAAAATGAGTGTACCTTCCAAGTTCTGTTGTTCCTCAGCATTATACCCTGCATTATCAGGAATGATGGCATTCACCCTAACCTGTCCTTGTTGTCCTTGCTGTCCTTGAGCAGGCGCTCCATAGTAGCCTCCACGTGGTGCTCGACAATCCTTGCTTATGTGACCAGGCTTGTTACAGTTGCGGCAGACGAGGTCATTACGGCGGTTGGTCTTGGGGGCTGTGCAATACCTTGCAATATGTCCGGGCACTCCACAGTTGAAACATCCATCAATGTTCTATCGCTGGGCGACGGGCTGTGCCTGAGGTGGTCCTCACTGTTGATTCTGTTGTCGAGGAAAATTAGTTTGGGGCTTCCTTGTCCCATCCCACGTGCGCTTGGTTCCCTGATAGTTGTTGGTCTGAGGTTTCCATTCCTGATTGTTCTTTGATGATTGCGCGGGAAAGTTCCTTGGTTGGAAGGTCCTGGGTGGAGGTCGATTCACTTGTGGTCCTTGCACAGGGTAAGCATCCTTCTCTAAACTTGAAGCAAGACGGACAATCCCTTCAAATGACTGGCCCAGATGGCCTATCATCATGTGCCGGAGGTGTGGGTTGAGTCCTTGGTGGAATCGCTTGACCTTCTTGGCGGAGGTGTCTATCATATGCGGAGCGAAGCGGGAAAGTCACTCAAATTGTGTAGTATACTCTCTGACTGTCCAGTTTCCTTGGGTTAGACTCAGGAAATTCCTCTCTTGTTGATCTCTTTCGTCCTCAGGGAAGTACTTCTCGAGAAATCGAGTCTTGAATGCTTCCCAAGGCATTCTCCTTGCAGCGTCAATCCCAATCGTGGCTCTCTCGGCCTCCCACCAGTCCGCGGCGGAGTAAGTCAGTTGAAATGCGGCTAGACGTCTCTTGTCAAGCTCACTACACTCCAGGGCTTCAAAGATTAGCTCCAACTCTCGTATCCATTGCTCTGCTTTCCAGGACTCTGCCATGCCGTCGAACTTCTCGGGTCGCAGGCCACGAAATCGTTCCAACAGTTTATCGCCTGTCTGCCTTGGAGGGACAAATTGGTTGTTGCCATTGTCGTTGGTGACATGATTGTAGGTATCGCCGATGTGTTCCATCCGTTGCATGAAAGCTTCGAAGACTCCGGTTGGGTCCATACCCTCAGGAATGGGTGCTCCCAGTCGTGCTTGGTTCCTTGTGGGTCCCACCATAGTGATCCGTGTGAGGTGTACCTATGAAGGATCTAACGATTAGCTGACAATCTCCTCGGGGAAATGATCATACTTAAATAACAGAAATCATAACATGAATCAACATCACAACTATAACATAACAATGAGATGATAATAGAAATAATCAAGAGAAACGATCTGCCATATATATGCCCAAAAGATGTACAGCGGAGTACACAACAGATCATCTGTGTACCGCGTAGTACATGATCCTATACAAGATCTAAACAAAAGAAAGATATACACAAAACCACTACTGGTGGCTACCTATACAAAAAGGCTAAGGTCAATAGCTGTCTATGTAAGCGTCAAAAAGTGAGTGGACAACATGTCCTAAAGTCAAACGTAAAAGTCTAAGTCTTAAAGGTACTGGACTCAAAAGTTGTCCACATCGGATCCATAGATGGAAGCCTCATCCTCTGGGGCAACCTTAGACAAAACATCATCCTCATCCATGTCATCGTCATCCATCATGTCCTCATCCTCTATCACAACATCCTCGATCAGCTCGGGTCCATCATGCTCCACAACAGCTCCCAAATCTCCTGCATCAGCGGCCAAGTCAGCCTGGGCTGCATCAAATGCGGCTGCAAGTGCCTCATCCTGTACCATAGCCTGTGCCAACTCCGGTGCTCCGATCTCAAATCCATGGGGATGTGCAGCCATCTCTGCGGCCCACTCAGCTGCTAGCTGTGCTATAACTCCTCCTGGTAAGACTGGTACTACTGCATCATCGTCTGCGGCTACCTCCTCTTCCTCTATCGGATAACCCTCTGCAACCACAATATCTACACCAACTGGCACGTCCATACCGGCTGGGTCCACGGGGTCCTCCTCCTCTGGATCATACTCTGGCTCCTCGTCATCGGTGTCCTCGTCCTCCTCATCCTCCATCTCCTCCTCGTCATCCTCTGGCTCATCATCTTCATCGCTCTCATCATCATCCTCCGGGTCCTCATCTGCTGGGGGTGCATCAGCCATGTCTTACTCCGGTAGGGGTGGAGGTGCTACTCTAACCTGTGCAAGTAGAACCTGGTACGAAGAACGGTCTCGTAACATCAGTAGAGAATCCTCCTCGATGCGTTTGAAGGTCTCCTTGCAGTAGATCATCTCCTGACGTATCACTTCTGGGTCCTGGGTCCCAAATCTCTGCTGCTCGATCCGCATGTCTCGCTCTATCTCTGCAATATCTCTCTGTCTGACCTTCCAGGCATAGTACTCTGGATCTGCTGGCGCAATACTACTCTCATACACATAGTGTCCTCCGAACTCGTTTGGAACGAACAGCGGCGGTGCCATGCTACCTGAAAAGTGACTACCTTAAGTCAGAACTAATCTTAATACTCATCTATAGAATCTCAAGGTTCTAGGACCAGATGGTGTGGGACAATCTGTGAGCGAAAAGGTATACAACCTAGGCTCTGATACCAAAAATCCTGTCACGCCCCGGAACGGCATAAATAGAGAAAAATAAATTTCCTTTATGGGTCCATAGGGAATGACGGGTGAAGTCACATGATTGTCCACACCACGCAGTACTAAGCAACAAGAAGTAATAGTGTAACAGGAATGAAGTCTAGGTTCTGATCACAACGTAACATAAAGTCAACAGAAGTTACTAACTATTACATATCAGAGTCTCGAATCAAATATAAGGCAGCGGAAGTACAAATACCAAAGCAACATATGCCTGACTACAAAAGATTCTAAAACGGTAAAGATAATTAGCTACAATTCTAGTCTAGTCTTCAGTTGGCATAAGGGTAGTCCTCGGCGTAGTAGTCTTCTTCGGTCTGACCTCCGTCGGGGAAATTCTCCACAGGGACTCCGTCACCGGCATAGTAGTCCTCTCCTGCAGGCCCTTCACCTGTATAGTCATAACCAGGATGCGCTGGAACGTAGAAATGTCCAGCGGCATAAACGCCGTCAGCTTAATGAAAGTCGAGTGAGTTAGATACTAACAGGGTATCGACTATTGAAGTTATTACAAGTTATAAACCGTAACAAGTTAGAGTTCTGTGAGGGTAACTTCTTTACATCAAACTGATCATCCGATTACTAACGTCTTACTCATTTTAAGACCGATAACACGTCTAGATAGGGGAACAGACTCGACAGTAGTTCAACTCTATAACACACCATTGCTCATCCACCGCTTTTAAGAACATATGCACAGTTCACCGCTTGTCATGGATACCACGTTAGTCCATCCCCCGCTTTTAAGAACATATGCACAGTCCACCGCATGTCAGGGATATAACGTTTTAAACAACAGTACATCATTCTATGCCACGACTTAGCGACGTCTACCAGTGATCACGGTCCACCGCATGTCATAGACACCTTCGTCTGTCTACCGCTTTTAAGAACATATGATTAGATCATCTGGCTATCTTAGGGCAAATGGTCCGGTTCACCGCAAGTCATAGACACCTTCGTCTGTCTACCGCTTTTAAGAACATATGATCGACCAAAGCCCGCCCACGCAAGGTTCCCAAATCTTAGCAAACCTACTTAAGTTCAACTCTATCACCGATACATGACAATCCCAATGTGGCCCGACTACTCTGAATGAAATGAACGTTAACTCCAAAGGATTCACGACTATACCGTTATCTAACATTATAAACATTATTCGATAGTCTTGTTATTACTACGATCCTACGCTGCATTAACTCATTATCATGTCCGTATTACAACAATAAAGCATGCTGGGAAGTACTGAACAGTAAATAAACAACTAAACAGTTATTACATTATCTAAACAAGTAAGACAGTAAACTGTAACTGCCAATTGATTGGTATAGATGTCAATCGATTGGTATAAAAGTAAACTCAATCGATTGATAAAAGTTCAATCGATTGGATCACAATCTATGTCAATCGATTGCATAAAATGTCAATCGATTGAGACATGAAAGATGTCAATCGATTGATATAGTGTCAATCGATTGACACTTCGTCTTCTTCACAGAGAAGACTGCCCAGCAACATATAAACGGAACTACATGGTTTCTCTTCCATTTCTTTATTCAAACATGTCATAACATCAATGTAAGGCTACCAAGTGAGTTTAGAACTCACCTAGGCGTTAAGGGTGTGTTTGGGAATGTGTGTTGAAGCTTGGAGCTTCAATGGTGGCTCCTCCCTCTCCTTCCTCTGCTCTCTGTCTTCTTTCTTCTCTTTCTCCTTCTTCTCTTCTTCTTTCTGGTCTTCTTCTTCTTCTTCTCAGTCCATCTCTGTGTGTGTGTATAAGTATATGTACATATGTGAGTATATATATATATGAGTGTATATATATGTATAAATACACACAAAACCCTCCCTCTCACTCTCTCTGATTTTTCTAAAGGGAAAAACGCAGGAAAAGGGCTGGTATATATAAGGAGAGAGTGTTTACGTGGCTTCTCCCCAGCCAGAGCAAAAGAATCTGCCCAGCTGCCTCCAATCGATTGACATAGTGTCAATCGATTGAAAGAATCAATCGATTGAGATAAAGTTCAATCGATTGGTATAAACAATCGATTGATATACTTGCCAATCGATTGGTATCCAAAATATACCAAGGGTAAGGACAAGCTCATACAAGTATTAAAAGAAACATACAATGTCTTAGTTATATAATATATTACAAAAATACAGGGTATTACATAATATACCTATCATAAATATTAATTGTCAAACCAAACATAGTATAAGATGATTATTTGGATACTAATTGAGGCCCATCGAGAGACGGGGTGAGTTGAGGGTGTTTTAGTCGTGACAAAGGCTCCTTCCTCTCTCGTACCAAAACCCTGAGCCAAGTTCTTTGGTTATGAAAGGCCGGTGCCCTTTATCCGTTTGGGTGAGTCAAATTAGGTTTCTTGGTTCCTTAAAAATCAAGTGGCGACTCTGTATATGTTTTTAGCAGACCTTTTCTTTTCTTTTAAATCAATTTCAAAACAAAGAAAAATCAATTTCGAAACCCCGGGAAGGAAAACGGAGGTGGATTCCTGGATTCCGCGTGTCCACAGGAGGGTACAGGTGGCAACTCTGCGAATACTGGAAAAGCCAAGTTTGATTGATCGAAGTCAGCTCAATCGATTGAGAGCAGGTCAGTCAGGGTTCGATCGATTGATAAGTGTTCAATCGCTTAGAAAAAGGGTCCATGTTATAAATTGGTCAGCAGAGTTTCGATCGATTGAAGAAGGTTCGATCGATTGAAGAAACAAAATTTTGATTGTTTGAAGTAAGTTCGATCGATTGAGAAGTGAATTTCTCAATCACCTGAATGGACTTCAATCGATTGAAAAAGGATAGGAAAGGAAAGGTAAAGACAAGCATACTGAATCTTATTTATATCAAAAGTAATATATACAAGTACAAAAATAAAATGAAAATAGCGGGTATTACACTTTGCATGCCAAATTCAACTAATTTGCGACAAGAAATCTTAAATGAAGCACATCGATCAAGATTAACGGTACATCCAAGAGGCACAAAGATGTAAAAAGATCTTAAAAAAAAATTTTGGTGGGAAGGCATGAAGCGGGATGTAGCAGAGTTTGTAGCAAAATGCTTCACATGTAGCAAATAAAGGCAGAACATCAGAAACCCTCTGGGTTATTACAACCCTTTCTTATACCCGAATGGAAATAGGAATACATCATAATGGATTTTGTTACTGGACTACCAAAACCGAGACAGGGGTAAAGTCAACATATTTTATACCTTACCGCATGACTGATATAGTAGATAAAATGAGCAGACTGTACCTACAACAAGTACTTTGACTACACGGAGTACCAGTATTCATTGTATTAGCCCTTGATTTACAATTTACTTCTAAATTTTGGGAAAGCTTCCAAACAACTTAGGGAACCTTGTTAAAATTCAGCACAACCTTCCATTCCCAAATGGACGGACAGACAGAGTGAGTCAATCAAGAGATGGAAGATATGTTGCGAGATTGTGTTCTAGAATTTGAAATGTTGTGGGAAAGCCATTTACCACTGATAGAGTTCGCCTACAATAACAACTACCACTCTAATATTAGTATAGCACCATTTGAAGCACTTTACAGCAGACCATGTTAGTTACCTATTTGTTGGGCCGAAGTTGGCGATAGACATTACTTGGACTGGATTTAATCCGAGAAACTACAAAAAAATTAACAATTATTCGAGATTGAATATGTTCTACTCAGAGCAGGCAAAAGAGTTATGCTGACCAACGAAGAAAAGATTTGGAGTTTAAAATAGTTGATCATGTACTGTTGAAAGTATCTCCAATTCGAAGTGTGGTACAGTTTGGACAAAAGAAAAGAAAGTTGTCTCCAAGGTATATCGGACCTTTTGAAATTTTAGAGAGACTAGGGAAAGTAGGATATCGACATGCACTCCCAACAAAATTGTTTGGAATTCATAACGTCTTCCACACCAGCATGTTAAGAAAATATGTCCAAGATCCCTCACACGTGATCGATTATGGTGATATAGAATTAAACATAATCTCGACGTATGAAGAAAAGCCTGTACAAATTCTCGATCGAAGAATAAAGCAGTTGAGGACAAATGAGATCGCCTTAGTCAAAATTCAATGGAATCATCATGACGAGAATGAGGCTTCGTGGGAACTGGAAACAGAAATGCACAAAAAGTATCCTCAAATCTTTAAAAATTGATATCATGGTGATTTCGAGGACGAAATCCTTTTTAAGGAGGGTAGAATGTAATACCCATTAAGTTTACTAGAAGTTTAATGTTGTTATCACTAATACTATTTGATAAACTAATTTGACTAGTATTAATCATTAACTTTATTATTATTAATTTGTCTATTAGTTCATGGGCACATAATAAAATGTACACTAGCAACAGTTGTAAATTTGGGTATCAATTTGTTCAATTTATACTTTTTGTACTTCCATGTATTTTTTGGGGTATGAAAAAAAAATTCATAGACTCCAACTTTAGTAACAATATGGCATCTATTTAATTTGGTACAAGTAACAATTAATTATATTATATAATGACCAGTTTCAAATTATAAATACACCAAATTTTTGAAGGCTATTGTAGACCTTAAAAAAATAATGAAATGATTTTTTTTTCTTTTTTTAATGGAAGACTCTGGTGGCAATTGAAAGGAGGAAGTGGAATTTTGTTTCTATGTGCAATTCACCATGAGCTAGATCCAATCAAAGAAATTTTTTTTTTTTTTTAATAGTTGCTTGTTAGACTAGGGTGAGTTGGCTAGGAATAGGGTAATGTAAGAATTATTCCATGACATCACTGAAAGATTTTACATCACATATATATATATATATATATATCAATGCTTACATATAGTTACTGTGACCTATAAATAGAAGAAGTTCCGTGCTAGCATTGTACACCCAAAAATTAAAGATAGAAACACCCAAAAATGGTAAGGCTCTATTTGTCTCAACTTTAAAGAATTGGGAGGAGAGAGAGAGAGAGAGAGAGAGAGAGAGGGGGGGGGGGGGGGGGGGGGGGGGGGGGGAGTTTGATAAGGATATTACTTAAAGGCCAGTGGAAAATTTTGATCATAGACTCATATTACTAGTCAAGGTGAGGGCCTAAATACCTTCTTTTTCTTTTCTTTTTTTGGTTGGTCTGTGTATATATACACATACATAAATGTTTACATGAAGATATGAGGGTCTCCCAACTACTATTTTGAATATTTCTATTATATCTATTTAACACCACAACCATATGAGCTATCTTTCAAACTCTATTATATTAGGATCTTTTAAATTTCTCGGAAAAACTAAGAATTTAGATTCCTAACTAAGATTTTTGAGTTTCCCTAAAAAAAATGCAAATTTGGGTTTTCCTAAAAAAAATAAAAGGGTAATTTAATATATAGTCCTAATATATATGTATCTAACTAGAAATATGTCTTTTTTTCAAATGAATCTAGAAATAGGTCTCTATAGTATTTAAAGGACAAAATTGCCCCTGTATATATATATATATCCACATGAAATATGGGTTTCAAATTCAAATTAGAAAATTTCTCACTTTTAACACGCTTCCCATTTTTTTGTGAAAAATTCTCACTTTTTACACGATCCATTTTTTAAGGTCGCTTAAGAGCCGAACTATCTATCTATCTATATATATATATATATATAGAGAGAGAGAGAGAGAGAATCTGCTAGAGAGAGAAAGATGAAGACAGAGAAGGAGAAAGAAGACAGAGAGGGTCGCAGCCCCTCCACCGCCATCGGCGACCGCCCACCATCTTCCTCCTCCTCCCCTCTCTACCTCCCTTCACCTATATCAACCATGCACCACCATCTCTGACCACCCCTCTCCGCCAGTGACCATTCTGTGGACAAATTACTCACTAGTTTGTGAGAAAAAAATATCAAAATATCTCATAGGAATCGAATCGTTTTAGGCGCGAAAATTCGATTTCACCTTTGTTCTCGGAAATACGATTGAAAAGCAAGGTTTCAAATTTGCAACTCATCGTCAACAAAATCAACCGATCGCGAGACGATACAAAAGACGATCACTCCGAAATGGTTCATGGATTTGATGCATTCATCGATGGTTATGCCATAGATTTATTCACTTCCATGAATTTGTATACACAGTCCGAACTATGTAAAAAAGTGAAAAATTCTCACAAAAATGTGCAAATTTATCATATTTTGAAATTTCTCACTTTTGAAATTTCATTAGGTCCTGTTTTTAAGGTCCGCTTAAGATCCGGACCGTTTGTATACATACATATAGTATTGATGAGGATCTCCTTGTTGTATAGACTGTAAGAAATTCCTCACTTGTTATGTACATGAAGTTAGAGAGAAATTTCTCACTTTTATAGACTATAATAAATTGCTCATTTGTTATGTAGTGAAATTAGTGAAAAAAATTTCACTTGTATAGGCTGTAAGAAATTACTCCCTCATTGTATGTAGATTAAATTAGTGAGAATTTTTTCACTTGTATAGATTGTAATCAATAGATAATGTGTTATGAAAATGAAATTAGTGAGAAATTTCTCACAAAAAAAATGAGAAATTCTCACACCACTTTGTTAAACTAAAAATCCCTTGATTATAGTGATATTAATTCCCTTATCTATGATCTCCTAAAAATTCGTTTCCCAAAACTGCATATAACACAATTTTGGAAGTTTTTTTTTTAATATACAAAGCAGTATATTCACACCAAAAAAAAAAAAAAAAAGAAAAAAATTATCACATTACTCTGTTAAATCCGAAATCCCTTGATTTTAGGGATATTAATTCAGTGAGAAATTGCACAAAAATATATTAAAAATCAATAAAAACTAGAGAGAAGTTTCTTGCAGTTTGATTTATGCTTCTTATATTTTGTCATAGGAAATTTGATTTACTACGATTATGCTTTTTGCACATTGTATGTAGATTAAATTAGTGAGAAATTTCTCACTTGTATAGACTGGAATCAATAGATCATATGTTATGTAAATGAAGTTAGTGAGAAATTTTGCACAAAAAAGTGAGAAATTCTCACATCATTCTGTTAAATCGAAAATTCCTTAATTTTAGGGATATTAATTCTTTTATACATGATCTCTTAAAAATACGTTTCCCAAAATTACATATAACACAATTTTGGAAGTTTTCGGATTATACAAAAAAAAAAGTGAGAAATTCTCACATTACACTGTTAAAAACCAAAATCCATTGATTTTTGGGATATTAATTCTCTTATCACTATTTCCTAAAAACATGTTTCTCATAATTGTGTGTGTATATATATATAACTGTATATATATGTCAAGGGTATAATGGTCCGTATTTATACTAACCATTTAGGAATAGGGACTAATTACTGATTTCTATTACAAATTAAGGATTAATTTCTATACATCAAATCAAGTTGGGATCAATTCCTATTAATGACCATATTTAGGGACTAAATTGTATATTTCTAAAAAAAAAAAATGCAAATTTGGCTTAAGGATCACTTAAATTGGTAAAGAAATGAGTTAGAATTTATAAAATTAAAAATCTACTGTAAATATAGATTTTTCGGCAACCGTTGCCAGAGATGATGCTGGAGAAGTCATCGAAATTTTTGCAGACTGGCTGGGCACAGTGGGCAGTGGCTGGAGGTATTAGTCTATGAATTCTAGGAACAACAATGTTAGGGGCACAAAAGGATACAAAAAATATCCACAAAATGAGTGGAAAGTCTATGTGGCACAGTGGGCCCCGCCAGTAATTAAGCATTGTTTCCATTAATTGCTGGCAGGTCCCACTGTGCCACATAGACTTTCCACTCATTTTGTGGAAGTTTTTTGTATCCTTTTGTGCCCCAATCATTATTCTTCTAGGAATAAGTGCATAGGAGACTTGGTGCCAAAGTGGCTGTGAGTAGCGTAGTTTTGATCCTAAAGGTTTAGGGATAAAAAAAACTGTGGGTTTTTTTTTTTTTTTTATTTGTGGGTTTTTTTAAAAAAAAAAAAAAACTGTGGGTTACGAATAAAGAAATACTCTTTTTTTTTTAAAGGTAATAAACCCTTTTAAGGTAACTTTTGTAGGTCCCTCATGGAAACATTTGTAGTCAAAAGTCCCCAAAACATATTTTTGAGACATAAATACCCCTTAAAGAAAAATAAAATTCCTAAAATTGTCAAACTTTCAAAAAAAAAATTCTAAAATTACTTGACCCCCATGTATATATGTGACTCTGCATACAACCACAAAACAAACCACCTCTGTTTTTTTTAGAGAGAGAGAGAAGCATCGCCAGATACAACCGGTCACGATCACCACTCAAATTAGTTGAGAGACCCATCTCAGTTTAACAACTAGTCCAAACAATTTCTCACTTTCTTCCCCCTTTTCTCTCTCTCTCTCTCTCTCTCTCTCTCTCTCTCTCTCTCTCTCTGTGTGTGTGTGTGTAGAAGACTACAATAGATGTAGTATTCTTGATCTGGACTCTCAGGAGGTTGTGCAAATGTTAAATTCTACAAAACCAAAATTTTGAATGTTTTGGGAATCTCTTAATCTTTATTACCAAACATACATCTAGACTGTTCACTGGAATAGGGTGATCAATTGGACAGTTCGGGTTCGAACCGAAAATCTCGGGTCGAGTTGATTGGGTTCGGGTTAACTCTTTTGGTACTTAAATCCGAACTGTAACAAAGTTCAAAAATATAGATCAAGTTCGAAATTAAAGTTTGGAAATATGGATCGGGTTCGAAATTAAAGTTCGGGTTGAAACTAAACCAAAATAATATATATTCTTCCCCCCTCTCTCTCTCTCTCTCTCTCTCTCTCTCTCCAAATTTCAAAATAAAATAAAATGAGGAGCACATTTTAGCTACAATTGAACAGAAATGCACTCTCTATTGTAATTCTTTACAGAACCAAATTCACAAGATGCAATTTTCATTCCCAAACAAAATGGAGAAACAATCTTATACAATCCACAAACATACAAAACAAGCCTAACAAGATTGAGATTTGAACCAAACAGAGACAGAGATTGAGATGAGATCTCTAAGATTGGAACCAAACATAGCTATTCCCTTAATATTATACATAGCAAGTTAGCAACCAAACAGAGACTGAGATCTAACTCTAAAGATTGAGATTTATAAAAATTTAAATTGAGATCCTTAACCAAACAGTCTCGAGCTGTCGCCGAGCCCTCCCAGTTCTGGAGCCGTCGCTTGAGATGTGAGAGAGAGAGTGAGAGAGAGAGAATCGCCGATCAGAGTGAGAGAGAGAAATGCCTGAGATGAGAGAGCGAGAGAGAGAGAGAGAAATGCCGGCGAGAGGTCTCCGATTTGTGTGGAGTGGTGAGAGGTCTCACTATCTCAATCTCTCTCTCAGTCTGTTTGTGTATTGCGCAGCTGTTCTTTGCTTGCCCAGTTTCCATAAACCTAAAATCAAACATTTTATAGTTCAAAAGTTTAGATATTCGGTTCCAAACTGAAATTATTTCTCCTTCCGAAAACCGAACCAAACTAACTAATGCAATTTGGTTTCGAACTGAGCTAAGTTCAGTTCAATTTTTATTCGAACGGAAGTGTGATAAAATTCCGGGTTCTGATCGGTTCTTCGGGTTGACTCGAAGTATGCCCACCCCTAAATACCTTTGAGGAATTTCTGAAACTAATACATGTCTCTGTAATTTCTCAAAGTAACAATTTTTTTAACTTCCCAAAGTAATGCTTTGAAGTTACATCCTAATTCTTTGAGAAATTTCTCAAAGAATCCCGAGTGGAAACTTCTATGAGAAATTTATCAAATTATCCTGATAATGAATAATATAGCCAAAATTTATGGTGAATTTCTCAAAGTAGCTTGGTAAGAAATGCCTTAGCCAACTTCATTGGAGAATTTCTCAAAGTTGTCTGGTGAGAAATACCAAAGCCAATATCGTAGGATAATTTCTCAAAGTAATCTAGTTAAGTGTCTTGAGTTTCACATTTAACAATTGCAAAAACCAAGCACAAGAGGTAATTTTTCCAACAAAAAAAAAGTGCAAAAAAGATACAAATAAAAGGACAAAATCAAATCAATTTTCAAAAAATATTCCATAAATGAAACAATAAACACATTCCATAATTGTGTTCATCATATTCCATGATGCTTGATATACATATATATATATATAAGGAATTCATATATAACATATCCAATTATATCACAATAAGGGTAAATTAGTCCAATAAACTCTCATAAGGGACTTTTGACTAGAAAAGATTTTAGTAAGGGCTTTTACCACTAAAGTTTCCTGTAGAGGGATTTTTCACTAAAAAAAAATATTTTTGTTACTATTTTTGTTTATCAAGTAGTTGAGTCAAGATTAGACTCTTAATTGGCTTTGGTAATAGGCTGAGTCTATTATAAGTCCATTTATGGTTGACAGTAGTTTATCAAATAGATGAGTAAATAAAATAGCTCAACTAGGCTGTTCATTTAGCATAAATTAAACTCTTGATTTTTATTTTATTTTAATCACTAGTTTTTTAATCCGTGCAATGCACGGAAGAATTTTTTTTAAATATGAATTAAAAATTAAGTTGAGTGGTGTTATAATTGATAAAGAAGCGAAAATGTGTAACAGACCTAATTAATGGTGTAATTGAGAAGAAATAAAAGGTATCTTATTATCTTATTATATTATTATAATATAAAAGTCTCAAGTGCTACATGGCATAAAGAGAGGCAATGCTAGAAATTTTTTTAAAATTTTGTTCATTAAATTACTACAAATACCTCATTATTAACATTAATACCTAATACACCATTGATTACATACACATACATATATGCACCTAGATATAAAATACTACCACCAAAACTACACGATCATGGTAGGATTTTCTACCACCTATGATTTATCGATTTTTTTCTTTTATATATATATGCATCACACCAACACCAGAAAATTTTGATTAAATATTTCTTTCGTGTATTGCACGGGTTAAGAGCTAGTATTATTATAATATAGAAGGCTCAAAATACTATGTGTCAAACTAATGGGAACCAAGGTAAATCCATATTGAGGCTTCCTAAATTTATTTTATACATTTTATTTCTTTTTAATTTCACCGTTAATTAGGTCTATTACACATTTTCTTTCCTTATCAATTATAATACCACTCAATTCAATTTTTAATTCATCCTTAACAATTTCTCCAATGTATTGCACGGGTTGAAAAGCTAAAAGAATAAATTTGGGAATTCTCACTATAGATTTGCCTTGGTTACCCATTAGTTTGACATGTGACACTTTGACTTCTGTATTATAATAATATAATAAGACTTCTATTCATTTGGAACTATACTGATAAGAATAACTTTATGAGTATAAATGTGCCAATTTCCATGTTTGATTTATTTGAATAATTTAAGACCATCTCCAATCCACACAATAAACACCATTTTGAGGCAAATTTTGCTGCAATCTCAAAAATTTCTGCTCCAATGGACGCATCAACAGGTGCAGCAAAATTTGCTGCAATCTAAAATTGCAGCAACATTGCTGCGAAGGCAAAGTTGAGGCAAATAATTTTCCAGCTTATTTTATTCAAAGAGAAAGAGAGAGAGAGAGAGAGAGAGAGAGAGAGAGAGAGAGAGAGAGAGAGAGAGAGAAGAATCCTGAAGATGATAAGAGAGAGAGAAGTACTGGGTTTAGCCATTTAGGTAAAATGGGATAAAAATTATAGGGTGTTTTTATATTTCGTTGACAATAAAAGTGGACCAATCAAACCCATTAAGTTTTCAATTTAATTGGAAAAACAAAATATACAATAAAAAAATTTATTTTATTTTTATTTATTAAAAAAGTCATATATTTGCAATAAAAAACGCTATTAAACCACAAAAGTACATTAACATGAGCATAATATAAATAATAGATAAAAGAATAAAATTTATTAAAATATACAATGTTTGATGTATGGGTTGGAGTGACTCACTTTGCAACATCAAAAACAACACATCAACTTTGCCTCAGACCATCAAAATCACTCATTTGCTACATGTTTTGCCTTTGGAGATGGTCTAATACTATGTTTTGTAATAAAAAAAAAGGGACAGTTAGAGATATATCCATTGTCAACTCAAAATTTAATAAAAAGTACCTTCAATATCTGCATTTAATCAAAAGTCCCTGATCTTTGACAAAAGGACGAAAATGACATGTACCCAAATATTTTCCACATTTTCCCCACTCTCGCCTAATTTTCACGTGTCATGCTTTTGCAGCCATTCATACGGTATGAGCACTGTACCGTATGATATTCTAAATTCAAAAAATATTTTGCAACTTTAAATCTCCATAACTTTTGACATACAACTCCATTTTCTCAAAATTTATACCGTTGGAATCGTGTCAACGAGAGCTACAAAACTAGTACCATTGTTGATATGTTTTGAGCAAAAGTAAAATAACTCTGCAAATATATAAGGTGTATCTGTAATTAACGCATATGTGTATCTGTAATTAACGCAAAAGTAAAATAACTCTGCAAATATATGTTCCGTTAATTAACAGATATACTAATTGCTGCACACACAGCTGACAAACTGATAAAACATGCCACCCATGGGGGTGTATCTGTAATTAATTAATTCGAAAATGTGAATCTAGACATGAAAACGTGGTATTGACGTGGTAATTGTTTGTAGCTATCGCACCGCTAGAGCGATAGTCACACGTGGTGCGCCGTGAGTAGCCAAATGGTATGTCGCCCAAGTTTGTGGGGTCCACAAATGAAAATGGACCCTCCAACAGGACATGTATATATACGTATATAAATGTATCCCATATCAGTTATCAGTAATCACACAATTTCCTCTTCGGCTTTCCCCCCTCATTTTTAGAGAGAGAGAGAGAGAGAGAGAGAGAGAGCAGTAGCGCAGATCAGACTTCAGACATGGCTTCCTCCAAAGATCGCGAGAGCTTCGTCTACATCGCCAAGCTCGCCGAGCAAGCCGAACGCTACGACGGTCACCATCTCTCTCTCTCTCTCATCATTTCTCTCTCTAGATCTGAAATCACCGAACTCTGTTTTCTCATTTCGGCATAAATTTTTTTTGTGTTAGGGTTCGAAACAATTGATTCGAAACCTTCGAATACTCTCTCTCTCTCTCTCTCACACACACACACACACACACTTAGCTGTATCTGCATATTAACACTTGCACATATTGATTAATCTCTGCAGAAATGGTGGATTCGATGAAGAAGGTAGCGAAGTTGGACGTGGAATTGACGGTCGAAGAGCGAAACTTGCTGTCCGTAGGGTACAAGAACGTGATCGGTTCTCGGAGGGCTTCGTGGAGGATCTTGTCGTCGATCGAGCAGAGAGAGGAGTTGAAGGGGAACGACGTGAATGCGAATCGGATCAAGGATTACAGGCAGAAAGTGGAGTCGGAGCTTTCAAGTATTTGCAGTGACATTATGACTGTGATAGATGAGCATCTCATACCTTCTTCTGCTGCTGGAGAGTCTACTGTTTTTTACTATAAAATGTTTGTCATCTCTCTCTCTCTATATATATATATATATGATGTTTTTGTATATATACACATATTACACACGTATTTGCATCAATTTATGGTGAGTGTTGTTGTGGGGCTTTCAGGAAAGGGGATTATTATCGTTATCTTGCTGAGTTCCAGAGTGGGAATGAGAAGAAAGAGGCTGCTGATCAGTCACTCAAGGCATACCAGGTATATAGATGTTTGGTCTGTATTTAATTTGGTCATCATAAGGGTTCCAATTCAGTATCATAGTAGAATTCTGTTGTTCTGATAATGTTTCCTTATTGTGTATGGGGAGATATCAGGTTTACATTTTATATAAATGATGCTTCTGTTTTAGCAGTCCTTTGCTTGACCTAATTTCCTGTTGGTCTTTTTACCTGATTAATTGTCAATCAATCGTGTGCTTCTTTGTCTGATGCAATGATGCCTATAATGCTTTGGCAAGGTATCGTTTGTGTTTGAGAATATAGGCTTCATATGTATAAAGCATATTTATCAGTGCCCATGGCGGCATGTATTTTGTGTTCATGTTACTTCTGATTATTTTATTCACTTAAGCAAGCTTTTCAAACCTGCAGAGCGACTCAAAATGAGAAATGGAAAATTTAAAAACATGTGGAATTGGTAAATCTGGTACTTTTTTGGAATCTCGTTAGATTGTGACAAGAAGCTGTGTCTCACAGGGGTTAATGTTTCACTTGAATAATCTGCCTCTATGATGGCCTAAGATGCCCTCTTAGTAGCCAAAGGATCTCACACAGTCTGTGATAGTCATGCCACACAAACCAACACACAAAAGATTTACAGGACAACGCCCCAACCTTTCTCTATTGGTCACACAATACAAGGATTCGGCTAGAGGCTGCAGGCTCAACCGCACACTGATTTGTTGCCTTCTGCAATGCCCTGATATGCCTTTTAAATAGGGGGGGGTTACATATCAGAGATCTGTCTAGACATGACCCAAATATGCAATTGACATCCCCAACTGGCTAGGAACAATGCTGCACCAATCAGCATCCTGCAATTACTGTGCAGTTGACATTCCCAACAGCTAGTATAGACAGCGATAATATATAGACAGCAATGTAGGAGCTGTTGTGTTTGTCTGCACCCAAACAGTCCGTTCAAATGTCTTGGTTCAGCCATGTAACTACTCTCAGCCGCTAAGGACCTGATGTAGCCATCCAAACTTCCTATGGGATGGGCTAAGGCACTCTGCCCAGCACAGGTGCATCCTGTGTACCACCAGCCACAAGTTGCACACACAATCCTTGAAGCTGCCACAATCTGAGCCATCCATGTGCACACGTAGCCCATGGCTTGGCCAAATGCCCATAATTTGCTGCAAGGACTCAACTTTTCATGGAACAGGCACACTTTGGTAGTGCTTGGCCTTGGCAGGGCAGCAACTCCATGCCTTGACCAGCTTAGCACACAAAGGTGCTAACACCAAGCCATCTTGAAGTTGGGTTGCAACTAGCAAAGAAAGTTGATATGGTCCATCTTTATATGGATGCTTATGTTACCCCACTGGATATCTTTTTTACTCATTCCTTTCCATTCCGTTTGCTTTTGACTTTTTTGAGGTTGCAAACGTTCATGCAATTTCCAGTACTGAGAAGTGGAAACTGTTTGCTAGGTGCCAGTGTTCTAAAAATCGGCCTAGGCGGCCGCCTAGGCGGCGTCTAGGCGCTAGGCGGTGCCCGGCCGCCGAGATTTTCCCTAGGCGTTTGCGAAAATCGGCCAGTGGATTAGTCGGCCTCTAGGCGGGGCCTAGGCGGTGCTAGGCGGGCTAGGGTGAGAATGCTAGAGAGTCTTATTTGGTTCTGACTCTTTGGAAAAAAAACCCTAACATTAGTATATGTATACACTTAAGGTTTAAGTTAATTATGGAGAGGTCCCTAATAGTTTTTTAAATATTAAATCCTTCTAATAATCTTTACTTATTTCCAAAAAGCACCACATAACCTTTATATATATATATATAGCTATTATTTGAACCACAAATCTATAATTATTTTTAATTAACACCACATAACTCGTATATATATATATATCTATTATATAATTAACTTTATTTATAAAAAAAATCCGCCTAGGCCCCGCCTAGGCGTCCGACTAGGCCTCTAGGCGCTAGGCCCCCCTCTGCCGCCCGACTAGCGCCTAGCGATTTTTAGAACATTGCTAGGTGCTTAATTCTAGGGTTGTTCAATAACGAACTGTTGCATGGTATTAATTTTCTGTCATTAGCTGGCAATTCAAGTGTTTTTTTATGAGTTCATAAACACATTCATACCGAGCAAATGATGGAAGCTTGACCACTTTCGGTCGGTGTATTACAACCAGGGTTATCAGAACTTGATTGACGAGTCGATTTGTGTTTCCTGCAACCTGAAAGGATTCACCATTCAGTACTATTAATGATTCATAATTTTGAACTTTGAAGTTTTAAGTTTTGAATGGAAAGCTTGCAACATTTCGAGTCTCGATATTGCCTGAAACATGTGTTAAATTGTTATTTTGTTCATTTTGATCTCTTTGAAGGAGATTTTATATGTATACAGTACATACAAATAAATTATTATTTATTTTCACGAAAAAGTGAATCTCTTACGATTCAAGATTCGATAGGGAGATTCGTAATTTTTGGCAAACCGATTCATGGTTTGAGCACAATTTGGTAGCAATGATTACAATTACTATTTTTTTTTCTCCATCTCTTAACTTGTTGGTTGATATTACCTCTTTGTAGGAGGCCTCTACTTCTGCAGAGACCTCTCTATCTCCCACTCATCCCATTCGACTGGGTTTGGCTTTGAATTTCTCAGTCTTCTATTATGAAATCATGAACTCACCTGAAAGGTATATAGAAGTGTCCACTTGACTATTGTAGTTTTTGCTATGTAAAGCTCATGTTTGGTGGAACCTTACCCCTTTGTTACTCGTGTTTTAGGGCATGTCACCTTGCAAAGCAGGCTTTTGATGAAGCTATTTCTGAGCTGGATTCACTGAGTGAGGAATCTTACAAAGATAGCACGTTAATCATGCAGCTTTTGAGGGACAACCTCACTTTGTGGACTTCTGACATCCCCGAGGATGGAGGTAATCTGCATATCCCTCTTAACATAATTATGAATCTTGACTTTATTCCCTCTCTAAGTTTGCTGATTCAAGTTCTGATCCTTTTTATCATTCTGTTCCATTTGTTGCCCCACAGTAGGAGAGCCATGTGTAAATTACTGAATCTGATACCTATAGCCATGTCACCATATGTGGAAAACATGTACATGGCCATGTCATGAGTGGAAAACGGAACATGTTGATATGTACCCCTTTCCATGTGTGAAAAGAGCAGGCATAAAACTTCGAACCTTTCCATTTTCTGTTTTTCCTTTCAATTCCACGATTGAACACATATGACTGTTCAAAAACCTTTTATTAGAGTGATTAAAAAAGCAGATTTGTATGGCCTAGTCGAATTATTTGGAGCAAAGAACCTGGCCCTCAGATCTTTATCTTATGGGTTAATCCATCCCAATCTGTCTAGCCGTTTTACTTTTTACTTTTACAGTGAAGAAGATTATACTTACAGCAATAAAAACATTAAAAATGATAGTTGGATAAACTTGGATGGTCCCACGGTCTATGTTGTTTGACTACTTTATTGATTCAGATTCTAGTACCTAGATGATGATTTGGATTACCTGTCTAATGTTTCCTTAAAATACTCACAATTTGTCAACCCAAAAAAAAAAATCTGCTCCATTTCGAACATAAGTCAGCTTCTTTGATAATCGTGGGCTCAGGTTTGAAATGCCCTGGAAATTGAATAGAGCAATGAGGATTTCTTGGATTATCCGTAGGGAAACATTAGTGAGTTACAAAGAGAGTAATTGGTGTTGAATCCAGTCTCTTTTCGTCCGTTAGAAGAAATCCAATTTACTCGCATGAGATTTATTTATGCAAAAAAGATTCTTCTATAGTTGTATGCAAATTATTTCTCTGTTTGGGTATCTTTACTTATCCCCCTAACCCTCCTGCATATGTTCCCTATTCTTTCAGAATTTGTGATATCAGTAGAACAGAGAGAGTCCTACATTCAAGACAATTAGCAAGAAACACACATTTAGAATTTGCTCTCAATTTTTTAAACAAAAAGTCAATTCAGAAAAGAAATTCGTAGTAATTTACTCGTCTTCATCTCCTCCAGCACTATCCTTAAGACTTCCACCATCCTTCCACAATGGCTGTCTTTGCCCTGTAACAGTACATAACCATTTCATAGTTCCCCACTACACCTGCTCCAACTTCTGTCCACAGTCCTAGAAAATACTACCACCACCATAATACCACGTAACCTCATGGTCATTGACACTCAATATTTCGAAACTCCATTCATAGCATTTCACTGCCCCCACACACATACCTCTACCCAGGAAGGGGGGGAAAAGTGTTACTGAAGTACAAACCTCGAGGGAGGCAAAGTGTAATTTTACCCTTTTTTAAAGGTTCGGTTCGGCAAAGTTCCAATTTGTTACTTTTAAATTAATCTCTTTTTCAGCTTTAAAGTTCGTCTGATTTTTGAAAAAGCTGTAAAAACTTGGTTGCCCAACGGACTCAAAATTTTCATTTATTGATTATAATTTTCTAATATCAAATAAATGGTTACGAAACGGGCACTAACAAGGTTCCGAAATGCATCAGTTCAGTTCCGGTTTTCATATTCTAGCTCAACTTTTTTACATTTTCTGTTCTCCAACCTTACTATGATCCATGAGCACTCTGGTTTCAGATAAAGATTAGGTTTTATGACTGGGTTTGATATGACCTCCTTTAGTTTCTAGTATATTCAAAGTTTTATCAGGTTTGGGCTATATTCTTCAGCATGCTGCTCTTTCTGCCTGGGATTGTCTGTATCCTCATCTAATTTTACTTGCCATCTATGTATCTTAGTCACTTCTTTGAGGTGACTTTTTGTTCTTTTGTGATGGTTATTAAACTTTTTCTTGGTATTTATTTATCTTTGCAGAAGACCAGACAATAGCTAATAAACCTGGTGGAGGTGAAGATGCAGAGGTGGGTCATTCCTATATTCATTATTTCTGCTGTATTTGCTACATTACAAGTACTAGTATTAGATTTGAAGCAAGATTAAGTGTTAGTACTTGGAGTAATGGGAAAAGCTCCTATGTGTGGTGAACAGTGAAATGCTTATTTCGGTCTAAGGAGAGCTACTTCGTGCAAATAATGGCATGTGGTAGCTTTTACCAGTCACTAGTCCCAGCCTATGTATCACAGACACGGACACGGCGACACACCAAACCTTAAAAAAATGTAGGATATGGACATGGCAAATAAAAACTATATTTCTTTAGTTAATTATACAACAAACCTTGTCTGTGTCCACTCCCCTTTCCTAAACTTTCAAAAACTCCATTATTTATCTCCCATTTTATTATATATAAGTCTTTTAGCCACTCCCATATTGGGCCGTGCGGCTGCAAGTCTTATACGTGTCTAGCACATTTCTGATTTAAAGAAATAGACAGAAGAGATGCTTTTTCGCGTGTCCGACACGGACATGACACCCAAATTGAAGTGTCTGGTCTAAATAGGTTCCAGCTTCCAACTTTGTTTGCATAAAATAAATAATGGTCCTTGGATCAAAAGCAGATAAAAGTTTATGGTTTGATTTGATCTAGAACCTATGTAGGTCCAAATGGTGCAGGATTAGGATCTACATAGGTTCTAGCCTTCGGAAATAGGGTTGTAATGTGTAGGGGATGGTCAGGGTTTTGTATTGTTTTGGGACCGAACCAAGAGTCTCAGTTTATGGAAAAATGAGGATCTAACTGACCATAGTAATATCGGTGTAAGTCAGTTTCGGGGGGTGTATGTCCTGGTCGGATTGTTGCCCGAACAAGGACCTGAGCACAGGCCCAAAAAGCCACCACGCAGACCCCAGAAAGCCATAACGATACGGGCATTTCTACAAATGCCTAGCCTACATCCCAAGCATAAGAACAGAAGGTCTAAGAGCAGTACAAATACAACCCAAAACAAAGCAAGAACATGAACAACCTCAGTATCAAAACACTACAATTATGAAAATCCACTGCAACAAGAAAAGCTAAAGAAACCAAGACCAATGGGTTGTATCAAAATTGTCGAGATCTATAGGGGCCTTTTACACCTCCGACAGTGAAACTTCTGAAATCTGTAGAGAGGGAAAGGACACTATGAGGGCCGATGGTTGGTGGCTGTGAGTGGTGGCGGCGGCGGGTAGAGTTTGGTTAGGGTAAGAGTTGCGAGAATGGAGTGGATTCTGGAGAGAGTGAGAAATTTGGGAAAGAGGTAAAGCGAGGAGTCACACATACACATAGGTTTAGGGTAAAATTGGCTGACTGGACGGCTGGACCTTTTACTTGGTTCAAGTGAGAATGGTTCTGTTGGTTTGGTCGGCTTCGATCAGGCTAGAAACCATATCCTGAATCGATAATCGGTTTTTTACTGAACCTGGAACTGAATCCTGACCGGCTAACCAAAAAGCCTACCAAAACCCATTGAAGCCGGTCAGTTTTGGCTGGCCGGTTAATTCTTACACTGCTGTATTTTTTTTTTATATTCAGTTTGATCTATTGAACTTCTCACATACAGAGACGTTGCTTTATTTTTTTATGCAGTGATGTTGCATGTGCCGCCTTCTTAAATTGAGCAAGCCGGAAAAGGATGATTCACCCTTGTCATTGGTATTGCATTTTAGTTCCGAAGAGAGTTCCAAAATTCTCCTTGTTTTTGTTCCCTGTTGTTGTCTGGTCTTGTTACTTTTGTGGATAGAATTAGTTAGGTGGTTGTGGGTGCTTGAGGAAGTCTTCATTTTCTTCATCTTTGTTTCTTTGTTCAATTCTGATTTAAAAAAAAAATGCAACAATGTTGAGGCAGATCTTGAATTGGTTACTTGTAATGTTTTCGCATTTTTTATTTTGTGGCACTAACATGGAGTCTTGTGATTGCTGAACCTAAGAGCGCTTCTTAACAATCCAGATTACTGTAGTGCAGACAAGCTTTTCCATTAGCTTATTCGTCTTAACCATGAAAAATTCTGCGAGTCTGCAGCAGAGTTGCTATTGTGTGGTGGCTATACATGCTTGTTTTGCGCTTTTTCAAATACAGTTTCCAACAGGAAAGTGATGATAGATCCGCGTTATAGAGTGATGGATATATATATATATATATATTGGGGGGTTTTCTGCGGAAAGAGAAACTTTCAGAGAGTTAGACTAGGTAAGGCTGAGACTTTATAAAGAAAGAAGGGATTGTGATGGACAGAAATGAAGAGGTGGTGATTTTGAGAAGTACAGGTGAAAATGGAGATTGATATGCTCATCACAGGTTGAATCAAGAAGTTTGAATAATTATCTGATTGAGTCTCTGCGCTTAGATATCAGGTCTTATGATTGTTATTCGGAACGAAATATGCCTTGATATTCCAGTCTTAATGGTACGAAGAGTTTACACATTTTGGGTCCTAGTTTACCAGCTTAATGGTTTTGAAAGTTATCACACTTTGGGTCCAATTGGACCAGCCACAATATTTAAGCTACCAAAATGTATGATACAACAAAAATTATTGTAGAATGTACGTAGACTTTACTATTCAAAAAAAAAAGAGAGGAAAAAACAAAAAGAAAGAAAAAGGGCACTGGGTGCAGGTGACTTCTGGGCCTGGAAAGGTTTGGATCCTTAATAAAAGTTGCTTTGGTCCACATTATTTTGGCCAAATTCATGTATTACTACATTATATATAGGGGAAAATATCTTTTATCCCTGTGCTTCATTTTGTAACACATAACCCCCCTGTACTATGGATTAAAGTGAGATTGTTAACTTTTCTAATGGCAGTCCCACTTCAGTCATTAGTACAGGGGGGTTAAGCATTACAAAAATGAACCACAGAACATGGGTGTAACTATAGGGGGGGTAAAAGGTATTTTTCCCTAAAGAGTATGTATAGGGGCTTGGGGGTATTAACATCATTTCCTTTTTCTCCGTTAGAAAAGTTAACAGTCTCACTTTAGTCTGTAGTATAGGGAATTAAGTGTTACAAAATGAACCACGGGGGTTATGAGAAAATGAGTGTAACCACAGGGGGGGTAAAAGGTATTTTCCCCTTATATATATATTCATGTATGTATCAGGAATGCTAACATACTCTGTGGTTAGAGTACCCATTCTTTTTTCGTGAGAGAGACGATAAGGGAAGGAAAATTTCTCTCTTACATGCATATATCTCAGATTAATGGTACTACATATTACATGCATATTCACAGAGATAATTTTATATATAAATGAATATAGAATTGTATAGCGAGAGGGGGGAGGTACAATATTATTAGAATAGAGAACTAAAGGGAAATCCTCTGAATAAATTAAGGATATTCTTCTGAGAAAGATATGCGAGAAACCTGAAGCTGGTAGAAATTCTCTATAAGGTTTTTTTGTTTTTTTTTGTTAATAGATGGTACAGTTTATGGACCTGCCACCTTTACAACAATATAAAAATTGCAACTATTACTTGGGTAACAGAAGAAGTTAAACTCTATAATCTTGGAAACTTCTTTAAATGTAAGTTCATTTTAAAACAGTTGAAAAGAATGTAAGATTTTAATTACAAAATATTCATTTGTATTTGTATTATATATATCATTGTATGATTTGCAAGACAATAGTTTAAAATTTTAACTACCATTTAATCATTTGATTAGGTAGTTTAAATTCAAACCATTAGTTAATTCAAATTTACACGCTATTGATTTGTTAAATTAGTGAGATAAGGTTATTTCCTAGAGGAAGGAAGCAAAATATCACCTCAACATAAGGAATGAGTTTCTTTATTTTTCCAGGAATCTATTTCTAGTTGAAAATAGATTCCGGGTCCATTAAACACACCACACACATAAGTAATTCCAAAGAATGATATTTCTTTTCTAGCTCACTTTCCACGCGAACCAAACGGGACCTAAGGGTTTGTTTAATGTAGAGCTTGCTTTTTGGTTTCCAGTTTTCATTTCATTTTTTGAGTGAATTCTCGTCAATCTTGAGGGGAGAAAAAAAAATGGAAAAAAAATTAAATAAATAAATCACAATGTTACAAAACATGCCCTTAGTATGGAATATCAAGACATACATAAAAATAACAAAGAAGAAGAAGCCCGGTAATACTTCAGTCTCAGGATATCACATAAGAGTGCAATATCAATGAGACTATGGATCAAATACAACACTCAGGGCTACAATTTCAAATTCATCTCATAATACATCAGAAAATTCATACAATTAACAAATTGCTACTACAGAGAAATACTACGAAAGTAGTAGATTCCATAAACTACATTTCCTATTCTAGTAAATTGGTCATGGTCATATGGTAATTCTCAAACCTTGGCAACTTCTAACTCAAATACCTTCAAGAATTTGAAAAGTGTTGCAGATAAGGAAGTGAGGGGTTGAAACGAAGGGAAAATTACACTTTTCACCTGCAGACTTTGGGTTTGCTTTCATTTTAGTCCCGTATATTCTGAATTTTCTCAATTTAGTCCCCCCAAGTTTGATAAAGTGTTTCAATTTGGTCCAATAGCAAACATTTTGTCACAGATTGTGGTGTTTAGCGTCAAAAAGTACAAACAAATTGTGACAAAATGTTTGCTTTTGGACCAAATTGAAACACTCGTCAAACTTGGGGGTACTAAATTTAGAAAATTGGAAGTATGGGGACTAAAATGAAATTGACCAGAAAGTCTGAGGGTGGAAAATGTAATTTACCAATGACCAAATAAAGCATCGATTAAGCAAAAAGCTTAAAGCATAGTTAGACCGAACTTGAAGCAGGAATCGATCTTTTGACATTTGCTCCTAGAAGCCGCAGCTTCATCTCTAAATTCTCATATCCGCGATCAATATGATCAATCCCACTGATTTCTGTTACTCCTTCCGCAGCCAACCCCGCCAAAACCAGTGATACCCCACCTCTTAAATCACTTGCAACAACTCGGTATCCAAACAAGGCACTGTGAAAAGAATGACCAGAAAATAATCATTTGTACCAATCTTCGAATACGTATTAATCTTGATTAATCGAGAAATTATCAAGATCCCATGTTCAGAAAAGAACCATACCTTCCGTTCTCTTTTCCAAAAATTGTTGCCGTGCTCCCACAAACCTCAATTCTTGGTCCAAACTTCCGCAGCTCTTTTACTGCAGAAAATGATAGGACCGAGTGAGACATACAAAAAATGGTGGATACTGGAGTGGATAATAAACAATACGGGGCAATATTATCTACAAATGCAACCAATAACTTTCATGCTGGATGATTCCCAGGACAAAGTCTCCAGATGAATAGACGAAGAGTAATGCTATGCTTACCAAATTTCTATCCCAAATGTGCTTCTCAAATGATGTGGCAGTGGGGCCAGGTCTAATACAGTGGGACCCGTTGATTTTTGATTCGAAGTTGTTTATCTAGCCACTGCCACATCATTTGGGAAGCATTTTGGGATAGAAATTTGGTAAGCATAGTATTACTCAGACGAAAATACTCAGAACGAGTTTTGTGACTCAAATATCATAAGATTCTACAGTTCTAATTTTGGAGGTTAAAGTCAAAATGAAATGCATCTGATAGCTCCAATTTGAAAATATTGATGGACTAAAAAAGGCAAAGACAATTTATACCCTGTTACATGTCATCGTTCAGCAGACATATACGTACCATGGCCCATACGGTTGTCAAATACAGATTCTTCCACGATGCTTACACCTTCACATGATGTAAGCAGTGCCATTGTTTGAGGTTGAAGGTCCGTAGGAAACCCGGGAAAAGGGCTTGTTTTAACATCAAAACTGTGCAAATCAGCACCGGTAGTTGCTGAGACTGCAGAAAGTAGGTGTGTGCCGATCAATCATTATCCCACGTGCAGAAGACAGAAACAGAAGGAAAAAAAAAATTTACGTACGTATATACACGAAAATTTCATACCTCCAAGCTGTCATGCGCGCATCGTCTAATTCTGCATCCAGCGACTAAAAGTTTGTCTGTTAAACATGATAAATGGGAAGGAACAACAGGTGAAATTGATATGCACGAGCGGGTAATTGCAGCAGCAAGCATGAAGGTGCCTGCTTCAACACGATCGGGTATTATAGTGTATTCAGAACCATGTAAGTGACTCCTTCCCTTGATGAAGAGCTCGTCAGATCCTGCTCCTTGCACGTATGCCCCGCTCTTCGTCAGAAACCGAGCAAGATCAATAACCTCTGGCTCCTGTGGTGAGAGAATCAGGAGCACAACTCGGTTCAGTAGTTGAATTTCACACACCAGAGAGTAAAACATATGTACGTATTTACGGGAGATGCTATCCTACTATGTGACCGTTGGAGGATAGCATTGTGCCCATTCGTAAGTAGACATGAACTGTACTTTCCACCTCATTACAACGAGGATATTAAATAAATTTTACAAAAGACAAACTCAATAATAAGATCTGAATAATGAGTTTACATTGCTGCCCTCATTGCGAAATTACATTATTATCATTTCAATGAGATGTCACAAAGAGCAACAAGTTTTATTGTCCATTAAAGAATGGGTACAACACTATCCTACTACCTTCATGCAGTATGATAGCAAGCCACACACACACACACACACACACACACACACACACACACACACACACGTGTGTGCGTGTGCGTGTGCGCGTGCGCTGTCAAATTACTCATATCGTACCTGGGCAACGTTTGAAAGTACAGTCACTCCATCAGCCATAGATGCAGCCATCATAAGAGTTTGAGTTGCTCCCACACTGGGATAATCGAGTCGGAACCTTCCCCCAACCAACCCTTTGCCATTTGCAACACGTGCATGCACTTTCCCATCTCTGTAAAGCCGTGTAAGCACTACAGGTTCATCAATAGACTCATTGTACCCAGATTTGTAATACACACTACTGCATTTTATCTATAACTATCTCTACGAGTGTTTTTCACAATATCAGTGAGCTAATATTATCTGGGTGATAGAGACACTATGCATATTTTTACAACTGATTTGCTACATGTCGAACTAAGAGGCCGAAACAATAGAAAGGTTCCAATGCAATGTGAATTGTAAACTCCATTTATAAAAATCCCAGTAATTGACCTTGCGAGATTTATGAGACACTTTTTGGAACCCTAGCACAAAGAGTATATCAATGAAGACAGATCTAAGACCTAACAATTAGTGGTGTTGCATAAAGTGGCTGATCTCATACTCAAACCAACAATTTTTGGCTGGTCAACCCAAATATTTTACATTGTACCAAACAAAAAGACGGTTCACATAATCTCAGATCGTACTCATATGGTGCATAAGAAAAACAACTTCTTACCTCTATCAATAAGAAACATTAGTACAACCTCTGTTGTTTATAAGAAACTATATATGGTGTATTATCATTTTCCTTCTCTTTTCTCAGCAAGCAAACAAAGGTTATCGATAAAACATAGAGCAAAATAATTAGAAAAAAGGAAACACAACAAAATGCCTTCATTTACAAATTTCCAAGTAAATGTAGTTCTACATTTACAAATTGACTCTGCTTCACTTATATAACTTGTATGATAAGATGTATTATTTGGATTCATCATATACCCATATCAGACCTACCGGATGGTCTTAACTCTTACAGAATAAGGATCATAGTGCTCAGAAATCAGTTTCAACACCAAAAATAGGGTAAATTACATTTTGTACCCTTGTAGTTTGGATTTCATTTTGGTCCCTGCAGTTTTCAATTTTGTCAATGAGGCCCATACAGTTTCACTTTAGGTTCAATATAGTTCATTCATCAATTTTTCTTACAATTTTGGCAGATTTAGGTTCAATACAGGTGTGTAAAGTGTAATTTCTCTAGTAAATTTACCATTTTGCCCCTAATGATACCTCGCTTGTCATCGCATGACCTATTTCTGTCAAAAATTGTAGGAAATTTTTATGAAAGGATTAAATTGAACCTAAATCGAAATTGTAAGGGCCAAATTAACAAAAAATTAAAACTACAGTGACCAAAAATAACATTACATCCAATCTACAAACTACAAGGGTGTAAAGTGTAATTTCTCTTAGTAAATTTACCATTTTGCCCCTAATGATACCTCGCTTGTCATCGTATGACCTATTTCTGTCAAATATTGTAGAAAATTTTTATGAATGGATTATATTGAACCTAAATCGAAACTGTAAGGGCCAAATTAACAAAAAAAATTAAAACTGCAGTGACCAAAAATAACATTACATCCAATCTACAAACTACAAGGGTGTAAAGTGTAATTTACCCTTAAAAATATGAGTAATACTTGAGGCACAACCAAAGCCACAACCTTTTTTGCACAACCTCCATTTTGTGTCTATCTCTCTCCTACCCATCAAGAGATTGATGATAGACACAAAATGAAAGTTGTACAAAAAAGGTTGTGGCTTTGGTTGTGCCTCAAGTATTACTCTAAAAAAAATATACTAAGAGTCTAGGAGTAGTAAAAACTTTTCTACTCAATAGATAATGGTACTCCAAAAAAACCAACTAAAACAAGAATCAATTTAAAAGAAAAACGAGAGATCACTAAAAGTCAATAAGCATCTTAACCTCAATTCAACAATGGCGCCAAGAGCACGAAGCCCACGAATGTGTAGATCAATTGGGCGAGCCCCAATATCACACCCACCCGGTAAAGCCACCACAGCCTCACCGAACCGAGCCAGAAGTGGTCCGATCACCAAAAACCCACCTCTAATTTTCCCAATTGCATCCAAACAAGGCTCAACAGATCGAACCCAATTGGCATTAACCAACACTTCACCACCAAACCCATCAATTTCAGCTCCCAAAGAGCTCAAAATCTTCAGCATTGTGCGAGTATCAGACAAATTAGGCACATTATGAATCTTTGAAGTACCAGAGCAACAAAGGGTCGCCGCCAGAATTGGCAAAGCGGAGTTCTTGGAGCCGCTAATGTCGACGTGACCGGAGAGTGTGGAGCCTCCATTGATGACGAGGAGCTTGGGGTCTAGGGTTTGGGTTTGGGTTCCTTGGGGTGTTTGATGAAGGTTAGAGGTGTAATGTGGAGTTGGGTTTTGTGGGGAGTACGGATAATGGTTTGAAGGAGAGTGAGAGTGAGAGTGAGAGTGAGAGTGGCCTGGCCATGGTGGGTTGAATGTTGAAGATATTTTGAGGATGTGGAGGGAAGTGGGTTTTGGAGGAGGAGAGAGAAAGTGATGAGGAGATGGGTTGAATGTGGAAGCTGTTTTGGGGTTATTAGAGAGAGAGTGTGGGCCGTGTGGCACCAAAGTTGGAGTCAGATGATGCCAACTGGAAGAGAAGGTTCTACCATGAAAATGAGAAGCGGTGTAGTGGTGGAGAGCCATTCATTGGCCCCTTCTGCAAATTTTGGACGAAAAAGACAATTCTTTTTGTTATTTTAATATCCCCATAAAGAGTCCCGTAGGTCATTCACAGTGACAAGAGTCGGGTTTGTGTAAACCGTTTATGCATGCGAGCACTGTGTATCTGGTGAAACCGACTTATCCATTTCGGTTTTAGTCGGCTCTAAGTACGAGTGAAACTATAGAGTACTTGTTTAGTACTGTAAGTCGGGCGGGTCAACTTGCGAAAGTTCGGGCTTGGCTTAAAAATTTTCAGACTTGAGCCCACAATACTTGTATAGTGGATGAGCCTGGGTAGAAATTTGAAAGTCTGAATTGAATTTGAGTTGAGTTTGGGCAAAAAATTACCAACCCGTGAAACACGAGCCCGAGCCCGACTTAGACATATATATATATATATATATAATGCATTATATCTTATTACTTCTGAACCCTTGAATCTTAGATCTCCTAATCTCAACCATTGATTTTAGTTTAACCTTAACTTATCTCTCTCTCACTCAGCCGTCCTACGAGACCCTGTCCCCTTCCCTCCCTCTCTCTCTTTCTCTCTCTCTCTCTCTCGAAGACTATCAAGTCTTAGCGGCGCAACTCGCAGACTCGTAGTGACGTAGCCTCGATCTCACCAGTCACCACTATCTCTTGATTCTTTGGAGGTTGGTCGAATATATATAATGCATTATATTTTGCAATTAGGTTATCTATTTTGAAGTTTTTTGTTTTGGATTTGTAATAGTTTTTTATTTCTGGTGGTTTTGCTTTTTATTTTTCTGATTTCTGGTGGTTTGGAGTTCATGAAATTTAAAACTTTCTTTCATTGTCTATGTTGCTTGTGATGGTTTGGAACTATGAGAATTGAATTGTTGGTTTGTAAGTTTGTTTAATTCCTAATTATTGTGTTTGTACTTGATGTTGGTTTGCATGAAAAGACAGTTCTTATTTAATTTTAGTTTGACAATGGACATGATTTTGTAAACATGCAGTGAGTAATTGTCAATGTAAACAGTTGGCAATTTGGGCAACTCGGGCAATCCGTGGAACTCGATTTCACCATGGGCTGGGCCGTGGGCAAGGATACCACAGGTTGACCTCGGGCCTGGGTGGGCCTGGGCTTACCATATTGGAATTCGGGCCGGACCTGGGCAGTGGCTGAGACCCTCGGGTCCCGCCCGACTTGCACCCCTTAGTAGCATTGCTTATTACATGAATTTAGGAGCGACAGTCGGGTTGTGTCTGGTCATAATCGTGTCATTTTTTTTTTGTTAGAAAAAGGTGGGATTTCATTCATTAACTTGATTAGTAATATCAAATGATTGAATACAATTTGGAAAATCATCAAAAAACAAAAATTCCCCACAATATGACTTAGCAAATTTAGCCAAAGAGTGAGCCACCCTGTTTCCCTCTCTTTTTACATGCCGAATCTCTCTCGCATGAAACTTTAAAATCAATTCCCTTGCAACCTCAATGATATGCCCATATGTTGCGAGACACCCCTCCCTAGCATTTATCAAACCACTGACAACACTAAGCGCATCCAACTCAACCATAAGCTTGCTAAAACCTGCTTCAGCTGCCAACGTGAGTGATTAGTCGGAGGTTTGGGAACTGCTTTCGGTTGCAATGATTTGATCTCCTTCCAGTACCCATCAATAAATTCATAAATACCCTCAATAGAAGCCACATTTCCCTCAAAAATAGCCTTATTCCCATTGGACCTCAACACCCAAGCCGTGATGATGAAAGTTGCTGCAACATCTTGGCTTTCATTGATAAGTATATGATCAGCCCAATCACCAAACTTGACCCACCAACCGAATCAAAACTACCACTAAATTTGTGCTTCCACACGGACTGGGCAAAGGAACAATGGCAAAGGGCATGTGAAATTAAACGTGTAATAATCGTGTCAAGTCATAATCGTGAAGGGTACACGGTATGTCACGCCCCGGAGTAGCAAAATAGGGAAAAATAAATTTCCATTCTGGACCCGAAGATACGTGTCAAGTGAAGTCACATGATTTTCCACACAAAAACTTAAACATTTAAAACATAATCCAATACATCTGGAAAATGAAGGTATAACCTTACTAAGTTCAAATAGTCAGAACCGTTACAATATTAGAGTATGGTCCATAGGATCACAACAGGTCTGGAGACAACATATGCCCAAGTACCCGTTACAAAAGTCTATAGCAATAATAGGAACATAAACTAGACTATGACAGTCTTCAGTCCTCAGCTGGCGTAAGGATCGGCGTCAGCATAAAACTCTCCTCCAGTGTAACCGTCATGTATGGGGTCACCCGCCACATATCCCTCATCAGGGTAGTAGTTATCGTCATAGGCTCCGTCACCTGTATAGTCAAACGTTTGCATACTTAGATGTGAAATGTCCAGGGCATAGCCATCAGCTTACAAGGTCGAGTAATAGGTACTCTGGGTAACATAGTTAAAATAGATTACATCATTAGCATTAAGTACCTTTGACATATGTATCAACTCATAATAATATATATCATTTCTCAATTGTTCTCATCTCTTAATACATCTCCGATTCCAAAACATAACGCATCTCATTATGCTAACTCATCTATCAACATATCCATGCTTTGTACATAGCATCTCATAGTCTACAAACCTCTGATTCACCGCCATTTACAGAGGTGAAACCTGTCCCTCACCGCAAGTCATGAATCAGTCCGATGTGACTGTCTGAAACACTTTCCAAAACACAATACATCACTCTATCGACAACTCACCTATCAACATATCCATGCTCTGTACATAGCATCTCATAGTCTACAAACCTCTGATTCACCGCCATTTACAGAGGTGAAACCTGTCCCTCACCGCAAGTCATGAATCAGTCCGATGTGACTGTCTGAAACACTTTCCAAAACACAATACATCACTCTATCGACATATCAATGCTCTCGCCCCATAGTCTAACAAACATCTGGTTCACCGCCATTTACAGAGGTGAAAACCTGTCCCTCACCGCAAGTCATGAACCAGTCCGATGTTGACTGTATGAAACAAAACACAATATATCTGACTATGCCACGACTGACACATACCGTTAACAAAACCTCCGTTTCACCGCTATTCAGAGGGTATACCTTCCCTCCCCGCACGATGTGAACACGGTCCAATTGTTAACCTACCCCACATCACCTAGTCAACAAACCTCTGGATTACCGCTATTTACAGAGGTGAAACATGTCCCTCACCGCAAGTCATAAACCAGTCCGATGTGACTGTCAGTCATGCTGACCCAAATCCCAATACTAAAACAAACCCACGACTTTCCCATGCGGCTACCTAACATAAATAGAATAACTGACCATCAAAACCCAAACCAAACTTGGTTTAACACATATACGTTCCTCACTTAATAATTACCTCAAAGGCACAACAGCTTAAGCCCTTTACTTCTCATAGTAAACATTAGCAATCATCACGTTATTCTCTTTATTAACGCAGTTCAATCATCATAAAAGGTTTGGAATAATAAGATAACATCATTATAAACATGGTATAACAACGTTGTAAATATCATCATAGCATGAATCAAACATTGTTATCACATAACTGCATTCAAATCAAAACTAGAATGAAATATTAGACATCGTGTATGATTCTAGTAAAAAAATAGGGCATAGGGGTATTTTGGTCATTTTTCCAGTTTATAAGTCATGATCTGAAAAAGTTACGTGAGATCAAATAAATAAGTATTCATGTTATAAGTCAAGAGTTTTCAATCCCCGTTAAGAAAATATCATGATTTCAGTCGATTTAAGTGAAAATAGGTCACAAGGGTATTTTGGTCATTTTTCCAATTTTGTACTTCCACAACCGAATTTATAAAAGTTCCGTGAGATTAAATAAATAAGTATTCATGTTGGAAGTTAAGAGTTTTCGATCCTCATTAAGAATCCATCTCGATTCCAGTCGTATTTGAAAATACCAGTTTATCGTATTTATACCATATTTAAAAATCAGAATACCGTATTTATACTATATCATAATACTGTATTTATACCATATTATACTATATTAAAATACCCTATTTATACCGTATTATACTATATCAGAATACCGCATTTATACGTATAACAAATATAAATACGTAATATAATACGTATACATACCACATAATTAATATACATCATAATTATAATCATATGTGCATGACAAAGTGTAATATAAATAGCTGAGTGAGTTGGAGACTCACCTAAATTCGCAGAATAATAATGCCGAGAAAACCCGAAGAAAACCCGAAGAATCTTCGAATATAAAATTCAGGCTTCAAATAGTGTTCTTGGTGTTCTATGTGTGTTCTTGGTGTTCTTGGTGTGTTCTTGGTGTTCTTGGTGTACTAGGTGTGTTCTTGGTGTTCTTGGTGTACTAGGTGTGTTCTTGGTGTTCTTGGTGTACTAGGTGTGTTTTTGGTGCTCTTGGTGTACTATGTGTGTTCTTGGTGTACTATGTGTGTGAGATGAAGATATGTAAGCATTAGGATGAGTTCTCAACCTCATAAGTCTAAGGATAAATATAAAGGAATGGTCCCATATATATAGGAACCAAGGAGGGACCTCACCTTGCAATTACCAAGAGTTAAAGGTTCAAAGGATAATTATTTCCTTAGGGCCATGTTTGGTTGGATGTGCAATAAAATCATAACTGGTCCAAATATACCAGATATTCATAAATCTGCTAAATTTTTGTTTCTAAAAATTCTGAAAATTTATAATCAAGTTCTATAAATGCTGAATATTGTAATAACAACATAAAAATACTATTCATCTTGGGAAATAAATATTTAAAAATAGCGGGTATTACACGGTAACACAGGTCACTCGTTTTACCCGTCTAACCCGTGTAGAGGTGTCATCAGTTCGGATTTGGTTCGATTCGAATTTTTATTTTTAAATTTTTTCATGTTTTGAAATCAACCGAAGTAGTTGGCTAGATTTTTTCGGCTTTTGGTCGATTTTATCAATTTAGGTGGTCGGATCGGTTTTAGTTGTAGGTAATTTTAAGAAAATGGATCGGTTAGCTCGGTTCGGTTATTCGAAAAAAACTTATGGCCCTCCTATTAGTTTGGCCCCCATTTTGGTACTTCTCAATTTTTAAAGCATAATTTCATGTCAATTCATTTGGTAACTAGTTTATGAGCTTTGCAAATATTGAACTTAGGACTTTTTGGGGGGAGTTTTTAAAGTTCTAGAATGGAGCTTTTAAAAGCTCAAAGTTGGTTTTTGGTTTCATGAAATTTTTTTGAAGAGTAATGTGTCACTTGTACAAAATTATTAAACAACTTAATAATAAATTTCATAAGCTACTTTTAAAAAGCCATGTTGTCACGCCCCGGAGTTGCCAAAAAATAGGGAAAATTTAAAATTTCCTTTCTAGACCCATAGGGAATGACGAGTTACATTAACTGATTGTCCTTTCTTCATTCTACACATGGTTAAAGAGTCAGCGGAAGCATAAAAACATCTATTGGTATTCTTCAATAGGACTCAAATGTCTCGGATCTAGTTATTACATCATGAGTCTAAATAAAAGATCTATAAAGGCAGTCTAGGGCGATCTATACTGATTACAATTCATGACTAAAGCATTACCTCAGATAGAAGACAATAAAGCAAATTAAGTAATTCTAGACACAACTATGTCGGAGTCCTTCGCTTCAGCTTGTACATCTGTCGTGTCCCTTTGGGTAAACCTCATCTTGATAGTCGCCACCTGTGAAATCTAGGCGTGATATGTCTAGGGCAGGAAGAGCCGTTACCTTTTGAAGCTAAGTGAGTTGACCTAACCGATCACTCCTAATACAAACAATAATATACAAGTACAACATATATCTCGAGCTAAACATTTGATAAGCATTATCTCAATATGTATGATTTATGACATCGTAGTATGAATGAGATACGACACGATGCATCATCGATATATTCGACTGTACTCAACCAAAGACACCACAACTGACTCATGTGACTTGTTACATTACCAGTGTAACGCCGTTAGCTTAGAGTAGAATGATTATGTTTCTATTGTCGCCTAGCAGAGCCTATAGCAAATTTGGTTTTAAAAAGAGCATAATCATTGGACTCTTAGGTCCTCGTGACCTTGCTTGGAGAATAGAATAGTTACAGCGCTATCGTCGCCTAGCATGGCCCTATAGCATTATAAAGTTAACTATTGTATTCATTGTTCCGATGGATACTTTGCTATCGTCGCTTAGCATGGCCCTATAGCGTATTAACCATCAACTCATGTTCTACTTTAATGATTTCCATGGGTACCTTTGCTATCATCGCCTAGCATGGCCCTATAGCATTTCATCGTTGTTCCCATTGATTTGATTGTACCATTCGGACCTCTGCGGTCGACTCAAACATGTATGGCAATTAACCTTAGGTTAATCTGTAATACCCCGTATTTTCAGGTATGTATATCCCTAGTACTTTTCCTAGCCTTTGGGTAAGTTTGCATCCCAATCAATTGGCATCATATACCAATCGATTTACCACTTTTGAGAGCCCATTCAATTACCTTATCCCAATCGATTGTTGTTCCAATCGATTGGATATTTTACCAATCGATTGCCTTGTTGCCGACCTAACACCAATCGATTGCCTTCTGGTCCCAATCGATTGGGAGTAGCTGGACTTGGCCACCTCGTTTGATTTGTGTGGTTGTGATTGTTTCCCTCTCCCCTATATATACCCCTCCCCTTATACTTATATATTTTTACTTATGTGTATGTGTGTGTTTGAGAGAGAGAGTTTTATACTTTCATATATATATATATACACACATATATTATATATATATACACACACACACACTCTCCGGTTAGAGAGAGAAGAAGGAGAATAAGAAGAAGGAGGAGAACATGAGACCAGAGAGAGAGAGAGAAGAGACAGACAGAGAGAGCAAAGAAGAATAGGGATAGATCACCCACCATAGCCGTCGCCGTGGAGCTCGGGACGCCGTCATGAGAACGCCGGAGAAAGGTGAGTTTCATTAACTCACTCAAGGGATTGTTTTGGGGTGTATTATGTATGTTAATAACGTATATGGAAGAGGAAAGAATCCCCAACGTTTTATATATAAAACTAGTAGTTTCTGATGAAGAAGACAGAGTCCAATCGATTGTCATTGGATCCAATCAATTGGATAATTCCCAATTGATTGCCATGAATCCCAATCAATTGATATACTAATCGATTGCTATTTTGCCCAATCGATTGGCATTTTTTCCAATCGATTGCCATGTTTGGTCAATCGATTGGATATGAGCAGAATGTTATTTGTATGTTGTTTTATGTTTATGATATATCGGACTTATTAATAGTTGTACCCTATGTGTTATTGCGATATGTGGATAAGATATATATGTGTCATGTCAGGACTAGACTTATATGCAGTGATCGTTAGTATTACAAGATGAATTATTCTGGGTTAACTGTTGATATGAGATGAACTGTTTAATTGTTATATGACGATATTGTTAAACTGTATAGTAGAACGGAAAACAACTGCATGTTAATAATCAGTAATGAATAGATATGATGAATACAGAGCATGTGATAATTCTTGTATCTAGAGTAATGCATTTCAAGACATATGGTCAGCATACATGGGATATTGGGCGAAGAGATAAGAGAATGCGATGAGAAATGGGATAATTGTATGAAGAGATAAGAAGAATACAATGAGAAATGAGAACTGTAATTTATGTGGAATATGAGATATATGTGTATTTGGGATCTGTGGGATCAACGGCTGACGAGCCGGGTGGACGTGGGGTGGTTAGAGTTCCTAATGCGCCTCTCGCTGTTGAAGATGTCCAATGATGCGTATGCACTGCTGAAGACGTCCAGTGTACCGTTGACGATTACGTCCGGCTAGTGCTCTAATGTATTCTCAGCTGTGTAGACGCCCAATGAGGGTATACACATCATTGAAAACGTCTGATGTGCCTTTCTATTGTTTATAGATAGGTGGTACCGTGTAGACGACCAGTAACCCTATCAAGGGATTTTGGGACCTACTGCCTAGTCGGGTGATTCCGATTGTCATTATTGTATCGACGAATGGTTATAGAGATGGATAGAGATATGAATATGAGTATGAATATGGTGCATGGATACGGAAATGGATATGAATATGAGAATGGTTAGCGAGATTAATGTTCAGTCGTGGATTCAGCGTCCTGACGTAAAGGTAGATGCATGGGTGGTTACATGGGTTATATGCATGGATTTGGTGAATACGTGATGAGATATTTATACCATGATCTTTATTATTATTTTCATTTAATATGTTTCCTGCTATCATTGAATTCATGTATAGTTTTATGAGACCTCTGCTATGTCCATGAGTGACATCATTGTTAAGAGATTTATCGCATTTTAAGATGCTGAACAATAACGGTGATGAGTGTTGTTTAGTGTACTATGTTGATGGCGTTTGTGCCCTGGACATTCCAATGTCTAGAGCTTGGCAGGTCTTGAGGACGGAGACTAATGTTCCGCCAGAGTTGGAGTTGAAGGCTTGAAGATGAAAGCATGCTGCTTTGTAATAGTTAGTGTGTATATCTGTTGTACTCCTGTTAATTATTGTTATAGACTTTAGACTCTAAGTCAGCTGTTGTAATAGATTTAGTAGACTTTTATTATTGGTACTTGGGTATATGTTGCTTCCAAATCTTTTATATTTCCGCTGTAGCCTCTGATTATGTTAATAAGATATGTTTTATGAATAGCATCCTCCCTATCGTTGTATTTGTTGGTTGGTATAGATGACAATGCGGTTATTCACCAGTCACAAACCTACGGGACCAAAAAGGAACTTGTTTTCTCTATTTTTGCTTCTCCGGAGCGTGACATAATCTCCTCAACTAACCATGCAAACATCAATATTGACATCATGACTCGACTACGTCTATATGAATGTTCATGTGGTTGCATAACACGTACGTAATAAGTATGAGTCATAATAGTTATCAATCAGATACGGGGTATAGTTATCTAAGCATGCATTCATCATATAGACAGTTAATTTTAATGTACACATATATAATACTCATCAGATATGTCCACACAGGACGCACTGGATATTCACATAATACTCATAGAGTAAATCTATAATATACCAAGTGAGTTATGACGACTCACCTCGATGCGGGTTCATAAGAACAAGCGTAGCGGTGGTTCCTATAAAGTATACGAGTTCATAGAACGTTGATTAATATGCGTACTAGAATCAAGGGCATAATGGTGGATGGGTTCCTAAATCTCAACATGATGATCTAGACATCACTCTGAGTCTAACGCATTGACTAGACTCAAATCGGAATCCGTCACAAAGGCTGGGTTTCTGTACCAATGTGGGCCCTAAAGACAAGCTGTATTTTTTGACCGCATAAAAAGGTCATCAAACTTCGGGGGAATGTTCTAGACATTATTCTAAGACTCTGGGAGTTGACCGCGTATTTTTTCTGAGCTACGATTTATTTACTGTGAATTATCGAAGTCCTAAATATATAATTATAGTCCACAAGGTCCTATAATTATACACTATAATTAAGAAAGACCAACGGTCCTTATAAATAATTTTATTAAATACTAGGCCTTAAAATAGGCTAGTGATGTTTTTCTCATAATTTTCAGAGCTCGTTTAATGTTTAAAATAATTTAAGCAATGGTTAAACGGCTCCTTTTTAATATATTAAAAATATCAAAACTTAGTGTTATAATTTGTTAAATTACAAAACAGTCCTTTATGCCCTTAGGGCGTAATATACAATTTCTCGAATTTTAAAATGGGCCAATAAATATCTATTATCTATTTATCATAATTTAAAACTAACATTTATTATTTATTTAAGTCCAAATAAATAATGATCAGAATACATCAATACTAAAGTTTGTGTTTTTATAAATAAATTATTTATAAAATGAGGGTATTAGGCCTCGAGATAAACAATATAATTTTCTACACTTTAAAACAAATAATAACTACACATCTCTTTTTAGTTTAATTAAACTCACAATTATTATTTATTTAAACTAAATAAATAATAAGTAGTACATAAATAATAAAAGGGTAATACTTGGGGCACAACCAAAGCCACAACCTTTTTTGCACAACCTCCATTTTGTGTCTATCTCTCTCCTAGTGGGCACTGTGGGGTCACTGTCACTGTGGGACTCATCAAGAGAGAGATAGACACAAAATGAAGGTTGTGCAAAAAAGGTTGTGGCTTTAGTTGTGCCCCAAGTATTACTCATAATAAAATGTGATTTCAGCATATAATAAATATTAAAGTGTAGCATCCCAGAATTTAAAAATCCCTTTAATAATACATTAAACTATTTTAGACCATCTATTATATGCCATAACTATTTATTAAACATTAACAAATAATAAAATTAATTAACCACTTGTACCATACAAATATGCTAATGTATAACACCCTAGAAAATCTCATATGAGATTTCTTCTTCTCCCCCAACGGGCTGATACACGCAGCACGTATATATATTACGTATATATTATCATTTTTTTGGCTTAAATGTTCAAACGATTCATTACTCGACGAAAATGTAACGACCTTGGTGCTGAGTGCTGTAGGGGGAGTTCGTCCCACATCACCTGGGGAAGGAAGGGTAATGTTCTATATATGTGTGGTTTCAAGTCTCCCTAGGAAGAGGCCTTTTGGGTAGTGGCCCAAGAACAAATCCGTGAGGGTTTGAGCCCAAAGCGGACAATATCTTACTGAGCGAGACTTAGGTCGTGACAGAATGGTATCAGAGCCTGACCCAGCCGGAAGTGTGCCAACAGGGACGTTGGGCCCTAAGGTGGGTGGAATGTAACGACCCTGGTGTTGAGTGTTGTAGGGGGAGTTCGTCCCACATCGCCTGGGGAAGGAAGGGTAATGTGCTATATATGTGTGGTTTCAAGTCTCCCTAGGAAGAGGCCTTTTAGGTAGTGGCCCAAGAACAAATCCGTGCGGGTTTGGGCCCATAGCAGACAATATCTTACTGAGCGAGACTTGGGTCGTGACAGAATGGTATCAGAGCCTGACCCAGCTGGAAGTGTGCCAGGGACGTTGGGCCCTAAGGGGGGTGGAATATAACGACCCTGGTGCTGAGTGCTGTAGGGGGAGTTTGTCCCACATCGCCTGGGGAAGGAAGGGTAATGTGCTATATATGTGTGGTTTCAAGTCTCCCTAGTAAGAGACCTTTTGGGTAGTGACCCAAGAACAAATCCGTGAGGGCTTGGGCCCAAAGCGGACAATATCTTACTGAGTGAGACTTGGGTCATAACAGAATGATATCAGAGCTAGACCCAGCCGAAAGTGTGCCAACGTGAACGTTGGGCCCTAAGGTGGGTGGAATGTAATGACCCTGGTGTTATGGGCGGGCTGCTGTAGGTGCCTTTGTGGCTGCAGTAAGTGCTAACAGGCTACACACTATGGGAAGTTCGTCCCACATCGCTTGGGGAAGGAAGGGTAATGTGCTATATATGTGTGGTTCCAAGTCTTCCTAGTAAGAGGCCTTTTGGGTAGTGGCCCAAGAACAAATCCATGCGGGTTTGGGCCCAAAGTGGACAATATCTTACTGAGTGAGACTTGGGTCGTGACAGAAATTCAGTGACAATCAAGTGTCTCAATGAGCCCGATCCAATGGTACAGGTCTCGGGTCCTGACTCTTAGCAGTTTGTACGAAAAATGGGAAAAATCGAGAGAGGACTTAAACTTTGACCGCTTCGTTCGTCGCGATACAAAATAGTCATCATGAACGGTTCAAACTGGGACTTAATGGGGTCCTAACCTATTATTTTTCATTCACGGAACGCGTTTCCATTAACGTTGATGGAAAGTCGACCTTTACACCTATATATGTATCACTGGGAATATATCTACGTATACACGTGTAACGCCACTATATTTTATGCCGAGACACTTCTAAAAATACTACTGAGTGGGTTAGTGGCCTTACCTAGGCTTGTAGTGGTCTAGTGGTGGCACGAGGGGGCTCCGAGGCGGTCTCGGGTAGTCTCGGCTTCTCTCTTCCCACGACTTTCTCTTTCTTCTTTGGGGTTGTGGTCTATATTTTAGGGTGAGGGGCAGAGAGGGTTGAGGCAGAGGGGGGTGTTGTGGGTAAATCTCTTGTATTTTTCTTTCTTCTTCTTCTCTCTCTCTCTCTACATCTCCCTTGCTTCTTCTTCTTCTTCTTTTTTTTTCGGGGGATGTGTGTAATGGTGGGGGAAAAACAGAGGGTAAGGGCAGTGAATGAGAGATGTAGATAGCGGTGTTTGTGGTTTGTTCTCCCACTCTCTCTCTCTCTCGGTGCTCTCATATATACACAATGTATGGTTTACACACCTACTAATGCAGATTTTACAAAATCTGTTTGAGGTTGATAGAAATGAGGTAATGGAGATGGATATACATTGGGGAGAGGAAAAGTGGCTGGCGTTGGGAGATGTGGGTGTTTACCCGGCGGTTTGGAAGGAAAGTGGGTGGGAATCCGTGGGTCAAGGGGGGTGTTTGGGTAGGGACATTACCCAATGGATTTAAGGTAGTGAGCTGACATATAAGGCATCCTAAGTTGTACTAGTTTGTGCCACACAGTCCAAATTTTACACAACTTCTACGGGTTTACGTGATAAGTCAGTCTGGGTCTGTGAATTACAGTCCGGGTTTATATATAATGACCTGGGTTAAAATAAGAATGTCAATTATAATCACGACATAGCCACGGGACTATTGGGTCCAAATATATTATAACCTATGATTAAAATATTAAGTGACAACGAATAATATTAATATAATATTAATATACGATATAACCTATAGTTATTAAACTTAGTGACCACGAATATTTAAATATATATAATTATATTTTAATGATAGCAATTATTAAAATATAATATAATATACGGGGTTGGACTTAGCAATAAAAAAATCACTTTAACAGAGTGATACCAATCCTATGAGTATTAAAAGTCTTGAATGTCGTCGCATATATATATATGCGTATATTAGTATAGGCTACAGAATAATTACATAAATAATTAAACTCAGAAGTACAGTTATAATCCGGGAATCCATTTTATATATGTAGAAAATTTGCAGGTATTACATCATCCACCTCCTATTAAAGATTTCGTCCCCGAAATTTGAAGCAGGTAGTTCTTAAGCATACAAAGTCCAAATCTCGTGTGATGGGTTCTAAGATAACGTATTAGTCAAGTGCACTAGGCTCGTTCAAATCGTGGTGGGGTGTCGTTGTTTACTCTTATCTTAAAAGATGCTCTGTTCCTTGTCATGGTATCTCCACTAGATCTTTGTATGAGCGTTTTCTTCATCTTTCAATCTTCTTGATGCGATGGTCGCACTGACTCTTTCATCGTCATTGCTTGTTGAGTTCGTGTCACTCTTGCTAATGAAGCTCTAGTTTACTTCCGTGTTATCGCCATCCATAGCTCATAGGGGTTGTGAACATATCCCTCAACATGTTGGTACGAAGAACATTGTGGATTAGCGTATCCACTCGAAAAGTGTTGTGATCTACTACAGTGTTGGTGATAACGTATATGAGTCGGTAGACGCTTCGATCGTAAGCAGTCTAAGGCTTCACAGTGTTAGCTTCATTCATTTTGGTCCAATAGCACGTTGCCTCGAGCGATCGATACTTTGAATGGTTCTTTATCTTCAACTTCAAACTGTAGGTTCTTCTTTCATTGGCCTGCGTAGTTTCTTGTGTCAACTCTAAGATTGTTTGTATCCTCCCTTCGTTTTCGATATGTCTGACGTAATGACGATTGACATGACCTTCCGTATAGGGCCTTGAATGATGTTATGACCATACTTAACTTTGTCGTAGATAGCGAACATTGATCAGCGACAAGTGGATTCTCTCAGATTTTTGTTCCTGATGCGCCACAAGATTTCGTAGTTGATGGTGTAAACTTTCCCACGTGCTTTCGATGTTGTTAATGATGTGAGCTTGTAAGGCATCTTCTATTGTTAGGTTAGTGAGTCTGGTTTGACGGTCGGTCTAAGAGCAGAATGCGATGCTCGTTATGTACTTATAGGTACTATCTGTCAATTGGCCGTACCTCGATCTACTACAATATATATAAATATATATATCATTATACTAACCATCGTGATAATACTAGATACATAAAAGTAGATTCATTAATAAGTCAAAATATTACATAGTCGATTACATAAATTGTATCAACTTCTACTAACATACATAAAACACAAACGAAACTGGACTACTAGCCTGATCAAACATATAAGATAAACTAGATCCTAAGATATCTAGCACAAAAATCTTCTAAGTCCGAGTCGTAAGGGAAAGCCTCCTCCGAATCTGTAGTTCTTCATCTTGTTATATGCTGAACTGGTTGTTTGACATAGTCTCGTCCTCTTGACATTTGTGAAGATTGTCCTTCCCTTTTCCTTATGAGTTCATTAGCAGAACTTGATTGATGTTCTTTATTGTCTCGTAATGCTGGTGTGGCCCATTTTGCCACAGCGATAACATTGCGATCCTTGTCCTTCGATTTGTCTCGGTGTTGGGAATTCGTTGAAGTGATGTCCGTAATTTCTGCAGTTGAAATAACATTGGCGTGTTTTGCGTTGGACCGATGATGTTATTGTGTCAGACTTCCTCTTGTTCTTCATGTGTTATTCCCGTTTTTGTTGTTCCTTTTTGCTAAATCTGGCTAAATTGGGGATGGTGGTATTGAGCTGGACTTGTCTGAGCTATTTTTCAGTATGTGCTCCGTCTCAAGGTGTTTTACAGTCCTTGCTTAAATGTCCTCTCTTGCGATAGTTATAGCTTATAACGTTTGGTTGGTTACAGGTTTTGAGAGCTTGACATTCCTTGGCCAAATGTCCAGGGTTTCCACAGTTAAAATAGGCACCGTGATCGTTGTTCGTTGTTCTAAGTTGTCCTTGCAGTAGTGTTGGCCTGGGTAGTACAACTGGTTGTGGCTTGAGTGATCTCAAAAGTGATTCTGAATGGGCAGTATGGGGGTGTCTAAATAACTCGTCTCCATAGTCACTTGCGCTAGTGCTGTCAGTGGTCCTCCATAAGCCTTGTATCAATCTTCCAAATACACTAGTGGGATCGACCTCCTTAGGTATTATATTGCTTAGCCTTCTTGACTGGTCCTCAGTTGTTTGAGACGATTCATCCATTGTAGAGATCGAGAAGATTCTAGAGTTCTTACATGAGAGTTCGTATCTATAAGGTCTCTATCATATCTTATGCAAAGCAATTACAACCTATTTCATCTCTCATGATAGTGCCCAACGTAATCATAGTAACTAGAGTGCGATGATTGCAACGATTGAACAAATCGATCCAAAATGAAGTTGAATTCGAAAGGGCATATGAATTCTCACAGATAGAAGTACAATACTAGAAATTATGTGATCCATTCAAGAATAGAATGTAAATCTAACAATGATTGATTGACTGATTACTATAGAAGTAACCATAGTATCTCAAGATTCATAGGTGATGAAAGGAAGCGATAGCACACAAGGTCTTCAACGTATGAAATAGGAACTAAGTATTTCATAAGAAATAGTCCAAATGAAACCTTATAAAGAATAAAGTAGCAATTTAGAGAAAACAATAAGAAGTCAAAACGCACAAAGAGTGCAACATTTTTGAGTCCATAGAACAAGCAAAAATAGGGAACTCATTTAAAATTATTTCAAAGAAATTAACTTGCCAGAATTCGTTCAAAGAATAATAAGTCGAAAGAATGACTTTTCAATACTAGCTTTCATATTTATTTAGAATAATTTCAAGGAAAATGAACTTATAAGATTTAGTTCGAAGAAAAATAAGTCAAAAAGAATAACTTTACAGTACTAGTAATTGAACTTGTTCCCAAAAGGATTTGTCAAGAATCGGATGATCAAGGTACATAGTCAAGAATTGTTGACTAGGGAATTTCTGAAAATTCAAGGAAATAAATTACTCACCAAGGAGTGTATCACAATAATTATTGACGGTAATCGGAGCTACTTTACAAAATATATAAATACCTTTTCCAGAAGAAATGGCCATTAGAAGAGAAGGCAAAGATTTACTCAAAGGGAGTCGAATGAGTAGAAAGGATATGATTACTTACTATGGTACTTGTCCACCATTATTACGGTAAAGTTTGCCTCAAATCCTTAGCTAGACCTTTCTTATCGTCTATAGCGGGTCCTTGCTAGTTCATCACTGCTTCCAGTGGATTTGTATAAGGGTGCTAGACAATCTATATATGGTTTGTTTTTGTAATAGAATATTCGTACTAACTTGATTGAATTAGATATCTTACATTAGTCCTAATTCATGAGTTTGAATCGAGGGTTCCAAGTCTCGATGTATCCTAACACAGCTACTGATTCTAGGGTGCTACGGCTTCGGTGTATCTACCCGTACAAATCAGGCTTTAGTGTATGGCTCTGGAGATATACTGTTAGGGTTACTACTTCTCATTTACAATTGCTACGGAATCCACCTTTCCAATTTCCTAAGTTTCCATGAAACTATTTTAATTGGTCACCCTTATTGGTTCAATGTCATTCCTAGTCTCAAGTAGGGTTAACTAGGTGTACATAGTAACTAATTGCACTTCTCGTCTATTTGACGAGATGTCCACGTTCAACTTGCTCAATAGAAACTATCTTAGTATCGGTACTAGTCAGAGATATCCTAACGTTTATTACTTAATGTGTAGGACAATCAGTGAGCACGTCTAAACTAGTGCTCTGATACCAAAAATCCTGTCACGCCCCGGAGTGGCCAAAAATAGAGAAAATTTAAAATTTCCTTTCTAGACCTATAGGGAACGACGAGTTACATTAACTGATTGTCCTTTCTTCATTCTACGCATGGTTACAGAGTAAGCGAAAGCATAAAAACATCTATTGGTATTCTTCAATAGAACTCAAATGTCTCGGATCTAGTTATTACATCATGAGTCTAAATAAAAGATCTATAAAGGCAGTCTAGGGCGATCTATACTGATTATAGTTCATGTCTAAAGCATTACCTCAGATAGAAGACAATAAAGCAAATTAAGTAATTCTAGACACAACTATATTGGAGTCCTTTGCTTCAGCTTGTACATCTGTCGTGTCCCTTTGGGTAGACCTTGATCGGCGACAAAGAGTTGTCGTTTATAGTCTTACAAATACCCTTTGTTAGCCCATTTCATGTAGTTATTAGTTATTTTTTAATAATTATTCTAAATTTTATAGGATTTGGAGCTTTAACTTGAAAATGCACAAAAATCCAATGATTAGTGGCTTTGGAAGTCATTCTGGGCTCAAACGGTGATTCTGGTGAAAGCTGAATGCAGTAGCAGTCTCGGAAAATCGCATTTTTGACAAAGAATACTTTGGATTTGAGAAATTTCTCCAGAGATATAAAATATAGATCTTCGAGTTACAGACGTGTGGCTTCAAACGGAGAGTTAATCCAAGTTTCGAGCAAAACGTTATCGCAATTCTAAGAAAGTCACGCAATGCAACGAAAAGGACCTCGCGCGAGCGGGCCGCGCGAGCGACCTGTGAAAAAACTAAAAACGCGTATTTTATTAAATTAAAGTGCCCAGCGAAGGTGGTTTGTGCATATGACGTCCAAAAACGTAAACATAGCTGTTTTAGTGCGATTTGACTTAGGAAAGCTTCCAAATCCTTCCAAACTCTATATAAATCCTATTCTAAATCAAATTTAAGGTTACAAATCATTACACACTATTATACACAATATACAACCACACTTTCAGCCATTGAAGGGAGGAAAGCACGGAGAAGAAGAAGAAGACCAAGGATTTTCATGGCCTCCTCCATCAACCTATTGCCGTTCATCAATTCTATGGCCGCTTAAACCTAGATCTAGGGTTTCAATGAAACCCTAGCCAAGTAATAGGGTGTATTTTATGTTTTTATTTTAGTTTTACTATGTATGGATGACAGTTACATGTTCCGAGGATTTTTATAAATAAATCGTGCTTCTATTGATTAAAATCATTACTTTCAAAGTTTATTCTTGTCTTAGATCTATTTTGACTGTGATGTGCTCAATGATCTATGCTTGTTGTGCTTGTTTAGATTATTTACATGTAATGGTGCTTAAATTGAATTGTGCTATCAAGTATCCGAATAGTCCATGCCTAGATTAGATGGATTATACCACAACCCTAGTTTAGTGTGGGATAATTCATGCTAACCGAAGATGGATTATGTTGGTGCTTGAACCATAGTTATTTTCTTGACGGAGGAATTGGGCTTGTAGCTACAATTTTCCATTATCATCCAACTTAATAAGCTAAAGTAATTCGTAAATACCCTTATTATGAAGCTAGTGGTGGATTTGCAATCCTAGGTTCCCTTCAAATATCTTTAAAACAACTTTAAATTGCTTTCATAATTTAGATTTACTTTTATTGTTCTTTATTAAATTCAAAATCAAAATCTCGTTTTCATAATTAATTAGATTTAGGTATTAAAATTAAGAGTTGTAGTAATTCAATCTCTGTGGGTTCGACCATTACTTTCACTACTACAAATCTTTAGAAAAGTAAAGTATACTTTTATATCTTGATTCTGACAAGATTAGACCTCATCTTGATAGTCACTGTAGACACCCCGATTTTGACCAAACGTCGAATTAAGGAGAGTGTCACCTCCATATCCGATGATGACAAGGACCGAAAGATTCGAAGTGTTCCAAGCTCTTCAGAAAGTTCTCCAAACGCGGTAAAATTTTCACAGAATGAAATACCAGGTATTTAGAAGAATTCAGGTATAAAACATCACTTTTGGAAAAGATCTTCGAAAACAAGTTTTTTTTTTTTTTTTTAAGAAAAAGGAGAAAAGAAAAGACCTAAAAAGGGAAAGTTCAAAAGAAACTGGCACACAGCTGTTATTTGCGGCGCTCAGTGAGTGCCGAACGGCAGTCACAGAATGCCGAACCGGCACTTACTGAGTGCCGCCGACAATTTCTGACTGTCGTTTGCTTTAACAGTCCGTATTTTATGGTACAATACGTATATGTATGCAGATAAAAATAAAAAAACTGATAAAGTAAGGTTGACAAAAATGCGGCAATCAATAATTTGGCGCGGTACTTGCTGAGGGCCGCGCGGCAATCATGGAATGCCGTCGCGACTTTCACGGAGTGCCGCAACGGCATCCACTGACTGTCGCAAATAATTTTTGACTGCCGCTTCCTGCAATAGTTTGTCTATTTTCAGGAAGTACGTATTGTACCACCAAATGAGACACTTACACCTGTCTTTTACTCCGAATTCATTGAGAATACTTGGTAATTTTGTCTATAAAAGAAGGAGGATCTTCCTTGGGACATAACAACAACAAAAAAAAAAAATACACAAGGAATAACTGCCACTACACTAACACATATTTGAGAGAGAAAAGAGAGAGTTTTGGAAAGCTTGAAGAAGAACTTGGAAGATCTTCAAAATATAGAAAGCTTGAGGATAGTCTTAGAGGTGACCCTCTAATCTTAGTTGTGTTTTCTTCCTTTTGAGCCTCTAATCTTCAAGTCACTTAGTCTTTCTTGATTAAGTTTTAGATTTTTGTTAGCAAACTTGGAAGTCCTTGCTTCCTAGTTCTTTGATTCTTCTTTTATTTTTTTTTTCTTATTTATGTTTTTCTCTAGAGATTCTTGAGGATCTTCCATATCTCACTTGAATATCATGAGTTTGATCTTTTATGTCTCATGCAAGCTTATGCTTCACATGAGATTTAAAGTTGATTATCATTTTATTAGAAACAAGTAGATGAATCCAAACCCTTGCCATGGTTTGGATCCTCTAATCTTGTTTAAGTTTTCATTCTCTTTTGTTTCTTCTTAGCTTGGTTTGAAAGCATCTATGAATTTGAAGTAAACAAGTTTTACCAAAAGATTCTTTGATGGATTTAGAGCATTTCCTCTCTTAGTCTTCTTTATTTCATTTCTTCTTTTTGTTTATACATTTCTTTTGAGATTCTTGGAGTTCTTCAATGTCTCTCTTGAAATCTCTTGAGTTTGATCTTTTGAATCTCATGTAAGCTTATGCTTCACATGGGAGTCAAAGTTTAATCATCACTTCATTTTATAAGCAAATAGATGGATCCAAGCCCATACTTATGACTTGGGTCCTCTAGCTTGATGTTTCATGGAATCCTTTCTATATTCCTTTGAGACTCATGAGTATTAGTCATGTTTTGATCTCCAATGACCCCAAAGGGAAAGGAGAGTTAGGTTTAGGATAAGCCAATGTCCATGGCTTAGTTGGTAGATGTAGCAAAAAGGATGATAAATCCAATATTGGAGCAGTGAGTTCATAAACCAGTTTTGATCAAAGATTTTTAGTTCGAAATCTAACCGTTGGAATTAAGTGAAACCAACGGGAAAGTGTCCATTACTCAAAGTTCTACCACTGTAATTTTTGTCTTAAAGAGGTTTCATGTTTAAAGTGGTTTATTCATGAGTTTTGTGAAGTCACTACAATCTGTCCAGAGTTTCAGAACAGCAACACCCTTTTGAAATAAGCAAATCAGAACCTTAATCAAGTATTTGTGACCCCAAATAATTTTTTCTAAGTATATTAATGTGTTAGGAAGCTACCCTAAAAAGAACAAAGCATTTCTGATCGTTTTGCTATTTTTAAAAAATCGTACAAAATCTCTGGACAGAGATTTGTAATCTCTGAGTGATGTCTGGTTTTTGTCCATTTCCCAGAGATCTAACCGTTGAAACTTTGATTTTCTTTTTGGGATGGAAACTAGACACATAGAGGCATCTTGTGTCCAAAATTCACCGACATCAAACCATGGGAAGCATGTCTTTTATGCCTTTTACTTTCTGGTCTGCTCTCTGTAATTTTCAGAATTTTATGACATATTTGACCAACTTTGTAAATAATGGTCCAAATGACTTTTCTATGACCTAGGGCTCAAACCATTTTTCAATAATGATTAATTAAGCTTGAATTCATAGTTTAAGTGATCTAAATCATTAGGTATTTCATAATTTATTCTTGTTCATGAACATATTCATCCATATGGCTTGACACTTGTAATTAAGATTTATTTGCTTTAGATTCAATTGCATTTGATAGATTTAAGTTAGAAATGTAGGATTGTTATTTCTAACTTTATATCTTGTATATCATGTGGACTAACCCTTTGTTTTGTAGCGCTATTAAGGTATGACTTCTTGAATCCCTCTTTAGTTTATTTTAATTTATTGATTTTATCCATTTTTCAACCTCATGCGCGACACATTAGAACTAAGATTTTGCTTTACATGTATATATGTGGATTAGAGACTCTTTTCTTAGGTTTTATTTAATCGCATGCATTGCACGTTTAATATCCGCGGCTGGATCCCGGGTAAGTTCTCTTGTTCTTCATTGCATATCATGTTGCTTGCTATTTGAATTACGTGGCTTTTGAATGATATTTTGTAAATTAGTAATTTTACACCATTTTGACATGTTTGTGTAATGTATACATATATCTATGTATTAGTTGAGGGCATGCTTAGATTAGTAATTCGATTAAAAGGATGTTAAGTAGAGGCCTATCACGAGATAGGATGAGAAGGGGTGTTTTAGTCCAATGGGCTCCTTCCATTCTCATTCCATAATCCCCGGACCGAGTTAATCTTTGGTTTCGCAAAATATCAGTTTCCCTTTGAAATGGTTTCTTAGTTTTCCTTTGAAAAATTAAGTGGCGACTCATTTGTTTTTGAATTTGAAATTTAAAAGAACTTTAAAAGAAAAGCTGTGGGTAAGAAAATTGCGATATCCACAGTCACCACTTGTGAAATCTAGACGTGATATGTCCAGGGCAAGAAGAGTCGTTAGCTTTTGAAGCTAAGTGAGTTGACCTAACCGATCACTCCTAATACAAACAATAATGTACAAGTACAACATATATCTCGAGCTAAACATTTAATAAGCATTATCTCAATATGTATGATTTATGACATGGTAGTATGAATGAGATACGACACGATGCATCATCGATAAATTCGACTACACTCAACCACATACACCACAATTGACTCATGTGACTTGTTACATTACCAGTGTAACGCCGTGAGCTTAGAGTAGAATGATTACGTTGCTATCGTTGCCTAATAGGGCCCTATAGCAAATTTTGGTTTTAAAAAGAGCGTAATCATTGAACTCTTAGGTCCTCGTGACCTTTCTTGGAGAATAGAAAGTCGCCTAGCATGGCCCTATAGCATTATGAAGGTAACTATTGTATTCAATGTTCCGATGGATACTTTGCTATCGTCGCCTAGCATGGCCCTATAGCGTATCAACTATCAACTCATGTTCCACTTCCATGATTTCAATGGGTACCTTTGCTATCGTCGCCTAGCATGGCCCTATAGCATTTCATCGTTGTTGCCATTCATTTGACTATACCATTCGGACCTCTGCAGTCCACTCAAACATGTATGACAATAACCTTGGGTTAATCTCCTCGACTAACCATGCAAACATCAATATTGACATCATGACTCGACTACGTCTATATGAATGTTCATGTGATTGCATAACACGTACGTAATAAGAATGAGTCATAACAACAGTTATCAATCAGATACGGGGTATAGTTATCTAAACATGCGTTCATCATATAGACAGTTAATTTTAACGTACACATATATAATACTCATCAGATATATCCACACAGGACGCATTGGATATTCACATAATACTCATAGAGTAAATCTATAATATGCCAAGTGAGTTATTATGACTCACCTCGATGCGGGTTCGTAAGAACAAGCGTAGCAGTGGTTCCTACAAAGTATACGAGTTCATAGAATGTTGATTAATATGCGTACTAGAATTAAGGGCATAATGGTAATTGTGTTAGATGGTTCCTAAATCTCAACATGATGATCTAGACATCATTCTGAGTCTAACTCCATTGACTAGACTCAAATCGGAGTCGTCACAAAGGCTGGGTTTCTGTACTAATGTGGGCCCTAAAGACTGTTACGACCCATCCCACTACACGTAGAAATAGGATACGTGGCACGCCATCAAGGCTTATCCAGTTCCATTAAAGTAAAATAGCAGCGGAAAACATTATTAAGATCCATGAAAATCAGAGTTATAAAAAGTTTTGGCCATTTGAATCCTTTCAAAAGAAAACATTTGAAAACAAGGGTCCAGTCGACTGATCGAGGGTCCGGTCGACTGGTGCTCTCAAACAATAGGTTTCAAAATATAACAGCCCATCCAGTCGACTGTGTCGGGGACCCAGTTGACTGGTGCCTAAAATTATCAGTAGACTGAAAATGTCCAGTCGACTGGTGCCCTAATCCAGCAGAATGTCATGGTCTGGGGCTCCATCCAGTCGACTGAACCTCAGACGAAACAAAGCAGTAACCAATTCAACACAGCGATCCAGTCGACTGGATCAAAAACCAGTCGACTAATTTCTATCAGTAAACTCAAAACTGCAGTTTTCCCACTCAAGGTTCTTCCAATTCCAAACCAACATATAACCACTCTATTCCATCATTCAAAACATAAATACAAGAGCGTTTACTAGGGATTACAAGTACTACGATCTACTCCATGGTCCGATTACAACATATTACAAAAACCCAAATCCTTATACAAGTTTTAGGATTTAAACCAAAAACATATATAAGTGATTCCCCCGGCGTTCCTTAACGTCCTCACTCATCACGCTTCTTCTTGTCTTTCTTCTTACCTTCAATGGAGTAAATCTCCACTGCTCAGCTATATGCTAAGTGCACAAGTCTAACATATGCAATATATGATAAAACATGCTTTAATCTCATAAATCATATCAATAGTCTCTAGGGAGAAAAATATGCTTTCATCCGGTAGCGGCAAGTCCAAGCCTTAAACCGCGATGTCAATGGCAAGTCTAAGCCTACAACCATTACATCCCCACAAGTGCCATGGCAAGTCCAAGCCTACAACCATGCACAGTAGCCGTCGCTACTAAAATTCTCAAACAACGAGAAGCTTACTCCGGCATGAATTTGTATAAGACCCCCCTTTGACCCACATAGACAACTCAACGTGCTCGCGTAAATTTAGACATGCTTTTCACAATTTAGCGCGTGCATAATTAACGGGCCTACAATTAACACATGGATTTTGCCCGGATCTCAATTTCGTCGTCGAAATATAAAACATGTATTTCTCTATATTTCACAAGTTAGAACTTCATACCTCGTGCGATTCCCCCCAAACTTTGAAGGATCGACTAGGAGGCTAAATAATCGTTGGATTTCGAATTTTAGAAAATTCCTACAAGTTTATACCTGTTTTTCCCAAAAGTATAGAATGTAGATTTTTACAAAAATTGGCCAAACACGGCCTAAGTAGTATCAAAACGTAGGTCTTACCTCCACGAGTTCAAATCTTGAATCTGGAGAAAATCTGACGGACGAATGGTCGTCGATCGGCGTCGCAAAGCCTGTTGGCTAAATCCTCCTTTCTCTCTAGATATTTTTTAGAAGTTTTGGATGAGAATGAAATCTCATCCACTTCTATATAAAACCAACGTTATGGAAATTACGTTCACCTCCCCGTAAGTTTCTCAAACTTTTAATTAACCCATGAAAATTCGCACACGTCCATTTTATAACTTTACGAGTGAAAACTATAATTTTCAAAAGTTTTCGATTAAGTTTCGTTTGGGTCCAAAATAACGTCCGAAAACTATATTCTGTAGAATCTCTACACAACCTACCTTTTTAATTAACGTATCACTCACGTTCTCACCACAGTTCTCAAAATGATATAATAATATCAAAGATTACCAGAATTCCCACAACACAGATAAAATTACTATTCATCAAATACCAGATAAAGTCAAATAACATTTAAATCATATAAATGTCATTTACTCACGTCCATGCAATATGAAATGCCATGTTCCCGTGTCCTCACTGACACCTTACCGTTGACTCACAGTCAACCTGAACTCAACTTATTACTAACATTAATAAGTTAAAAAAAATTAACTCAAATGATGCATTTTCAAAAATCAAAATTTTCTGGAACGGGTGTGACAACTCTGCCCTCCAAAAAGGAAGTTTGTCCCCAAACTTTACCTTATGCGTCGAATAAGTACGGATACTCATTCTTCATGTCTTCCTCACTTTCCCACGTAGCCTCTTCCACCGTGTGACTACGCCACAATACTTTCACCATTGGAATCGTCTTGGTTCTCAAGACTTGTTCCTTTCGATCTAGAATCTCGACAGGTTGTTCCACATAAGTCAAGTCTCCCTGAATTTGCAGAGGTTCAGGTACAATGATCTTACTCGTATCAGTCATACACTGTCTCAACATCGATACGTGAAATACGTTATGCACAAAGGATAACTCAGCTGATAAAGCCAAACGGTAAGCCACCGGCCCTATTCTTTCTAGAATCTCTAACGGTCCTATGAATCTTGGATTGAGCTTTCCCCTCTTTCCAAATCGTATAATGCCTTTTGAAGGCGATACTCGCAAGGATACGAAATCTCCCACTTCAAAATTCATCGGTCGTCGTTTAGAATCCGCATAGCTCTTGTATCGACTCTGAGCTACCTTAAGACGTTCCTGAATCAATTTTACCTTTTCAGTAGTCATTTGTACTATCTCAAGTCCTAACAACCTTCTTTCTCCAATCTCGGTCCAACTAACCGGTGATCGACACTTATGGCCATACAAAGCTTCATACGGTGCCATACCAATACTTGACTGAAATCCGTTGTTGTACGCAAATTCAATTAACGGTAGATGTTTCTCCCAATCACTCCCAAAATCTAATACGCAAAGTCTCAACATATCCTCTAGCGTCTGAATCATGCGCTCTGACTGTCCATCGGTCTGAGGATGAAATGCAGTACTGAAACTCAATTTTGTACCCATAGCTTTTTGTAAACTTCCCCAGAACCTTGATGTAAAACTACTATCACGATCGGATATAATCACCGCTGGTACCCCGTGTAGTCTTACAATCTCTCTCACATACAATTCTGCCAACTTGGACGGTTTAGTCGTCTTGATCGGTAGAAAATGAGCTGACTTGGTTAATCGGTCAACTATAACCCAAATCTTATCATTCTTGTTACGCGATCGCAGAAATCCAGAAACAAAGTCCATCGTGATCTCGTCCCACTTCCATTCCGACACTGGCAATGGCTGTAGTAACCCCGCGGGTACTTGTCTCTCTGCTTTGACCTGTTGACATGTCGAACATTCAAATACAAATTTAGCGACTTCACGCTTCATACCCTTCCACCAAAAGTTTTCTCTCAAGTTTCTGTACATCTTATTACTTCCCGGGTGCACTGAATATCTAGTACTATGTGCTTCCTTTAAAAGTCGTTCTTTCAAATCTTTCACATTCGGTACGCATAATCGGTTCCCAAGCATCAACGCCCCTTGTTGCAAGATAAATCCCGGTCGTTTTCCCAAAGGTATCTCGTCCTTCATTTTGCACAAATAGACATCATTAAATTGTTCTTCCTTGATCTCATAAATAATATCTGGGTGTGCTACAATCGCCATCATCAAGCCATCATTGGTCCCTGGAATCACATCCAATTCTAAGCGTTCCATCTCGTTTATCAACTCTTTTTGTTGTGTTAGCTCGTCGGCTAAATTCCTCGGCGTCTTTCGGCTTAATGCATCGGCCACTACATTCGCCTTTCCCGGATGGTACTCAATCGAAAGATCGTAATCCTTCATCAACTCCAACCATCTTCGATGTCTCATATTCAAGTCCCGTTGGGTGAAAATGTATTTCAAACTCTTGTGGTCCGTGAATATCTCACACTTTTCCCCGCACAAGTAGTGCCTCCAAATCTTCAAGGCATGAATTACCGCGGCTAATTCCAGATCGTGAGTCGGATAATTTACCTCGTGTGTCTTTAACTGTCTAGAAGCATAAGCAATCACCTTGCCACCTTGCATAAGCACACATCCCAACCCTTGATGTGAAGCATCACTATATATTACAAATCCTTTAGTTCCGGATGGTATTGTCAGAATAGGTGCTCTCGTAAGTCGTACTTTCAATTCTTGAAAACTATCTTCACATTCCTGACTCCATTCAATTATAATTCCTTTCCTCATCAACCTTGTCATAGGTAAAGAAATCTTTGAGAAATGTTCAATAAAACGGCGGTTTATCCCGCTAATCCCAAGAAACTTCGAATTTCCGATACGGAAGTCGGCCTTTGCCAATTTGATACAGCTTCTACTTTGTGAGGATCAACTGATACTCCATTCTTGTCAATTACGTGACCAAGAAAAGTAATACTAGACAACCAAAATTCACATTTCTTGAATTTACCAAATAATTGCTTCTCTCTCAATCTCTGAAGTATCAACCTTAAGTGGTTCTCGTGTTCTATCTCACTCTGTGAATAGATAAGGATATCGTCAATGAATACAATCACAAAGTCATCCAAATAATCCTTGACTATTCGATTCATAAGATCCATGAACGCGGCTGGTGCATTCGTAACCGCAAACGGCAAGACTAAGAACTCATAATGGCCGTAGCGCGTTCTGAAAGCTATTTTCTCAACATCTTCGACTTTCACTTTCAACTGATGGTAACTGACACGAATATTTTTTGTGTGCGCTTGTGTGCAATACCCAAGTGTAGGTAGACGTGCAAGTAGTAACTGGATTAAGTCCAGGTCGATCCCACAGGGAAGGTGTTGAATTAAACTACCTAGATTAGACTCTAAAGAGAAAACAAAAATCAATATTTAAAATGAAGTGTAGAACACAAAGTTCTACAGTTAACAACTACTAGAATTAAAGACAACTAAATTAACTTAACTAACAATTAACCAACTAAGCAAGATTCTAAAAGAAACGGTTCTTCTTAATAAAAGAAAATGTTGGGATCACGCGAATCCACCGTGACCTAACCTTCTACCATGCAATTGCAATTAAGCTCAAAGGAGTACACCTACTACAGTATTCTGTACTTCTCTAAAGATATAGAATCAATAGCCCTTTCATGACCGGGACTACATCATCACAATTAAGTTTGAAATACATGAAGACGGTTTAATCCAATAGTTAAGACTCTCACCTACAATGGTGTTAGCATTGAGGGTGGTTTGCAAAATATATTGAAAGAAAATACCTTAAGGCCTTAAGTTTAAAAACTGTTTTGACAAACTGAGCATTTAGGGACAATTTGATAACAAATCCTTAAAACAGAAAGTCTTAGAATACTGTTTTGGGTGTTCTCAAGAATCAGAACCCTCGATCGATCGACGCGCTTTCGATCGATCGAATATCTTCATCTCTCGATCGATCGACATTTCCTCGATCGCTCGACTAAGTCACTGTCTCGATCGATCGACATACTTTCGATCGATCGAACACAGGAAAAAAATTACTGCATGGCAGAGGCCTAAAATCACGATTTCATCGCGATTTCCCAACCCTAGGACTACTCAGACATTGTCTGGAGTACCACAGATTTATATTTAACGTAAAAGTTCATTGAAACTATGTTTGTTTGAAAGTTTTTCATTAAAACTGTAAAACAAGAGATTGGAATCTAACTAACATGAAATACTACGAGATTAACAAGTATACTATGATTAACCAAGTGCAGAAAACAAATAAACAATAAATCAAGAACCTGGAATGAAAATAAACTTGTATTAACTCAAGAAATCCGGTTCACAATGATAAATCTTCAATGAAACCTACAAAAACCAAGGAAAAACTCTCTCTTCTCTATCTAAAACTGATAAAACAAAGTTGGGCCTCCCTCTTGGACGTATTCAATACGAAGATATATAGTAAACCTAAGAGCTAGGGTTAAAAACCCGCAACTGCTGCATGCGCGTATAATCTGATAAAAGGCACTTTCGATCGATCGAAACTTTCTCGATCGATCGTAAGTCTTGAATATTCGAGCGCTTTAACTTCCTTCGATCGATCGAAACCTCGATCGCTCGAACTATGTCGATCGCTCGAACTCTGCAATTCTTCTTCAATCTTCCTTCTTTGAAACAAAACATCTCCTCTTTATCAAATCTTTCAGTCTTTTATACAGCAGCATTCACCTGCACAATTAGTAGCTAAAACAATACAACTTATCATAGATTAATCATATTGTCTAAACTAGCATTGTGATTCAAATTGCAGATAAAACGGGAAGTTGTGATCAAAACTAATGCAATTCTTTCTTTTAGCGCGGTTGTATTTTACAAATACCCCCGCTTTGCACAACCCCCAACTAGCTTATTGCTAGTCCCTAGCGATAAAGCGAAAATAAAATAAAAAAAAAACTCCTAAACTAATACTACCACAACTAAGAAACAAAGAAAAACTAAAAACAACCTAAACTAAGATAGAGAGAAAAAAAAATCCTAACTCACTTTCGCAGGAATCGCGGTTGCATTTAGCGAATGCAACAAGCCGTTAAACCCCTAGGTTCCCCCTAGTGGACGAGTGTTGTCTCGTGAGGGTTTGCAGTGAATATACCCACAAAATTCTCCAATTTTAAGCTCAAACAGATTTAGAATAACTTATGACATCTCCCCCCCATTAAACTGTTAATTCAACTCTACAAGGATATAATATCCTCTATCAACCCATGAAAGAGATCCACATGTTCCCCTATATTACCAAGTAAAATATACAAATGTATTACCATCATGCACCCGTGTGTGTGTGGAATTAACAACCATGCGGCCAACCCTTATTAAGAGTTATCTAGACTATTGTACTTTGGAAACTTGCAGTTTTAGCTCAATTCTCACATTGGTCACACTCAAAAACAACGTCTCTCAGAAACTTGCTCTATAATGATCGCACATAGTATGAAAGCTTTGATAAAGATAATATTCTAAGTGCTAATGCTTTCATACCTGACTCTATGAAAAACGGACATTTAAGAGTGTATAGTCTCATGAATGGAATACTACCTACTAGAGGAGCGAAATACCGTGGATAACTCAACTCACACTTTCATGTTCAAATCAATTGTTGAGAATCTTCAAGACTTTGAATTATGGCTTTTATTTAGTAGGTGGGGGTGTTGTAGAGAAGAGTGTGCTTTTTAGTATGTGATGGAATTTCCACTTCTCTTTTTATTCTTCATTCTTTTCTCCACCCAATCTCCCATTCATTTCATATTTTTTTATTTTTTTTATTTTTTTATTTTTTTTTTTTTTTTCAAATGTCCCACAACAACTTCCTTCCATTTCACATACTTTGATGACTCATTCTCAATAAAATTTATCAAACAGTTCGATGAGGTCAAGGTATAAATCAAGGATTTGGATTCTTGTGATTTTTATTGGAAATATTTATCTGAGGTGGGATCAAGGGGTGAAACAAATCAATGAATGTAGGTGGGTTATGTTAAGTAAAGGAATGGGTAAACAATGGCTTGAATCATTTTCTCAACTTTCAATTTTTAGCACTTAAGTGTTCATTGAGTTTAATTGGTAAATCCTGAACATTCTCCTCTAACAAGCAGTCAAAACTTTTAACGAAAACTGAGACTTAACAACGAATTCACCAGTATATGCAAGAAAAACCATTCGACACTGTATGAGAATTCCCTCAGAAATGAAGATTGGCTCAAGAACTCACAAGGGGTTATTAGCTTCCACTACTTGTTCTTTTCGTACAATATTCATTTTAACTCAATTTTCAGGTTTTCTACATAGCTGTCAATTAGTGTGCACAAATATTGGGTACATACTAGCTTTACAAATGCAATTTATTTCAGTGATACAGAAAACGCGTGGATTTAATCCATAAAAAGATAAGAATACTACAAATGTATCATTGCCTAACTAACAAGCAGGAGCGATTATTCAGAGTTATTCTATCAATACGATCCAATAAAATTTCAAAATTTCAAAATTTTAACAAACTGTGTTCTTAAATTTAAAGCATATCCAAGTGCAAAACTAGATCGTCACGGGTGTATACCTATCTATTATCTCCTACCCCCAACTGAAAACAACATAGTCCCAGAAGTTGATTTTCAACAATTAAAATAGATAGGTATCACCTGTATAGTGTAACGCAATGATACGAAGCATAGCAACCTGGCAAAGAAATATAAAACACAATCTCCAAAACAACAGTTCAATAGATAAAACAAGTAAAACTATGATCCAAACAACATTAACCACTGGAATCAAGAGAAATGAAATAACAGTAGTAATATCCATACATGCCCAAAACAACCACAAAACAAAAAAACATAAAAACAGAAACCAACCTGTCCAACCAAACCAAACCAAAATACCAAAAAAAAAAAAAAAAAAACATAAATACAGAAACACCACCTCCCCTAAGAATACTAATCAACTCCAGACGGAGCATCCTCAGCCACATCAGACGGGATGTCGATGGGAACAGGCGGTGGCTGAACGGTAGCTGGCGGAATATCAGCAGAAGTAGATGGAAGATCGGTCGTGGATGGAGCGGATGATGATGGATCAGCAGCAGTGGTAACTGGAACAACAGTAGGGGATGGATCAGCAGCAGGTGGTGGTGCAGTGGCAGCAGATGGGGGCACAAACGGGTCAAACCCAAGCTGGACCAGCAGTGTAGTCAGCAGGGTAGAGATATGATCGATCTTACCCTCAAGCCGCATCCGTGCCTCCCTCTCCTCCAATAATAGATCGTGGATAGTCGGGGGAGGCGCAGATGACGACTCTCCCTGGGCTGGAGCCTGAGATCTCTGTCTCAGCTCAAAACGTGCCACCTCCTGAACGGGATCATCCTCCTCCGAATCTGGCTCCTCAGCCTCAGTGGGCGTCCCAGAAGCCGCACCCTCAGTATCGGTGCCATCAGCTCTCTTCCTCTTCCCTCCAACTTTCGCCTTCCCCTTGCCCTTTCTTCTCCTCCTCTGAGCATCTGAGCGGCGAGAAGCAGCCTCACCGAAACGACTGCGAGCCTGAGATGTCGCATCGCCAGGTAATGGAAGGAAGCCAGCATGCTCAATCACTCTGTGTATAGCCCAAGCACCTTTCAGGTGCTTCTTGGCAGCAGTGTAGCGAGTGGGGTGCCTCATGAAGTCAATATATAAGCGAGGCAAACAAACAGGCAACCCCGTCCCTATGGCATATAACACATGTGCATACCAGGGGGCAATCTTCTCCCGGTAGGAGGTGACCAATAAACAGTTGCTCAACGCGAGGTGGAGCATATGGTAATCATCGGTCAAGTAAATATCCGCAATCAGTGCCGTACCATCCCAGCTCGGTAACGCTCCTCCAGTAAGCTCTCGGATAATAGCAGTGGGTGAGAGCACTGGTGTACCGTCACGGTGTGGGCAAACACAATCAGGCACCTCAGGGACTCCAATAGCAGCGGAGACGGTAGCAGGGCTGAACACGATCTCCCGGCCGCGAAAGAATGATCGTAGTGTGAATGCGGCACCGGGATCTCTGATCATCGTCGCACAAGCTGCGCGAATCCACGCGAGATTCACTCTCTTTGCCAGAGAGAGCAAATCGTACCAGTGTGGCATGGCCTGGATGCGGGCGAGAAACCAAGGAATATCGAGCCAGACTGTCTCGAGTGGTCGCTCTAGCATGACCGGCCTAGTCTGAAAATATCTCGTGAACCACTGGCGGTCTGGGGTGTTCCGGAAGCCATGGAGTGGGACTGGATCAGGAATAGCAAGGTCAAAGGGCTTCTCCCTGTGGTAACCCGTAACAGGGTTCATTGTGGGCCCCTGAAAATAGAAGAGAAACAGAAAAGAAATCAAAATAAGACAAAAATGAAAAGAAAGTGCAACTGTTGGAGTTCGAGCGATCGAACAATGTTCGATCGATTGAGAGAAGGCAAAGTTCGAGCGCTCGAAACTATTTCGATCGATTGAGAATGTGCAAGGTTCGAGCGATCGAACCTAGATCGATCGATCGAGAACAGCGAATGTGCGGCAACCATTTCCGAGAACAGAAACGGCCCCAACACAAACAAAAACACGACAAATAAGAAATGAAGAGGCTTAAAAACACACTGGGGGCACGCCCTTAAGAAATGGAATCAAGTGAAACGAGGGGGGAACTCGAGGTCTTACCTTGAGTTGCGTGTAGTGGTGAGGATGCCGGAGTTGAGGGTGATGATCTGGGGAGGGAGAGCTCCTCGAATAACCGAGTGAAATGAAGGGAAGCTAAAACTCGCCTCGAGTGTGCGCCTCTGCGCTCAATCGCTCGAGAGTGAAGAGGGAGATGAAAAAAACTGAGGAAATGTACGCTGGAAGCATCGGTTAAATACAAATCTCGATCGATCGAGATTGTTCGATCGATCGAATATTAGATCGATTGAAAGTGTTCAAGCGATCGAGAATCAGAGATCGTCGATCGATCGAGATACATTCGATCGATCGAACCTGGAAATTTCAAGATATCACAGAATGGATGAAATAAGTACCCCCAACTGATCTAAGGTATTCTGGACAAACAGCAGAAAGATAAAAACAGGGCAAAAACAGAGCCAGTAAGCCAGAAACGCATTCTCAACTATAAAATTTGCAATTTGAATTAAATAAAACCTCTTAAAAACATCCGAACTACACAGTATTGCCTCCCAATTGGTATTTAAACCTTATTGAGCTAAAGAAAACTAAAATAAAACTAAAACCAAAAACCTGTCTGACAAAGATCACACTCCAATTGCCAAACATAAAAGGAAATGAATGAACACAACTGGAGTGTGGCACTATTCTTCGAGTGAGAAAAGATTCTCTTCCACAATTGCTTCATGCCGCACCAAATCTTCAAACACGGAGTCCAGGCTTGATGATTCCCTTTCCCAAACAGTCAGAAAGCAGCAAGGACATCATCGAACAAATCTGGAGTCTCTAAGGAAGTGATAGCATTGGCAAGAGGTGATCCGCATGGAGATAGAGATAACGGAGTGATATTGCGCAATGGACATTCCTCTTGTGGTGGAGTCTGCGGCCGTTGAATGTATAAGCCATGAAAGAGCTGATGTGGAAGGAAAATAGGTGGGTATGGAAGATTCATAGTGACAATCCTGACAAAGAAAAGAAAATAAAAATAAAATAAACAAAACGACATCAAGAAATAAAATACGAAAGGAAAAACCAGGAACAGGAACAAACAAAAACACAGAAAAATGACCTAGTTCCAACCTCACTATCGGCAGGGATTCCCAAAATGCACTAGCAGGTAAAGGGCATTGAAGCCTGAAAAGCAAATAGCTCAAGTGCACATAGCGGTATGGGACCAACTCAAGCATGAGGAAATCATCCACGAAAACAAAGATGGCATTGTGGCGTTCTGGGACGACATCCTGGAGGATATGATCTTCCCATGGCTCCCACATATCATCGTTTTCCCATTGGGCCATGAGGGCATCATCCACCATTCTCCCCATGTACAGGTCGTCTTCCTCATCCAACTCCTCCTCATTAGGAAAATCCATATTTTCAAACGGATTGATGTCCAGAAGAGCAGGGTCGAATGGGATATATCCGATGGAACCATTGATTCGAGTGTGAACCGCAGGATCATAAGGATGTAAGGGGCAGGGCGTGGGTTCACCCTCAGTCCAGGTGCCACAACCACACTCGGAATCAGCCCATGAACCAATAGAATGGACATCATCACCTCGCATATTCACCTGCAACAGAGTGGTTTAAGGAATAATGGATTAGAACTAAATCACAATTACGAAAGAAAGAACAACTAAACACAAAAGAAAGAAAGAACTAAAATGCAAGGAAAGAAAAGAAATACAACAACAAGTTGGAATTCCAATTGAGATTTTTTAAGTGGTGGAATAGGTGGGCTCATCCAGCTGGATGTGCTCCACTTCAGTGCAAAAATTCTCCAAAAACGGCTTCAATCTTTGGCCATTGACCTTGAAACACTCATCGTTCTTGGGATTGACAATCTCAACCGCCCCATGTGGAAAAACAGTCTTTACGATGAACGGGCCTGTCCACCGGGAACGGAGTTTTCCTGGGAAAAGATGGAGGCGAGAGTCATACAGCAACACTTTCTGCCCCGGCTCAAATGATTTACGAAAAATCGTACGATCGTGTCGAGCCTTCAACTTTTCCTTATGCAACTTCGCAGAGTCATACGCATCTCGTCGTATTTCCTCTAGCTCTGCAAGTTGGAGTTTGCGCAGCTGACCTCCCTCTTGAATATCAAAGTTCAATGAGCGTGTCGCCCAATAAGCTTTATGTTCAATTTCAACCGGAAGGTGGCAAGCTTTCCCGTAAACTAGTCTATACGGGGACATACCAAGATTCGTCTTATAGGCAGTACGGTATGCCCATAACGCGTCAGTCAATTTGTATGCCCAGTCTTTTCGATTGGAACTAACCGTTTTCTCGAGAATATGCTTGATTTCTCGGTTAGCCAATTCTGCTTGCCCATTTGACTGTGGATGATAAGCAAGAGCGATTTTATGATGGACTCCGTATTTCTTGAGAAGTGACTCCAAGGGCCTATTGCAGAAATGCTTGCCTTGGTCACTTAGTAAAGCTTTCGGAGTACCAAAACGAGACAGAATATGTTCTCTGAGAAATGACATGACCGTTCTGTGGTCATTTCGTCTCGTTGGTATCGCTTCTACCCATTTCGATACATACTCCACAGCAAGGAGTATGTACTCACAGTTATTCGACTTGGGAAATGGGCCCATAAAATCTATGCCCCAACAATCAAATATCTCAATTGTGATGATAGGGGTTAGAGGCATAGAATTCCTTTTAGAAATGGTTCCAAGCTTTTGACAGCGTTGGCATGTCTTACAAAAGGAATAAGCATCTTTGAAGACTGTGGGCCAGTAAAAACCGCTTTGCAACACTTTTTGTGCGGTCTTCTGTGACGCAAAATGGCCACCGCATGCCTCAGAATGGCATGACGCTAAGATAACGGTTATATCCTCGTTGGGTACGCAACGCCTGATGACCTGATCAGCACAGTATTTGAAAAGGTATGGGTCATCAAAGAAAAAATGGCGTGCAAACGAGAGGAACCGCTTCCTATCTTGATTCGACCAATGGGTCGGTGTTTCACCCGTGACCAGGTAGTTTACCACATCAGCATACCAAGGCAGACTACTTACTGCCAGTAGCTGTTCATCTGGGAACTCATCTTTGATGGATTGGGATTCAGTGTTATCGGTAAAAGTCAACCGAGATAAATGATCCGCAACCACATTCTCTACTCCTTTCTTGTCCTTGATTGTTAAATCAAACTCTTGGAGTAAGAGTATCCAGCGGATAAGCCGTTGTTTAGCGTCTTTTTTTGACAAAAGATACTTGAGGGCCGAATGATCTGTAAAGCAGACGATTGGCGACCCTATCAGGTAAGACCTAAACTTGTCCAGAGCGAATACTACGGCCAGCAGCTCCTTTTCAGTAGTAGTGTAATTCATCTGAGCTTCATTTAAGGTTCGGCTGGCATAGTATATCACATGCGGCTTATTGTCCTTCCTCTGGCCTAGGACTGCGCCAATGGCGTAATCACTAGCATCGCACATTAATTCAAAAGGCAAACTCCAGTCGGGTGCCTGTATTATAGGTGCGGAGGTGAGGAGATCTTTTAAATCCTCGAAGGACTTCTGGCAACTCTCTGACCACTCGAAAGGTGCATCTTTGACAAGAAGTTGACAAAGGGGTCGAGAGATTGCACTGAAATTCTGGATAAATCGACGATAAAAACCTGCATGCCCCAAAAATGAACGAATGTCTCGCACTGTACGAGGGACAGGTAGGTTTGAGATTATGTCGATCTTAGCCTTATCCACTTGGATTCCTTCATCGGATATTATGTGGCCTAGAACTATACCCTTGGTCACCATAAAGTGACACTTCTCCCAATTCAAGACTAGGTGTTTGTCCTCACACCTCATTAAAACCTGTTCGAGATTGCTGAGGCAATCCTCGAAGCTATGGCCGAAAACTGAAAAGTCATCCATGAAAACTTCAAGGATGTTTTCGACCATATCACTAAAGATGCTTAGCATGCACCGCTGAAAGGTAGCCGGTGCATTACATAAGCCAAATGGCATTCGTCGGTAGGCGAAAGTACCGAATGGACACGTGAACGTGGTTTTCTCCTGATCTTCAGGAGCAATCTCAATTTGATTATACCCACTGTATCCATCTAAGAAGCAGTAGTACTTATGACCCGCCACTCGTTCTAGCATTTGATCCATGAATGGCAAAGGAAAATGATCCTTTCGGGTCACAGTATTTAGCTTCCTGTAATCAATACACATTCTCCATCCAGTGGGGACACGTGTCGGTACTAATTCACCTTCTTTGTTCGGAATGACCGTTATGCCCGCTTTCTTTGGAACTACTTGGGTAGGACTAACCCAAGGACTGTCAGATATTGGATATATCATCCCAACATCAAGTAGTTTAAGCACTTCCTTCTTAACCACTTCTTGCATGTTGGGATTCAGACGCCTTTGCATTTGCCTTGAGGGTTTGGCGTCTTCCTCCAGATATATCTTATGCGTGCATATGGATGGGCTTATGCCTTTGAGGTCAGCAATTGTCCATCCCATAGCATCCTTATGCTTTTTCAGCATATCCACTAGCTTACTTTCCTGTTCATGAGTTAAAGCCGATGAAATAATTACAGGATAAGTTTTTCCAGTTCCTAGGAATGCATATTTCAGCTCTTTTGGGAGCTCCTTCAATTCTAACTCCGGGAACTGGAAACTAGAGGGCATTACCAATTTGGTTTTAGGAGGCAGTTGTTCATATGGCATTACCCACATGCAATCGGCTCTATCCTCCTCTATCGTATCCATCATAAGACACGTCTGATTTAGGTCAGCATCCAATGGAGTTGATTCTTCAGGCTGATAGTTATCGCCAAATTGTGTCATCACAACTTCCAAAGGATCTTTGTAGTCGACCAAATCAACTTCATCTTCAATAACCGTGTCTATATAATGGACTTCCTCCTCATCATCGTATTCTTCAGGTCGGGGATTAGAAAAGATCTTGACATTCAATGTCATATTCCCGAATACGATTGTCATGATACCACTTCTAATTTTGATTGTGGCATCGATGGTGTTGAGGAACGGCCGTCCAAAGATAACCGGGATATGTGCACCAGGATTAGACACAGGTTCTGTGTCCAATATCACAAAATCCACCGGAAATACAAACGAGTCTATTTGGACCAGGACGTCCTCTAATACCCCTCTAGGGTACTTCACGGATCTATCTGCCAACTGCAAAGCAACTCGAGTGGGTTTGAGTTCACCCAACCCTAGCTGTTTATAGACTGAATATGGCAGCAGATTCACGCTTGCTCCTAAATCAAGGAGTGCGTTGTCTATCTTTTGATTCCCAATTCTGCATGAGACAGTAGGTGTACCGGGATCTTTGAGTTTTGGAGGCAACTCGTTTTGAATGATCGCGCTAGCTTGGCACGCGACATAAGCATGTTTCTTCACGCTTTGCCTCCTCTTGACCGTGCATAGATCTTTGAGATACTTTGCATAGGCCGGCACCTGCTTGATAGCATCTAGGAGTGGAAGGTTAATCTTAACTTGCTTAAACAATTCCAAAAACTCCTGATTCTTCGTCTCATTCTTGGGTTTCTTCAACCGTTGAGGATAAGGTGCAGGAAAGGGGCATTTTGGTGGTTCCTCCTTAACAGATTCCTTTCCCGGCCTTCGCTCAACTTCTTCTTCTATTCTAGGAGCTTCAAGGTTTTCCTTTATTGGTTCGTCATTAGTAGACGGCTCCTCCTCTCGAGTAGATGGTAGCTCAACTTCTTCGTCCAACACTTCCCCCTCTTTGTACACTTCGGGAGTGGACAGAGGTATGCCTTTTTCTATGACTTTTCCACTTCTCAGTGTGGTCACAGCTTTAGCATGTTCTTGATTATTAGGACCATTGTTATGTCCCTTGGGGTTCTGAAGTGGTTGGGCAGGGAATGTTCCTCCTGAGCTCTCTTGCCGCGCATCTATCCTCTCTAAAGTGGCAGACATTTTACTCATCATTTGGATGAGTTGCTGCGTTAGATTGGCATTAGCAAGTGGCTCCTCCTCTTGTACCTTCTTGTGCGGGGGCACATAGGCATTGGTTTGTGGTGCATTAGAGGGTTGAGCCTGATTGTAATTATTAGTTCTGTTTTGATTGTAATGCTGGGGCGGCCTATTGTTTTGCCCTTGATACTGATTATTGTTGTAGGGCTGCTGTTGGTATTGATTTTGGGCCCCAGTGTTATTTCTCCAATCAAAACCGGGGTGATTCCATCTATTATTACTTTGAAAAGTATTGTTGGAATTCCCCGCCCCTCGAAAACCTTGCATGGCATTCATCTCTACAGGGGCTTGCTCTTGAAAATATGGCACATTAGGACAATACTGAGTTGTATGTCCCAACATGTTGCATGTGCCACATGGTTCTTCAGGCATGACTTGCCTAGAACTCTCTCCTTTCATGCTTAACTCTTCCACCTTCTTTGCTAGCTCTGCATACTTAGTCATGAGGCGATCTTCATTGGTTAGCTGATATAGGCTTTTCTCTTCTACACAGGATATCTGTGATCGTGAGATATTGTCAGAATTCGACCATTCATGAGCGTATTCAGCTAACCATTCGAAATGGGCCTCAGCCTCTTCAGTGTTTTTTCGCAGAAATGGCCCAGAGCTCATTGTTTCCACCAACTTCTTTGTTTCACCATTTAATCCCTGATAAAAGAAGCTGATCGTTCGCCATTTCTCAAACCCATGGTGTGGGCATGAGAGCAGCAAATCTTTGAAACGCTCCCACGCTTGTGTGAAGGTTTCATTGCTCTTTTGTTTATAGGAATTAATTTGACGTTGAAGATCTGTGGTCATGCGAGTAGGATAGAATTTCTTCAGAAATGCGGTGCTCATCGCATGCCAGGTGAAAATTGAATTAGGCTTTTGGGAGTGAAGCCACGCCTTCGCTTTATCTTTCAAAGTGAAGGGGAATAGCATTAAATGCGTCACCTCCCTAGGACAGTTTTGCGAGAATTTTTTGCAAACATCCTCGAAATCGGTGACATGTAAATACGCCTTCTCGCTTTCCATCCCATGAAAAGTGGGAAGCAATTGAATCATCCCATTGCGAAACTGAAATTCGCCATTGTGTGGCGGGATTTGAATGCAAGAAGGCGTAGGTGCATGTTCTGGTTGCATGAGATCGCAAAGAGGACGGAGTGCCTCATCGATTGGCACCACAACATTGTCACCGTTTTCACTCTGATGATCATCCATTGATGCAGTTGGAGTGATAATCGGGTTGATGGAACTATCAGAGTCAGAGCAGTAGAATGGATTTCCAAAGAATCCTTCGATAGAATTCTCGGACATGAACTAGGAGAGTCCCTAGGGTGAAAGTTTACCTAGAGAACTAAAGAATAATAAAAAAAAAAAACAAAAAGAGAAATAGATGAAGAGAGATTGAGATAATCTAAGAATTAACTCGTCGCCTTCCCCGGCAACGGCGCCAAAAACTTGACACGAATATTTTCTGTGTGCGCTTGTGTGCAATACCCAAGTGTAGGTAGACGTGCAAGTAGTAACTGGATTAAGTCCAGGTCGATCCCACAGGGAAGGTGTTGAATTAAACTACCTAGATTAGACTCTAAAGAGAAAACAAAAATCAATATTTAAAATGAAGTGTAGAACACAAAGTTCTACAGTTAACAACTACTAGAATTAAAGACAACTAAATTAACTTAACTAACAATTAACCAACTAAGCAAGATTCTAAAAGAAACGGTTCTTCTTAATAAAAGAAAATGTTGGGATCACGCGAATCCACCGTGACCTAACCTTCTACCATGCAATTGCAATTAAGCTCAAAGGAGTACACCTACTACAGTATTCTGTACTTCTCTAAAGATATAGAATCAATAGCCCTTTCATGACCGGGACTACATCATCACAATTAAGTTTGAAATACATGAAGACGGTTTAATCCAATAGTTAAGACTCTCACCTACAATGGTGTTAGCATTGAGGGTGGTTTGCAAAATATATTGAAAGAAAATACCTTAAGGCCTTAAGTTTAAAAACTGTTTTGACAAACTGAGCATTTAGGGACAATTTGATAACAAATCCTTAAAACAGAAAGTCTTAGAATACTGTTTTGGGTGTTCTCAAGAATCAGAACCCTCGATCGATCGACGCGCTTTCGATCGATCGAATATCTTCATCTCTCGATCGATCGACATTTCCTCGATCGCTCGACTAAGTCACTGTCTCGATCGATCGACATACTTTCGATCGATCGAACACAGGAAAAAAAATTACTGCATGGCAGAGGCCTAAAATCACGATTTCATCGCGATTTCCCAACCCTAGGACTACTCAGACATTGTCTGGAGTACCACAGATTTATATTTAACGTAAAAGTTCATTGAAACTATGTTTGTTTGAAAGTTTTTCATTAAAACTGTAAAACAAGAGATTGGAATCTAACTAACATGAAATACTACGAGATTAACAAGTATACTATGATTAACCAAGTGCAGAAAACAAATAAACAATAAATCAAGAACCTGGAATGAAAATAAACTTGTATTAACTCAAGAAATCCGGTTCACAATGATAAATCTTCAATGAAACCTACAAAAACCAAGGAAAAACTCTCTCTTCTCTATCTAAAACTGATAAAACAAAGTTGGGCCTCCCTCTTGGACGTATTCAATACGAAGATATATAGTAAACCTAAGAGCTAGGGTTAAAAACCCGCAACTGCTGCATGCGCGTATAATCTGATAAAAGGCACTTTCGATCGATCGAAACTTTCTCGATCGATCGTAAGTCTTGAATATTCGAGCGCTTTAACTTCCTTCGATCGATCGAAACCTCGATCGCTCGAACTATGTCGATCGCTCGAACTCTGCAATTCTTCTTCAATCTTCCTTCTTTGAAACAAAACATCTCCTCTTTATCAAATCTTTCAGTCTTTTATACAGCAGCATTCACCTGCACAATTAGTAGCTAAAACAATACAACTTATCATAGATTAATCATATTGTCTAAACTAGCATTGTGATTCAAATTGCAGATAAAACGGGAAGTTGTGATCAAAACTAATGCAATTCTTTCTTTTAGCGCGGTTGTATTTTACAAATACCCCCGCTTTGCAGTAACCTGATCTCAAATCTATCTTTGAAAATACTTGAGCCCCACGAAGTTGATCAAATAGGTCATCGATTCTCGGCAGTGGATACTTGTTCTTAATCGTTAACTTGTTCAGTTCCCGGTAATCAATACACATACGCATGGAGCCATCTTTTTTCTTTACAAACAATATTGGAGCTCCCCACGGCGAAATACTTGGTCGAATGAAACCCTTGTCAAGTAGTTCCTGTAGTTGGATTTTCAGCTCTTTCAATTCCATGGGTGCCATTCTATACGGTGCCTTTGATACGGGTCTTGCGTCTGGTATAACCTCAATGGTGAACTCAACCTCTCTCTCAATAAGAACACTTGGTAGGTCGTCAAGAAATACATCTAGATATTCTCGTACTATCGGAATGTCATCTACTTTTAATTCAGTCGCTGAGACATCGGTTACTGAACATAGGAATCCTTGACATCCCTTTTTCAATAACCTTTCCGCTCGGATAGATGAAATCAAATACGGCGGCGGTATAACCCCACTCCCTTGGAAACAAAAGTTCCTATGCACCGGTGATCGAAAATTAACCTCTTTCCGTTCACAGTCTATTGTGGATTGGTTAAAAGCTAACCAATCCATTCCCAGTATCACATCGAAATGGTTCACCGCAATCGGTATAAGGTCTACGGTCATCAACTTCTCGCCTAGTTTGATCTCACAGTTCTTATATATAGTAGATGTCATTATCAATTTACTAAGTGGCACAGAAATAGACAATTCATATCCTAACGGTACCGATTCAATATTCAAATGTTCAACAAAAGCATGCGATACAAATGAATGCGTAGATCCCGAGTCGACAAGTATGCGTGCTAAGTGTGAACATACAAGCACCATACATGAGACTACTGTCTCTGAAGTAGTTATATCCCCTGGGTTCATCTGATATGCTCTTCTTTGACGTTGTTCCGTCCTTTGTCCCCCGTCGTTAGATTGTCTAGGCTTCGACCCACTGGAAGCCAAAGAACTAGCTCCTTGCTGAGGATACTTCCTCGGGCAATCCTTGGCTTGGTGTCCAAAAACTCCACAGTCATAACACTTACCTCTCATATCAGGAGTTGAATTAGCACTACCTCCTCCCTGATTCCTGTTCTGGGGTTTGGTCATGAAACATCAACCTGAGTGTGGTCGGTTGCAAAGTGAACACAACGGTATGTTACTTGGCATTCTCCTGAAATCATTAAAACTAGAACTAGAGCCTCTCTGAAACGGCCTCTTAAAAGATCCGCCTTGGTTCCTATCTCCACTCTCATTGCCTCGTTTACCGTGCTGATTCTGCCTCGACCTTTCCATTCCACTCTCGGCCACTAGCGCCGTTTGTTGTACTGCTGCCACAGTCGAATGTTCGTAGGTTTCCACCCTTAGACGAATATTTTCCCTTAAACCCTCTTCAAATTTCCTTGCCCTATCTTCCTCCTCTAGCACTGAACCCTTTCCAAATCTCAACAAAGTGTTGTACTTGGAAGTATATTCGGTTACAGTCATATCTCCCTGCTTCAAGTTATCAAATTCTCGCTTCTTTGCATTGTAGGCGGCTCGCGGAATGAACCGACGATTGAGTTCTGCCTTGAATCCTTCCCAAGTAATCGGTGCCCCTTGATCTAGTACATTTACCCACCAGTTCTGGGCTTCACCCTTCAGTACATCACTTGCATTTTCCATCTTCTCCCTATCGGTCATCGGGATAGATCGGAAGATTCGTTCCATGTCCATTATCCAATGTTCTGCGAGCGTTGGATCGGGTGTCCCATGGAATTCCATTGGTTTATTTCGAGCAAACTGTTCAGATATTGCTCTCATACCCCTATTTTCGAGTGCATGTACTACAGTTATTGGTTCCACTTCGATGTGGGGTATGGGAGGCAGTCGCTCCGCTATATTCCGTATCATTTCCCCCATATTCCCCATCATCTCTGCCATTTCATTCATTCGTCGGGTATGGGGTGATAACTCTCGGTCATCCATGATTACAATCCTGTAGTTATCAATGCATAAACACTATGCATGTACAACAATAACAATAGCATGTATGTAAAATAACATACATATGCATCAAACATCTCTAATATGTATGGATGCAATTTAGAACATGTGACAATTCACTCAACACTCCTCTCGTCGTCGAACGTTCCCCCAAGTTTTGTTACCTATTGCTCTGATACCAATAAATGTCACGACCCATCCCACTACACATGGAAATAGGATACGTGGCACGCCATCAAGGCTTATACAGTTCCATTAAAGTAAAATAGCAGCAGAAAACATTATTAAGATCCATGAAAATCAGAGTTATAAAAAGTTTTGGCCATTTGAATCCTTTCAAAAGAAAACATTTGAAAACAGAGGTCCAGTCGACTGATCGAGGGTCCGGTCGACTGGTGCTCTCAAACAATAGGTTTCAAAATATAACAGCCCATCCAGTCGACTGTGTCGGGGACCCAGTCGACTGGTGCCTAAAATTATCAGTCGACTGAAAATGTCCAATCGATTGGTGCCCTAATCCAGCAGAATGTCATGGTCTGGGGCTCCATCCAGTCGACTGAACCTCAGACGAAACAAAGCAGTAACCAATTCAACACAGCGATCCAGTCGACTGGATCAAAAACCAGTCGACTAATTTCTATTAGCAAACTCAAAACTGCAGCTTTCCCACTCAAGGTTCTTCCAATTCCAAACCAACATATAACCACTCTATTCCATCATTCAAAACATAAATACAAGAGCGTTTACTAGGGATTACAAGTACTACGAACTACTCCATGGTCCGATTACAACATATTACAAAAATCCAAATCCTTATACAAGTTTTAGGATTTAAACCAAAAACATATATAAGTGATTCCCCCGGCGTTCCTTAACGTCCTCACTCATCATGCTTCTTCTTGTCTTTCTTCTTACCTTCAATGGAGTAAATCTCCACTGCTCAGCTATATGCTAAGTGCACAAATCTAACATATGCAATATATGATAAAACATGCTTTAATCTCATAAATCATATCAATAGTCTCTAGGGAGAAAAATACGCTTTCATCCGGTAGCGGCAAGTCCAAGCCTTAAACCGCGATGTCAATGGCAAGTCTAAGCCTACAACCATTACATCCCCACAAGTGCCATGGCAAGTCCAAGCCTACAACTATGCACAGTAGCCGTCGCTACTAAAATTCTCAAACAATGAGAAGCTTACTCCGGCATGAATTTGTATAAGACCCCCCTTTGACCCACATAGACAACTCAACGTGCTCGCGTAAATTTAAACATGCTTTTCACAATTTAGCGCGTGCATAATTAACGGGCCTACAATTAACACATGGATTTTGCCCGGATCTCAATTTCGTCGTCGAAATATAAAACATGTATTTCTCTATATTTCACAAGTTAGAACTTCATACCTCGTGCGATTCCCCCCAAACTTTGAAGGATCGACTAGGAGGCTAAATAATCGTTGGATTTCGAATTTTAGAAAATTCCTACAAGTTTATACCTGTTTTTCCCAAAAGTCTAGAATTTAGATTTTTACAAAAATTGGCCAAACACGGCCTAAGTAATATCAAAACGTAGGTCTTACCTCCACGAGTTCAAATCTTGAATCTGAAGAAAATCTGACGGACGAATGGTCGTCGATCGGCGTCGCAAAGCCCGTTGGCTAAATCCTCCTTTCTCTCTCCTCTCTCTAGATATTTTTTAGAAGTTTTGGATGAGAATAAAATCTCATCCACTTCTATATATAGACCAACGTTATGGAAATTACGTTCACCTCCCTGCAAGTTTCTCAAACTTCTAATTAACCCATGAAAATTCGCACACGTCCATTTTATAACTTTACGAGTGAAAACTATAATTTTCAAAAGTTTTCGACTAAGTTTCGTTTGGGTCCAAAATAACGTCCGAAAACTATATTCTGTGGAATCTCTACACAGCCTACCTTTTTAATTAACGTATCACTCACGTTCTCACCACAATTCTCAAAATGATATAACAATATCCAAGATTACTAGAATTCCCACAACACAGATAAAATTACTATTCATCAAATACCAGATAAAGTCAAATAACATTTAAATCATATAAATGTCATTTAGTCATGTCCATGCAATATGAACTGCCATGTTCCCGTGTCCTCACTGACACCTTACCGTTGACTCACAGTCAACCTCAACTCAGCTTATTAATAACATTAATAAGTTTAAAAAAAAAAACTCAAATGATGCATTTTCAAAAATCAAAATTTTCTGGAACGGGTGTGACAAAGACAAGCTGTATTTTTGGACCGGGTCAAAAGGTCATCAAACTTTGGAAAAATGTTCTAGACATTATTCTAAGACTCTGAGAGTTGACCGCTTATTTTTCTGAGCTACGGTTTATTTACTGTGAATTATCGAAGTCCTGAATATATAATTATAGTCCACGAGGTCCTATAATTATACACTATAATTACGAAAGACCAACGGTCCTCATAATTTTTAGAGCTTGTTTAGTATTTAAAATAATTTAAACAATGGTTAAACGACTCCTTATTAATATATTAAAAATATCAAAACTTAGTTTTATAACTTGTTAAATTATAAAACAGTCTTTTATGTCCTTAGGACGTAATATACAATTTCTCAGATTTTAAAATGGGCTAATAGATATCTATTCTCTATTTATCATAATTTAAAACTAACATTTATTATTTATTTAAGTCCAAATAAATAATGATCAGAATACATCAATACTAAAGTTTGGGTTTTTATAAATAAATTATTTATAAAATGAGGGTATTAGGCCTCGAGATAAACAATATAATTTTTTACATTTTAAAACAAATAACAACTACACATCTCTTTTTAGTTTAATTAAACTCACAATTATTATATATTTAAACTAAATAAAAAAATTAGTACATAAATGATAAAATGTAATTTCAGCATATAATAAATATTAAAGTGTAATATCCCAGAATTTAAAAATCCCTTTAATTATACATTAAACTATTTTAGACCATCTATTATATGCAATAACTATTTATTAAACATTAACAAATAATAAAATAAATTAACCACTTGTACCATACAAATATGCTAATGTATAACACCCTAAAAAATCTCATATGAGATTTCTTCTTCTCCCCCAATGGGCTAATACACCCAGCACGTGTATATATATATATATTACGTATATATTATCATTTTTTTGGCTTAAATGTTCAAACGATTCATTACTCGACGAAAATCAGTGAACCTTAAGTCAAAATTGAGTGTCTCGACGAGCCTGATTCAACGGTACAGGTCCCGGGTCCTGACTCTTAGTGGTTTGTACGAAAAATGGGAAAAATCGAGAGAGGACTTAAACTTTGACCGCTTCGTTCGTCGCGATACAAAATAGTCATCGTGAACGGTTCAAACTGGGACTTAATGGGGTCCTAACCTATTGTTTTTCATTCACGGAACGTGCTTCCGTTAACATTGACGGAATGTCAACCTTTACGCCTATATATGTATCACCGGGAATATATCTATGTATACACGTGTAACGCTACTGTATTTTATGCTGATACACTTCTAAAAATACTATATCTACGTATCTACGTATACACGTGGGTTAGTGGCCTTACCTAGGCTCATGGTGGTTTGGTGGTGGCACGAGGGGGCTCCAAGGCAGTCTCGGGTGGTCTCGGTTTCTCTATTCCCACGACTTTCTCTTTCTTCTTCTAGGTTGTGGTCTGTATTTTAGGGTGAGGAGCAAAGAGGGTTGAGGCAGAGGGGGGTGTTGTGGGTAAATCTCTTATATTTTTCTTTCTTCTATCCCTAGTTCTCTCTCTCTCTCTCTCTCTCTCTCTCTCTCTCTCTCTCTCTCTCTCTCTCTCTCTCTGTGTCTCCCTTGCTGCTACTGCTGCTTCTTCTTCTTCTTCTTCTTCTTTGTTTCAGGGTGTGTGTGTAATGGTGGGGGAAAAACAGAGGCTGAGGGCAGTGAATGAGAGATGTAGATAGAGGTGTGTGTGGTTTGTTCTCCCACTCTCTCTCTCAGTGCTCTCATATATACACACTGTATGGTTTACACACCTACTAATGCAGATTTTCCAAAATCAGTTTGAGGTTGATAGAAATGAGGTGATAGAGATGGATATACATTGGGGAGAGGAAAATTGGCCGGCGTTGGGAGATGTGGGTGTTTACCCGGTGGTTTGGAGGGAAAGTGGGTGGGAATTCGTGGGTCAAGGGGGGTGTTTGGGTAGGGACATTACCCAATGGATTTAAGGTAGTGAGGTGATATATAAGGCATCCTAAGTTGTACTAGTTTGTGCCACACAATCCAAGCTTTACACAGTTTCTACGAGTTTGCGTGATAAGTCAGTTCGGGTCTGTGAATTACAGTCCGGGTTTATATATAATGGCCTGGGTTTAAAATAAGAATGTCAATTATAATCACGACATAGCCACGGGACTATTGGGTCCAAATATATTATAACCTATGATTAAAATATTAAGTGACGACGAATAATATTAATATAATATAATACAATATACGATATAACCTATAGTTATTAAACTTAGTGACCACGAATATTTAAATATCTATAATTATATTTTAATGTTAGCAATTATTAAAATATAATATAATATACGGGGTTGGGCTTAGCAATAAAAAAACCACTTTAATAGAGTGATCCAATCCTATGAGTATTAAAAATCTTGAATGTCGTTGCATATATATATATATATGTATATGCGTATATTAGTACAGAATACAGAATAATTACAGAAATAATTAATTTCAGAAGTATAGTTATAAATCCGGGAATCCATTTTATTTATGTAGAAAATTTGCGGGTATTACACATGTGGGGGTCAAACTAAACCTAAGAATACAATCAAGTTTTTCCATCAAATGTATCAATTATTAATACGCATTACGTATCATCTTAAATAACAAATTAGGTCATAAGTTAAGAAAGTGAGAAATTACTAAATGAGGTCAAAAGTGTAAAATTAGGTCAAAAGTTAAGAAAGTGAGAAATTACTAAATTAAGCCCAAATTAAGCGGGAAATGCCCAAAATATAAATGTTCACTTAATTTTTTTTTATACTCTAAAATTTGACTCATATATATATATATATATATGCACATTTTTGATAGGTCACTCTTATAGTCTTATATATATAGTATATATTTTTACATTGTATGTTTGTATTATTTAATGCCTATTTACTAATTTTATTTGTTAGGTAACTTGGTAACTAGTAACTACTCTCTTTTTTTTTTTTTTTTTTTGTTGGGGGGGGGGGGGGGGGGGGGGGGGGGGGGGGGGGCGGTGGGGGGAGCAAAAAAAAAAAATTCTTTAGTTCATATTTTTTTTATTCTTTTTTTTTTTGGAAATAAATATTTTTTTATTCTTATTTATATTATTTGTATTTTAGACTTCCAGAATATTAAAAAACATTTTTAGAACTAAAAAAAAATGCCCCAACCGCACTTTATAATCGGATCAAACGGGTTAGACGGGTTGACCGTACCCGCTTAAAGTGTGACTCAACCCGTTTATTAATCGTGTTAGACGGTCGACTCGTTTATGACTCGTGCCCTTATACTAGGGGTGTTCAAGAAAATTGAAAAACCGAAACCAACCAAACACTGATTGGTCGGTTTTTCAAAATAGTGCACAAGCTAAAATCGACCGAAAATCGAACCAAAACTGCCTAAAACCGACCTACCGAAACCGAATGATCTTTAAAAACCACTAAAAAAGCGAAAAAACTTACTGCGAACACCCTTACCTTATACGGATCACCCAAACCCGTTTATTTTCATGTTGAGTTGGTCGAAAATTGTCACCCCTCCATGAATGAACCTAATATAGTGAAATAAACCAAAATTTAGTAAAATCAAACCCAATTTGATGTTAATTACACGAATCAAAGAAATGCCTTGAAGTACCAGCTACGAATGGATATCATATCTACACAATCCCAAAAAAATAAAAATAAATAAATAAATAAAATAAAATAAATAAATAATACAAAAACGCAGAGTCCTGGTGAGTACCAGCAACGAATGAAAAGGTTGAGAATCTGATCCGACAGTGGGGTTGAACCACTAGTGTATAAACTGAGACTTAGATTTGGCAGCAATGAGATGAGAGAGACAAGAGGTGAGTGTGTCGTGATCTACTCCATGAGTGTCACTGTAACGACAGCATCTCCGCCGACGAGGAGAAAAGAGGCCTGACATGAAAACTGAGTAGAGGTAGGAAGAGTTTGTGAGGAGTGGAATGTGACGATTATATCTTGTGAGGCTGTGATGGGAAGTGAGAATACGTTAGGGTTTTTAACATTGTGTGTATATTTATATATTCGTATAAGGCTAAGAAGTAAGAATAAATTCAGGTCGGGCTCCTCGGATTAGGTAAAACTAGCAATCGTGCACACGCGTTGTCTGTACAATTCATTATATGTATTCATAAATTTGGCCATTAAAAAACATTAAATCCATCCAATTACAAAAGAACACACCAAATAGTACAATTTTTTTATCAAACCATTCACAATCCTTAAACCAAATTGATACTCAAAATATCAGACTACATGCTTACAATTGTATACCTCCAATCTTGATTCACAACTTCTGCAAATAGATCAGTGTTTTTTAAAACAATAATAAATGAAAAACATAAAACAAAATCCAAACAGAATATGAAAATATGAAAGCATGATTGAATTGCATAAAGAAACGAACAAAGTTGTAAGGAGGTCCAAAAGGGAGAGGAGGATAGATTACTTGTAGAATGGTGATGTTTGTCTGCTTTGAATGAGTTTTGAAAATTTTGAGAAGATGGATTAAAATGACGCGAAAAAGAAAGAAGAAGTGGGAATGGAGAGCCTGTAAAACTGTGCAGTCATTTTTTGTGATAGATTAGCTGTTGTAACAGGGGAGTTAGGGATGAGAAACATGGGGGTGGGTTGGTAATTTTGGGTAGTTCAGTTTGGGAATGAGAGAGAGAGAGAGAGAGAGAGAGAGAGAGAGACGAGGCTATAGTGGGGATAGTTTTTGATGTTTGTATATTTTGTTTATGACAATTTAGTCCTTATTTTTTAGGAATAAAAGATAATGGTTTTTTTTATATAAATATAGTGTGAAGAGTATATTTTGGTGGTACCCCTACTTCTCACATTATATAATAGTATAGATAGTAACCGACTAAATAGTAGGAGTAACCGACTACAAACTTGATATTCGAAAAATTGTTATGCCTCTACCTGAGACTCGAACCGACTTATATAAAAACCTATAAAAACTCATCGGCCGGTCGGTTTCAAGGTCTGGCTGAACAAGCCTAGCTACATGGGCCGGAAGTTTACATTAATTATATGAATTCGCATCAAAAGCTTTTTTTTTAAATAAAAAATCCCCCTCTTCATTAATACTCTTCCTATTCTTTTTCTTCATTGCACTAGTATAGATGGGCTAACTATACACAGTAGGGGTGTCCACGGGTCGGGTGAGTCGGGTTTAACCCTCACCCGATCATCCACCCGAATAGCAGTCGGGTTAGACCTTCTCCACCCGTGATCCACTCATCATCCATCGGGTTCGGGTGAGTTCGGGTTCGGGTTGGGTCGGGTGAAATCCGACTAAAAACAACAAAGTGAAGAAAAATTGTACAATGTAAAGAACAACTAAAATTCTGAGGAACAACAATTATAGATCTGTAAAATAAAAACAATTATACATTCAGTTAAGTAAAAACAACAATGTGTAGATGATAGATCTATAAACCAAAAAAAAAACACACACACACACAAATTGTAGATATGAAGAAAAACTTAAGAACAATCGCTATAGAGCTGTAAAACACACACAAATTATATACATACATATATATACATGCACATTCAAAGTTTTATTGCATAGTCTGTAATTAAAAAATATATTTTTTTAATCATGTTGTGTACAGTCGGGTCGGGTCGGGTGTTTGAAGGGAGAAACCGACATCCATCCGAAACATGTTCGGTTTGACTTGTGAAACCCGTGACTCAACCAAACAGTCACGGGTGGGGTCGGGTTCAGTCGGGTGGGGTCGGGTTTGATCGGGTTTGATCGGGTTCGGTTTTTGTTGGACAGACCTAATACACAGAGGTTAGTCCGGTCTATCAGGGTTGACCCGAATTTTAGTAGCCTTTCCTAACCCGACCATTTCATACTTAAGCAAACTCTAAAATAAATTATACTACCTCCGTCTCATTTTATGCGTCCATCTTGGGGAGTCCAACTATTTAAGGGGACAAAAAGAATCTACACCTATTTTCCACAATTGCTCATAATCATTGCACTTTTTTTTTATTATTTTATTTTTGTATTGATTGCAAGGAAGGGTAGTTGGGGAAAGTAAGTAAAATTTATATACTAATTTAGGAAAGTGGACAATAATTTTGGGACATCCCAAAAATGAAAGATGGACACATAAAATGGGACGGAGGGAGTATTTGTTAGAATTTGTCCAAAAAATATGTAAAATGAAATTGGGCCGATAAAAATTACAGAAAACAACTATATCACGTAAAAAAAAATGCACAATTACATGGCTGAATGATAGAATATATTATGTATGAATACATAACATATATACAAATTAATGGATCATACACTCATACGAGTTCGGAAATTCCGATATTAAACTTTTTTAACGTCTGTGTCAATCCAGTTGAAATTCAAATGGAATTGTAATTTCTAGTCCAAAATCCATGAAAGCTTTCTCTTAGGGCTTGTTTCGAAAATCTTAATGGCTATTTAAGAAAGCAAAGAACCAATTATGTGGTTTATAAGTGAACCGAAGGTTAATTTCTTGTATATATATAAGTCTATGTCTAATCTAATAACTCTCTTAAAATTGATTACTTGTCAAACCAACGTTACTTTGGTTCTCACAAGAACCATCTAAAAAGTAAGATCTGGACTGAGCCTCCAATTTTAGACTTATTAAAACAAGATTTGGTTTATTCTTCGACTCATTTTCGATCTTGTTCTTATGAAATATTACGTTGGCTTGATAAAGAATCAATTTTAAGAGATATCTATTAGTCTGGGCTAGGGGTGTATATGAGCTAAGCCGCTCATCAAGGGCTCGAAGCTCGGCTCGCTCATTTGAGCTTGTAAACACGATCGATTAAGACTCGTGAAAAAGCTCGTTAATAAGTTTGATAAAGCACTTGCATAGTGACTTATATATATATATATATATATTTATTATAAAACTATATAATTTTAGAAAAAATATGACATATCTCGTAAATAGGCTTGATAAATGATTGTTTTATTATTAAACTACATTGTTTAAAAGAGTGCACGAAAAAGCTCGTGAGAAAACTCGCAAATACTAGAAAGCTCGGTTCGTTTGAATTCGTGAGCAAGCTTGCGAGCTCGTGGAAAAACTCGCAAGCAGGCTAGACTTGACTAGTATACACCCCTAGTCTGAGCACAAACTCATATATTCCACCAAAGGACATTCAGCCAACACTTTAATCTATAAAACTAGTTCGATCCCTTGCAAACCCATCTTTACTTTTCCAAAACAGTCCCTTGGTATGCACACTAATTTGGGGCTTCCCAAGCTACAGCTCTCCATAACATAATGTCAACCATTCTTAAAATTGTGCCGACTATTTTTAGTGTGTAAATAAAGAGTTGAACCCTCTATGAGGACCTGTTAACAAAAAAGTAAACCGTTGAACAAGTCTTTCTCATCACACAAACCTCACAAATCAAGGAGTGCAAAATCACCACTCAAACATAACCGTTCCACCTCGCTATCTCTCTCTCCCATTCTCTCTCTCTCATCACTCCTATAAGAAGGGTATTGTCTCACCTCCAATTCCTATCACACACACCAAGAGAAGTGAAACAAAAAAAAAGAAAAAGGAAAAAAGATGGCCAAGGGTGTTGCATTCTTTGCCTCAGCTCTTTGTGTGTTGGCCATTGCCAGCTTTGCCCAATGCCACGAAGATCAGTTCTTCGTGGAGGGAAAAGTTTATTGCGACACATGCCGCGTCCAATTCGTCACCCGATTTAGCCATTACCTCGAAGGTGTGTTTTTACAGTTACTTTTCAATAATACAAACTAGAATATGTCCATTTATGATTGCGGGAATTGGAGTGTGTTAAATATACGTAAAAAAAAATATTTAAACATGCATAGTGTCTATATGTGTTTAATATTGACATACAAAAGATATACGTGTGTATATATATATATATATACACGAATATGAATTGTTTGATTTAAATTTTTTTTTTCCAACTAATTTGGTTGAGAGATCACATTCAATACAACTGACAACTTGAATTTTTGTATAAAGTTTTAGCTGGTCTCAATGCCGCATGCACATGCATATACACACACACATAACTTACAACACGGTGGTTGTAAGTTAGCAACATACAACAACACTTTAAGCGACGAAAAACAGGTTTGTAGTGACGAAATTTTTGTCGCCGGTTCCAACTTTTAGCGACGAAAAATTTCATCACTAAAACTTTGTTTTTTGTCGCTAAAAGTCTCCTATGCTGTAAGTTAGCAAATCCCATATATATATATATATATGCATGCATAATTTTTATTCCAAAATGCTAACCCACCTGTCTAAAATACGCAATTAAAAATGCACAAAAAATTTCTTATTAACTCATCAAAATCAAATGAGTCATTGGAGAATTTTTCGAACGACCAAAAAGTTACTTACATTACCACATTTTAAGATCATAGAGTTAAATTACTCGAATACTCTCCTTGCAAATTATTTTAGTGTCCATGTTTTACTAAGGTGCATAAATTTTTTTTTCTTTCAAAATGAATACCATGCTATCATAAGTTCGTAACTGGGCTAGAATAACAACACCCCTGGATTGATTTCTAGATTTGCCTCTGTATATATATATATATATATATATGTATAAGTTATATATATTTATATAGAGAGAGAGATAGAGAGGTTTTACAATATTTATGACCATGTTGCAGGTGCTGGTGTGCGCTTGACATGCAGGAACCGTGACACCGAGAAGGTGACATTCACAGTGGACGGCAAGACCGACGCCAATGGCCTCTACAGCATACCAGTGACCGGTGACCACCAGGAAGAGGTGTGCGAAATCTCGCTCTTGTCGAGCCCCGACGCAGATTGCAGCGATGTGACCGGTGAGCCCGCCAGGATCAGCCTCACCGCTAACAATGGCATTCCCTCGGTGGCTCGCTACGCCAACCCTATTGGGTTCTTGAAGAAAGAGTCTCTTCCACACTGTGATATCATCCTCCAAGAGATTGGTCTCTTCCCTTGAATTTGAATATCAATTCCAATGGGCTCTTTTTTTTTCTTTTTTCGGACGTTTTTAAGTGAAAGAATAAAGATGTAACTTCTCTTGCATGTGTGCTCATATTACAAAATATCTTGTGATACAATGTTTATGAGCTGTTGAGCCATTGGTTATTATTAATAAATGTAACATTTAAATAGTCCATGGTTTAGAAATTTTTACCTCTATATGCCTTTTTAGATAATAAAAATTTATGTGGACTCGATATAGACCCATAAATAAATAAATATATAAACAAAAGAAAAAAAATCAATGCGAGAGCACAAAAGTAATTTCATATGGCATTAAGAGTAATATGCTTTTTACTAAGCAAAAAAAAAAGACTAATATGTTTTTCAAATTTTTATCACAAAAGTGTTTCTCAATTGATGTGACAGTTGGCTGGGCCAGACAAATTACTTCCAATCAAAATTCAACTGGTCTCACTGTATTAGGCCTGACTACACTGTCACATCATTCGAGAAGTACTTTTAGAATAATAGTTTGAAAAGTATAGCATTACTCAATTGAATGAAGTGCAGTTCAGGCCTTCATTTTATTTAGGTGACATGGAATTTTCCATCATTTTGAAAATAAATAATATCTATGTAGTTAAGTATTTTACAATGAGGGCACGTCTATATATATAAGATAATTTATTTGATCATTTTTGTAACTTTTATTTAGTGTTCACATTAATTTTTTAAAAAGTGGCATAGACTTAAAAGTGTACAATTTTAGGATTGAGGTCTTATCTAAGTGGTCCATACTAACTCCTCCCACGCCTTATACCTGCAGGATGAAATTCACCCTCCCAACTTCTAATTAAAAAAAGAGTAATGCTAGGTATACACAAATGGGACACTTAATTAATACAGATATAGATATTCAAAATTATTCATCAGTTACCAAAAAATATTCGAATTAATTTCAAAATGGCCACGACACATGCATCAAACAGGTGAATAGTTTAGGTGTACAAAACCTGTATATTATATACTTAACATTTTCTTTCCTTAAAGAAAATGCACCCTTTTATTTCTTATTTTATACATATATGTGTGTGTGTATATTTACACGGTCAGGCTGTTAAGTGAACATGGTTGAGTGAACTTACCCAGTGAATATGTTTTTTTGCCCAAAACAACCCACGGGTCAACGAGGTAGCCCCTGGATTTTTTTAGGCAAAAAAACATAGTCACTGAGTCAGTTCACTAAACAATCTTGGCAATTAATGTTCCAGTAGACCCCATATACTCTTGCGCGGTACCCATGTAAAACCTACATTCACTACATTTAATGGCTAGAATCGTGTAGTGTAATAAAGTATGTAAAATTGTGTGTGTATCATTATTATTTTTTTTAACTCAAAATTTCCTAAGTTATTAATTTTTAGGCCTAAATGGCCAGAAATAGTCTCTTCCACAGTACGATACCATATCCTCCAAGAAATTGGTCTCTTCCCATGAATTTAAATTCCAGTCCAATGGGCTTTTTCTTTTTTGGTTTTTAAGTGAAGAATAAAGATGTCACTTCTTTGTATGTGCGCTCATATGTTTTTACTAATACTCATGAACTAAAAAAAGTGAACATTGTGATCCCTTTATCTATCATAAGGTTTTAAAACCTAAATTGTTAACAGAAAACATAAAATGACTTAAACACCCCAGTTATATTACCTATGCCTAATTTGTCATTCACCCATGATTTTTTTACTTTTGTTTTAATTTTTTTTTTTTGAGGGGGGAGGGGGTGGGGGTTGGTTGTAAAATTGACCCCCTAATTGAAAATACCCAACACTAGGCCTGTAAATGGAACGGATCTGGATCGAATCTACGTAAATCAGATCCATATCTGTTAACAATTTTACTATCTAGATCCGGTTCATTTATTCGTCAGATCTGTCTTATTTAATCTATATCTATATTTGATCGAATCTGGATATTTGGATCCGTTTGTCGGATCTAAAACGACAACTTAGCTGCTTATATTTATCTAATATATATATATATATATATGAAAACAAAAGCTTTTGCTTTTGCCACCTAAGCGCCTATGTGTAATTTTCTCTAAATGACCTTTTTTTTTTTTTAATTTCACCCAATATTTGAATTTGAATAAATAAGAATTAATATTAACGAATTCTAATTCTTACTAATTAATTATCATATTCTCTCTTGGCCAATCATACTTCTCAGTTATTGAGGAAAAACTTCTCATCTTTAACTTCTGTCCCTTTTTCCATTATATTTAGGTATATATATATATATATATATAACATATTCAAAATATGCAAACCAATTAAGTTACTACAAATCCCCTATATTAAAATTTAAATTTTTTTTTGGATATGTTGGATACTTAGAAGTAGTTTTTAGGTTTTTTTTATACATTTGTTTGATTCCTCAAATTCAGTTCAATTTTTAAAAGGTCTAATGCTTTAATTTAGGTATGCATATATGTGTGTATATATATACACACATATATTTGATGTATAGATTAGATCGGTCACAAAATTATTTATAAGAATGTCATAACAAATTTTTATTTGTGACTTATGAATATTGGGGGTGCAATTTACGTGGTTGTTAATAAAATGCATTAAAATATGGATGATACTTTTCAAATTTGAAATAAATAGCACATTTACTCTTTTCAAATTTCAAATAAATTTTACATTGATTCAAGCTTTATCTCTCTATATAAATCATACAAAAATAAATTATTTTCTACACAAGTATAACTATCTTTCTCTTTGACTTTGAAATTTGACTTTAGTTTTCAGTTTTCTTTGAAGGAGGAGTTATAAAGATCAATTTGAATAAGATTAGAAGAGCAAGGGAATATTGTTTCTCAAGAAGGGTTAGTTATAATTATTATTGTTGTTGTTGTTGTTGTTGTTGTTGTTGATGTATTGCATGGATTTGTAAAATTTAATCTAAATTAAATGTGATTTTTCTACTAAATTTTATGGAGAAAAGGGAATACATTATTTTGAATTCGAATCAAACCAATTTGGTTGATAAAGATCAACTTTTCTCTAAGAGATTTACAAAAAAAATTTATAGATAAGATTTCACTCATCTAATAATATTGAACTCACATATTTAAGTTTATGTTAGATGTGAATGTGAAAGATTAGTCTCATTGGTATGTTTGTTAGTTACAAAAAATAAATTTTATATCAATTGAAAAATCTTTATCTTCTCTTCCAATTTATAGTTGCTTCAGAAACCAAAGAGAACAATGTACCATTACTCTTCTTTTTTCCCCAATTCTGAGTAAATATCATATACTATTTTCTCTTTTTTTTTCTCTGTGTTCCCACTCTACTATTTTTTGTCAATGGAGGATGCTGCACAATATAAGTATTTGTTCTATGAATATAATAAATGATAGTTATAGGATGTAGTCTCATTGGTTTAAGTTTACGAAAAAAAAATTTTGTTTGCAAGATTAGAAAATTGATCCAATTTGAATGTTTTGTTAAATTAAACGTGATTTCATATTTTTTTGGCAGTTTCACTTCATGTAGTTGTATCAGTAAAAATGTTTAATCTGAAGAAGTTAAAGATTTGCAATTTTGGATCTTGCAGGCTTTACCTTATGCAAAAATATTCAGTCTAAAGAAGCTAAAGGTTTGCTGAATTCAAATCTATATGAAAATATCAATCCTAATATAAAAAATTTATATCATTTACCTTTATATTTTATGATAAATTTTTTATAGAGTCATGAATTTTTAGTGTTCTGGTTTTTTTTTATTATGTTTAAAAAGCACTACGAATAAGTTAGGTGTGATTTATTTTTGCAACCAAAGTTTGACAAATAGAGTTGTAATTCATTTTTACCATAAACATGCATCATTCATTGTACAAGAGTGATTTATTCCTTTGTCATTTTAAAAGTTGAGGTTGTGCTATAACTTTAAGTCCGACAACACAATATTGTAGCTTATGAGTTATGATTCAGTGGCCAATAGTTGTACCTCACAATTTTAAGTATTTGCAAATTATTATATGCAGCTCATTCTTTTGAATATTTTATATTAAGTTACACTATGAAAAAAATGTTAATACCAATTATATCACTATTTACAAATGTTAATAGATATACAACTTCGTATTTTTCTATATTTCCATTATACTATATCAGTTTTTTTAAACTATATATAATGTAATATAATTTTGTCAAATGCACATCCCGTGCATTTGCACGAGCATATTCCTTGTTCTAATATTAACGTAAAAACTATTGTTTTTATTATTTTTCTCTATGCACAAACAAAAATCAATCAACGTTTAACCCATCAATACACTTGATTATATAGAAATATCAAATCTTTAAATCAAAATAATATACCACTGAAAGTAAATATGTATAATCTAGTGTATATTATATACGTTGTTCAATTTTATATGTAATAGTAATCTTATCTAGTGTATTAATATGCATATTTTTGTGCATAGTTTATTCTTATTAAGATCCAGATTTTGGGCGGGTCGGATACCACAAAATTATATCTGATCCGTCAACCTAACATTCTAAACGGATTTGGATATAAATATGGATCTAAAAAAAGCTCAGATCCATCAAAAAGTGCTGGATCCGGATCAAATCCGAGCTAAGATCCGGTCCATTGACAGGCCTACCCAACACACATACATACATACTCTCTCTCTCTCTCTCTCTCTCTCTCTCTCTCTCTCTCTCTCTTATATGACTATGAAGAAACCCAGGGTTTCAATCACTCATTTGATTCAATAGAGTTGCTTATTGGAATTTGTAATTGATTCAAGACAAAAAAAAAAAAAGGAGGGGGTGGGTGGAGGATTTTCAAGTAAAATCATTGGTTAGAGATTAGGGTTCGGCTGCTTTCTCCATTGTTTGGGAGTACTGGTGGTGGACACCTTTTTGGTTTAATTAATGTAAGTATAGGTGAATATATGTGTATCAATACATATATTGTCATGGCCTAGCTGGGAGAAGAATGGGTTCCAGTTGTACCCATTACCCTTTAATTTAGTCTTAATTAAATTCCAATAATTGTTGGCACTGTAGAGACTTTATAGTAATATATACACCATGTAATTCACCTATTCTGGAATGAGAAATTGATTGTTATTGTGAGAATTGGCTCTGTCTTCTTATTTGAAGTAGGGAAGTTTGTCGGTCTCTTGTTTGTGTGCAAAGAAGGATTTTGTCTTGAGTACAGTAAATCTATATATGTATCTACACATATATACAAACATACACACATTGAGGGAGAGTCAATACATTTCTGCTCGTAGCTTTAATTGAGGAATTAGCACATATTTTGAAGGATGCAGTAGAGAGAAAAAGAGAGAGATAGGGGCGATTGCAGATTTCGTGAATGAGTGAAGAAACAAGAGTAAGATAGAAAGATGCATATTTCCTGAAGGGGATGAAAGAAGAGAATGAGAGAGACATGTCAAACCCATTTCTCAATTAAGGGCAAAAGAGTCTGCATCTCATCTATATTGTGTGACATCATGAGCACGTGTTCAAGTTCTGCTAGATTTTTTTGAGGGAAAGTTCTGTTAGATTTTGGATGACCAACAAATGTAGGGGTGTTTAATGTCAAGTCCACATATCTGAGGGGGTCAATTTGTCAGGTAAAATAGTTCAGGTGGTATTAATTAAAATGGCCATAGTTCAGGGGTGTTTCATAATTTACCCAAAAAAAAAAAGTGATCTTGGGTGGTGCTATCCACGGGCCGTGCAGCCGAGGATCTTAAGGTATGTATATGAGCTGTTGAACCATTGGTGACTAGTCAATGGATGAATAAATGTTTAAGTATGCTATGAGGGCGCCCATGGGGGCTGCAAGAAGGGTAAACGCCCTGGGCCCCCAAAGTTTATTAATTTGAGAGCTTTTATGAAATTTTTATAATTATATTTTTACCTTAAATTTTTTTAGTATTCTACATTTAGGCTCTCCTCAAATTAAATATCTTTAGAACCCCCCCCCCCCCCCCCCGTTTTAGTGTCATCAACTACATATATATTGATATACATGTATACAAAACTCAATAGCAAAGGTGAAAATTATACTTTTAGTGTAAGAATTTTTTCAGTTTTAGAAATAGGCCCCCTTAGAATTTTGAAATACACCATACAATATTTAAGTTTCACAAATAGACTCATATTATAAGTAGATCCCAAAATAATTGCCAATTATGTATAACTATACCCCAAAAAAATCACCTCGGGTGTGTTGCCCCTGAACCCCAGTATAGGGGCCTCCCTCTTAGTAGTTCGTCCTAGGGGTACAACTCGGGTGAGCCAACCCGTAGTCAGCTCAGGCCCGACCCAAAAAATTATCGGGCTTGGGCCCACGGTACTTTCACCATGGGTGGGTTTGGGCAGAAAAATGCAAGCCCGAATTCAATTCGGGCTGGACTTGGGTAGAAATTTGCTAACCCGAGGAACTCGAGCCTGTGCCCGAATTTTATTTATGTATTATTTTTGACATTAGATTATAGTGTTTTTTAGTGACAAGAATACACTATTATATATTATTCAAACACTAAATTATTAGATGAATGTTTTTTCCCAAATCTAAACAAAAAAAAAAAATAGAATTGATACTCTACATATTGTTATTTACATACTAAAAATCAATTTGCACCAAAAAATGATTTGCAATTCGGGCTCGAGCTCAGGTTTTAATACTAAATCCCAAATCGGGCTCGGGTTGAAAAGTTCGGATTTATGTCGGGCTCGGGCTCGGGCTTGAGCTTGGGCAGGTTGCTTGAATTCGAGCTCGGACCTAGGCAGGACCAAAACCCTTTGTGTCACGCCCCGACGTAGCATAATTCAGAAAAGCATTTAATTTCCTTTATGGACTCGTAGGTCTTGAAAAGTGTGCACGACCAATTGTCCCTGCAACAAATAACTTAAACAACATTTCTAAAGAAGATGTTACTAATAAACATAAGCCCCAACATTAAAACTTACTAAACTATTACAGCAGTCATAAACTTAAGCACATACCGCCTTATGCAAATCTATCATAAAGTCTACTACAACTCCAAAATAAAAGACATCAGAAATATAAAGCAGCCTCCTGGAAAGTCCCTTGCCTCTAACTAGCATAGTCGAAATACCCTGGCTGCTCCTGACCTGGAAAATCTGGACATAGAGTCCAGGACGCATCGACGCCGTCAGCTAATGAAAGCTGGTGAGCAAAATAAACATGTGCTCACAAAGTATATATAAGCATATCTAACAACAGTGCAATATAAACATTTAAAACGATAAATTCAAGGTCCCAACTTCAACATAAATCATGAGAGAGAAAAAAAAAAGCAATAAATATGCGACCGTGCATGAACAATGTATCATCTCATCTTTCTGACTCTTTTCTCTCGACAAACTCAATTCAAACATACTATTACCTCAGATACTAGGAATAATATCCGATCAGTATCCGGGTTACACACTACACAGTCGCCTTGATACCAGGAATAATATCCGATCGATATTTGGGTCGTACAACACATCGTCGCTTTAGATACCAAGAATAATATCCGATCAGTATCCAAGTTGCACACCATATCATCGCTTCGAATACCAGGAATAATATCCGATCGATATCCGAAACGCGCGCCTTAGATACCAGGAATAATATCCGATCGATATCTAAGTCATACACAACACTGTCGCCTCCAATACTAGGAATAATATCCGATCGATATTGAGGTCACATACCAGACTGCCACTCTTTGCTCTTTTCACGCTTTCTCACACACATGCATGTCGACACAACCTCGACCCTAATATGTATGTCAATGTTCATAAATTGAAGAAACAGTTATTAATTTCAAAGCTGGATATTCGTTCAACATAAATCTCAGTCTTAATCGTTCTTATAAATCCAATTCCTACGCAATGGCCTTTAAAGCAGTATATCCGTCAAATAGTTCTTTAAAAACTTTCAAAACCTTTTCCAAATAGTCCCTTATACAAAAATATACCAAACTGCTCAAAATGCCCAGGTCAGGGGGGGAGGGGGTTCGCGCGCGCGGTTAAGACTTTTTCGTAAAATCTGTTAAAAATTCAATTCTGCCAAAATTTGTACAGGTCACGCAAGCGGGCCGTACGAGCGAGCCTCGCTTAAGCGGGTCGCGCGCGCGAGTTGTCACAGAATGTCATCTTCTTTGTTTTCTCCCCTGTTTCGATTTTAAAAAACTGAAAGTATACCCATTTCTATTTTATGTTTCAAACATGTCATGTAATATTTGGTTTTCTTTGGTTTTTCACGTAGATTAAGAATACGTGATCAATTTAAGCCAATACAAATTATATCTCTCGATTTTCGCGGTTAAAGTTACAGTGACAAAACTTTAAATCAACGGTTCATCGCGATACGGATGAATTACTTCGTAGGATCCGAACCGTAGCTTATTGGGACTAAGATCTTCCATTCTCAATTTACGGAATTGATTTTGGTTAACTTTGAGAAATCTCTAATTTTCAAGCTTCCATGGTGTATCTATATATACACACATATATACTGAATTATACATATATACACATGGTGAGTGAGTTTAGATTACTCATCGAGGTGATTAAGCAACAATTTTGATACCGAGAACGTTGCCGTAAATTTCGTCGTCTAAGAAGTTTACTCCTCCGTTCTTGATTTTGAGACCCTGGTTCCCGGTGAACCGTCGGCCCTTGCCTTAGCCGCCTGAATGGCTAATCACCACCCACGGGCTTAGCGGCTGGTCTCCCCCTCTTCTCCGCCATCCAAGTGATAACATCGGCTTGTCGGGCTCTCAACACCTCGGGGTCTCTCCTTGGGCCCATTTCTGCAAAAAAAAAAAGAGTACAGGAAATAATCAGGAAAGTGATAAAAATAATAACCAATGCAGGGAAGGTAACCCGAGCGGTAGAGACTCACTGTGAATGATTATAGGGAAGATGGCCGCCTCAAACTGCTAGGCAGGCTCGTAGGTGACTTTTTTGCTCACCTGTATGGGTCAGCAAGTTGCCGACGTTCATAGGCTCCTTAGCCAAAGCCCGGATCCTATCTTGGCACTCATTCGAGATGCTCGGTGGATCAACCGACCCCACTACAAAATAAAGCAGACGGTGGTTAGTTCATAGCAGCAACAGAGTAAGAGAAAATGACGGACTATGCAGGCACTTACTCCTTAGTTTCCTCGCCAAAACACCTCAGCTATATCCCTGGGGCGTCGTCACAGAGCCCAGGGTTGGACACTTGGAAGAATTTTTTCTTCCACCCTTTACTGTTGCTCGGGCAGTTGACAATGATCTTCCTCCCCTGTCGAGCTCCCAGAGAGAAGAACCCGACCTTCTCATGTACCGGGAATGACCGGTGGGTCCATAGAATCTCTTGTAGGGTGAGCTCGTACCTAAAGACTTGGGGCTAGAGAGAAATAGACCCCATCAGAAATCTCCAACCATTCAGGGCTAATTGCCCGGGAGCGATCCCGAGATTGATCATAACGTCTCAGGCGACCGGATGAAGGGGGATACGGAGACCAGCCATGAAGGTGTCCTCATAAAGGGTCACGAATCTCGACTGGTGTATTTAGGCCCCTTCGGCAAGTGCCGTTAAGGCGCAATGGCCAGGAATGGCATATTTACCCCTAATTCGCTCCAGGTCGGTGACGAACAAGCTGGTGGAAACCCATTCACTGGAAAATGCTACCTCAGGGCTGCTAGGAATCGACACTGCATCGCCTAAGCCTCGGGACACAAAGGCCACTAGAGGTTCCTATTCTGCCTCATCATCGGATACCCAGATGGTGATCCTCCCTTCACTACGGTGATCAGAGAGAGAGACTGACCGAGGGTCCAACCTAGGGGTGGGCAATCGGTCGGTTTGGGTTCAAACTATAAAGTTCCGGTCGGGTTATTCAGGTTTGGGTTAGGAAATATGGTACCGATATCTGAACTATACTAAAGTTCAAAATTACAGTTTGGTTTCTAAACTTTTAGTTTGGTTCGGTTAGGTTTGAAAGTTCGGTTTCCAAACTTCAAACTGTAAGGATGTTGGCTTAGAGAGAGAGTGTGAGAGAGAGATAAGTGTTAAACCATGAGGTCCATGAATACATACTGTCAAGCCAAAGAAAATTGCAATTTACAATAAATGTATTTTACATTGAACATACTCTTAAATTAATACACTGTATTCATATGTATTCATATACATTCACATCTAAGAAATTCAAACCATGGTAATACACTGTATTCATATATCATCATTGTATAAACTTCATACAATCCAATGTCAAACCATTCTCAAATGAATTATTTGTACAAAAAATATAATTACCGATTCTAGAAGAGTCAAGATCCAAGCGGGAACACTAAAGAGTCTAGATCCGAGCGACTCTTGTTCGTTAAGAAACAGGGAAAGAGAGGGAATGGGGTGAGGTCACAGCCTGGTGTGGTGAAGGTGGTTCCGGTGATGGTGTGGTAGGGTGAAGATGAGGGAAGAGGGGTAAGAGGGTCCATAGGTTAGATCTGGGTCTTTTCTGTAGAGAGAAAACAGATCTGAGTTTGTAGTGCAATAAAGTGTGGTCTAAGCCACACCACCGCTGGACTGATCCACAGTACAACGAGAGGCAGAGCCACTCAGCCATGTCATGCCAGTGCTGACACCACCAAAGACCAAGAGAGGTAGAGCCACTCAGCCACGGTGCCATGCCACTGTTAGACTGAACTACTATAATAACCTACATTTGTATTTAATTTTAATCTGACATTTCCATAATTAATCTGCATTTAATTTGCATTGTCATATTTAATATACATTGTCTGCTTTTATTTTAATTATTGTTCTCATGTGTTAAATCTAGTTATTTGCTTTATTTCATATTTGAAATTCTTATTGGGGTCAAACAATAATTTTATGAAAATTAATGATACCTGTGTTGGAATTTAAAACTGTATTTCAAAACGGTGGAAATGTTTGCTTTTGACTCAAGCAGTATTTTTATAAAACCAGAAAATCAATTCTTACGTTAAAATGAATTTTTTGTATTTTTGTGACGGGCACCGCGCCACGAAAATACTAGTTTATGTTTCAAACTGTCCGCGCTGTGCTAAACTTCCACAGATTTTGGAAGTGATGTAAAGCAAGATTTGACATACACTTTATCTCTAATTATGGTAACTCATCATTGGGTTGGGTTTGTTTGGGAATGCTTTGTGTGTGTGTGTGTGTGTGTATTCTTATGCCATAAGCTGATTTTTCCCAAACACTTCAACTTTTAACCTCTACTACTCTAAATTGCCCCTTCACAATCTAAGAGTGTATATATGTACGTATGTATCTGTGTATGTATTTTCTATAGCCTCGATTAATTGTAAATCAAATTAAATTTGTTGAGTCTTTAAGGTTGAACTTGGTGGCCTAGTTTGGCTTTCTCTATATGTACACTACTCACACACACACATCTGGCTCATTGTTGTAAACTAAACACAGAAAGGAAAGAGAGAGTCTGAGAGTTCACAATTACAGAAAATTTTAGAGAGAAGAGCTCTTGATCACCATAGCTTGCAAGCTTCAATTTGGATTTCTCTATTTGCTTCCCTTTTTCAACACACACTTCATCTATATCTAAGTGAGTATTATTAACTCACTAAGAATGTAATTCCATGCTTAATTTCTGTGTGTATAGCTTAGTAGGTAAGCCTCCATGGAAATTTTTACGTTGATATCCATGGCTTGAAAAAAATCAAGATTTTTCCAACCTTAATCTAAATCCGTTTTCAGAGATGAATATTTAACTTTATGGTGTATGGAGTTTACGGTTTGAGTTTTGGAGCCCAATTGATTCATATGAAGAAATATATAAGAAATCAAAATTTAACATCTTTTAGTTTTTCATAAAATTTGAGAGCTATGATTTGAATCATGTTAAATTGATTTCATATTTTTAATCCTTGTTGAAAAACAAATAATTTCATATATTACATGCCCTATTTGCTTCTGGATTTGAAAATGGGTCAAAGAGATCCCTTAAAACTAAAACAGAGCAGTTCTGACGAAAAAGATGAAGCCTCTGCTTCATCTCGCGCGCGCGATCGCGCGAGCGACCCCTCGCAAGAGCGACCCGCGCGCGCGAGGTGACTGGTTCTAGGCAGACAGAAAAGGTTTTTAAAGAAAACAAAAATCGGGCATATAGCGCAAGTGGACAGCGCGAGCGAACCATCGCGCGAGCGATCCGCGCGCGCAATCTTCCTGTATTCTGGCAGAAGGAAAAGTTTTTATAATAAAAGGGAAAATTGGGCATATCGCGCGAGCGGCCCTCGCGCGCGACTTCTGACAGTTTCTAGTCTTTGCTTGTCTTGTGTTAAGGAACTATTTGGGTGATATTTTATGAACTGTTAAAGCTCCGTTTGGGAAATTTACTAAAACAGAATCCTATTTGAGTATGTTTGGACAATTAAAACGTTGTATTGTGACTTATCAATCCTCGTACGCACGTTATTTCTATATTTCAGTGATTTACTTTATGTTTGAAGTTTCATGACATACATGTGGAGTCAGTTGTACATGCATGGTGAGTGTGAATGTTGGTTAGTATGGAAAGAGTAATGGTCAGTGTGGCAGAGTGAGTGCGGTTGAGATTGTGTTGTGGACACTCCCTGGTAAGTGAGTACCAAAGTCTGTTGTGATTGAGATTGCGGCGAGGGTGTCTTTGAAATGCGACAGTGGCAAAAATGGACACTCCCTGACGACCATGGTAGCGTCAAAGTGTGTGAAGCCGAACTTGGACACTCCCTGGCACCCATGGTAGTGCTAAAGTGTGGCCTACGGACACTCCCTGATACCCGAGTCTGGATACTGTGTGAGGGTTCCTCCGGTATTTGCATGGCGGATTAGGCAGTCAAAGTGTGAGGCATTGGACAATCCCTGGTACCCCGAACAAAAGTGTGAGGCAAACTGGACATTCCCTAGCACCCCTGTGCTAAAGTGTGGCTATCGGAGTATTTCAAAGATACTGGTGTGTGATAGTGGATTGTTGGGTTTTGTCGAGAGAAAAGAGTCGGTAAGATGAGATGGTGCATGGTTCTCATACACGGTCACATATATGTGAATCATATCTTTTAAATAATAGTATGCTTGTTTCCTAAAACGAACTCCTTGCTTTACTATAAACTTGTTGAATTAATCGAGAAATGGAAAGAGGTAAATGAGTATGTTTTACATTCAAAGTTATGTTTTTAATACTCACCAGCTTCTTGAAGCTGACGGAGTTGATGCGCCCTGGACATTCGTGTTCAGGCTTTTCAGGTTATGACTACGCGAGGCCTTATGACTATACAAACTGAGAATGGCTGCTTTTGGAAGATAAAACTGTTATTAATATTCTATGATTTAATTTATGAACCGTTTTGAAATAAGGATGACTGTAATAAATATTAAGTTATTGTTTTGATTTAAGGCGGTTTGTGCCTTTAGAGACCCCGTGCTGTAATATGTAATAAGTTAGAAAAAAATTGTAAGCTTTGATTGCTCTACTCTGATTATGGTTTTATGTTGTTCGACGTTTGGGACGGAATCGATACTTCAAACTGTCGCGACCTACGGGTCCATAAAGGAAATTAAACGCTTTCCATATTTATGCTACGTCGGGGCTTGACAACCACAGTACCACATCACGCCACCGTCGGACTAGTGAGAGAGAGAGAGAGGGAGAGAGAGAGAGAGAACAATCGTACCAAGAGGACAGAGGAGGCTGAGGTTTGTGCGCCTGGTTGTCTGCAATTGATTGAGCCCTAATGTTTCTAATCTGTTTTTTTATATGTTGCAAAAGTTCATATATTCGGGTCGGGTTCGGTTTGGGATGAACCTTCTGAAATCCAAACTGTACATTGTAAGAATGGTTCAGTTTCGAACTGAAATTTTAGGCAACCCAAAATAACCGAACCAAATAGAACTTAAACTTCAGGTTTGGGTCGAAACTTCGGGTTGACCCGAAGTATGCCTACCCCTAGTCCAAGCTAGTGCCTAGTGTACTCGAGCTAGATTGTTTGTCTTCCGATTGGGGTGACGAATCGAAGACAGAATGACACATTTTTAAGGATCCTACAGTTGGGCAAAGGAGTAACTGACTACCTAAGGAGTAACTTATGTTTTTTTTTTCATTCTAGAGACATTGTCTTGAGTAAAGTTGCATATATATATAGATATATATGTGTGTGTGTTTATTTCTGTTTGCACCCAAAAAATGCCAACGGTTTCTGAGCCTAAGTGGCATGAAGATTGGATAGAGGGGAGGCCGACCTAGGGAATCTATGACTCATCAAACTCAAGTACATATTATAAGCCCGATGGTAGGCACAAGGCTGTTGGGTGTTGTGTTATGAGCCTGATTAGTAGGATGGGCATGTATGAGGATTATCGGGCACGAGAATAACATAACCTAATGCAACGTAAGCCCGATGGCGGATCAAAGCAGCACGGATGCAAATCGGACACCATGTAATGAAGGATGGCTGTATAAGTTCAGTCGGCCATAGGCATTCGTAAAAGGATTATCGGGCATGAAAGAAAGTATTGAAATTGGTTAAGCCTGATTCAGCTGAAAGAAGTAGTTGACAAGGCCGATGGACTGAAAGGGGAAGGCAGTGTTATTCACAGCTGTCAGGACGACGTCATCCCATATTTTTAGGAAGTAGGAGTCCGTTTGGGAAAAGAATCTAATCACGTCTAGCTGGATTTAGAAGGTTAATCCCTAAATTAGTGGGATTAATTCAATCAAAATGTGGATAAGGTAGGAGTTAGAGATTAAGAAGGTTTCTTCCACCATCAGTCAATCAACCACGCAGCTTAGGGTGTAAGCTAAGGAGTCCTTTCCTGATCAGAATTCATCCATGGCTGCTATAAATATGGAGGCAGGCCAAGCATGCAGGGCACTCCGCGTTATCTCGAAAATAGCATACACACTGCATTCGAAGTATTCAAAGCACTCAAACCTTTGTTTTCAGCATTCATAGCAAATAGGTCTGCCCTTTTGTTATTTCTTTTTATTCTTTTGGATAATTAGAGTATGTTCAGGTTTGTTCTTTAGATCTGTTTTATTTTCCAAACACTTAATAAAATCTACGTTTTATTAATCCGTTTGTGATTCTTTACCTGGTAAACTTTTAACACTGTTTAGCTTGTACGCTTCAGTACTGCTAAAGAATTTATGGTGAGGGTACTTTCCTACTCATTGCACACAATCACTGTTTAGAGGTCGGATTCATAAAGCCTTGTGTATCACTCACACAAGCGTTTAGGAAATTAGTTTGCACACACACACCGAGCTTGTTTGGCTCTGGCACGCCCGCGCAAATTACAAGCAAACATTTTGGCACGCCCGGTGGGACCCACAGTGTTAAGCCATGCCTCCAAAGAAAGATAAACAGACAACTAAGAATGACCAAGACGATTCTCCCATGGACCCACCTATGGAGAAAAGTACTGGCCATTCTCCACAAGACGGCAGTGTCACTCTTGAGGCAATTTCGGAAGCCATGAGAGCGAACGTTGAGCCCATGTGGCAGGAATACAATGCGTTAATAGGATCAATGGGCAATCTCAAGGCGGTCATCACCAAACGGCCGATGTTCATAAGAGTCAAGCTGACCTGGTCATGGAGACAAGGACCACCCACGTAAAATTGGATCGCCTGTCGGACATGATCGGCAGGCTGATAGAGACCTATACGGCCGGAGGTAGCAAACAGCAGGTCAACGGATTGGGCTCTAGCACATTGCTTGAGTCCGATAAGCCAAAAGGCCCACCCTACATCTGTCCGAACCTTAGGAAGGGCAATGGCTCAGGCAAGCAATCTGAATCACAGACCGGAATGGCTGGTGGATCGATGGTCACCGATCCCAATGGATCGGTGACACCGGGTTTTGTTCGATCAACAGGCCACACTAAAAGCTCAGTCGGCCACACACAACCTCTAGGTCACACTACTGGGGGGCAAAGAAACAATGGTGGGTTTTGGACCCATCAGACCAATAACAATCAACAGCAATTACCACCACCATTAGTAACCCCGGTGAGGAATGTTCAGCCCGTAGCTCCACAACCCATCAATAGGGAGGAGTTGGTAGTGGCCATACATGAAGAGTATGGCCCGTTTATGAGAAGACTGGAAAGGCCGACGTACAGACGGCCATATCCCCTCAAAATTGACCAGGTCATATTTTCCCAGGGGTACAAAGTACCAAACTTTACTCTGTTTTTTGGAGAGAGTGAACAGTCTTCGGTGGAACATATTGGCCGTTTTATTGTTCAATGCGGCCATGTGGGTAGTAGTGACCCATTAAAGTTGAGGTTATTTCAAAATTCACGAACGTGCATGGCATTTTTGTGGTATGTCAATCTTCCTTCCAAATCGGTGCAAACTTGGCAAGGGATGGAAGAGCTATTTCACGGCCAGTTCTATAGGACTGAGCCCGAAACATCGCTCGCAGACCTGTCTAGGATGATGCAATTAGTAGGAGAAACTGTAGAAACCTACATAGCCATTTCCGTAAGGCAAAGTATTGGTGTAAGACGGTTCTACCTGAGGAAGAATATGCTAAAATGGCCATGAGGGGCATGTCCTTTGAACTTCGCAAGAGGTTTGAAGGAACTAAATTCCGTGATTTTTTCGAACTGGCCACGCAGGCCGCTCGTTATGAGCGCATCCTTTTGGATGAGCAGGAGAAGAAGAACTCGTCCAAAGGGATGTATTATAAAGACCCTAACTACGAGATCCACCTAGCAGAGTGTGACCTCGAAACAGAGAGCGATATGGCCGAGTTAATCTGCAAACGGCCAATTGTATGTAACGCCTTGAATAAACCTATCAACAATAATGCCGCTGCAAAGAAAATGGCATTTGAGGCGGGAAAAAATTATACTTTTGACATCACCATGGCTGATCAAATATTCGATGCCTTATTAGCCGATAAAGTGATCAAGCTGAGTGAAGGCCATCGGATCCCCAAGGCCGATGACCTAAAAAATAAAGAATACTGTAAGTGGCATAATTCCTGGAAGCACTCCACTAATAATTGCGTTGTTTTTCATAATGTTATACAGGAAAACATGGAGAAAGGAGTTTTCAAGTTCTCGAACAAGGCTATGGGGATTGACGCAAATCTATTTCCTCAAATCACCGACACCAGTATGGTTATGCCCGATTTAACCAAGCTGACAAGGCCAAGGCCGAAGATAGACTTGACCGACCAAGAAGTTTTGCCAAGGCAGAGAGAAGGAAAATAAATCGCCATTTCGGCCACAGATAGGCCGAAAGTGACGATACATGACCTCCAAAGAAGTTATCAGGAACGTAAAGAAAAGGGCCACAAGGCCGAGGAAGAAACGGCTAGGTCCAATACTGATAACTTGATAGAGGATCTTTGACGACAACTGGAGTTCATCGAACAAGGCCTTTGCCCAAGATGCAAGGCTGATATCAAAAAAGAGATCTCTAGCCCGAGAAAGAGGCCAAGAGGCAATGAACATCGGGAGCCAAGCCCGAGAAGATCTGTATATGAGAGGTTGTCACTGCCTTGGGAGAGTCAGGTGAAGCTTGAGTGGCGGGCAAAACCCTCCTTGGTTCCACAAATTGGCCTAAGTAAATCAGGTCGATTGGAGGCAAGAGGTACCCGAACAATTCCAAAGCCTAAGCTGTAAAAAATAAAGTCATCAACTTCAAACAGAAGCCCAAGGATGGTATTGCCACCCCGGATGGAAGATGGGAGGTGGCATATGGCTGAACATTCCAAATTCCCTACACGGCCACAGTACAGCAAGTCTCAAAATAGGAGGTATCAACGCAGGAGACAGACTGAACGGGAACGCCAGTACTGGAAAAATTGGGCTAGAAACGCTCCTAAACCCACAGCGTATACATTGCCATTGCCCGACACCCAAGAACACTCAGCTGAGGCGGAACCATTTTGTGACGAAGAGGCTGGGGCGATGCATACTTCTACTGGGCACCGGAAGGAAAGATTCAGACGGGAAAAGTCATAGGAAGGATACAGGCCCACATCGGAAAAAATGAGTATGGAATTCGATGGTGATCTGTCAGACTCTAGCACCTCGCCAATTCAATTTAGAACTATTCCAATAAGCCTGTCATCTAACATGGTGTTTACTTTGCCTAGGTCCTTCATGGCCAAGCCAGAGCAGCCTGCGGCCATGGAAAGGGATGTAATGGAGGGCCTGACCAAAGACTCAGCCATGATAGAAGACGTATTCTGGAATGGGGAAGAGACCGTTAAACCCAATGTGGTAGAAGCCACAAGCAAGAATGTGGATGCCACCGACGAGCAGACTGATCGGCCTAAGATCACTATTTTGAGGTCGAAGGGACATTAGACTAAAGAAGGGCTGAAGCTTAACGGACCAGTCAAAGTTGTTTTTGAAAAACCCACATATTAGATGTCCCAGCATTTGAAGCCATTGTACGTGAAAGGACATATTGAGGGGGTCCCGATAAATAGAATCCTGGTTGATGGTGGGATTACCATCAATATTATGCCTCAAATAATGTTGAGAATCCTTCAGAAGTTCGAGTTGGAGCTAATTCCGACCGAAATGAACTTTCAAAGCTTCACGGGGGCACCCTCAAGAACCAAGGGTATCCTACCCCTAGAGCTGACCCTTGGCAGTAAAACGGTCATGACTGCCTTCTTCATCGTAGAAACCTCGGCGGCCTATAATACATTACTCGGCCGAGATTGGATACACCCAAATTATTGCATTCCTTCCACACTCCATCAGCTACTGATTTTCTAGAGAGGCGGCGAGGTAGAGGTGGTTGGAGCAGATACAAAGCCATTCTTAGCCCGTGTGCAAACGACCAATGCAATCTTGTATGAAGATGATATCGGGCCGGTCAAGTTACTGGGTCGCAACAAAATGGGAAGAACGAATACAGCTACCTTCCTTAAAGAAAATCCATCGGACATGAAGACGTGTTACCATAACCTCAGTCGGACTGAAGAATCAAGGCCGATTGAGATTATCGAATAAGAAGACGTCAATGGAGACACCGATTATTGAAGAATGGAAACTGCTAGCCCTAAAGGCTAGCATGTCCAGATGGTGTGCATACCTGGCCGATAGAAGATTGGAAATCGGCCCTGTTGATGGAATGATTAATCTAGCCGACTGTATCTATGGAGAAGAAACGCTAAGGGAAGAAGAGATTCAAATAGATGAATTGGTAACGGCCATGGCAAAGCTTGATGATTTAAAGGCCAATGTCCAAGATCCCCTCTTGGAGGTCAACCTAGGCAGAGAAGGAGAGCACAAGCCTAATTATGTAAGTCAGATGCTGGATCCGCAGTGGCTGGCCGAGTTAATTGCACTCTTGCACAAGTACAAAGATTGCTTTGCCTGGGATTATGATGAAATACCAAGGTTATCTAGGGAACTGGTGGAACACCGATTACCAATTAAATTGAGGTTCAGGCCGTTCAAGCAGCGACCTCGGCGGATGTCACCAGAAGTAACTCTGAAGGTGAAAGAAGAGATTGAGAAACTACTGGACGCTGGTTTCATTCAAACGGCCCGGTATGTTGAGTGGGTCTTGAATGTGGTCGCGGTAGTAAAGAAGAATGGGAAGTTGAGGGTCTGCATAGACTTCAGAGCTGAGGGTCTGCATAGACTTCAGAAACCTAAACCTAGCCAACCCCAAAAGATGAGTATCCCATGCCCATGGCCGATCAGTTAATTGATTCGGCCGCTAAACATAAAATTTTATCCTTTATGGACGGGCACTCGGGGTACAACCAGATCTACATCGCCGAAGAAGATGTCTCGAAGACTGCTTTTCGGTGCCCGGGGATAATTGGAACCTTCGAATGGGTTGTCATGCCCTTCAGTCTGAAGAATGCTAGAGCCATCTATCTATGGGCGACGAATTCAATCTTCTATAATATGATTGGACAATTCATGGAGGTCTATATCGATGACGTGGTGGTAAAGTCAGGAGGTAACGCCGATCATCTGAGAGACTTGGAAAAGAAATTTGAAAGAATGCGGGCTCACAAACTAAAGATGAATCCTCTCAAATGTGCTTTCGGCGTCACAGCAGGGAATTTCCTAGGTTTCTTAGTGCATCAAAGAGGGATAAAGGTTGACAAAAATACGGCTCTGGCTATCCAGGTAGCAAAGCCATCAACTAACAAGAAAGAGCTTCAGAGATTGCTCGGGCAGATTAATTTCTTGAGAAGATTTATATCCAATTGTGCAGGGAAGACCCAAGTATGGACCCCATTATTGAAGATCAAGACCGATGAAGACTTCAAATGGGAAGACAGCCATCAACAAGCCTTTGAGGGAATTAAACAATATTTGTCAACTTCTCTAGTATTAATGCCACCCAAGAAGGGTAGGTATCTCAAATTGTATATATCGGCCTCTAACTGCTCCATAGGAAGTATGTTAGCTCAAGACAATGAGCAAGGCAACGAGCAGGCCGTTTATTATTGAAGTAGAATTTTGACTCCAATCGAGCAGCGCTATGCGCCGATTGAGAAGTTATGCTTGGCATTGTATTTTTTCTCACAAAAGTTAAGAACGTATATGCTGCCTGTTTCCACTTACATATTATGTCAAACTGATGTGATAAAATATATGTTGTCAAGACCAATCATGCGAGGACGAATTGGGAAATGGACCTTGGTGTGGATATCGCAGGTTTTCAAATTTTACCCACTTTTAAAACAAATATTTTTCAAATTCAAAGAGTCGCCACTTAATTTTAAAAAGGAAAATTAAGAAACCATTTTTAAGCGAACTGATCTTTTGCGAAACCAAAGATAAACTGGGTCCGGGGATTATGGAATGAAAGGGGAAGGAGCCCGGCGGACTAAAACACCCCCTTTCATCCTATCTCGCGATAGGCCTCTACTCAACATCCTTTTTAATCAAATTATTAATCTAAGCATGCCCTCAATTAATACATATATACATATACATCACACAAGCATGTTGGAAATGGTGTAAAATTGCTAACGACAAAATATCATTCATAAGCCACGTAATACAAGTAGCAAACAACATGATATGCAATAGAGAACTAGAAAACCTACCCAGGATCCGGCCGCGAATATCAAACGTGCAATGCATACGAGAACAAAATAAACCTAAGAAAATGTCTCTATCACATATATACACATAAGGCAAAACCAAGGCTAAGGTGTCGCACATGGAGTCGAAAATCAATTTAAATCAAAGAATGGAATTAAACTAGAGAAGAGTTGAGAAATTTGTACCTCAAATGCGCTACAAAACAAAGATTAGTCCACATGCTTCACATAATAATATGATATAAAAAATCAATCCCAATCCTCTAGCTTAGATCTATTAAGCATGAAATCCAACTTTATTCAATGGCTAGTTCTAATCATAAGCATTGATGTGCATAAATGAATGAATGTGAATAAGAATAAAACATGGATTTATTCACTAATTTGGATCACTAAGCCTCTGGGTTTAATCTAAATTATCATTATTCAAAACATGGTTTGAGTCCTAAGACATTAAGAGACCATTTGAGTTGAAATAAATAAGATTAGACAAAAACAGTAGCAGTTTTTTATGAATTACAGAGAGCAAACCAGATCTTAAGAAATAGAAATAAAATACTTCCAACGGTTGGATCTTAATGATTTTTGGATATGTTATGCCTCTGTGAGTCTAGTTTCTAACCCAAAACGAAAATCAAGGTTTCAACGGTTAGATCTCCGGGAATATGGAAAATACTAGACCTCACTCAGAATTTTGCAACTCTCTGTCCAGAGATCTTGTATGATTTTTTAAAAATAGCAAACAAATCCGAATTGCTTCATTCTTTTTAGGGAACCTTCCTAACACATTAAGGTTCTTAGAAAAAATTATTAGAGGTCATGAAAACTTGGTTAGAGCTCTTCTCTATCAATTTTAAAACCGGTTTGCTGTTCTGAAATTTTGGACAGAGAGTTGCTTGCTTGGAAATCATAAGACCAAACCATCCTAAGTATGGAATATTATCAAAACAACAATCACAGAGGTACTCATATGAGTTATGAACATTCTCCAATTGGTCTCATCCCATTCCAATGGACCATGATTTAATGAAAAATCTTTGATCACAGAGGATTTAAGGATTCACTGCACCAATGTTGAATTAATGTTCATATCTTAAAACCAACTTGATCCATGATCCTACAAAGGACTAGAATCAAGCATGGTTGTGATTATTGGGACAAATTAATGACATAGGAAGATGTCATAGATTTAACCTTGATGGATCCTTATCATAGATCTCATAGTTGGAGATCTATCAAGAAAATCCTAAGGTCTTACTTATTTTAAATATAGACTATGAAAATCTACACCCAATTCTTCTCTCAAATACATGGTCATGAAAGAATATAGAGTCAATTTATTCTCCTCTCAAGTTAATGGTCCTTGGAGAATATAGATTTATTTCTACATGAACCTCTATGGAATATTGAATGAATTCCATAAGATTCTTAATGAGGAGGTTCAAGTCATGGGTTAAGACTTGAATCTTCACCAACTATAGGTAGATATGACCATGATCAACCTTAGTCTCCATATAAATCATAGGATCATAGGGGACTAGATGATCAAACTCAAGAGGATCCAATGAGATATTAAAGATCTCATGGATCTCAAAAGAAAAAATAGAGACAAAGAGAAATAGAATCAAAGTTTACTTGAAGAAAACCAAGTGAAGATCCCTTCACAAACTAGTTTTATTTTAAACCTAAGGCTCTTATTTAGATCCAAATCAATGAAAGCAAGTAGGAATTCAATCACAATTCTATGTGGTGTGTGATGAAATGAGGTGGGAAGAGAGGTTTTGAAAATGTGTAAAAGTCCTAGATCTATGAATTGTGATTGAATTATATATAATAAGTATAGGGATAAGGATTTAACCTCTAGATCTTCTCAGGATTTGATTGATTTAGAGAGATCCAAGCCTTACAAGCAATACTCTTCTTCTTCTTCCTTGAAGCTTCAAGGTTCTTCAATGGAGATTTGAGGAATTTGGATGAATTGGGTAAGATTTCTATGGGGTCTTGGGGTTTCTCTCTCTATATTTCTCTAAGAACAAACTCTATCTTCAAAAATCAGTCTCTCTCTTTTAGATTCAAGTCTCTCTCTCAAGATTCAAGTCTCCAACCTTCCAAAATGAGAGAAAATGGAGTTTTTTATAGACTTTCATTATCTTAGGGGCTAAGATAAGGGTAGATAGGTCAATTAGGGATGGTGGGAGCATGGTTTGCATGACCTAGGAGTAGTAAACACGTACACAAAAAACGGCATCGTTTGGTACATTCATTTTATCAAAGATTGAAAAAGAATTTTGACTTATAAATGCAAATTAGCCCAGGCCGGCACTCGATGAGATGAAACGGCACTCTCTGAGTGCCGCGCGGCATTCTCTGAATGCCGGACGACATTTAGTGAGTGCCGCAGCGGCATTCACTGACTGCCGTTCGGGCACTTTGAGTGCCGCTGCACAGCAATCCAGCACTATTCACAGCAATTCAGCACCTTAATTTCATTTCATGTCATTTAAGTAAATGTATTTACTTAAGACATTAAATGTAATTAAGGAAATACCCCCCATTTGGATTCAATAAAAATATCTAGAAAATCAAAATCCTTAAGGAAAAAAAGTCAACTCTCCCTCCGAAGGCAAAATTTCGATTTTCTGCACGATTCTTCTTAAAAGCCTTTCAATTTCACCATGATTCCTTTCATTTAAAAATTCTAAAAAATCATTTCTAGCATAAGGGAGACCCAATGAACAATTACCGGGACTTTTCATCTTGAAATTCGAAAATTTTACGATTGACTCCCTTTTGACCCGTTGACTTTTCACTGGGTCAACTGTTGACTTTTTCTTTCAGGGTTCATGCTGAATTACTCTCTTTTTGAAAATGATTTTAAGATGCTCCGAGAACATTGCCGTATTCCTATATGTGTTCAAAACTCATGGTCTACAAGGTGACGAGTAGATGAGAATTTTGGTCTTTTGGCTGAAAATGGTGATTTTGAACCGAGATTCTTCTAGGAAGAGAGTCAGATTGCTTGTAAGAGTCTTGATTTCGTCGAGACATATTCATCATTGATCTCCAGAGGTAAATCCCCCTAAGTTTAATAGTTTGGTCAAATTGGGGTGTCTGCACTTGGCCTTGATGGAATTCGCCATCCAGTACCGATCAAAGCAATCGGTCAAAGGTCAAGCCATAGCCAATTTCTTGGCCGATCACCCAGTTCCTACTGATCTGGGAGAATTGCCTCTAATACCCAAAGTTCTAAACACGTCCTTGGTCCCATGGACGTTAATCTTTGATGGTTCCAAAAATGCAGAGGGTGCTGGGGCAGGTGTGGCTATTGTATCACCCAAGTACAAGAAGACAAAAATGTCATTTTGGCTCAATTTCAAGTGCACAAACAATCAGGCCGAATATGAAGCACTAAACATCGGACTAGAAATACTTCTTGAAATGGGGGCATCATCCGTGCACATAAAGGGAGACTCAGGGCAGGTGATGGGACAGATATCTGGAGAATTCCAGATAAGAAGTTGGGAGCTCTCCCCATTCTACTCTATGGCCACTCAACTTATGGAGGCATTTGACAGTGTTAGTGTGAGTTATATTTCGAGGACCACAAATACCGAGGCTGATAAGCTGGCAAAAATAGGATCAACCTCGTCTTCTGGGAAGAACTTAGAAGACCAAGATATCATTGTTCATGTTCGATCATTACCGTATGTTGCAAGGAGAGGTTGGTATACCACCACTAATTCGGTCTTGATGGAGGACGACGATTGGAGAATCCCCATCATCGAATACCTGAATCACCCGATTGTCAGGGTAGACCGAAAAGTTAGACTATTCGCAGTCCGATTCATGATGCTTGATGGAGAATTGTTCAAGAAACCCATCGGTGATGACGTGTTCTTGAGGTGTTTAGGTAAGAAACAGGCCAGACAGGTTATGGCTGAAGTACATGAAGGGATCTGTGGGGCACATCAGGCCGGTACAAAGATGAAGTGGTTGCTGAGAAGGTATAACTATTACTGGCCCGGTATGCCAAAAGATTATATCAGCTATGCAAAGGGATGTCAAGCTTGCCAGAAGCATGGCCCGATCCAGCATGTGCCAGCTAAAGAGCTCCAACCAGTGATCAAACCATGGCCGTTCCGAGGATGGGCTATGGATTTAATTGGCAAAGTCCTACCGCCGTCATCGGGCCAGCACTGTTTCATCATAGTGGCTATAGACTACTTTACTAAGTGGGCTGAGGCCATACCCTGCAGAATGGTGACTCAGGTCACCATAATAAAATTCATTGAAGAACATATTATCCACAGGTTTGGCCTGCTAGAGACAATTATGGCCGACCAAGGGTCTGCTTTCACAGGAATGGAAACATTAGCTTTTGCAGAAAGCAGGGGGATCAAAATTCTCAATTCTACGCCCTACTATGCATAGGCTAACGGGCAGGCCGGGTCTATAAACAAGATCCTTAAGGGGATTATTGAGAAGATGATCGATGAAAATCCTAGGGAAAATGGGACAAGCTCTTGTCTGAAGCTCTATGGGCCTATCGGACATCTAAAAGGTCAAGTACCGGGGTCACACTATTCATTCTAACCTATGGGCATGACGCTATGTTACCTATGGAAGTCACAGTCTGATCGGCCAGAAGGGCTTTACAGAATCATCTTGAGCCTACTGAGTACACAGAGGCTATGATAGCTGAGTTAGAAGGGCTTGACGAAACAAGGCTCACGGCCTTAGATTCATTAAAGGTGCAAAAGTAACGGGCAGCCCGAGCTTATAACAAAAGGGTAAAAGAGAAGTCTTTTTGCACAGAAGATTTGGTATGGAAGGTCGTTTTACCTATCGGGGACAAGGATAACCGTTACGGTAAATGGTTTTTTAACTGGGAAGGTCCGTTCATCGTCCATCAAGTCAAGCAAGGTGGTGCATATAGGCTATGTGATATAGATGGGACAGTTCATGTCAGACTAATCAATGGTCAATATTTAAAGTCCTATTATCCTACGCTGTGGGAGACCATCGATCTTGAATATAAACCAAATCCAGGGTTGGAATATGATCAACTGATCAATTATGAACCTGAGCCTAAATGATTAAAGAAAACATCATTTTGCATTAATAAAGCTGAGCACAGCTTACTTACAAAAATATGCTATGAAGAATAAAAACATATAAGGTACAAAAGATGGGAGTCGGCCTCTAGGCCGACCCTTAATTCCTAAGTTTGACCCTTAAATCTTCCCAAGTCTTGATAGCTCCAGCCCGATCTCATTTTTCCTTGTCAAGTTTTTGGGCCCATGCTCGGGATATTGGGACGCTGGCCTGTAGTTGATCACTGCACTTCTGGGCGTCACCACCAAGTTGAGCCAACAGTTCATCAATTTTCACTAAGACTGCATTATTGGTGATGACCTCGGCCTCGCATTGTTCAAGATGAGCCTTAAGTGTAGCAACGCGACTATATAGCTAAGCGTCCCTGGCTAGCACTTGAGCTCGAGAGGCCTTCCTTGCTTTAAACTTAGCTTTGGCCCTCTCAAGAAACTTCACTGCTTTTTGCCGAGAGCCTAAGTGAAGTTCTGCATCAGCTTGAACCTTCAAGGCCGATCGATCAAGGAGACGCTTGGGAGTCTTTCCTGTGTCTCACGGAGTAGGGATTGTTGCCCGTCAGAAAGAAAGGGATTGGCCATGAGTGTGTTCAAAGCTGCTTCAACATCGACAGCAGGAGGAAGATTAGAGAGGTCCTAATCAGCAAGCCTGAGGACTAGGTCTTTTAATTGCTGAAGGCGTGAAGGAGAGACCGCCTCGGGCTCAAGAGGACCAAGTTCAAAAGTTCCCAGGTCCAGGTCGGAGAAGAAATTATCAAATGGGATGTACGGATCTGGACCCATGGGAACAACCTGTTCAAAAGAATAAGGGTCAGAAGATGTTTTAAGAGTTTATGAATGAAATAAGGTAAGGCTACAATACCTGGGCGTGAGGGTCAAGTGAGGCCGAGATCTCTTGACGAACATCGGCCTCACTTGGTTGAAAGGTTGATGGTTGAGAGGACGGTTGACCAAGTCCAGAAGAGGGAGTAGTACTGGTTTCCACCCCTGGGCTAGTAGCAGTCTCTGCTATTTGTAAAATTTGAATGCCCAGGACAGAGCCCGAGTCATTCACCCCATCCTCAACCCTTGGAGCTGCAGGATCTTCGGGAGTTTGGGAAGGATTGGCCTCAACAGGTTCCCTTGTTGGTTGAGAGGACGATCCTGTGGCAGCACTGGTATCCTCCTGGCTGAAGGATGTTCGGACTACAGTTGGGCCAGCCTGCTCGATTTCTTCTCCAGCTGCCTCCATAGCAATTCTGGCATCGGGCGCATCCTCGCTGCTGGAGGAGAGAATGACTTGTTCAACAGGATCATTGTCTTCATCGTTGCTCGAAGGGGTTAGAGGTGGCACAATGTGTAGTGGCATCACTCTCACAGTGACTCGTTCTAGGTAGGCCGCGATGGATGTAGGAGATGTAGGAAGATCAGTGGGAAGAGTTTGAGGCTGGATCGGTGGTGGTTAGGGAACCGCTCCGTTCAATGATAAGTCTTCTCCGGAGTCCTCATCAGCAAGCTGAAGTGGGAAGGGAAAGGATTAGAACTTAATAATGTAATTGGGCCTAACAGGTCAGAAATAAAGTAAATGTAACCTGAGTTGTTGAGGCTGGTGTTGTTTTCTTCTTCTTTTGAGCAGGACCTTTGCCCGGAGCTGGCTTGCAAGCCGGCCTCTTTGCAACTTGTTTGCGTCGGGTTGGAGCTGCTGTTACAATAGGAGCATCAGCCTCAGCTGCTGATGATGTAGTAAATCGTACGAGGACCGCAGCGGCGGTATCTTTGAATATGTGGCTTGCCCGATCGTTCCACCACTTGGTGAATTCTTCTGATACTACAGGCCGGGCGGAGAAGGGGGTGAAGTTGAATGCGGCCTTGAGTTTGTCTGACCGTTCTTTGATTTTTTTCACTTCCCATCATTAACGATTAGGCCGTGCTCCATCCAGTCAACATTAACAGTGATGCCTGGGGGAACGGGCATGAGTTGAGTAAGCCCGAACTGACGGGCATAGAGGGGAGCAAAGTAATACTCTGCTCTGCATTTATTGTTGGCTGAAGGAATACTTGGGCTAAAAAGTATATTCCTAGCTACCAAGTAGCTAGAGAAGATTTCGTTGTATGTAGACTAGGTGCCCGAGCCCCAATTGGAAGGGTTGTTGGAAAGCTGAAGGAATGAAAAGAATTGAAGCGAAAAGAAAGGGGTGAAGAGATTTATCGCCCGAGGGGAGCACCCTTGATAAAAGAAGGTGAAACACTCCTCAAAGGAGTGGGAAGAAGGCGCTACATCCACGAACTGGATGGCGGAAATAAGGACATCGGCCATGTGGCGAATGGTTGGTTGAAACTTCGGGAAATAAGAGTAAAGCCACACCTGTAGGATTCAGATCGGGCTGCCTCCAGCACTGAAGCCTGAGTGAATGAAGTCCGTTATGCCTCGGACAAGGTGAGCCCAGACTAGGATGGCCAGAGACAGTGGCTTTCCAGCAGCAAGGGCTAGGGCTAGGGTAGTGTATTCCTTGGTGATGGCTTGGCTGGCTGAGCAGAAGAGGAATCTGTTTAGCCAGTATATCAGGAAGGTCGTATGTTCAGCATCGGGCACTTCGTTCTCGTCAGTACCCATGCAGGCTGTCAAGAAGCTGCCGAAGGCTGTGATCGGTCGGTAGGAAACGGCCCCATCTCTTACGGATTCTCGTTGGGGGTAAGAAACGTTGGCTGATCCAACATCCATAAAGCCCGGTATGATAGCTGATGTCTTTAATAGTGGGGGCAATCGAACCACAGCGGAAAAGGAACCTGTTGCAAGAGGCAGACCAGAAGAGGAGAGCAGCGAAGAAGAGTAGACGGTCCATTTAAAGCCTTGAGCGGCTAAGCATTATGGCGTCATAGATGCCTGTCTGCCTCCAGATATCAGCCTTAGAGGCCGATACTCTTGTAACCCATTTGTCCCAGTCAGCAGCAGGGATCGGCCAACCTCTAATGGGGTGGGTAGTAGTTTGGACTTTGCCCCAATGGGCAGGTACTTGGAGGAATACTTCGTTATCCACCGGCAGGTACAGGGGAAGGAAAGCCACTAGAGGATCGCTGCGGAACGCCGCACCGAAACCTGGTGCTACTGGGGAACCGTCGGGGGTGCTGTAGTGAGTCAAGTAATCAGTGGAGATTTTTGTAGCATGAGTTTTGGCCAGTGTTCTCACTTCTCTACATTTGTTCTGTGGTGGTGGAGCGTCGACGAAGGATTTTTTGCCTTTGGAAGTGGTTGCCGGTACGGTTTTAGGAGCCACTTCGGAGGTAGAGTGGAGGTTGATAGTGCCGGAAAAAATGGAGGTTAGAGAGAGAAGCTCTGGATGCTTGGAATTTTAGAAAGAGAGAGAAGACGTAAATGAGTTAGGTGGAGAGATTTTTAAAAATCTTACAGCTTTATACCACGCCGCATTAAATGAGGAGTGACTGATGGGATTCTCTAGATCTGACAAATCTCTACATGGCTAACACGTGGCAATTTTAAAATTCAAAACGTCACATCAATTAAGGCGGGACGTTTGATATGACCTTTTGGGGGGTAATTGTTTGCACCCAAAGACCGCCAAAGGTTTTTGAGCCCGAGTGGCATGAATATTGGATAGAGGAGAGGCCGGCCTAGGGAATCTATGACTCATCAGACTCAAGTACAGATTATAAGCCCGATGGTAGGCACAAGGTTGTTGGATGTTGTGGTATGAGCTCGATTAGTAGGATGGGCATGTATGAGGATTATCGGGCACGAGAATAACATAACCTAATGCAACGTAAGCCCGATGGCGGATCAAAGCAGCATGGATGCAAATCGGACACCGTGTAATGAAGGATGGTTGTATGAGTTCGGTCGGCCATAGGCATTCGTAAAAGGATTATCGGGCATGAAAGAAAGTATTAAAATTGGTTAAGCCCGATTCAGCTGAAAGAAGTAGTTGACAAGGCCGATGGACTGAAAGGAGAAGGCGGTGTTATTCACAGCTGCCAGGATGACGTCATCCCAGATTTTTAGGAAGCAGGAGTTCGTTTGGGAAAAGAATCTGATCACGTCCAGCTGGATTTAGAAGGTTAATCCCTAAATTAGTGGGATTGATTCAATCAGAATGTGGATAAGGTAGGAGTTAGAGATTAAGAAGGTTTCTTCCACCATCAGTCAATCAGCCACGCAGCTTAGGGCGTAAGCTAAGGAGTCCTTTCCTGATCAGAATTCATCCATGGCCGCTATAAATATGGAGGTAGGCCAAGTATGCAGGGCACTCCGCGTCATCTCGAAAACAGCATACACACTGCATTCGAAGCATTCAAAGCACTCAAACCACTCAAACCTTTGTTTTCAGCATTCATAGCAAATAGGTCTGCCCTTTTGTTATTTCGTTTTATTCTTTTGGATAATCAGAGTCTGTTCTGGTTTGTTCTTTAGATTATTTAATTTCCAAACACTTAATAAAATCTATGTTTTATTAATCCGTTTGTGATTGTTTACCTGGTAAACTCTTAACACTGTTTAGCTTGTGCGTTTCAGTACTGCTAAAGAATTTATGGTGAGGGTACTTTCCTACTCACTGCACACAATCACTGTTTAGAATTCAGATTCATAAAGCCTTGTGTATCACTCACACAAGCGTTTAGGAAATTAGTTTGCACACACACACACACACCGAGCTCGTTTGGCTCTGGCACGCTCGCGCAAATTACAAGCAAACAATTTCAAATTTTGACCGTTAGCTTTGTGCCGTTGCAAATTTATTTTAAATTTTCGTTGAAAAATACAGTCTTTGGGGCCAAACGGCGCACAATTCAGTGAGGAAGCAAACAACATAAAAAAAATCCATGAGAAATTAAGGAAACAACACACAATGAGTCATGGGGCAGGGGTGTAAATGAGTTGAGCCGTTCAACAAGGGCTCGAAGCTTGGCTCGATAAAGGCTAAGCTCGGCACGCTCATTTGAGCTCGTGAACACAATCGATTAAGGCTCGTGAGCAGGCTTGTAAAAAATCTCGTTAATAGGTTTGATAAAGAGCTTATATAGTGACTTATATATATATATTATAAAACTATATAATTTTAGAGAAAATATGACATATCTCGTAAATAAGTTTGATAAATTGGTATTTTAATATTAAACTATATCGTTTAAAAGGGCGCGCAAAAAAGCTCGTTAAAAAGCTCGCAAGAAAGCTCACGAACACTTGAAAGCTTGGCTCGTTTGAGCTCGTGAACAAGCTCGCGTGAGAAAGCTCGCGAACAGCCTCGGCTCGGCTCGTATGCACCCCTAGCCGTACGGTTTCATAAGGCTTAGTGTTTGCAGCCTAGGGTCTTACACAGCTCACCGTTGTCCGTTTGCTTTCTCAGGGCATTCCAAGGTCCGTATGGCCCATACATTAGCTGAACTTAAGCAAACACTAAGTTTAGTTTCTGCTAAATTTAGCTCTTGTATGATGTTGTACTATCTACACCATTATAGATGTACATCACAAAGTTTGGCTAAGTTTGTTGTACACAAAGTTCCACCGCAAATGCTCTAATTTGCCTAAAACAAAACCACTAAAAAACTGCACTATCTATCCGAAATTCTCTCTAATCTTTTTTTCCTAGTTTTCTCAAAAGTTGTTACTGGCAAATGAGTAATGATTCGTGCACATAAAATGTGCACATAAAGTGTGCACATAAAGATCTAGGCCATTTATTTTGGTGGGTCCTATGTGTGCAGGGATGGATCCCACCAAAATGAATGGCTCAAATCCTTCAAAGAACACTCTCAAAACCTCTTCAAATGGGTGTGTAAAAAAGTAATCATATGCTTCCCAAATCCTAATAAATTTTTTTTTATCCCAAATAATATGGTAGTGGGTTCATTGTCAATAATATTAATGGGAACCACTTCAACATTATCCAATTAAAATTCAGTGGGTCCACTACCACATCAATTGTAATAAAAATTTGAAATTAAAATTTGGAAAACATAGCATTACTCGTGTCAAAATTATCAAAACGGAGGGTAAATCATTTCTCAGTACCTAATCGCACAAAAAGTAGTAAATATGAAGCAATCCTCAATTATAAACCTCAGAATTGCAGCCATGTACTGATGATCTGATCAAGTTCTTTGGCAAGATATTGAAGCTCCACATGGCCCTAATTTCTTCATGTTTGTGCTTAGGAGAGGTTGAGGGCTGTTTTGGGCCAGAGCTATTTTGAGCCGCCTGTTTTGCACTTGAAGTGGCAGGCAGCACTTGTGCTTCATGTGACACAAATCCGTCAATTTTCATAACGGAATTGGATGTAAAATATTTAATTTAAGAGTAATATTTGGGGCACTAATAAATTCTATTAACACTTATTAACACACTCTATCTCTTTCCTAGTGGTACTGCGGGGTCCGCAGTGAACCCCGTAGTACCACTAAGAAAGAGATAGAGTGTGTTAGTAAGTGTTAGTGGAATTTGTTAGTACCCCTAACATTGCCCTTTATTTAATTTTCATGGGAGGAGCCTTAAGTAGACTAGGGGGCTATAGCACCTCCATTTTTTGAGATTTTTTTTATATAGTAAAATATTTAATTTTCGTATATAATATAATTAGAAAGACTAGATATAGTCCTTGAATACTTGGTCAACACAAATTTGGTCCATTTAACTATTCTAACACATAAATTAATCCTTAATCTCTTGTTATACTTAGCAATCAGTCATTTTTCTAAATTTTTGTACTTTTTTTAGACATATATACCCTTGGATTTATATTTAGTATGTTTACTTTTAAATAATTATTAATGTTTTAATATTGTAACCGTCTCTTAGTATTTGAGTAGTGATAATGACTTGTTGCATAAAATCAGGAAGTTTCCTAAATTAGAGGGTAAGTGGATTGAGTCACTTTATTTTTGGAATCTTTAAATTTTGAGTTCTGATTTTTAGTATCTATATTTATACGATATTTATACAATATTCTGAGTTCGTATTTAGTTGTGTGTGAATTTCCCACTTAATACATTGTGAAATTTCTCACTTATCTGGGTGAGTAATTTCTCAAATTATGTACGTATGAAATTTTACATATAGCTGAGTTCGTAATATATTTTTTTCTTATTTGCTCAACATCCATTCATTTTTAATATTCAATTGAATTTGGATGAACATTTCATGATGATATGACAAATTTCTCACTTTCAGTGAATAATTTTTCACTCAAATTCGCACTTTGAGAAATTTCTCAATAAAATAGTTGAAATGGGCTGAGTTTGGGTAACCTAAAAAACATGTTGTTGTTGATAATATAGTCACATCTAACATCTGCTTACAAAATTTTTCCATGGATCAGACTACCATATGTGCACCATATTTACTACATTCTTTCAATAAAATTACAATTGTTCCAAATATCTAAGAAGACAAAAGATGTATATAAATTACATAAATGTAATATTTTTGTCACACCCGTTCCAGAAATTTATGATTCTGAAAATGCATCATTTGAGATTTTAAAATTATTAATGTTATTAATAATTTGAGTTGGGGTTGACTGTGAGTCAACGGTAAGGTGTCAGTGAGGACACGGGAACATGGTAGTTCATATGGCATGAGCATGAATATATGGCATTTGTATGATTTAAATGTTATTTGACTTATATGGTATTTTGTGAATAGTGAATTATACCTGTGTAGTATAATTTCTGATATTTTCGGTATTGTTTGTTAACATTTTGAGAACTGTGGTGAGAACGTGAGTGATACGTTAATTAAAAAGTTAGGTTGTGTAGAGATTCCACAGAATATAGTTTTCGGACGTTATTTTTGGACCAAACGAAACCTAGTCAAAAACTTTTGAAATTTATAGTTTTCACTCGTAAAGTTATAAAATGGACGTGTGCGAAGTTTCATGGGTTAATTAGAAGTTTGAGGAACTCGTGGGGAGGTAAACGCAATTCCCAAAGAGTTTTTCTATAAATAGGTGGGGGATGAGATTTCATTCTCATCCAAAACTCACAAATATCTAGAGAGTAGGAGAGAGAAGGGAGATTTGGTTGCCACGAGCTTGCCGGCGACATACGACGACCTTCCGTCCGTCAGATTTTCTCCAGATTTCATATTTGAACTCGTGGAGGTAAGATCTACATTTTGATCCTACTTAGGCCGTGTTTGGCCAATTTTTGTAAAAATCTTAATTCTAGACTTTTGGGAAAAACAGGTATAAACTTGTAGGAATTTTCTCAAATTCGAAATCCGACGATTATTTAGCCTCCTAGTCGATCCTTCAAAATTTGAGGGAAATCGCACGAGGTATGAAATCCTAACTTGTGAAATATAGAGAAATACATGTTTTATATTTCGACGACGAAATTGAGATCCGGGCAAAATCCATGTGTTAATTGTAGGCCCGTTAATTATGCACGCGCTAATTTGTGAAAAGCATGTCTAAATTTACGCGAGCACGTTGAGTTGTCTATGTGGGTCAAAGGGGAGTCTTATACAAATTCATGCCGGAGTAAGCTTCTCGATGTTTGAGAATTTGAGTAGCGACAGCTACTGTGCATGGTTGTAGGCTTGGACTTGCCATGGCACTTGTGGGGATGTAATGGTTGTAGGCTTGGACTTGCCATTGACATCGCGGTTTAAGGCTTGGACTTGCCGCTACCGGATGAATGCGTGTTTTTCTCCCTATAGACTATTGATATGATTATGAGATTAAAGCATGTTTTGTCATATATTACACATGTTAGACTTGTACGCTCAGCATATAGCTGAGCAGTGGAGATGTACTCCATTGCAGGTAAGAGGAAAGACAAGAAGAATCGTGAGGAGTGAGGCCGAGGAACACCGGGGAACCACAATTGTATATGCTTTTGTTTTAATCCTAAAACTTGTGTAAGGATTGGGAATTGGTAATATGATGTAATAGAACCATAGATTAGTTTCATAGTATTGTAATCTTGTAATTGAACATCTGTGATTATGTTTCAAATGTTGAAAATTAGTTGTGGTTGTATTGGTGTTAAGTTTGGAGAAGCATGTGTTAGTATTTTTCATCACAGGCTGCCCAGCAGGGGAGCAGTCGACTGGACCCAGGATCAGTCGACTGAATCCCGTGTGTTTGAGACACTGAAAGTGAATAGTAAGAGTAGCAGTTGACTGGACCCATTTATCAGTCGACTGAACAATGTTGATTTTGGCCACTGCTTCTAATAATGGCAAAACTAGTCGACTGAACCTCCAGATCAGTCGACTGGACCCCTTTTGAAAATGTTGCATTTTGGTTCTACTTAACACAGTCGACTGGGGGAGTGAGCAGTCGACTGAACCACTGTAGATTTTAGCTACTGATCCAAATAGTAATTAGTGCAGTCGACTGAGTTCCTTGAGCAGTCGACTGAACCTCTGTTGAGAATTTTGGGATTTAGTTTCTGCTAGGCACAGTCGACTGGACACTAGGCACAGTCGACTGAACCTCTGTTTTCATAACTGATTCTTTTGAATGTGTTTTCACTTGGCCAAAACTTTTTATAACTCTGATTTCAATGGATTTGTCAACTCCGAGGGCAATGTTTCCTAAGTTTTAAAATACCCAGGGTTGTTTTAAAGTTCTTTCCGCTGCGTATCGTTAGAGGATGATTGGATGAGCCTTCGCGGCGTGCCACGTGTCCTATTTCCACGCATAGTGGGATGGGTCGTGACATTTAGTGGTATCAGAGCTAGAGGTAACAAAACTTTGGGAACGTTCGACGACGAGTGGAGAGTTGAGTGGATTGCCACATGTTCTAGATTGCATCCATACATATTAGAGATGTTTGATGCATATGTATGTTGTTTTACATACATGATATTGTTATTGTTGTACATGCATAGTGTTTATGCATTGAGAATTACAGGATTATAATCATGAGTGACGAAGAGCGAGAACTATCGCCACACACTCGACGTATGAATGATATGGCAGAGATGATGGGGAAGATAAGGGAAATGATACGGAATATAGCGGAGCGACTGCCTCCCACACCCCAAATCGAAGTAGAACCAATAACTGTAGTGCATGCACCCGAAACTAGGGGCATAAGATCCGTATCCGAACAATTCGCTCGAAAGAAACCAATGGAATTTCATTGGACACCCGATCCAACGCTCGCAGAACATTGGATTATGGATATGGAGAGGATTTTCCGATCTATTCCGATGAACGACAGGGAGAAGATGGAAAATGCAAGTGATGTGCTAAAGGGTGAAGCCCAGAACTGGTGGGTAAATGTTCTGGATCAAGGGGCACCGATTACTTGGGAAGGGTTCAAGGCAGAATTCAATCGCCGATTCTTTCCGCGAGCCGCCTACAATGCAAAGAAGAGAGAATTTGATAACTTGAAGGAGGGGGATATGACTGTAACCAAATATACTTCCAAGTACAACGCGTTGTTGAGGTTTGGCAAGGGTTCAGTGCCAGAGGAGGAAGATAGGGCAAGGAAATTTGAAGAGGGTTTAAGGGAAAATATCCGTTTGAGGGTAGAAACCTACGAGCATTTGACCGTGGCAGCAGTACAACAAACGGCGCTAGTGGCCGAGGGCGGAATGGAAAGGTCAAGGCAGAACCAACACGGTAAACGAAGAAATGAGGGTGGGGATAGGAACCTAGGCGGATCTTTCAAGAGGCCGTTTCAAAGAAGCTCTGGTTCTAGTTCCAGTGATTTCAGGAGAACGCCAAGTAGCATACCGTTGTGTTCACTTTGCAACCGACCACACTCAGGCCGGTGTTTCATGACCAAACCCCAGAACAGAAATCAAGGAGGGGGTAGTGCTAATTCTACACCCGAGATGAGAGGCAAGTGCTATGATTGTGGAGTATTTAGACACCAAGCCAAGGATTGCCCGAGGAAGTATCCTCAGCAAGGAGTTAGTTTTATGGCTTCTAGTGGTTCGAAGCCTAAGCAGACTAATGACGGGGGACAAAGGATGGAGCAACGTCAAGGAAGGGCATATCAGATGAACCCAGGAGATATGACTGCTTCCGAGACAGTAGTCTCAGGTATGGTGCTTGTATGTTCACACTTAGCACGCATACTCGTCGACTCGGGATCTACCCATTCATTTGTATCGCATGCCTTTGTTGAACATTTGAATATTAAATCGGCACCGTTAGGATATGAATTGTCTATTTCTGTGCCACTTAGTAAATCGATAATGACGTCTACGATATATAAGAACTGTGAAATCAAACTAGGCGAGAAGTTGATGACCGTAGACCTTATACCGATTGCGGTGAACCATTTTGATGTGATACTGGGAATGGATTGGTTAGCTTTTAACCAAGCCACAATAGATTGTGAACGAAAAGAAGTTAATTTTCGATCACCGGTACATGGGAACTTTTGTTTCCAAGGGAGTTGGGTTACACCGCCGCCGTATTTGATTTCAGCTATCCGAGCGGGAAAGTTGTTGAAAAAGGGATGTCAGGGATTCTATGTTCAGTGACTGATGTCTCAGCGACCGAATTAAAAGTAGAAGACATTCCGATAGTGCGAGAATATCCCGATGTATTTCCTGATGACCTACCAGATGTTCTTATTGAGAGAGAGGTCGAGTTCACTATTGAGGTTATACCAGACTCAAGACCCGTATCAAAGGCACCGTATAGAATGGCACCTGTAGAATTGAAAGAACTGAAAGTTCAACTACGAGAGTTACTTAATAAAGGTTTCATTCGACCAAGTGTATCGCCGTGGGGAGCTCTAGTATTGTTCGTAAAGAAGAAAGATGGTTCAATGCGTATGTGTGTTGATTACCGGGAACTGAACAAGTTAACAATTAAGAATAAGTACCCGTTACCCAGAATTGATGACTTATTTGATCAACTTCGTGGGGCACAAGTATTCTCCAAGATAGACCTGAGATCGGGTTATCATCAGTTGAAAGTGAAGGCCGAAGATGTTGAGAAAACAGCTTTTAGAACGCGTTATGGACACTATGAGTTCTTAGTTATGCCATTTGGAGTTACGAATGCACCAGCCGCGTTCATGGATCTTATGAATTGAGTATTCAAGGATTATTTGGATGACTTCGTGATTGTATTCATTGACAATATCTTTATCTATTCACCGAGTGCGATAGAACACGAGAACCACTTGAGGTTGATACTTCAGAGATTGCGAGAGAAACAATTATTTGGTAAATTCAAGAAATGTGAATTTTGGTTGTCTAGTATTACTTTTCTTGGTCACGTGATTGACAAGACTGGAGTATCAGTTGATCCTCACAAAGTAGAAGCTGTATCTAATTAGCAGAGGCCGACATCCGTATCTGAAATTCGAAGTTTCTTAGGATTAGCAGGATACTACCGTCGTTTTATTGAACATTTCTCGAAGATTTCATTGCCGATGACAAAGTTAATAAGAAAAGGTGTTAGTTTTGAATGGAGTCAGGAATGTGAAGACAGTTTTCAGGAATTGAAGTCGAAGTTGACAAGGGCGCCTATTTTGACAATACCATCTGGAACCGAAGGATTTGTAATCTATAGTGATGCTTCACACAAAGGGTTGGGATGCGTGTTGATGCAAGGGGGTAAAGTGTTTGCTTATGCTTCTAGACAGTTGAAGACACATGAGATTAATTATCCGGCTCATGATCTGGAATTAGCTGCGGTAATTCATGCTTTGAAGATTTGGAGACACTATTTGTACGGAGAAAAGTGTGAGATATTCACAGATCACAAGAGTTTGAAATACATTTTCACCCAACGAGATTTGAATATAAGACAGCGACGATGGTTAGAATTGATGAAGGATTACGATCTTTCGATTGAGTACCATCCGGGAAAGGCAAATGTAGTAGCCGATGCATTAAGCCGGAAGACGCCGATGAATTTAGCCGACGAGCTAACACAACAAAAAGAGTTGATAAAAGAGATGGAACGCCTAGAATTGGATGTGATTCCAGGGACCAATGATGGCTTAATGATGGCGATCATAGCACACCCAGATATTATTGATGAGATCAAGAAAGAACAATTTAACGATGTCTATTTGTGCTAAATGAGGGACGAGATACCTTTGGGGAGACGACCTGGTTTTGTGTTGGAACGAGGGACGTTGAAACTGGAAAATCGATTATGCGTACCGAATGTGAAAGATTTGAAAGAACGACTTTTGAAGGAAGCACATAGTACTAGATATTCAGTACACCCGGGAAGTAATAAGATGTATAGAAACTTGAGAGAAAACTTCTGGTGGAAGGGTATGAAGCGTGAAGTCGCTAAATTTGTATCTGAATGTTCGGCATGTCAACTGGTCAAAGCAGAGAGAAAAGTACCCGTGGGGTTGTTTTGGCTAAAAATTAATTATGTGACCGGGCGTGCCAGGGGCTTTGTACGAAGACCCAAACGTGTAACCAAAACGATCCCTAAATGTGGTTTGAGAGGGATCAAGCGATTGTTGGGAAGTAGGGATGACCCTTCCCTTGAGGTCCAACCATTCTGATGCGAGTGATTTAATTCAAGAGTGATGAAAGCAAAGCAAGTGACTAAGACTGAATTGCATTCAAATAGTAAACTAAACATGAGATTGTCATTACATGAACTGAAGAAAAGAAATGAAAGAAAACGAATAAGGCACTGTTGTCAACAAAGTACACGGCTAGAACAAAAAGAGAAAGCAAAGCAAGATATGAACATCAACAGGTGTTGTTTGGTTTGAGCCGCAGGGGCTTGGGCTGCGTGTAGCCTGCCTTCATTGTTGCTTGGCATTGATTATATATAGAGGTGCTGAAAAATAACTCCCCCACTATGTTGGCCACTTTCCCACTAAGTTGGCCACTTCCTCACTTCAAATAACTACCACCCACATCCACTAACCACTACCACTAGCAAAACTCCCCACTAGTGTGTGATTAATTGCCACTTGTATAAAATAAAACCGGTCAAATATAAAAATATAATTTTTATATTTTAGGGTGTAAACATTGCCCCCCTGGTTCTTTGAAAATGAAATGTAATGTAATTTTTTAAGAACCATGTATACAACTAGACCGATTTTTTCCTCAGTGCCTAGGCCGATAATTATCAGCCTCACAGACCGATTTCTTATGCCACGTGTGCCCTGTTGATTGGAATGGGGCCATCACTAGTGCAAAGTCTGAGACAGATGACATCGGTCTTGAGCAGACCGATGGACCAGCTTGTAGCACCATGAGTTTTAAAATTTCGGTCTTGAATTACATCGGGCTCAAGTCATAGACCGATTTTTCCAAAAAAGTGAAGAAGACCGATATATATCATAGGCCGATTTTTTTTTTTTTCAAATAGTTGAAGGCCGATATATATATGTATTATATATATTTTGAGTGCAACATCGGTCTCAAATCAAAGCCCGATATCGGTCTTAAATCACTAGCCATTTCCTGACTTCTTTGTAGATACCATATACATACCTCCATCTTCAACTGTGGGTCCTACCCTTGCACCATTTGATATGGAGCCAGATGGCCTCGGCCCTATTGTGCTGACTGAATGTTGGGTCAATTCTTCAAATAAACCTGATGTACTAAACCAAATACGTGGGTCACCAGTCACCACCATAGCACAAGTAGTGGATATCTTGGGCCCACCATGATAATTGAGATGATGTGCATTTGGGTTATTACAGAATCGAGACCGATATCGGGTATCATTAGCTCGATGAATTACCCATTATCTGACATTTGAGCCCCTTTTTTTTTTTGTTGAACCCTTCTCTAACAAATTTGTTGCCACCACTGTAGATGAATGAGCTAATTCAAATTGATGAAGGTTGCATTCCTTCATCGGTCACATTTGCCCGGTTAGAAAATTAGATGATGACATCATATCATGTGGCTACTCCAATTAAGGCAATTGAACCCACAAATTCTCATAAAGCTGCAGCACTAATATCGGTCCATTAGCCCGATACATTTAAGACCAAAATTAGTAATTAACTTCGGTCAATATTCTTTTTTTTTTTTTTTTTCTTTTTCATAAAAATAGTTTTGTAGAAAACTCCACCAAGCCAAATCCCATTTTTGATGGGATCCACAAATCCAATGGGGCTTTAAATCTACCAAAGCCAAATAATTAATTGGCTCCTTGTGTAAGTTACTTTTGGCACTAATGCCAAAAAAATTGAACAACTCCTCGGCCATCATTTTTCTCAACGGGGGTTGTTCATATTTAATAAATTTGGGGGCCGAATTAAAATTACTCGGCCTATGTGGAACTTGCCCCCCAACCACCTTCTCGTCGTCACCAACACTAGCGGGAGGAGTATTAGCCGAAACAGTAATTATCGGCTTATTACGAACAATTATTTTTTCGCCGCCTTGCCCCCCAACCGATTTAAAATGCTTTAAATCGAGATGGTCAAAATGACCAATCTTTTGATTTGTAGAGACATCATCGGCCACTTTTGGCCGTTTAAATTTTTTCGCGGCCTCTTCAAAAATTGTTTTTATGGCCGCTATCATGGTTGTCCGTGTCTCTTCAAGGTAGAGAGCATACTCTTTTTGGAGACGGGTTGTTTTATTGAATGCTTTTTCAAGACGCTCAAATGAATCAACAATCACCGCTTGGTTGTTGTTCTCGAGCGGTGAATCCGATTTACTACTCGGTTCTTCTACCCATTTGTTGCTCAAAAAATCGTCCATAGACATGAAGTTGTCTTGCCCCCTGGGAGGTGGATCGTCAACTCCACTTGACGCTTCAATGAGGTCGATTTCACGGCCAAAAAACCGTATATCAGTCTCAAATCGGTGAATCTCACCATATAATCGACCGATTTTAACGTCATATCGACGCGCTTCAGTGTCATGCTGATCACGTAAATACGGCCCCCATGGCAATGCACAAACTTGGTGCCATAAATTCTTACAAATAGTTGATTTATCGTTTTTAAGACGATAAATTTCATCATGAAAATGGCTTATTCCCTCACGTCGCCAACGGATCTGATCGTTGTAAAAACGTAGCCATGCATCGGTGAACATCCTTCATCACTCAGTTGTCCCACCGGGCGTGCCAAATTGTTTTGGCTAAAAATTAATTATGTGACCGGGCGTGCCAGGGGCTTTGTACGAAGACCCAAACGTGTAACCAAAACGATCCCTAAATGTGGTTTGAGAGGGATCAAGCGATTGTTGGGAAGTAGGGATGACCCTTCCCTTGAGGTCCAACCATTCTGATGCGAGTGATTTAATTCAAGAGTGATGAAAGCAAAGCAAGTGACTAAGACTGAATTGCATTCAAATAGTAAACTAAACATGAGATTGTCATTACATGAACTGAAGAAAAGAAATGAAAGAAAGCGAATAAGGCACTATTGTCAACAAAGTACACGGCTAGAACAAAAAGAGAAAGCAAAGCAAGATATGAACATCAACAGGTGTTGTTTGGTTTGAGCCGCAGGGGCTTGGGCTGCGTGTAGCCTTCCTTCATTGTTGCTTGGCATTGATTATATATAGAGGTGCTGAAAAATAACTCCCCCACTATGTTGGCCACTTTCCCACTAAGTTGGCCACTTCCTCACTTCAAATAACTACCACCCACATCCACTAACCACTACCACTAGCAAAACTCCCCACTAGTGTGTGGTTAATTGCCACTTGTATAAAATAAAACCGGTCAAATATAAAAATATAATTTTTATATTTTAGGGTGTAAACACAAATTATTTTGGCTAAAAATTAATTATGTGACCGGGCGTGCCAGGGGCTTTGTACGAAGACCCAAATGTGTAACCAAAACGATCCCTAAATGTGGTTTGAGAGGGATCAAGCGATTGTTGGGAAGTAGGGATGACCCTTCCCTTGAGGTCCAACCATTCTGATGCGAGTGATTTAATTCAAGAGTGATGAAAGCAAAGCAAGTGACTAAGACTGAATTGCATTCAAATAGTAAACTAAACATGAGATTGTCATTACATGAACTGAAGAAAAGAAATGAAAGAAAACGAATAAGGCACTATTGTCAACAAAGTACACGGCTAGAACAAAAAGAGAAAGCAAAGCAAGATATGAACATCAACATGTGTTGTTTGGTTTGAGCCGCAGGGGCTTGGGCTGCGTGTAGCCTGCCTTCATTGTTGCTTGGCATTGATTATATATAGAGGTGCTGAAAAATAACTCCCCCACTATGTTGGCCACTTTTCCACTAAGTTGGCCACTTCCTCACTTCAAATAACTACCACCCACATCCACTAACCACTACCACTAGCAAAACTCCCCACTAGTGTGTGGTTAATTGCCACTTGTATAAAATAAAACCGATCAAATATAAAAATATAATTTTTATATTTTAGGGTGTAAACAGGGGTTACTACAGCCATTGCCAGTGTCGGAATGGAAGTGGGACGAGATTACGATGGATTTTGTTTCAGGATTTCCCCGATCATTCAATAAGAATGATAAGATTTGGGTTATCGTTGGCCGACTAACCAAGTCAGCTCATTTTCTACCGATCAAGACGACTAAACCATCCAAGTTGGCAAAATTGTATGTGAAAGAGATTGTAAGACTACATGGAGTCCCAGCTGTGATTGTATCAGATCGTGATAGTAGTTTTACGTCAAGGTTTTGGGGAAGTTTACAAAAAGCTATGGGTACGAAATTGAGTTTCAGTACTGCATTTCATCCTCAACCGATGGACAGTCAGAGCGTATGATTCAGACCTTGGAAGATATGTTGAGATTGTGTGTATTAGACTTTGGGAATGATTGGGAGCACCATTTGCCGTTAATTGAATTTGCGTATAACAACGGATTTCAGTCAAGTATTGGTATGGCACCATATGAAGCTTTGTATGGGCGCAAGTGTTGATCACCAATTTGTTGGACCGAGGTTGGAGAAAGAAAGTTGTTAGGACCTGAGTTAATACAGGTGACTACTGAGAAGGTGAAGTTGATTCAAGAGCGACTCAAGGTAGCTCAGAGTCGATATAAGAGTTATGCAGACTCGAAACGGCGACCGATGAATTTTGAAGTTGGAGATTTTGTATACTTACGAGCATCGCCTTCGAAAGGCATTGTACGATTTGGAAAGAGGGGAAAGCTCAATCCGAGATTCATAGGACCTTTTGAGATCCTAGAGAGGGTAGGTCCAGTGGCTTACCGATTGGCCTTGTCATCAGAGTTGGAACATGTGCATACCGTATTTCACGTATCGATGTTGAGATGGTGTATGACTGATACAAGTAAGATCATTGTACCTGAACCGCTGCAAATTCAGGGAGACTTGACTTATGTAGAACAACCGGTCGAGATTCTAGATCGAAAAGAACAAGTCTTAAGAATCAAGACGATTCTGATGGTAAAAGTATTGTGGCGTAGTCACACGGTGGAAGAGGCTACGTGGGAAAGTGAGGAAGACATGAAGAATGAGTATCCGTACTTATTCGACGCATGAGGTAAAGTTTGGGACAAACTTCCTTTTTGGAGGGGAGAGTTGTCACACCCATTCCAGAAATTTATGATTCTGAAAATGCATCATTTGAGATTTTGAAATTATTAATGTTATTAATAATTTGAGTTGGGGTTGACTTTGAGTCAACGGTAAGGTGTCACTGAGGACATGGGAACATGGTAGTTCATGTTGGGTTTGTGCTCTCAAACCATTACTTTATGTATGAGACATTAGCATTTTAATATATGGATATCAGTTTTACATTATGTATGTTCCTTTCATGAGATGATTGTTTTATCCATAAGTATCATAGTAAGTAATTCGTGTATGTATGAGATATATACAAGTGAGATACGAATTACTATTCTTTGATACTTAAAGCTTGTCACAGTGGATGATGAGACTGGATATCTCATCAGGTCTACACTGTAGCATGATTGACTACCATTGGATGGAGTGATTAATCTCAATCACTAGAGTGTTACTCTTAGTTGATATGCTAGTGCTTATAGTGCATTGACGGACCTGAGCTTTCCTGTTGACACTCAAGACTGTCAATCAGTCGATAGGAACTCATAACTTGTATAAGGTACGTGTTCTTAATCTTGAGACGATTATGAACACAGACTATGGATATGACTGCTTTGACTTACCAATCAGTGAGGTCTATAAAAGATCAACACCTGGGTATCTTGGGTATGTCATATTCATAGGGTTGTGAACATATATTGTCAAGACAGAATCTACCCTCTGTTTCAGAGTAAGCATTCCCTTGAGAATGTCACCAAGTCGATTACTGAGTACTGCAGTCTTGTTGATAAGAGTTATCAACATATTTGGTAATCATGAGAGGTGAATGGGACTTAAGGATTATAAGAAGTAATCATGATTCAGGTTGACAGTAACTGTTTATCCGACTACCTGAATATGATTACGAATGCTGACGGTAGAGGGACATTAGTACACCATACAAGTCTAGTCATCGCTTCGGATATGTTCTTTTGCATTGGAGTTCAGTTATCGTTTTATAGTGGAGTAAACGTTAACTGACCAGTTAGTTAGTTTGCTGATCAAAGAGTTTGGTCATGGTGATTAACAAACTGGTCTGAGCCAACAATAAAGAGCCTAGGAGGTCCCACTCTTAGCTCCGCCAGGATGCTTGGAAAGGCAAATGAGGATGATGTCAAGACAGGTTCCATCGATCGAAGTTGTCTCGATCGATTGAAGTCTATGCAGTTTCGATCGATTGAAGATGGTTCGATCGATCGAATGTTCGATCGATCGAAACCACTTCGATCGCTCGAGAGCTAGGTCGGTTCTGGGAATCTATAAATAGGGCAGCTGCGTTCTGGAAAAGAGGTTCGTCGTTTTTTATACGAAAAAGCTGTAGAAACTGTTTAGGTTTCCCAAAACCTTCCAATCCTCTCCATTAGGGTTCCCACCAACCCTAGTCCTTCCTGCGAGCATCCATAGGAGTCATAAGAGTGAAGGCCATCTAGTGGAGGCTGCTGGAAGTTGAAGATTTCAGAATTGGGTTCAAGACACTAAGGTATAAACTCTTGTCCCCTCTTGTACGCATCTATGGAATTGACGAGTAGTAGATCCTAGGCTACCAAATAAGTTTTTTATAACTTGACTTTTCCGCTGCGTGTTTAAAACTTTTAACTTAAACCGGTTTTTCCATCAGTTCATATGGCATGAGCATGAGTAAATGACATTTGTATGATTTAAATGTTATTTGACTTATATGGTATTTTGTGAATAGTAAATTATACCTGTGTAGTATAATTTATGGTATTTTCGGTATTGTTTGTTAACATTTTGAGAACTGTGGTGAGAACGTGAGTGATACGTTAATTAAAAAGTTAGGTTGTGTAGAGATTCCACAGAATATAGTTTTCGGACGTTATTTTTGGACCAAACGAAACCTAGTCGAAAACTTTTGAAATTTATAGTTTTCACTCGTAAAGTTATAAAATGGACGTGTGCGAAATTTCATGGGTTAATTAGAAGTTTGAGGAACTCGTGGGGAGGTAAACGCAATTCTCGAAGAGTTTTTCTATAAATAGGTGGGGGATGAGATTTCATTCTCATCCAAAACTCACAAATATCTAGAGAGTAGGAGAGAAAAGGGAGATTTGGTTGCCACGAGCTTGCCGGCGACATACGACGACCTTCCGTCCGTCAGATTTTCTCCAGATTTCATATTTGAACTCGTGGAGGTAAGATCTACGTTTTGATCCTACTTAGGCCGTGTTTGGCCAATTTTTGTAAAAATCTTAATTCTAGACTTTTGGGAAAAACAGGTATAAACTTGTAGGCTGTGTTAGTATTTTTCATCACAGGCTGCCCAGCAGGGGAGCAGTCGATTGGACCCAGGATCAGTCGACTGAATCCCGTGTGTTTGAGACACTGAAAGTGAATAGTAAGAGTAGCAGTCGACTGGACCCATTTATCAGTCGACTGAACACTGTTGATTTTGGCCACTGCTTCTAATAATGGCAAAACCAGTCGACTGGACCTCCAGATCAGTCGACTGGACCCCTTTTGAAAATGTTGTATTTTGGTTCTGCTTAACACAGTCCACTGGGGGAGTGACCAGTCGACTGAACCACTGTAGATTTTAGCTACTGATCCAAATAGTAACTAGTGTAGTCGACTGGGTTCCCTGAGCAGTCGACTGGACCTCTGTTGAGAATTTTGGGATTTAGTTTCTACTAGGCACAGTCGACTGGACCCTAGGCACAGTCGACTGAACCTCTGTTTTCAGAACTGATTCTTTTGAATGTGTTTTCACTTGGCCAAAACTTTTTATAACTCTGATTTTCAATGGATTTGTCAACTCAGAGAGCAATGTTTCATAAGTTTTAAAATACCCAGGGTTGTTTTAAAGTTCTTTCCGCTGCGTATCGTTAGAGGATGATTGGATGAGCCTTGGTGGCGTGCCACGTGTCCTATTTCCACGCGTAGTGGGATGGGTCGTGACAGTTTTCATCTAAATAAGTTCCATGTTCTTTCATTCCATTTGCAATTGAGGTGTTTGAGCAAATTGGTGTGATTCATAGCCCTCCTTTGTGAAAGAATTCTCAGGTGTATTCAACAACACATGCACATGCCTGAGCTTTGATTGAGCTGTAGACAAAAGGTCAATGAGACATCAATGAGAAATAGGCAATTTTTTCACTTATTAATAACTCGTTCTAAAAAATATATGTTAATATATTTCTACCAAACATGATTAAATTGCAATGGAAAATAGGAATACTTCTCACGACAAATATTTTGTGAGAAATTTCCACTTTTATGTATTCTAAAAAATCACGAAGTTGAGAAATTTGCCACATTAAATCTGATAATGGAAAATGTACATGTTGGTTTGGTGAGACATTCTTGTCTTTGCACTCCAAATAAATGTGTTGAACAATTCACGCATTCACAGCCCTAGATGGGCAATTTTCACTTATAATAAAAGACCCTTTATGTAATATTTTTCTCAAATTCAACCACACACACAGAAAAACTTTGATAAAAAATTTCTCACTAATACCAAGAATGATGAACAATCTCTTACTTATATTACAAGGGGAGTTTCAATAGAATAATTCGAAAATTTCACCGATGTCTGAGAATGAAACAACAAAACGGATTGGGAAAATTCTCACTTCATTTGTTAGAAAATTTGTGAGATATTTGTCACTTTATTGGTGAGAAAATTCTCTCTTCATTTTTGAGAAAATTATCACTTTATTTGTGAGAAAATTTTAAGAAATTTCTCACTTTAATTTCACATGTTTTTAGCGACTGCGAAATTACTTACCTCGGTAATTAAACATGGATGAACACTAAATTACAGTGCATAAATTTCTCATCAATATCATCGATGGTGAGTATAAAAAAAATAGACATATATTGATACAGTAGATGATTCTTACCTTTGATACCCATCTCAGTACGTTTGATCGAAACCCAATTTGATCCTTCAGCTTTGATCCACCATTTTCGTCTTCCAGTAGTTTTTCTTTCAGGCAATTTTGATTAATTGGTGTGTTTCGGTGAGATAATCAGATGAGAAAGGAAACAAAGGTGTAATTTATGAACACGCGTGTTTTTCATCCCAAATTAGTGTTTGATTTTCGAATTGTGAACCCCTGATTTGTCGTTGATTTGATGGGGAGTAATTTTTGCACATTTTTAGCAGTTTGGTCTTCTAATTGATTGAAGGACTAATTCCTAAATGAACTTGTAAATTGGGCCTATTTCTAGAATGATTGTATGTAATGGACTATATATTAACTAACCCCAATATGAGTAATTAGCTACCCTCCCCAAATTTGAAAAAATAATTTTGTGTACTATTAGTCCAGTGATAGTTAAATTCACCTTAAATATTTGTCTAATTATATATATATATATATATATTTATCATTTTTTAATTTAGTCCAACCTAAATTAATTTTTTATCAATCAAGTTTTATAAGTTAAAATAAGCAAACTAACTCTTATTGTAAAGGGCAAATTACACTGACCTCCCCTGAGGTATCTGACAATTACAGGAACCTCTCTTGTATTTTTAAAAATTACACTCACCTCCCTTCTATTTTGAAAATGACTGTTATATCCTTAGACAAATCATCAATAAAAAATATCCACTACCTTTTAAAAATGAAAAACAATATTAACAATTATGAAATTTTTTTTAAAAAAATCGTCGACAAAATTTCAGTATATACAAAATCAAGCTTTTACTAAATAAATTTTGTTATAAAAAATGAGTAATTTGTATCACACTCATCCACACCCAAAAAACATCCACACACTGAGGTGCACATGGATAGGTGTGACCCTAGCATTGCTGTAAAAAAATATCAACAGTAAATTTTAAAAAAACATTAAAACCATCAACAAAATTATCTACTATCACTTTAAAATGAAAAGAACAATAACAATAATGAAAAAAAAATATCAACAATTTTTTTTTAAAAAAAAAGAATAGTTATATTGTATTTTTGTCTGCTTTATATTTTTAAAATTATGAACTTGCTCCCAACATTGGAATGAACTGCTCCAATGAAAGTTAATTGGTACACGCCCTGCACGGTCATTGCCTTAGTTTATATATATATATATATATATATGAGGCTCCGCTAAGCATGGTTTTTTTTTTTTAAATAAATCAGGCAAAATGTAATATAACTATTCATTTTTTAAAAAAAATTTGTTGATTTTTTTTTCATTATTGTTATTATTATTTTCATTTTAAAGTAGCAGTAGATAATTTTGTTGATGATTTTTTATATTTTTAAATTATTATTGATATTTATAAATAAAAGAGTAATGCAACGCTATCCAAATTTCTTTCTCAAAAGGATTTCTCAACACATGTGGTAGTGGATCCAGTTGATTTTGATTGGTTGTGATGTTAAAGTGGTTCAACTGTGGTTCCACTTCAACATCATTTGGGATCAAAATTTGGGAAGCATAGTATAAATGTTCTAATATATTTCACCTACTACTTGGACAAAAAAGTTAAGGGCTTAATATTTAAAAACTAAATATGTAAACTATTGTAAGCTAGGCTAAAGATTATAAAATCTGAATTTGAAATTTTTAGAAATTTTGTTTTTCGAGCTGCAAATTTTTATAAAGTTAGGGCTAAATACTTTAAATCTAAATTTTTAAAATTTGCTAATGTTTATATAATTTTAACTAATGCACGCGCACATACACACTCACACAAATACACACACACATGTACATACATATATATATATATATATATAATGAGATAAGGGGTAAATTGGTAATCTTACACTCAAAAAGTAGGTAAAGGGGAGGTGAGTGTTATTTTTCAAACTAGAAAGGAGCTCTCTATAATTGTCATATACCTCAAGAGAGGTCAATGTAATTTACTATTGTAAAAGATAAAAAAAAGTGATATACTGAAATTCCAATCCAAATACAGAAAATACACCCAAGAATTAGCATAAGGGGCAAAACCCTCTTGTCATGTCTATTCAACCTTAGTGCCCTTTAAATAAAAATCATAGCTCTGCTCCTGATCGGACGGTTAATATTGGGGGAATTTGGAGATAGACCCCTTAGATATGGTCAATGGTGTGTAAAACCCACCCAAATTTCCAATCCCCCAAAAACCCACACGCGTCACTTTTATTATGTGTAAAACCCATTTTCGTTTTTTTTTTTTTTATTTAATGCCGACGTTGCTCCCGACGGACGACGGTCGACTGAGTCCCGACCACCACTACCACCATCGTCACCACCACCACCACCTTCGTCACCACCATCGCACCGCCACCATAACCATCGCCATCACCTCCATCGCCGCCGCCGCCTCCATTGCCACCGCCTCTGCATATATGTATATATATGTGCGTGTGTGATGTAAATCGGCTACCGAAGCTTGCGTCTGTGATGTATTTGTTGCAACCAATTCTAGCAATTTTACCTATTGTGGTCGGTATGTGTGTGAAGATGAAGAAGACGATTTATATATACAGATATATATATAGGAAGATGAAGAAGATGAAGATGAAGAAGACGATATATATAAATATATATATATATACATATACATTCCTAAAACAGATAATGTTATCTGTTTTCAAAACCACCATAACTTCTTTATTTTTTTGTCCTTTTGGTGATTTTTTTTTTAATTTCATACATTTTTTCAAGATCTATGTGTTGGAGTTGCTAATTTTTCAAACAATTGATAATTTTAAGCCTCAAATAGAATTTTATCTGCCTAACATTTTATCTGTTATCTGTTTTGAAACAGATAATATTATCTGTTATGCCTAACTTTAAACCACCATAACAGCACCACCATCACACCACCACCACTGACATCACCATCGTCATCACCACCCCCACCCCCACTCCCACCCCCCCTCCATAACAGAACAGTTCAGAACCACCACCATCACAGCACCACCACAACCACTACCAGCAGCACCAAACAGATAATATTATCTGTTTTGACAATATTATTTGTTTTTGAAAAATGGTCCCTCACACTTTATATCTAATAAACCATGGACAAATATTTCATTCTGAATATCTTGGTTGCCATTTGCAGTGAAAATATGGGACATAACAAGTATCATGAATTAAAAGTATCATGGATTCATGATATACTCTATGTATTATCTTGATTCACGTTCAGTTGGACTCACTGCAAATTTAAAAGGCACTGCACATACAATCTATATTATCGTGACTCTTCTGCTTGATTAAATAGTTTGCTTCCTGATTTGAGGTTGTCATTCTGAAATAATCTCCTTTGCTTTGTTTTTAAGAGAGAATATCTTTATAAGCTGGGATGTAATTTAATCAGTTTTGCAAACAGATAATATTATCTGTTTGCAAACAGATAATATTATCTGTTTTCAAAAACTGAGAATTTTTCACAACCTACACCACTGCACCACCACCACCACCACCACCTCCTCCCCCTTAACAGCACAGTTCATAACCATAGCCATCCCAGCACCACTATGACCACCACCAGAGTACCACAATATTCTCAGTTTTTGCAAACAGATAATATTATCTGTTTTAAAAAACTGAGAATTTTTCACCACAACCTCGACCATCGAAGCACCACCACCACTGCACCACCACCACTACAACCACCACCTCCCCCTTAACATCACAGTTCATAACCACCATCATCACAGCACTACCATGACTACCACCAGAACACCAAACAGAGATATTATCTGTTTTTGTAAACAGATAATATTATCTGTTTTCTACAACAGAATTTTGCAGCACCACCACCACCATCAGAGCACCAACACCACCAGCACCACCACCACTATCGCACCGCGCCACCATCACCATTTGTATCATCGTTGTCATTGCCGTTGTCATCGCCGTCGCCGTCGACATCACCCCATCCTCACCTTCATTAGCATCGTCATCACCACCACCATCACAGCACCACCACTACCACCATTGAAGCACCACCATCGGACCACCACCACCACCACCACCACCATCATCGTCACCTCCATCTACAATCGGAGCATCAGTACCACCATCACAGCACCACCATCGCACCACCACCATCGAAGCACCAACAAAATCACAACACCACCATCGCACCACCACCACCACCACCATCCTCACCACCATTATCATCATCGTAGTCGTCACTTTTGCTGTGTAGGAGGAGATGACATTTTCGATTTCTTAACAAATTAGGTCATTTTGGTCATTTTGGTTAGAGAAGGGGTTATTGAGTTAAATATTTGGGTCTTGGATTTTATGTAGGCTTGTATTAATTTTAGGGTGCTATGACTGAGTGCCCCTTAATATTGCACCAACTATAAAGTTCAAGGACGAAATTGATATAATTGGAATTTGAGGGACTAATTTGACAAAAGGCCAAACTTTTAAGGGTGTAAAATGTACTCCCATTAGCTCAACAATTATTAAAGTAACGCACCCAAAAGTCGAGAACGAAACCCTCTCTCTCTAGCTCTCTCTCTCTCATAGATTTTTTTAGTGAGAGAAAGTCTCCCACCGGCACCATCTCTCTCTCTCTCTAAACCTTAGCGTACTGTGTAATCGAGCCCTCTTCAATGGCGAACAGCAATTTGCCTCGAAGAATCATCAAGGTATGAGCCTCGATCTTCGTCTTCTTCTCTCGATCCCTCTGTGAATTTATTCGATTTCTGTGTATATTGTCCGCAGCTTCGGTTTCCAAAAATCGCTTTTGTGTTATCAATTCTTTTCCATTTTATTATTATTATTATTATTATTATTTTTTGTTTGTGTTTTGATCATCGTTTGCTTAACTCTTAGGCTTGTGCTTGTGTTTTGTGATCTAACAGGAAACTCAGCGTCTCCTCAGCGAACCAGGTAATCTCTCTCTCTCTCTCTCTCTGTCTATATATATATATATATATATGACATATTGGAGTAGTCTGATATACATTTCGTTTCTCTTGGTGTAGTTGAGCTTAGAAATTTGAATTGTTACAGCGATTTGGTTTCTGTTATGAACTTCTACTGTGTTTGTTTTTGCTCGTTCCTTTTCAGTTATTTCGATGGAGATGTGTAGAAACTTTTGGAATTCATTTGTTTTGGAGTGTTTGGTTGTATTTGCAAGTTATAATTTTTATCTTATTTGTGGAAATGTATTTGAGAATTTTGATGGTTTTAAGGTTTTGTATTTTTCCTGTGATATATATTGGTGCAGCGCCAGGAATAAGTGCTTCACCTTCAGAAGAAAACATGCGGTATTTCAATGTAATGATTCTTGGTCCAAGTCAGTCTCCTTACGAAGGTATTGGCTTGACAGCATTTTCTACAAAATGGTTGTTTTGTTTTTGTTTTTGTTTTTGTTTTTGTTTTTGTGATGTGATGCAATCTAAAGATTAGCTTTACATGCTTTCTTCTTGAGCATGTTCACTTATTGAAATTGTGCATGGATTGATTATCTTAAAAACTGGTGGAAGGGATAGAAAATGGGTTTTGAGTTGTTAGCTTTCAAGCTGTTTTAGTTGAATAAAGAAATTATTCTCAATAAGTAGGTAGTTGTTTATTTTTAGTATTAGGGAGGGTTTCTTTTCTTCCTCAATTCATGTTGTTGAAGACCTTCCAATAATGCGATTTCAGTTTATTTTCAATCGCGTTTTGTTTTATTTTTTTTTTGTATTTGCTATGTACTTTACTTGTTTGCAATTCCCATATAGGAGGGGTTTTCAAGTTGGAATTGTTTTTACCCGAAGAATACCCAATGGCTGCTCCCAAGGTATTTTTATTTTTATGAAATAATCCAGGAGTTATATACTGCTATTTTTTTTACAGCATATATGATGCATGGTACTTAGTGGGGAAACTTTTGTGGCCGTGTTAATATTGTTTAGTTTCATTGTCAATAACTCACACGTATTGCATGATGTTAAGCTATTAGCTTAGTCTCAATCTTCTTTATCTACCCCTATAAAGCTTTAGTATGTTCAAGTGCCGATTTTACAAATAGCTTGTGGTTGAAGTGCAATATAGCTGTTTAAATATATGGTCTTGTTGGATTTTTCTTTTATTGGTTAAGTTCTTTGTACATCCTTTGCCCCTAAATTGGATGCTTTGCATCATAATTTATTTTCGTGTTTCTCTTTGGCAGCATTTAGGGTTATAATTTAGTGGTCTTTGAAGGTTTTTAATTTAATTTTTTTTTGCCCACAATGCTTTATTTTGTTTAGCCGCAGAAGTTGTTTGGTTTATTATAGTTTGCCATGCATGAACCTATTCTTGTTCTGAACAAAACCATTTTTGGTAGCTGAAATACCCCACAAGTGCAATTCTGAAAATTTATGCCGTGAGTCATAAGGCCTGTTTTTGTTTTCCCCTTTATTCTTTTCTGGCCAAGCTTCTGCTGTTAGTTAATTAGAAGCTGATATTATCACTGTAATTTAAGCAGAAGCATGTAGAAGCAAACATATCAAAAGATGTGAAGGCAGGCTCACGTTTAGGCGAACGGGTTAGGAAAGCAATGCAAATAGTCTTAAACCTGATCACATTCATGTATTTAGAATGCACTCCTGATGACTTTTTCGTTAACTTTCTAATTTTAATCATCCTTTTTTCAAAAACATTTGCTCACGCATGTAATGTTCTCCTTTATTTAAAAGCATCACGTTGTATTCCTTTATCGGCCTGAAATGCAGTTACAAGAATGAAGTTACAAAATTTTCTTCTTCCGCTCTCTCTCTCTCTCTCACTCTCTCTCTCTCTCTTTTGTGTCTTTGTTCTTCTCTTTGCTTTCTAAATTGACTGCTTATTACTCGCTCCATTCCATTTTATGTGTCCTCATTACCATTTTTTGATGTCCCAAAACTATTGTCCACTAAGAGCATTTTATGACAACCTTTTAGCTACTTGCCAAAACTACCCTTGTTGAGTTTGAATATAACCAAACAAAAGCAGAAGGGAGAAAAGAAACAAGAAAGGGTACTTTTGGAATAATGTCATAACTTTTATTCATGTGAATGCAATCATTATGTTCGCTTAAATTTTTGACTTGCAAAGAGGGACACATAAAATGGGACGGAGGTCGGAGGGAGTATCTGATATGAAGTGTGTGCACCAGATCTGAAAAAAAGTACTTTAATGTTTGACCTGGACTTTGAACATGCTGTTATGAAATGGAAAATGGTGACAGACTTGTGGTTAAATCATTTTGAGTTTTGGTGGTGTGATTTGTCACGAGTCATTGATAACTGTAACGTGCCTTGGCCATCGAGGCATCGAGCAACTCAAGGTAAGACTTCCAAAAAGAACAAAGATGAAAAATAGAATTATTGACTCATACCACCTTACACTTCATCAAGAACATATTTGCGTGCTTGAGCGCATCCCCTTTCTATTAGTGAGTTTGTCAATTGGCTTCCCTTTAGTTCCTTTATGACTAAACTAATATAATAGGGGTAGGGGGCGCTAACGAGCAAATACACTAAAGGGCTAACACGCCTTTACTAAGATTATAATATAAAGAGTTGGCACTTCTTTCTCAAAGTCAAGTCAAGTAACCCCTGCTAGGGGCTAGTGGGGTTACATTAGCAATTTGGATCATATTATTATTATTATTATTATTATTATTATTATTATTATTATTATTAGTATTAAGGTTAGAAGATTATATTAGTTGACACACTTGCTTTAGGATGTAGGAGAAGGTTCATTCAGTTAATTGTGTACATTTGAGTGGCATAGAACACGCAAAGAGGAGACATGTTTGTGTTAGGCGTTACTGTTTGACATTTGTCCAACACATCTTGATTGCAATCTCAAATGATCAAAGTAAACTTTGCTGAGGACTTGCTGGCACTTCTTGCACATGCCTTTATGTAAATATATGTATAGGGAAATGCTAACCTACTTTGTGTTTTAAAGTCCGTATTTTAAATGAACAAAAAAGTCGATGCCACTTCATTAAAATGAGGGTACTAAAGTAATTGTACAAAGGATCGAAAGTAAATTGCTTTAGTGCCCTCATTTTAATGAGGTGGCAAGGACTTCTCTTGACCATTTAAAATCGAGCAGAATGCTATCATACTACTACATTATGTACGATAGCAAGCCTTATATATGTGTGTATGTATGTACAAGAGACTTAACCATATCACCGTGCTTGTGTCCTAATTTTCCAAGAAGTTATCCTGTTGGTTTCTTCATGTTCTTTTGTGTCTGTGTCCATGTAATACTGTAATGACCCACTTCCCCGTCTAGCAACAATATTGTCCGCTTTGGGTCTAAACACAAAGAACTTCCCAGGGGTCACCCATCCCTGGTACTGCTCTGGCAGCAACACGCTTAACTGTGGAGTTCTTTCGTGTTTAGCTCCCTCACGGTTTTAAAAGGCCTTGTTGCATATAGAGGGGCGATTAATCCTTACAAACTAGTCCAGGAATTTCGGCGATGTGGAACAAGCCCCCACACCTGACCTCACCTCATCCATCTTGGCCATCCTGCCTCAGGAGATATTGACTCTTGGTCGTCACAATCCACCCTCCTTAAGGGCCACACGTCCTCGTGTGGGACCCGTCCCACACTTTCGACTGGCTTTCTGCTCTGATACCATTTGTAACTACCCACCTCCCCGTCTAGCAACAATATTGTCCGCTTTGGGTCTAAACACAAAGAACTTCCCAGGTGGTCACCCATCCCTGGAATTGCTCTGGCAGTAGCATGCTTAACTATGTAGTTCTTTCGTGTTTAGCTCCTTCACTGTTTTAAAAGGTCTTGTTGCATATAGAGGGGCGATTAATCCTTATAAACTAGTCCAAAAACTTCACCCCAGGCGATGTGGGACAAGCCCCCACACCCGACCTCACCTCATCCATCTTGGCCATCCTGCCTCAGCAGTATTGGCTCTTGGTCGTCACAGATACATGTCTAGAATATAGAAATTTTTCCCAAGGTCAATAGGATGCCTACGGTTTATCCATGCCTCCTAGGACAAAGTCTTCGAAATGCTGTTCTAGAGACTAAAAAGAACTTCGCATAAAATGGGCATATGACCATGTACACTTAAAGGTGCAATTATTGCAAGCTCAAGAAACAAATCTACAACGGACATGTTACTACCAATTGGGATGGTCACATGATAAGATAGGAAGAAAAGAAAAATACAACAATGGATGAATTGCATTTACAATCTCCAAGTTGATGACAACATGGAAAGATTTGATGAAACATTCAACAAGAACCTAGTAACACCAATAATGTCGAATGAGTTAAAGATACTGGCAAGTAGACCAACATGGTGAAGGTTGAACCATCCCCTGTAGAACATTGGTTAAGTAGTGGCATGGCATCTTAAGCGAAGGAGTAGGTAATCACATCAAAGGAGAAAAGACAATATTGAAGAGTAATTGATGCAACCAAATCAGTATAATCCTCATATTCTGTTTAGCCATGTCTGTGCTGTGATGTGCCCACAGTAAGGTTTTCCTGTGACAATTATGCATCCTAGACTGTGCATGGATCTTTGAAAATGCTCCTCCAAATCTTAGCCAGAATATTGGTAATTTATTCAACTTCCATCAAAGTAGCCACAATTCCGTCTTCCTCTCGCATCTTGTTTTAGGCCCCAAAGCCGGCAAGACCTTGTCATTTCCTTTCCAGTTCTTTGGATTTTCTCCTCATTTAGTCTGGCATACATCGGGTTTTTCATCTTGTATTCTTATTATTATGAAGCGAACATTTCTGCATCGCTTTAGCATCAAGATTTTGCCAATTTTGATATTAGGTATTGAATTATTATAATTGTACATCACAAAGGTTAGACATGTAATGTTTGTATTATTGACAATGTTAATTGGAGGTTGCTAGATATCCTTGAGAGCAAAAATTATAGGCTCTGGTTTTGCTGTAGCCATAAAGAGAGGCATGAACAAGGATGGCGTTGCTTTTTAGTGTATTCTAATTTAAATGTGCTTGGTTGTAATTGATGAGTCCGTAGTCACCAGTAAGAGTTGGAAAAGCAGAATCTCTGTTAGCTGCATATATATATATATATATATATGGGGATATATATATGGGGAATGCTAACTTACAGCACAACCTTTTAGTGACGAAAAAAACTCTTTTAGCGTTTGAAAATTTTCACCTTTAGTGAATTTTTTTTTTCCACTTTTAGCGATGAAATATTTTAAAAAGATTTGTCGCTAAATGTTTTTTTTTGGTTGCTAAAAGCTGGGGAACAATGCTATCCTACGACCTTCATGTTATAGGATAGTAGCCCCTTATATATATAAATATAAATGTATAGGTATATATATATATATGTACAAAGGTGCTACTTCAGACAAGTTCTTGACTACTCAATTACCATCCCGAACCCTCCAGGCATATTGTTATCAGCTTTAAATTGGTCTAACAGCCCAAACCCTTTACTTGGGCAACCGGCAACCTCAAAGTAGAAACACATAGCTTTTTGCCTATTTAGATATGGCAAATATGAACCAGGGTGTGGTTTTTTTTTTTTATTATTATTATTTTTTTATTTATTAAAATTCTAGCATGCTGCTCTAAGTTGAACAAGTAGTTAGTGTTCTAATCCTCTTTGGAAGTTGGAACGGTGGAAAGCATCACATCATGTAAATGTTAAACTGGAATAGGCAATACTTGATCGGCAGTTAGGCCTCTTGTATGTTGATCCTGAAGGTAGGGAACTGTTGAGATGTAAGACAGTAAGAGTGTTGAAACCAAGGTAAGCGAGTGATTGGTCAGAAAACTGTTAGTGTACACATCTATTTGCACTTTGCAGTTGGAAAAGGCAGCTCCATCATGAAAATGGAGTTACTGGGAAAAGGCAAATCTTGGTTTTGGAGATAACGAGGACTGTGTGCATAAGCCAAGTTATGATGGTTTGACATGCAGGAAAGCTGACCCTTATTAATCTCTCTCCTGGGGCAGTTGAAAAGGTAAAGTTTAGGGTCGGAATCGGATTTTGGGTGATCCAGATTGCAACCTTTAAGTGAAGTCGCTGACTCTTTGATCCGAGAATGAAACGGGTCTTGTAGTAGTTAATCTGATACTCTTGCCAATAATATGATTTGTTAAAAACTAAAAAAATGTAAAGAAAACACTTAAAAAGAAGGGGAAAATACCTTTTACCTCCCTGTGTTTACACTCATTTTCTCATAACCCCCCCTGTGGTTATTTTATAACACTTAACCCCACGTACTACGGGCTAAAGTGAGACTGTTAACTTTTCTAACGGAGAAAAAAAGGAAATGACGTTAATAGCCCCAAGCCCCTATAGATACTCTTTAGGGAAAAATACCTTTTACCCCCCTATGGTTACACCCATGTTCTCATAACCCCCCGTGGTTCATTTTTGTAACACTTAACCCCCCTGTACTAATGACTGAAGTGGGACTGCCGTTAGAAAAGTTAACAGTCTCACTTCAGTCTATAGTACAGGGGGTTAAGTGTTACAAAATGAACCACATGGGGGTTATGAGAAAATGGGTGTAACCACAGGGGGGGTAAAATGTATTTTCCCCTAAAAAGAAAAGAAACTAATAAAGAGAGGTAATATAAATTGAGAGAAGTAATTTGAACAAAAGGAATTCAGGGAAAAGTTATCTGTCATTTATACACATCATGTGAAATCAAAATAAATTGTAGTATTGTATCTATTAGGATTCTATTAAAATGTGCCCTTACTGCACATGTTAAGAAGCATTTATTACAGTTCTACCTACTTTCTTTGTAAAAGATTTTGCAAAGTTGGTCCTTTTTCAATTTGTTTTCAAGTGCTGTGATGTTAATTTTTCTTTTGGGCTTTTTGTATTTTAATTGTTTGTTCATGATGAAAAAAGCAAATACTAGTAATATTTTTGCCTTATGACTGATATGAATGGAGGGAAAAGAAAGGGAAAAAAAAAGTGGTGGGAAAGTGCAAGGGTAATTTAGGTATAGAAAACAAGTGATAGAGAAATTACATTTTTTATTTTTTATTTTTAAAAAAGCACCAACTTTGCAAAATCTTTTACCAAAGAAAGTGGGTAGCAGTGTAATAAATGCTTTTTAACAAGTCCCATTAGGTACCCTATCTATTATGCAATGTAGTTGTGGTTGTACACATATTTTACCACAAATTGGATTGAGCAAATCCATATCTGCTCCGTCTAGTTAAATGTCTTATTCAGAAATTGGATCCCATTATTGAATCAGTTACTTTTACCAAATGTGGTTAAATGGATTGGATTTGGATCAGAGATTGGTCTATTGACAGGCATATGTACGAGGCAGGTACTTTAATAACTATTCAGTCATCGATGTTAGGCACTGAAGAAATGTGTGATGATTCTTAGTGCTATTCCTTTTAGTCTGGAAATATTTCAGAATTGCTGTTACCTATACTACACCTAGCATAATAATTATTTTACTTTTCGGAGTGTACATACCCATGTTTGAGTAATAGTTGGTTTAGGGTATACAAACTCGTTTGATCACGGTGAGGTTTTCCTAATCATAGTGCAATTGATTGACATCATTACCGTTGATTTGTTTTCCTTGTTATAGGTCCGATTTCTGACCAAAATTTACCATCCTAACATTGATAAGGTCAGTTGTGCTTCCTCCTACTCCTATCTCTTTAGGTTTCACTTTTCAGCACTTTTGAGTCTTATAGAGTGACCCTTTGACAGCTTGGGAGGATATGCCTCGATATTCTTAAAGACAAATGGAGTCCAGCTCTCCAGATTCGAACTGTGCTCTTGAGGTAACATGATTTGCAAGCTTTTCAAATGAATGTTATACACAGTAGGTATAATGTAGTTCTTGTTCTGAGCTAAAAATGTGGAGAAAAAATTTTAGGCGATGGAATGGTTATTTTAATGCCAATTACAATGAAATCGACAAGTTGACAACTAATATCCAACTTAACTGTGGAAAATTTTGGAGGATTAAAAATGGAAATTACAGAACAGTTCTTTCTCACTGTTGCTTTATTTGCCGACGAAATACAAACTGATGAAATTGGAAACGTATTTTGTTTCTCTTTCAGCATCCAAGCACTTTTGAGTGCTCCAAACCCGGACGATCCGCTCTCCGAGAACATTGCGAAGCATTGGAAAAGCAACGAGGCTGAAGCCGTCGAAACAGGTAATTCCAAGTTTTTATTTTTTGTTTTTCTTTAACCATGTTGGCCCAAAAAGAAATTAATTTTTCTATAGTGAACATGGCACGACTACATACGACCCTTACTGGGCTCTGTTTTTTTTCGTAACCGTGCAGCGAAGGAATGGACACATTTATACGCAAGTGGTGAATGATGGTATGGTGGACAAATGTTTTCCCTATCCAAATAACAGAATGTGTAATGTATTTTAGTGACTAGTGAATTCAGATGGAAATTTGAAAAAAATTGTTGCTTGAACAATTGGAGTTCCATATGCACATAGCTTCGTATTAACACCTCATAATTGTTCTCGTTGGATCCTTGTCCTTGAAATTGTATAATTAGATAAAGGTACTTTTTTGCTATATTTCGATCTCTGAATTTCTATTCTGGAATTTCGGTAAGTAATTTGGAAAAATCATGTTAAATCTACTAGGGAAGATTTAAGACTAAAATGCAGTTTCAAAATCACAGAAAGCAGTGCTTTGTTGAGGAGGTTTAGCTTTTCATCTGCATTATATTCAGACTATATCAGAAGGGTATTTGCAGAATTTCAGGTTGATATTACTTGAACTTTGTTCGAGTTTCCACAGTTGGGCATGTCTTTGCTAAATTGAAGCATTGGCTAATTTGGGTTATCTTTTGGGATTTCGCTCATGAAATTGGAGTATTTCCACAGTTCATGTGTTTATTTATTAGGAAATCAAAGATAGTTGGTGGCTTTGGTCTGTCTACATTTGTCTTGCATTTTGCATTTTTTTTTTCTTCGTACATGGAAGAAATACCATTTGAAACCCAAAAAGTTTTTCGGAAGTATTTGAAAATTGAGAAAACAAATTGGAACTAACGTAGAATTATCATTGCTGTCCTTTTCGGAAAAAAGACATGGATACTTTTACTTGGGTATTTTATTTTTTATTTTTTATTTTTTTTATTTTAAAGTGTGATTGGTTTACATATAATACTAGTGTGTTTAAATAGTACACACGTGGTTCTTTGTGTGCGTGTGTGGTTTTTTTTTTTTTTTTTTTTTTTAAATTCTATACATTTATGAACTATGGTACGAAAAAAAAAAAAAAAAAAAAAATCAAAATTTGCAACTAGACAGACATAACAGTTGATTTAGTGCTAGAGAGTAGACCATGAAGATTCTTCATAACATTTTTTTTTCCATATCTTACAATGTTAGTAACCCTGCAAGTGGTCTAAATACAAGAGGTTAAACAGCAAGTCCACTCTGACCAAAAAAAAAAAAAACCGCAAGTCACGAAATAGATTCAATTAATGTGGAAATTTACCCATAGATTTTACTTTTGCCTGAAAAGGGAAAATCTAAGAGGAATATTTAGCATTTATCAAAAAAAAAAAAGGAAGCAAAAAGAAAGAGAAAGGTTTGGATAAATATCACTTGCCTTCCCTAAGGTTTGACATTGATACACATACCTCCCCTTACATTTTAGGAATTTCACGAACCTCCTTTATTTTTAAATTTTAGTATCAGTTTTCCCCCTTCCTTTAACAAATCATTAGAAAATTTAAGGGAATTTAACACTAAAATTCAGAAATAAGGGAGGTAAGTGAGATTTCTGAAAGGTGAGGGGAGGTATGTATATTAAAGTCAAACCTTAGAGGAGGCAGGTGATATTTACCCGAAAAATTTTGCTCCAATAGTGTAGCTTCAGTGTTTTTATATTAGTTGCTAATTTTTTGGGGAAAAGAAATATAAATTAAAAAAAAAAAAAAAAACAACTTCAAAGAATTAATAAGTAGCTGAAAAAGGTATCTTTGAAGGTTCAAACTTCAAAGTGGTCCCCGGAAAAAAAAAAATAAAAAAGAAAAGGAGGTTCACTTCAGAGTGGGAAATTAGCTTCAAATTTATGGGTTGGACAAGTTTTCTCATTTAGATACAGTCTATATAACACATGCACATCATTAACCCAGTAGTTCATACAATTGACAGACATATATTAAACGAAAATTAACAATATTCATTCAGTACTAATTAAGCCAGAGACTATGTTTAATGCAATTGTTTTGCTTTAGGTTCGTTCTGTTTATTGTTTCTTGAATCTCATTAATCAAGAAAGAAAGTTTAAAACATCCAACTCAAAACAAAAATAGCAGAGTTAAACCTAGATGATTCAAATCAAAGAAATCATTATTTAAAAAAAAAAAGGACTAATCACCAAGAAAACCCATAACTGAGTAACTATGAAAACTCCCCAAAACCAGTCCCTATCAATAATCAATTACCATAATTGGGTAATTATGGAATAAACTCGCACAACAATTACAGACGGATCATTAAACAAAACCCATAATTAATTGGGATAATTAAGAAAACTCCAAAAAAAATTAACTTCGCAAATCAATCAATAAACACAAAACTATATGATTAAACAAGAAAAGACCCAACAAAATTATCTTCAATCCTCTGAACAAGCATCCCCTTAATCTCTTCCATTCTTTTCTGCAACAAAACAAGTTCTTCCACATTATCATAAGCTTCAACATTTATAGAATCCAAATCCAAACACGCCCTCCGCAATTTGGTCTCACAGTCTTGATCAGTACTTGTTTCCTCAACAGTACTCCTCAGGTAATGATCAATGGTGGCCTCGAAATTAGGGTCTCCGTGAGTGAAAGGGCGGCCGGCCGGAGAGAAAACAAGAAGGGCAATTTGGGCACCAGTGATGGAGTGAAGTTCATTGGCTTTCTTGAACAGACCTTTGCGTCTCTTTGAGAATGTAACCAATCTTTGGCTTTCTTTCTCTATCCTCTTTATCTCTATCTTCTTCTTTCCCGTCCCCATTCTCTCTCTCTCTCTCTCTCTCTCTCTCTCTCTCTGTTTCTTTAACTCTGCAAGATTGAATGTTTCAGAATACACTCAACAAAACTCCGTATATGTGACTCCGTATAAGCGCATATATATATATATATATATAGGGTTTTCTTAACATGTGTCTTTTGGGTATATGTTAAGTTTCCAAAAGTGGAATTAAATAAGGGATATACAAACACTGAAGTCCACACTGTATCTTTCATTTATTTTCACTTTTAGAACTTTAGGACAGATGTTAAAAAAACCTCATATATTTTAAGCCAAAAAAAAAAAAACAAAAAGCAGGTCATTGGGGCGACAGACAGGGCGAGGGTCATCAATGATGTTAATGACCAAGTGAAAATGAACATCAGTCGTGATAAACTTCGTGACTAAATAGTCAAAGTCAACAGAGATTAGATATTGACGAGTGAATCACCGTGGACATGTGATCGAATTTGATTGTGTTAATGATCAGAAATACAAATTTGTTGGGGTTTATCGATCTATATGTGGAAAAGATTTGTTATATTATATGAATACTAATGTTTATCATCATAAAGTGGAATATTTGACTTATAATGAAGTTTTGAGATTTTGCACGAAGCAATAGGAATGAAATTGGATTTTGGAAAAGTGTCTTTCACAATAGGACAATTGGTTCAGAATATATCACAAGTAAGTGAGTCTTGTTTTTAGAAAGTTGATAGCAATGTCTACCAAGGGGACAGACTATTCTAAATGTGTTATCATCAGAGAATGTTATGGTTTGAAGAACTGAGTAATTCGGTATGATCATTTGAAATGTCAAAGAGAATGAGATTTTGTAGACTATCAATTGAGATTGTAGTCGATATTAATCAATGGGTGTAATTCATTATATATTGCCTGTTACAGTGTTGAAAGTCAGATTTAAACCGTGAGTTGAGTATGCACCATTGAAGGTTCAAAGGAAAGTATTGACATGTAATCGGTACTTGAGACAAGTAAAGTTTGGGGAAAAACTTCCTAAAAGGGAGGGAGAGATGTAATACCCGTACCCAAAAAAAGGCAGTAATATTTATTTTGCATGCATTAATTAGTATAATTAATTGTATGTGATGATTTAGGTGAGTTTTAGTTACCCCGATGTAATAAGTGCTTGATAAATGGCACAGTTTGATAGATATGATGTGAGACCCATGAGAGGTCCAGATTAAATAAATTGCATTCAGTTGCAGTTATATGATTAAATGAATATTTGTTAAAGTATTTTTAATATTTTATTGTTAGTTGTGGCTTTTAATTGTACCTGTTTGGGTACCCATGTGAGAGCGAATAGGGATATGATTCATAACTAGTAGGTTAATTAGCAATTTTATAAAATATTTGGGACTACATTCGGGTTCTATACGGACATAGACATATACTCATTTAGATATTGGGCAGTTAAAATAAAGTTTAGGGAATTTCATAATAAGACTTTAGAAATATTTGGGGGTCTAAATATAAATATGAGTAAGTTAGCATATGATCTCATATCTTGTCATATTCTTCATGTAGAAAACAAAACAGAGAAATGGATACAGAGAGGAGTTAGGGGTGACAATCGGGTCGTGTCGGGTCATTATAGTGTCGGGTCATTGTTGTGTCGGGTTATAATCATGTCATTCTCAACGTGTCATAATCGTGTCGGGTTATAATCGTGCCGGGTCATATACGGGTCACCCGTTTAACCCGTCTAACCCGTGTAGGGTGTCATCGGTTCGGTTCGGTTCAGATCGGTTCGGATCGGATCGGATCGAATCGAATCGAATCGAATCGAATTTTTATTTTTTTTATTTTCGATTTTTTTTTCATGTTTTGAAAACAAACCAAAGTGGTCGGTTCGATCTATTTTGCCAATTTTGGCGATCAGATAAATTTTTTAGTTGTAAGTAATTTAAGAAACCCAATCGGTTAGCTCAGTTCGGCTATTCGAAATAAGCTTACAGCCCTACTAAGAACACAAACAAGTCTTCCATCAAATGTATCAATTATTAACACGTACATCTTAAATACCAAAATACTACAAATATAGCAATATCTAACTATTATAAACTTAACACCCAAGCACATCCACACAAACTGAATAAGAAGAAATATTATTTTTACTAACAGTATAAACAAATTTCTTCACTTGCCATCCATTAAGAATCAAGATTAACAGTTGTATTTATCTAATTGACTAATTTGTCTCCCTCCCAATCCAGCAAATCCTAGAGGGTTTCCTCCCTTTTTTTTATTTATTATTTTTTATTATTATTATTTTTATTTTTTATGCAATGCTTGATGCATGAATGCTTCCAGACTCCAGCTTCCTTCGTCCCTTATTAGTTATTAATTATTTTTTTTTATTACATTAATTATTAATTATTATATATAAATTTACTTGTTTGGTAAGTTGGTAACTACTCTTTTTTTTTTAGCAAAAAAAAAAAAAACAATTTTAGTTTATATATATCTATATAAATTTTAAATATTTTTTTTTCTCAAAAAAAAAATAATAATATATTTTTTAAAAAATATATTTTTTTAAAATTTTTTTTTATATTTATTTTATTTTAGACTTCCAGATTATTAAAAATTATTTTTAAAACTAAAAAAAAAATGCCCCAACTGCACTTAAACACTTAATCGGGTCAAACGGGTTAGACGGGTTGACCCGCTTCAACCCGTTTATTAATCGTGTCAAACGGGTCAACTCGTTTATGACCCTTGCCCTTATACGGGTCACCCAAACCCGTTTATTTTCGTGTCGGGTCGTGTCGGGTTGCCGTGTCGTGTCGAAAATTGCCACCCCTAAGAGGAGTTAGTCGGCGAGAAAGAGAGGAATGTTGGTGTGGTCACCGTTTCGTCGCCGTTTTTTCGCTGTTTGATATCTATTTTGCGAATCGAAGCTATATTTGGACTTGTGGAGGTGAGAGTATTATTTCTATGTCTTTCTTTCAGTTTTGATATCGTTTTTCTGCGACCTATTTTGAGGGGTGATACATATATGTGATATATATAGGTAGGATTATCATTGGAATTATTAGGAGTTAGATTTCTACAAGGATTTGGGATTTCTAGGCTTATTTGGACCAATTTTAGAGGTGAGTGTCCTAATCCCAAAATTTGATATTTAATGTGATTTATTGCTATTAAATTCTTTAAAATGCTTAATTGTGATTAAGTAGAAAAGCATGTGATTAATTAACATTTAATATGTCTAGTGTGTTGAAATTGCCATGTTGACAAGTTGAGTTACTTATGTGCTTATTTGGGTCAAAGGGTCTTAAGTGATAATCATTATTATTTAGCCCATATTTAAGGGACGTCATCCTTAGAGAAAAGGGGATGAATTCCTCAGACAAAAGGGAACGGTGGTGACGACCACAACGAATTCACTACGGTCACGAGAGAATGAATGATTTTTCTATATGCGACGAAAAAGTAAGGAAGACCCAAAATTAGAAGTCCAGAACGATGGTGATTAATTAATTGACACGCCGACGACCATTTATTGTTGTGAATGCTTAATTAGTGTTATGTATCATCAAATACTCCAATTACATGATTAGTAGCACGTACTCACTGAGCGAAAGTTTAGGCAATTTTGTGGCTAATGACCACGCAGGTTCAGATGAGTATCACAGTGAAAAGCGTTGGACCATTGGGTTCTGGACAACTTGAGAGTATGTTTCTTTTGTTGTACTTGTTAATATGTTATTTGTGGGCGTACTCAGTTGGGTTGAGAGTTGGTTGTAAAATTTGTAATAAGAAACTCATATTGTATGTTTTAGAATTGAGACTAGTTAGTATGAGAATTTTGTAATAGATTGGTTTAATTTCTTCTTAGTTTCAAGGTGTCATAGACATATTAGTGGATCAGCTTGTAATGAATGAGAAGGAGTTTGTATGTGTAATTTGGTTTTAGTTATGTTTTTAATTCTTAAACTAGGGAAACCGGTGTAAAAATTTGATATGCAAAATCCGCAGGTATATTTTCAATCTGACGACTTTTACGTGAACAAACATAACTCTTTCTAGAAAATTCGGATTTGCGCACCATTTTTTGAGTTGGAACCGAGACTTGAAGGGCTGTCTTTTAATGTAAAATTTGATTATATTTTTTTTAATGATGATTTTACCCTTGGGCTGGTTTAATCCAATAAAGTCATTTTATTATCTTTAGTTCTTGTTTTACAGTTACTAAGAGGCATTTTGTTTTGGGTAACTCTTTGTTACACGGTCCTAATCCGTGTGTGGTGGTTTGGGGTGTGACAAATTTTGGTATCAGAGCAATAGGTTATAGCCTTTGGGAACGAGTGAATACGCGTAAGTATGCACATAATGGCACGTAGTTGCACGATCATGCATACACGTTTATTTTAGCATGCTTAAAATATTGTTTAGCATGCTTATGATTTTCATCACCTTGTATGCATGGTGACCATTAAGGTTATTGGTTTCCAGTCTTAATTGTCTGCTAGCAATGGATTCGGAGAATAGACAAATATTATCAACAATGGTGGATTGAATGGAAAGGGTTGTGGGAATAATAACGAGAATAGTAAGAATTAGTACCTTATCATAGGAAAAAGGCACATGAAAATCTAAACCCAGAAGTAAAAACAGAATTGTTGACCACAGAAGAGTTTCAGAGAAAGTCCAAAAGAAAGTCAAGGTAAGTTGAAAAGAGTAAATGAGGGTAGTTCATCGACAAGTGGTATTTTTAGAGAAAAGAATCCGCATTGTCCAATATGTGAGAAATGACATCAGAATATATGCTATAACATTATGATCCGTTATGTTGTAGGCAATTTGGGCATAGCGCGGGAAATTGTCGAACCAGGGATTTGGGGTTCAGGGGTAATTGCTTTAGATGTAGTTAGCAGGGTCACCGAATGCGAGATTGTCTTACTAAATGACAAGGGAATCCAAATTCTTCGACATTTAACATCACTTCAAGATTTGCTCTACCATCAAAAGGGAAAGAACAACAATAATTTATGCTTAGAAAACCACAGATATCTTACTAAACGAGATTGTCTTACTAAACGACAAGGGAATCCAAATTCTTCGGCATCTAATTTAAGATTTGCTTAACCATCAAAAGGGAAAAAATAACAATAATTTATGCTTGGGAAACCATAGATATCAGATAAAGGTAAAATTATTTAATTATTTAATTATTAATTTATTTGCTTAATATTGATTTTGTAAGTGTTTCTGAGTCTGAGAAGAGTTGTATATTTATTACATCGTAGAAGCTGTTAACTGGTCAGGTATATGAATTGGGGATCTTAGTTGGTAATAACTTATCTGGGGTTATCGTGTTTGATTCTAATATATTAGTAGTATGTGATGTGAGGATAGTACAAGAATGCTAATAGATGGCACAGTATTTCTATTCTGATATGTTTTAGTTGATGTGTAATGGTCAGAAATCAACCCAAATGGGGGTTCTATTTTCAAGATAGTTGATGAGGTGTTATCAGTCAGTATAGTGACAGTAGCGAAGTTTGTCAGTTATTGAAAAAGAATTGTCAGGATATGAGTTTATTTAAATAAGAGAAGACACCGAATTGAGATTGATTGAAGTCTAAATGTGTCATCCGATGTTTTGTTGAATAACTTGACTAGAAGGAAATAATAGAACCACTCTCAATAAAATATTAGAAATATAACTGATATTTGGGGTATCGTATATGATGGAGTTATAGAGTTAAGAATGAAGAAGATGTAAAACGTGAATTTGTTTGATAGGGGATTTGTTTATCCAAGCATAATATTATGGAGATTATCAGTGTTATTACAAGAAGAAAGACAGAGCAATCAGAATCAGCTGAAGTTGATTGAAATTACAGTTGAGAAGCAGTATATGAGCAATGAGTAAATGAATTATCGGTTATCTCAATGGTATATGTGTTTCCTGATATGAACTTGAGATTTGGGTATGAGTAACAGAAGAATAGAGTGAAGACGTTGTTAAGATTTGTTAAAGACCCGGTACAGAAAATGTGAGTATTTGTGAAGATAATTGGGGTAACCACAACAATGGTTGGAATTTATAAATTTAGAAATATGTGACGGCATTAGTGGTGATATTATAATTCAGCGTTAGTGTATATATAGTTTGGAAGGACACGAGACATGAAGAAAATTTGTGAGAACTATGCTGAAGACCCAAGTTGTAATGATGTTGATATATGAACTGTTATGCTAATATTGAGAATCTGTTATAGATAGTTAAAAAAATATATATTATTGAAGATTGGAGTTTTGATAAGAGATGAATGAAGAATTTTTCTATAACGATTGAGGCCCTAAGGTAAGAGATAAGCTAATAGAAGACCTGAGAGTGATAACCATCATAATTTCACCATAGATTTGGTTCTTTATACAGAAACACTTGTGGATTTATATTGATCACATGAAGGATTTTTGAGGAACTAAAGAATTGATTTGTGAAGACATAGATTTGATTGGTTGTTCTACCCCTAAACATTTGTTGATTCAGATAAAATATTGAATTGAAATTGAGTTGTATGTTGATATGTTAATAGCTTGTACTTCACGGGAAATTGGAACTTTATGAGACAAATCATTAGACACAAGATATGAAAGCTGAGAGATTACTTCCGTATTGAATATCTAGCAGTGTTAGTTGCAAGTATGAAACTTATATGAATTGTAGAGATTGAAAATACTGGATTACATGACAGGAATTGAGTGTATTGTAAAGAAGACAGTTGAAACTCATGCTGAAACTACAGTTTGGCATTCAATGTTATTCAGGTAAAGCCAAAATGATTATTAGTGTTTTAAGTTAGAGATTGACAAAAGAATTTTGTATGTGTATTGATTATCCGAAAATCATTGCGTCGAATAGAGACCTGATAGAAATTAAAATTTTCTAAGACAACTGGACAAGAAATGATAATAGCAGAAATAGTGACACTACTGCATCAGAATAAATGAAATTTATTTGGGGAAAAAGATTGTAATTGTATTCTATTGTATATACTGATTTGATAATCAACTGCATGGATATAAGTTCATTGATATTTAATTTGAAATTTGGATATTACTAGTAGAAGTTAAAGTTGAATTATTGAGAAGATTATCTAGAGATGATAAATTGTTCATTATATGCTTAACTGTTGAGTTAGTCAAGAATAGAGACAGAATATCAAAGAATCACTGAGCTGGTGCTACTATTGTCGGTATTTTGGCAAGTATGAGTAAATAAGGTATAATTTGAGTCAATCGATACTATTGTATCACAAGGAAGAAGTTGACTTAAAGATATATTTGGATTTCTGTTTTAATTAAAAAGAGAAGAGAAGTTACTGATAGAATACTAAAAGGGAAGCGATTTGAAGTATAACTCTACAGTAAGATGTGTTGAAATCTAGAAGCCTATTATATGTTTTGAATGCAGATAGCTCAAGAAATGGATCTTTAAAGAAATATTGAAGCTCATAATGGGATTATAGAAAGATACGTTAATAAGAAGATACGAGACCACGCTATTTGTATTTTACTATTCATGATAACTCGTTAATCGATTACAAGGGATTAAACTTTTGAAGATAGATTCAAAATTTGGGTATCACCAATTAGCAGTTAAAGCTAAGAGGTTGAGACGATCAACTTCAGTTGAGAATTGTAAAACATACTAGGGATGTGTGGTTTAACTGAAAATAAAGGCAGAAATATCAAAAAGTCTTGGGGTTGTCATTAATGATGTTAATGACCAAGTGAAAATGAATATCAATCGTGATAAACTTCGTGACTGAATAGTGAAAGTCGATAGAGATTAGATTTTGACGAGTGAATCACCGTAGACATGTGACCGAATTTGATTGTGTTAATGATCAGAAATACAAATTTGCTGCGACTTATCGATCTATATGTGGAAAAGATTTGTGATATTTTATGAATACTAATATTTATCATCATAAAGTGGAATATTTGACTTGTATTGATATTTGAGATTTTGCACGAAGTAATAGGAATGAAATTGAATTTTGGAAGAGTGTCTTTCACAAGACGACAATTGGTTGGGATTACATCACAAGTAAGTGAGTCTTGTTATCAGAAAGTTAATAGAAATGTCTACCACAGGGATAAAGTATTCTAAATATATTATCATCAGAGAATGGTATGGTTTGAAGAACTAAGTGATGAGAGCTGATATTCGTAAATATTGGCTCGATATAAGAATAAACTAGTTGAACTTAGTCTCATATCTCTGGTTTTACCTACATTTGTGTCTTAACTGTTCTTTTTACACAATGATGTGATTTTTGTGGTATGTTGTTGTGTGTAGCCCTTGAAATGCAGGTCCCGAAGTTGGAATGAATAACAAGTTGAAAGGGATAGATCAAGGAAAAAGAGAACATCTCAAAGATGAAGTTCAAGTCCCAATCGATTGCCTTTATTCCAATCGATTGGCATCCATTCAGAACCAATCGATTGGTATTGTTAACAATCGATTGGTATTTTTACCAATCGATTGGTGAAAACTAGAGGTCAAACTTCTTTAATGGCACAAGATCTCAGCAAATCAACATTTATGCGACGACCAACTGTGACATTGTGAACCTAGATGCCTTCAGCTCGTGGATATCACATTATAAATAGAGGGGAGTGAGAGGGGTCAAGGGTTGACTCGTTGTTCCTTTGTTTTGTAGGTTTCCATTTATTTTTATCTTCAAGTGTGAGAACTACACATTCTAAAGTCAATTATCTATTCAGGTTTTCATTTCATTTTCCTTTACCAATTGTATTTTGCTTGGTTGTAGTTTTGTTTTAATTTTTGGATTGAATCTTCATTTCAATTCTTAGATTCATAATTAAAATCATGTTTAGATATGAATCCACTCACATATTCTAAATTATTTTCATATCTGAATTTTCTAGCATGATGGCTTAGAACCCTGGTTGGGAACAATGTGAAGAAACATTGTTCTCCAACCACTGCCATGAATCTGTGTAAGAATCAATGGCAATCGATTGTTCACAGAATCCAATCGATTGCTATAGATTCCAAGCCAATCGATTGGTATATTTACCAATCGATTGGGAGTCATTTCATGCTAATCGATTGTCATTAATAGCAATCGATTGGTATGCTTATGGCTTGGGCATAATCCTTTTAGTATTCCAGTAACTTCTAATTTAGAAACCAAGTCCAAATTGATCTTTTAAGTTCAAATTGAAAACTTATTTTGAAATATAAGCTCTCTTGGCTAATTAACTCAATGAACATATATGACGAACATATTGAATATCATATAATCGATTTGTTAGCCATAGTTCATAGTTTTAATTAGTTCTTATTTCAATTTTTTTCATTGTAAGTAAAGAAATCCAATTACTAGTTATGTTAAATTAATATTCTTAGTATCTAGGTTGCTTTATTTAAACCCTTTGTGAAATAAAGAAAACTAAAGGATGAAACCCCAGTTGTGCGTTATGCTAAATCATGGTAGTGGTTGGTGCAATGCAGCCTCACATGTTCCCAACACCTTTTTTTCATATATAACTTGAAACCGCAGTGCTTATTTCTGTTTAATCTCATTGTTGCTTTTCGTTAATTCTTTTAACTGTAATCCCGAATCCAGTAGGACCGTTAGAACCTCCACTTTAAAAGAAACCATCTTTTAGTTTCTTTAGGATTCAATCTAGGTTTTCTATTCCCATCTTCTATCCCTTGGGATACGACCCGGTCTTACCGATTTTAGCTCGACACGACGTACTCTTTAAGAGATCACACATTTTCAATCGTGTCAAGTTTTTGGTGCCGTTGCCGGGGATGGTAACAAAGGCCAGAATCTTTAGATTGATCCGTTCCTTTCTTATCCCATTTCTATCTTTCTTTTTTCCTTTTCGTTCTTCAGAATACAAGCTATGTTGTTTGTGTCCTTCTATGTCCTTTGACTCCACTGAGGCTTTCATCATAGATTTATTTGAAGATTCCATCAATAGTGCTGATAATCCCATTTTTACTCCGTCTACGTCTAACTTAATGTCTGATATGGAGAGTCAACAAGGAGAGAATAGGCATGACCTCATCGATGACGGTCAACGCCCTTTACGAGAACTCTTGGCTCCTTATCGAACACCACGCCTTCTTGTATCCGTATCCCTCCACAAATGGGTACATTCCATTTTTGTAATGGAATGATTCAACTGTTACCCACATTTTATGAGATGGAAAAAGAGAAAGCATACTTACATATTCGAGATTTCGAAGATGGTTGTGGCACCTTCACTGATCAAACCTGCCCGTGTGACATAATTCGACTGAAGCTTTTTCCTTTCACCTTGAAAGACAAAGCAAAGTCATGGTTATTGTCACTAAAACCAAACTCTATTTTTACTTGGGCAGCCATCCATGAAGCCTTGCTATGCCCACACCATGGCTTTGAGAAGTGGCGAACAATAAGTTTCTTTTTTGACGGACTTAGTTTGAAATCGAAGAAACTGGTAGAGATCACCAGTGATGGACACTTCATAAGCAAGAATACAGATCAAGCCGAAGCTCATTTTGAATGGCTGGCTAAACATGCACCGGAATGGGAGACTCATGTGACAAGAACCCAATCAAGTTCGAGTTGAAGTCAGAAGAGTATTTATCAGTTAAAAGCTGAAGATAGCTTAATGGAGAAATACGAGCAATTGGATCGTAAGTTAGAGGCATTGGAAGCAAAGAAAGACCCTGTGATACAGTTTGCTTCTGAAGAATCATGATCAAGTTGTCTACAGATGGGGCATACCTCTCAACACTGCCAAATTTATCTTGTTTATCAAGAACAGAATCCTGTGGAGGTACATGCTGTTAATGCCCCGAATCGTTTCAACCCCAATAGTAGATGGAGTCATCCTGGGTTCGATCATAGAAATAGTGCTGCCACAACAAACCCATCTCAACAACGGTAGCCGAACCAAGGAAATCAATACCGACCTCAAAATCAAGGGTACCAACCTGTTTCTACCTATCAACAAGAACAAGGGTACCAACAAAATCATTATCAGCAAAATCATCCACCTCAATTTAACTTCAATTAGGAGAACAACAACCAATCTACATCCAACACTTATGTGCCACCTCATAAGAAGGCACAAGAGGATCCCAATACACTCATGATGCAGCAAATGATGCAGTTAATGAGTAAACTCAACACGAGTGTCGAAAGATTAGCTGTTCAGCAAGGGGATAAAGAGAGAATGATGTTCCCAACACAACTAGAGCTGAACCCTAGAGGCCAACATTCGGGTACAGGTCCTTCAGGGTTAGGACCACATGAAGAGACCAAAGCCATAACTGTGTTGAGGAACGGAAAAGTGATTGAGAAAGTTTCTACCCCCTTACAACCCGTGGTTGAGATGGAAGATGAGGTCGAGAAAGAGGAGGAATTGGTGGAAGAAGAAAAAAAAGGGCAAAACAGTTGAGCCCAAAATAACAATTCCCGAGGATGCCCAGATAAAGAGAAGGCCTGGAAAAGAACCTCTTCTTGAGGAGGTACCCAAATGCCCTTTTCCGGCACCATATCCTTAAAGGTTAAAGAAACCATAGCAAGAAACCAAAAGTTAGGAGTTTTTGGAGTTATTCAAACAAGTAAAAATCGACCTCCCACTCCTCGACGCAATTAAACAAGTGCCTTCCTATGCCAAGTTCCTAAAAGACTTGTGCACTATCAAGAGGAAGCAGAGTGTTACGAAGAGTGCTTACCTGGCCTGCCAAGTGCAATTCTCAAACACGATTTGCCTCTCAAATACAAGGACCTAGGTACACCTACGGTTTCTTGCATAATCGGTCAAAAGAAAGTGAACAATGCTCTGTTCGACTTAGGATCGAGTGTAAATCTCCTACCATATACTGTCTACTAACAGTTAGGGTTGGGGGAGCTCAAACCCACTCAAATTACCCTCCAACTTACATATCGATTGATTAAATATCCGCGAGGAGTGCTAGAGGATGTCTTAGTCCAAATTGACACATTTTTCTTTCCTGTGGACTTCGTCGTGTTAGACACCAAGCATGTATACAATGCCAAATCGTAGATTCCGGTGATCTTTGGACGTCCTTTCCTTGCAACGATCGATGCAACAATCAAGATAAGGAGTGGAGTGATGACCGTAGTTTTTGAGAACATGACATTGAATATCAAGATCTTCTCAAACCCCAAAATTGAAGATTTTGATGATGATGAAGAGGAAGTGAATTGGGTAGAGTCGGTAATTCAAGATTATTTTGATTCGACTGTTCACTCTGATCCCTATGGAGTCCATTATCACAAACTCGTGCTATGATTTGGACAAATACACTCTGCAAGATGAGGATATGAGTCGAATGTGTGCAATATTGGAGGTTATGGAAGAAGAAGTTATGAGAGCAATGTGGACGGCCCAATATGAACAACTACCGCCAAAGATAAAGTTGGCAGTGCCTTCCAACCTGCAATTTCTGGAGTTGGAATTGAAAGAGCTCCCAAAAGAATTAAAATTCGTGTTTCTGGTTGAAGAGAAGACCTTTTTTATGATAATTTCATCCATTTTGAATCAGGAACAGGAAGGTAAACTGACAAAGTTATTCAAGCAACACAAGAGTGCTTTAGAATGGACTGTTGCTGATCTAAGAGTAATAAGTCCATCCATATGCACACACAAGATTTACCTTGAGGAAGACGCCAAACCATGTCGGTAAATGCAAAGGCGTCTTAATCCAAACATGCAAGAGGTTGTGAAGAATGAAGTCCTAAAATTACTAGATGTTGGGGTGATATATCCGCTCTCAGATAGTCCTTGGGTAAGTCCGACTCAAGTAGTGCCAAAGAAGGCTAGCATTACAATGGTGGAAAGTAAGGAAGGAGAATTAGTGCCTACACATGTGACCACAAGTTGGCGCATGTGTATTGATTACAGAAGATTGAATACGGCGACTCGAAAGGACCACTTTCCATTACCTTTCATGGACCAAATGCTCGATAGAGTGGCGGGTCACCAATTCTACTACTTCCTGGATGGTTATAGTGGTTATAACCAGATTGAAATTGATCCTACTGATCAAGAAAAAACCACTTTTACCTATCCGTTTGGAACATTCGCATATCGCCGGATGCCATTTGGCTTATGCAACGCACCTGCTACATTCCAGAGGTGTATGCTGAGCATTTTCAGCGATATGGTTGAAAAGATCTTGGAAGTTTTTACAGATGATTTCTCTGTATTTGGAAGTATTTTTGATGATTATTTGGTAAATCTCCAGAAAGTTTTACAGAGATGTGAGGAGAAGAATTTGGTCCTCAACTCGGAAAAATGCCACTTTATGGTGACAAAAGGAATTGTTCTAGGGCATATTGTCTCTGTTGAGGGAATACATGTAGATAAGGCGAAAATTGATATAATTTCTAATCTTCCTATCCCTACCACGGTAAAAGATATACGATCGTTTTTAGGTCACGCCGATTTTCACCGGAGGTTTATTAAGGATTTTAGTGCTGTATCTAGGCCGTTGTGTCAACTTCTTGCAAAGGACATACCATTTGAATGGACCAGTGAATGCCAGGAATCTTGTGATAAACTAAAGCATCATTTCACTACGGCTCCGATAATGCAATCTCCAGATTGGAGTCTCCCATTTGAGCTAATGTGTGATGCCAGTGACACTGCGATCGGGGCTGTGTTAGGACAGAGGAAGGATAAAAAGCAGTCCGTGATCTACTTGCTAGCAGAACTCTTGACGGAGCTCAAAGAAACTACTCTACTATTGAAAAAGAGTTATTGGAAATTGTATTCGCATTAGAGAAGTTCAGGCAGTACCTCATTAGATCCTAGATTGTTTGCTTTACAGATTATGCCGTATTAAAGTATCTTTTATCAAAGAAAGATACAAAGTAGCGATTAATATGCTAGATTCTGCTACTCCAAGAATTTGATTTGGTTATCAAGGGTAAAAAGGGAGTAGAGAATGTTGTGGCTGATCACCTCTCCTGGTTGACTTTCAAGGACAACTCTTCGCAATCAACTCTGATCCATGAATCTTTCCTTGATGAACAACTGTTTGCTGTGACTGCATTTCCCTCGTGCGCATATATTGTTAACTATTTGGCAACAGGGGAGACCCCATCCCATTAGTCCACCCCTGATAGAAAAAGGTTTCTATCCATCGCCCGATGGTTCTATTTTGATGATCTGTACTTGTTCAAGTACTGTGCGGATCAAGTGATAAGGCGATGTGTCCTCGAGGAGGACATTTCTCATATACTTTTCTCTTGTCACTCAGAAGCATGTGGCGGTCATTTTTCTACCCAAAAGACTGCCCAAAAGGTGTTTGGCAGTGGATTTTACTGGCCAACAGTTTTTAAAGATTCTTATGCTTTTTACCGAGCATGTGCTAGATGCCAGATGCTAGGAAGCCTTTCAAGGAGAAATGAAATGCCAATGACCCTGATCATTACTATTGAAATATTCGACTGCTGGGGAATTGATTTCATGGGACCATTCCCGCTATCCTCTCACTATGAATATATTCTTTTGGCGGTTGAATATGTGTCCAAATGGGTTGAGGCCATTCCGACAAGGAAAAATGATCACAGAACTGTGATCTCTTTCTTAAAAGAGAACATTCTTTCAAGATTCAGAACACCGAAGGCCATGATTAGCGATCATGGGACCCATTTCTCTAATAAGCCTTTTGAGGCACTTATGAAGAAATATGGGGTTAATCACAAGATTGCTTTATCATACCACCCGCAATCGAATGGTTGGGCAAAGCTAGCCAATAGGGAAATTAAACATATCTTGGAGAAGAGTGTTAACACCAACAGAAAGGATTGGTTATCACGTCTAACTGGTGCTCTATGGGTATACAGGATGACGTATAAGACCAACCTTGGAATGTCCCCTTATAGGCTAATTTATGGAAAGGCTTTCCATTTACATGTGGAACTGGAGCATAAGGCATACTGAGCCACCCGACTATTAAATTTTGACATTCATGAGAGTGGTACACTGAGGAAGCTACAACTTAATGAATTGGAGGAGATCAGGAATGATGCATACGATCGTGCTTGAACGTTTAAATCAAAATTGAAAGCTAAGCATGATCGATCGATCCTGAGAAAGAAGCTTGAACTGAGACAAAAAGTATTACTTTACGATTTAAAGCTTCATTTGTTTCCTGGAAAGTTGAGGTCGAGGTGGATAGGACCATTTATTGTCAAGGAGGTGTTTCCTCACGTGGCGGTGGAAGTCGTAAACCCCACCAAGAATGGGAATATATTTAAGGTTAATGGATAACGCTTAAAGCCATTCTTGGAAAGTTTTGAACCAGAGTCAGAGACCATCTAACTGGATGATCCTGACTATTCTTATTGAAATTATCTTGGGAACTTTGTGTTGTATAATAGTTTTCTTTTTCTTGGTGTGCTTCTTTAATTTTGTTTCTCCTTTGTTCTTATTCTGTCTATTTGTTGTTTATAGGATGAATCCATTGCAGTTCCTACCACATTTTCTTTACCATGGGATCCGTTCTCTAGGAACCCCAGAATAGGTGAAACAAAAAAGGCTATCTTTTACTCCGCTATCCAACTCGTGCCCAGATTCTCCTAATGAAGCAATCGCTGATATGAATACCTGGGATCTGTTGTGCGCAGTTCTAGAGATTCTAGAAGATCTTCAGTTGAACTCAGATGGAGAGATGGTGGAGTATTTTGTGGATTATGCTAAAGGGGAAGACTTTTCTTCTCCAAAATTAGAGCTTAATTGAGTCGTCTAATTCCTGTAACCGCTGAATGAGATGGAACTTTGTTTTATTTTTCTTTTCGTCTGTTTGTTTGCTTTCCAATCAAGATCTTGTAATTTTGGATGTTGAGAATCCATAATGAGCAATAAGATTGATGATTCCTGATTCAATTCTTTCGAATTTGTCTTTTTGGTGGGAATTCTTACTGTTTGGATGCTCGGAATCTTGTCTTTTATCTTGAAAGTGCATTCTTAATCAGTTGGGGGTGATAGCATGAGCCTTTCTTATGATCCTATGATCTTTGGGGACCAATCAATTGGAATTTGTTACTAATCGATTGCTTTTTAATACTAATCGATTGCCTCGATTGCCATTCTTCACAGATGTAAAGTCTAATCATCTCCTTCTCTCTCATAAATTTTCAAATCCACCGAGAGAGAGAGAGAGAGAGAGTAGGCGATTTTGAGAGATAACCTCATCCTTATCTCAAATCATCACCACCATCATCATTTTCACTACCATCATCTTCATCTCCATCATCATACTCATCTCATCACACCACAACCACCATCAAATCCACCACCGTCGCGGTGTGCACAAGAGGAAAAAGGGGGTTTGTGTTCTGCAAATTCACCATCACCATCAGTTTCTTCATCATTAATCCATTTCATCATCAGTCTCATGATTTAAAAGGAGTAGATTTGTCACTCTCATTGCCGCAACATCCATCGAGGTAATTTCCTAACCCACTTCTAAATTCCTGCCCTTATCATGATCATAATGTCAGAGGGAGCTCCTCTTGGTCATAAGACCACTTTAAATTTGAATGGGGGACGTGAGACATTATTATGGACAGCTCCTGTTCTTTCACTGTTGGCAATCGATTGCCATTGGAACTCAATCGATTGGCATTGGATTCCAATCGATTGCCAAATTATGCCAATCGATTGGTATAAACACAGGGGCAGTGTGCTTTTTCCTTTCATCTAAACTCTCTATTTCTCTTTTCTTGCAGATTTCATGGCTCCAAAACCCAAAGACAGTGGGCATCACCCTGAAAAATCCACGTCACTCGATATTCCCGATCCACCGCTTGCCCATGGGTTCAGGAATGACAAGAAAAATGCGTGGTTCACAAAGTACTTTCGAACCCGCGAGATCATGGTGGAGAGATAGTTCAAAAATCTGTGGAGTGATGATAAGATTCCATTCCACCTGTCTTGACTTTGAACTAATCCTGATTGGTTCCCGGTCCTCACAATCGCTAAGAAAGTTCATGCTTTGTGGATTCGAGCGGCATGTGCAAGTATGGTAAAGAGCCTGAATGTCCCTTACACATATTTCTCATATGTACAAGGGCGGGCAATTGAGTTTAGCCTAGCTACAGTAGCTTAGGCACTGGGTATCCCAGAGGTCCCGAATCATATGTACCCTGTTCATCTAGACCGTCCTTTTCTCTCATACGATGTTGTAGCCATAGAAATTTCAGGCGGGAAGGTTAAAAAATATTCGGGGATCATAGTATTCGATGACCATAGCCTAAGGATGGATTGCCATCTACTACATCTGTCACTCTACAACTACATTCTTCCGACTACCTATAAGTTAGAGTTAGTTGGGTGGTATACGTGAGTTACATATGCTATCGGGACTGGTTTGCCAGTTTTCCTTGCTCGTTTGTTTATTGAGTTCTTTATTGAGCCCACACGACATCCTGGAAAATCTTAGCACTTAAAGGGTGCATGGGCAATTCATCGGGTTTGTGAGGTTGCTCTGTTTGGTAGTACCTGCTGGTGAGGCCCTCCAAAAGGCTAAGTTGGGAGTATTTGGGGAGTCTGTGGCCAAAAGATCGCTGTCACAATTCAAGAAAGAAGCAAAAGGAAAAGGAAAAGTGGGAGAAAGTAGTGGGAAGTTGAAAGAAAAAGGAAAAAAGAGAAAGAGAGGATATGAGTCATCAGAAGAGGATGACGATGACCCAGGGATGCCAGAGGCGGAGGGTCAGGATATAGTGGTGTTAGATGAGGAGGACGACCCAGGGACGCCGACTGCGGTTGAGGGTCAGTAAGAGTTAAAGAGGCGTGAGCCTCCTGTAGCTTCTACTGCTGCTCTTGCGACTCTCCAGACTATTCATGATCTTCTTATTGAGGAGAAAGAGGCGAGAATGCAGCTTCATGGGATGGTTCGGGAGCTGACTGCACAACAGAAGTTATTGGCCGCTCAGATAGCCTCTAATCGTGATTTTGTTCACTCGAGACTCGAGCAGCTAGGTGGTTAGATTGAGCAAATCTTGATGCTGTTGGGTATAGAATAGTCTCTGCGTTTGGCATCCGCTCCACCTCCATCTGCAGCTCTAGCATCCACTTCAGCACCTCCAGAGGTCATTTTTTCAGAGACGCCACCACCACCGCCACCACCTCCAGCTGCTGCTCCTACATCGGCTGAGAGTGACCTGGCGGCTATCGTCCAGACTGTGACAGCTGCTGAGGATGGTACTGCGGTTGCGGATCCTGCTCTTGGCAGTGTACCTATGACCTCTAGTGACCCACCCTCTTTGGAGCCCCATGATTGAGATTGCGGAGCGAGAGAGCATTTTTGATATTCCATATCTTTTTATCTCTCTTTTGTTTTTAAATTTTTGGAAACATTTTGGTTTCATCCATATCTGTACATGGACTTTATTGGATTTTTGGACATTATTATACAGATTGTTCTGTTTGATCATGGATTATGTTTTTATTGTCTTTATTCTCTCTGTTATCCATTATTCTTGATCTTGGTTGTTTGTGGAGATCGTTATATTTAAACAGGTGAATTCTCACGTGCATACTGCAAAGCATGAATCATGTGATATCTTCTTTTCGTTATACCTCCATTGAGGACAATGTCGATTTAAGTTGGGGGTAGGGAGTAGATATCCACCTGTTTATTTTTGAATGCACACTTGTTAAATATTTTAATTTCCATTTTCTTTTTAGTTAGTTTTGTTTGTTTTCTTTCGTTTAGTTAAAAAAAAAACCTTTTTGTTAAGCTTCTGGTTTTTAGGAATTTCGTTTCTTCTAGCTAATTTCATTGTGCAATGATGCATTCATGTCTTTTTTGTCATATTATGGAGTTCGATTACATGTTACTTTATCACTAATATGGTTTTTATGTCCATAGCATGAATATATCCTGAAAATATTTGCACGAGTTAACAATTACGATAGAATCTTTAAATTAGAGTGAAATACGATTGTCATGTGATTAGATTAATAGTGAAAACTTTAAACCCTAGTGAGTTTTGAGCCATTCGTTTATTCTGAGGGTTAATCACAAAAACTCGTGTCATTTCTTAAAATGTGCTAATATCTCGTTGAGAGTCTCATCTTTGTTTTATTTGGCTAGCTGCTTTAGGAGAACGCTTAGGATCTACCAATCTAAAACTCAGGAAATACTCGAGATAAGTTAAAAGTGTCTAAAAGATGATTTAGGCCATCGATAGCTCACCTTATCACCCGATAAAGCCTGAATTCCCATTTACCTATCACAAATTGATGCTTCTACCCGAAACCCTAGAGTATTGTAGAAACCCCATTTTGTCGGCTATCAGATTTAGGAGACCCATAGGTTGGTGGTTTACAATGATAAAAAAAGACTCAAAAAGGACTCTTGGAAGTTAGTTCTATCTCTCAAAATGCTCAGAATGACCAAGATGCCCCTGAAAGCCCAAACACTCCCAGATTTGGACTGAAAGTTCTATAAACATGATACATCATAAAAAGTACTAAAAATGAGTTTTGAAGCAAAATTAGATGAAATCGTCAGCTCCCAGAGACCCTCAGAAGTCCCGCAAGTTCCCGGAAAGTCCCCGTTGACCGATTTGACCCAGGTTTGACCAGGATTTGACAGAAATCATCCTAATTCACTAAAAAGTTCCAAGATCATTTTAGATCATGAAAAGTACTAAAATGAGTTTTAAACAAAAATCAGACGAAAACGTCAGCTCTTGAGAGCTCCCAGAGGTACCCAGAACTTCCTGAAGATCCCAGGTTTGACCGATTTGACCCAAAAGTTGACTTTAAAATCAGAGCATCATGTTATTTTTCAAATATTTTTCATGGATACTCGAGGTCAATATCTTTCCAACAGTATATCGCACATAATTTCTGAATTCAAAATAAATTTACTATGTTTTTGAAGGTGAAAAAGACAATCAAATCGTCTTTTATCGCAAATACCGCAAAACTTTTCAAAGTCACCTGACTCCAAACTATTTTTTTTTATGAAAAGTAGACTCCATTACCTTTCCAATGGTATATCCCAAGCTCAACTTGGAGTTCGTATGCATTTTCTGTGAATTTTGAAGGAAATAGGGCCTTTTCGCAAATACGGGAACCTCTGGGGGCCTAAACATAAATTTATGGGCGTCTGAGGAACAGTGCCGTGGCAGCACTGCGCCACTACCATGGCGGCACATGGCCAGTGCCGCGGCGGCACTCAATCCCAGCTGAAGCCATTTTTGTAATTTATTTTGGGGAGTCCAAATTGAATAATTGAAAGCCAAAACAACGTAGTTTCTTGTTCACAGATGTTTGGGACCAATGGGAGCACTTTCTAAATGCAAAAATCACCCCCAAATTGGCCTATATAAACTCACCTTTGCTCTTCATTTTGGGGGGGCCAAGTGCAAAGCCTTAGAAAGTTGTAGAGAGAAAGAAAGATAGAGATAGATTTAGAAGAGAGAAAATGAGCTTCTCCCACTGATTTTCTATAAGAAAGTAAGTTTTAATCTTACTTTCTTCCATTAACTCTCTTATACTTAACATTCAAATCCTCCCCAACCACCATTCTTGAGCAATCTTGAGTTAGGAAGCTACTTCCATGTCCAAATGTCAATATCTATGAGTGAAACACCAAGCCATAAGTCCAAAATCACATTGATTATCATCTATTGATTGTTATTATTTGCTTGTTCATATTATGTTCATCTCTTCTCACCTCATTTCTTTTTTATTTTTCTTTGATTACTTACATTTTTATCATCATTTAAGTGATGACATGAAGTTTGAAGTGAGTGAATCCTTATGGATAGTAGCTCTTAACCTCAAAAACATGTTTGATAGATGATGATTAAAACCTCAATACTTCCAAAGTATTCTTGGGGTTATACTCAAATGGAAACAATGTTCTCCAACAATCTTGGAGATTCTTGATATGAGTTCAATGTTGATATTTCAAGTGGTCATAACCTTAATTTAAATGCTGAAAATGCACTCTCAAAACCTCTATTTCAAAACCCCTCATAAACCCCGCTTTTTTATTTCAAGAAATAAAACCCTATCCTTCTAAAAAATATTCAAAACAGTGAGTGGCATGAGTTCAAAGATTTCTCTAGAACCCATCACTCAAAGAATTAACATAAGACCACTTGGAAAAACTTCCCAACCCATTAGAGAACACCCATGATTTTTGGTTTGACTTGGAAACACATGGAAGGGTTCCATTTTGACCCAAACATTCCTTCCATGCATTCTGCTTTTACTGTCACAACAGCTAGGTTGACTTTCAACTTGTCTTTCAGAAAACTTTTTCAAAAGGAGTGGTCCCTGTAGACACCCCAATTTTGACCGGCCGTCGAATTTAGGAGAGCGTCACCTCCACGTCCAATGATGACAATGACCGAAAAATCGGAAGTATTCCAAGCTCTTCAGAAAGTTCTCCAAAACGCGATAAAATTTCACAGAAAGAGGGAAATACCAGGTATTTAGGAGAATTCAGATATAAACACAACTTTTGGAAAGGATCTTCAAAAATAATTTGTTTCAAAAAGATAAAAGACCTAAAAGGGGAACCTTAGCCAGAAACGGCACACGGAAGACTGCCGCGGCACTCCCTGAGTGCCGCGCGGCAGTCAGAGAATGCCGTTCCGGCGTTCACCGAATGCCGCCACAGATTTCTAACTGCCGTTCGCTTTTAAAGTCTGTATTTTGCAGAGTAATACGTATGCGCATGCGAATAAGAACAAAAACTGATAAAGTAAGACTGACAAAAATGCGGCAATCCATTAATTGCCGCGGCATTTGATGAATGCCGCGCGGCAGTCATGAAATGCCGCAGCGGCAGTCACGGACTGCCGCGTCAGTATCTGGACTGCCGCGCTGGACAGCAGTCTGCATAATTTCAGAAAGTACACATTGTACCAACAAATGAGAGAATTACACCTGTTTTTTGCTCCGAAATTCACCAAAAATACCTGGTAATTTTGCTTATTAAAGAGAAGGGATCTTCCTAAAAGAGGGGAGACCAAGAAGAACACCAAGAAACATATTGGGAGAGAGATCACATGCAAAAAAAATACTTCCATTACACCAACATTTTTAGAGAGAAAAGGGAGTGTTTAGAGAATTAGAGAGAAAAGCTTGGAAGATCTTCAAAGAAAAGAAAACTTTGAGGATAATTTGGAGGTGATCCTCTAACCATTAGATTATTGGCTTTTTCTTTCTTCTTTTAGAATCTCTAATCCTAAAATCTTTCACTATCTTCTTTGTTTATCAAGTAACTTAGGAGTTTATCTTGTTTCCATATTACTTTCTTCCACTTTCTTTGTTTATATTCTTCTCTTGAAGGTCTTGGAGATCTTCAATATCTCTTTTGATCTCTTGAGCATGATCTTTTGAATCCCATGTAGGCTTGTGCTTCACATAGGAGTCAAAGTTTGATCACCACTTCATAAGAGGATCCAAGTCCATACTATGATTTGGATCTTCTAAACTTGATGTCTTGAGGAATCCCTTCTATATTCCTTTAGGGCTCATGGGTCATAGTCATGTCTCCTTCTCCAATGACCATCAAATGGTAGGAGAAAGTAGTTTTGAGTCTAAACCCATCTCCATGGTTTAGATTCCTTATCTTATAGATTTCATGAAGTCTATCCATATTTCATTTGAAATCTATGAAGAATAAAGGTTTATAGTCTCTAATGGCCATCAAATGGTAAGAGAAGTGGTTTGGTTCAACTCAACTTCATGGTTTAATAGTTGGAGTTACCAAATAAAAATTGAACTAGCAAAGTAAAAACAGTGAATCCACAAACTGTTTTTGATCAAAGATTTTTAGTTCGAAATCTAACCGTTGAAATCAAGTGAAACCAACGGGAAAGTGTCAATAACACAATATTCTACCACTGTAAGTTTTGTTTTAAGATGGTTTCATGTTTAGCATGGTTTGATCATGAGTTTTGTGACACAAATACAATCTGTCCGGAATTTCAGAATAGTTTCAGAACAGTGACACTCTTTTGAAACAATTAAATCAGAGTTCTAATAAAGTGTTTGTGACCCCAAATAATGTTTTCTATGAGGATTAATGTGTTAGGAAGTCACCCTAAAAAGAACAAAGCAATTCGGATTTTTTTGCTATTTTTAATAAATCGTGCAAGAATTCTGGACAGAAGGTTGTAAAGTGCTGAGTGATGTCTAGTATTTTTCATATTCCTGGAGATCCGACCATTGGAACTTTGATTTTTTTTTGATTCGAAAACTAGACTCACAGAGGCATATTGAGTCCAAAAATCATCAAGATCAAACCATGGGAGATATGCTTTTTATTTCTTTTAAGTTCTGGTCTGCTCTCTGCAATTTTCAGAGTTTTATGACACATTTGACTTACTTTGTAAATAAGGGTTTAAATGACTTTTCTATGATCTAGGGCTTAAACCATGCTTTAATAATGATTAGTTGAGCTTGAATTCAAAGTTAAGAGTATTTCATGGTTTACCGTTGTCCATGTACATATTCATCTATATGATTCGACACTTGTAATTAAGACTTATTTGCTTTGGATTTAATTACATTAGATAGATGTAAGCTAGAAATTTAGGATTGTCATTTTTAACATCATATTTTGCACATCATGTGGACTAACCCTTTGTTTTGTAGCGCTATTAAGGTACGATTTCTAGAACTCCTCTTTAGTTTATCTTAATTTCTTGTTTTTATTGATTTTTCGACTTAATGCGCGACACCTTAGAATTAGGTTTTGCCTTATGTGTATATCTGATTAGAGACTCTTTTAGGATTTTCTTTTATTCGCATGCATTGCACATTTATTACCGCTGCTGGATCCCGGGTAAGTTCACTCGTGCACCAATGCATATCATATCGCTTGTTACCTGAATTATGTGGCTTTTGAATGATATTTTGTCAATTGCAATTTTACACCCTTTGGACATGCTTTTGTGATGTATATGTATATATGTATTAGTTGAAGGCATGCTTAGATTAATAAATTGGATTAAAAGGATGTTGAGTAGAGGCCTATCGCAAGATAGGATGAGAGAGGGTGCTTTAGTTCGATGGGCTCCTTCCTCTCTCATTCCATAATCCCCGGACCTAGTTAATCTTTGGTTTCGCAAACGATCAGTTTCCTTTCAAAATGGTTTCTTAATTTTCCTTTTAAAAATTAAGTGGCGACTCATTTGTTTTTAAAAATTGATTTTGAAAAGCTGTGGGTAAGTCAACCTGCGATATCCACAGTCCCAACTCATTTTTCCCTTGAACTTCAGTGTCTTAGGGAACCTTTTGTATAATATGGGCCTCTAGATGTTTTGTTTTCATTTTCTAAGATTTTTCAACATTTCAGTTGATAGTATGGACTCTGTTTCTAAGTTACCTCTATTGTTTATATGACTTCTCTCAATCTATAATAGTCATTGTAGATTAGAATTTTGATATGTGTTCTAGACACAATAAGGATGATCTCCATAAAAAATCATGAACTAAAAACATTTCTAACCCCACTTTTCCATTTTCACAATATTAACTCACTGTTCTATCCACTATTCATAGCAAGCATACTTTTACTTTCATTCTTTGATTTGATACTCACATGCACTCCAAATTAGTTCATATCTTAGGAAGTAGTCCATACTACATTTGTACATATCCTATGATGGTTTGCTTCATGCATTCATGCATATTTTAGACTTCTAAATCACTTTAGAAAGTCCATGTACACAAACACACTACAACCTTTGCACATTCTAGGATCATACATTGCATCCATGCAAGATTTGGGGCTTTTGTGACTCCTAATCTAAGAAGATTATAAGGAATAAGTTGGATCATACGTCCATGCTTCCCCTTGATCTAATCATCCTTTCTCGTCCGTCCTGGGGATTGAGAGGTCTTCCTTTTTCAAAAATTAACATGCATCATTCTAGCTTGCTAAGCATGTTTTGATTTCTTTGATTATTTGTTTCAAGAACAATTCATGTCCCCCTTCTAGACTAGGAAAACTTGATTACTTGATATGTGATCAGTTGATTTTTCCTAGGTTTATTCATGTGATCTTTCACTTTGCATTGTGTGATATTCGGCTTAGATCTTATGAATGATATCTTATCTTTTGATCTTCCATTTCAAAATTCTTATATGATGTAATATATTATCATAAGTATTATTTGTCAAACCAAACATAGTATAAGATGATTATTTGGATGCTAATTGAGGCCCGTCGAAAGATGGGACGAGTTGAGGGTGTTTTAGTTGTGGCAAAGGCTCCTTCCTCTCTCGTACCAAAACCCCGAGCCAAGTTCTTTGGTTATGAAGGGCCGATGCCCTTTATCCATTTGGGTGAGTCAAAATTAGGTTTCTTGGTTCCTTAAAAACCAAGTGACGACTCTGTATCTGTTTTCAACAGACCTTCCTTTTCTTTCTTTGATCCAAATCAATTTCAGACGAACTGAAAGAGTGGACGACCGATTCTGCGTGTCCACAATCTGGCGACTCTGCTGGGGATTTTTATTTTAAAAAAAAAATAATACAGAGGTTTGACTTATGAGAAGCATCCTTAAAATCATCTTTTTACTGTGTCTGGTTCACTGCATTGCACTCCTGCATTTCCCCTCCGACTGTGTCTGAAACGTGCACTGACATTGTTCAGGTCTTGCTGTGCCAGGGCACAAGTCACCGTTGATAATTTACCTTCCAAGGTATATCAAAAAGTGTAAACTCTTCCGTACTGTCTCTCTGACGGTATATTGGAACTCTCGTCAACAGACCCTTTTTGACTAAACCCAGCCTTTGCATATAGATTCCTGTAGAACCTTTCATAGGACTGTTCATTTATCTTTTCAGATAGGACAATGTGATATAACTGCTGTATGCCCTGGTGGGATTACCTGCGCGGTGTAGACGCTTATATGGCATAGAACAGAACCACTTTCTTATGATTCCCAAGGCAATCACTCACATATGATTACATTGAGTTGACCTGCCTAGGCACCATGACAAGGATGTCTGCTCCATGCCCACAAAGATATACACCGCAAACCTTGTTTGTTGGTCCTAAGACACAGGAGTATGAAAACTTGCTAGACAGTATGATCACCGTCATATTTACTAGTTCTTCTCAGAAGTTCTGTCGAAATCTCCCAGATTTCCCAGATATACCATTTTCTCCCAAAAAATCTGTCCAAATCCCCCAGATTATCTAGAAATCTCAGTTTCTCCCAGAAACTCTGATATACTTGTTTTTCTCAGAAATTCTGTCCAACTTACCCAAATATACCTGTTTTCCTAGAAGCTCTGTCGAAATCTCCCAGGTTTCCCAAAAATCCCATCAACTCCGTCCGAACTTCCCCGAAATGCCTAGATGTACCAGTTTATCCCAAAAATTCTGATTTTAGAGTTTTTCCCAGAAACTCTGCCCAGATTTCCAAAACACTCAGAAATTCCCAGATATACCAGTTTTTCCCAGAACCCTGTCTACATTTCTCAGAAAATTACCAGATATACCAGTTCTTCCCAAACACTTTGTCCAGATTCACCTAGTATCTCCCAGAAACTCAGATTTCCTAATTTTTCCGAGAAACTTTGTCTAACTCTACCTGTTTCTCCCAGAAACTCTGTCTAAGTCACCTAGAAAACCCTATTTCACCCAGAAACTCTAAGAGTCATGTTTCTCCCAGAAATTCTGATTTCCTAGTTTCTCCCAGAAGCTCTATCCAATCCGCCTAGATTTCTCAGAAGTCCTTGTTTATCCCAGAAACATTAGAATCCCTGCTTTTTCCAAAACCTTTCCCATTTTACCTCGTTTCTCCCAGACACTCTGGTTTCACAGTTCCTCCCAGAAACTCTGTCCAACTTACCCAGAAATACCTGTTTCTTTCAGAAACTTTGTCCAAATCACCTAGATTTCCCAAAAATCCCTGTTTCCTAGAGACACTGCCAAAATTCACCCAGATTTCCCAAAAATTTCTACTTATAAAATTTCCCAGATTCTCATTCCTCAAAGAGCAAACCTGTCTTTCTCACCCTCCCCATGACGACGATCATCCTGGAAAGAAAAGTTAGCACACTCTGTATGGTTAGGACCTTACTTGCTTAACTGCTATATGTTAGAAGTATGGGCATCATATAGACTAGGGCTTGCATCCGCGTGCTTGTCTCATATGCATACACAATTCATATCAGTTCATTTGCACGCACATTTTGTCAATCTCACATATGTCAGTCTCTACACATCTAATGCATACATATCATCATCCTCACTCATCTCAATCATTGCATAGAAGTTGTGTACACACTACAACCGTCATCGGTTCACATAAATAAATCCTTCAAAATTCCGATCATCTTTCCCCACTAGGAGCCCATAAGAAGTACTTCGTGCCTATGCTAATTTGGGCTTTTACTTCTATTTGCAGAAAACTGTAGCTCTGGGTAGGGACACTTTTGTACCTCCCCGAATTCATTACCGTGATCGCAAGCTAGCCCAGGCTATCATAAACCTACCAATGGCCTACCAAGCTTTGGAAGAGAAAGTGAACAAGCTACAAATCACAGTTGATCGGCTAAATTTAAAGGTGAGCCGATTTGAGAAGATGGTGCAGAGTGTTGATAAAGGGAAGCATGGGTCACCCAACGCCATCTATCCGAGCCCGTTTCCACATCCAAATCTCTACTTGTATCTAAGCCCACACCCTTGCCTGGGTAATCCTAGTCCATATCCAAACACAAGAGCCACTTCGAAGACTCACTTGAACTCAAAGTTTAATAAAGCCCGCAACCCAAGAACCTTTACCAATCTGGGTATGCCGTTATTTGCAATCCTCGATAACCTCATCAAAAAGGGGCACCTCCAACTTCTTCAGCCTTATGCTGGTATCCCTTCGCCTAACTGTAACCTGTCCAAATGCTGTGCCTACTACCAAGGCCCAGGCTACGACACCGACAACTGCATGTGCCTTTACCATGATATTCAAGACCACATCGATCAAAAAATCATCGAGCCATCGCCCATCCAATCCTATGTTAACCAAAATGTCAGCTTCATCGAATATAAAGCCCCAGGCTTATCTGTTCAAATGATCCCTTTTGCTGATACCCATGAATGTTGAACATGTGCTGGTGAAGCGATGGTGTTTGGGACTTTTGCTAGCACAACAAATGAGGATGCTCTTTCGAAAGAAAAAAAAAAGAATAAGCGAGTCACCGCGACACTCCATTTGAGACCAGGTCGAGTCTAGTCGAGTCTGTTCCATGTTTTTAAGTCTATTTCAAGTTTAATCTTTTGGTCGAGTCTATCTGTCAATGAGTTGTTATGAGTCTGTATCGAGTGATGTAATCCCTCTCTCTTGCCAATGGAATGAAATCTCATTTTGCCTAATCTGATGTGTCTAGTCATCGATGCATGAATCATCGAACTGAAATGTTATTTTTCAAATTATCATAGATATTACTCTACTAATAAATTTTTGCATCAAACAAAAAAAAAAGAATCCTAAAAAGCTCAAAGTCGATTTCACGCTAACGCCAATAAGGAGCCAAGAATTGAATAGTCTTACTTTAAGAATTTAAAGATGCTTTTGCTCAAATCTCGAAAAGACATACTTGAAACTGACTTGGGGCTTTCCCAACACCCTTTTCCACCATTTCAAAGCCTTGGACCCAACCCAATTGATAGCCATGCGAATCTATTCGGACTTGATCCTTTATGGTTGCCAAACATTTCAGTGAGTTTCGTATCCACTTTCAAAAAAAAAAAAAAAAGAAAAAAAAAGAAAAGAAGAAGAAAATAAAAAGAAAAAGAAAAGCTCGCTAGGTTGAAAACCCAAAATGGCACCTAGGTAAAAGTTAGAGCTGAAAGGGTATTGATTTTCAAGATATGATCCTAGCCAGTCAAAATGATGGACAAAATGAAAGAAAGAAAATTTTGGTGATACAAAGAATTGTACACTTCAAGGTACATCACAAGAATGTGTCTAGATCATATTTTAAAAAGCTCTGAAAGACCACAAACAAATTCTGAGAGCTAACATACACATTATGAAATTTAGAGATCGTGATCGAAAAATCTCACATGAATCGACTATGTGAAAAGAAAAATTAACTGGCTAGGCGAAAGTGAAAAGGATCAATCCTCAAAAGAAAAAAAAAAGAAAAAGAAAAAAAAGAAAAGAAAGGGAGATCGAAACTGAATACTCTTATACAAGGCTACCACATTTTCTTTCAAGCCTCGCCTTGAACTACGCTCGACCTGATTCTTACTCGGGGATATGCAGGCAACCGCATTGGTTCGGTCGATACCATCATAATCAAACCAATTTCCTTCTAGCCTTGCCTTGAACTACGCTCGACCTGATTCCTACTCGGGGATACGTAGGCAACCACATCGGTTCGGTCGATACCAATATTAACCTCTCTTCTTTCAAGGTCCTGGCCCAAACTACGTTTGACCTGATCCCCGCTTGGGGGTACGTAGGCAGACTTTCAAAAAAAAGAAAAGAAGGATGGCTCGCTAGGTCAAAAATCTGAAAGGACGCCTAGGCAAAAATTAAAGCTAAATCCAAGGTGAGCAATAACAAAAGAGAGAAAAGAGATCGCTAGGTCACCTCACTAGTGTGTAGGAAAAAGTTATGAGCATTTGAGAGATTAAAGTCACGATCCTTGCCTCGAGCTAGAAATCACCTTCCACACTAGGGGCAAACTTCGGCTACCAGCCTCGTTTGCCTGAATTTACTATCTACCCTTCATACAAGGGGAAAACTTTGGTCACCTACCTCGTTTGCCCAAAACCTTCAAAGACCATCGTCCAAACTAGGGGAAAACTTTGGTCACCTACCTCGTTTGCCTATGAATTATACTTTTTACACCTCAAACTAGGGGCAAACTCTATTTTCCTAACACGATCCCTTTACACTAAGGGCGAGTTTTCAAGTCACCAAGTTGTTTTAAATTTTTTTGAAATGGAGTATCTTTTATTCTATAAGCTAAGGCACTAATTCAAAGCTCCTGAGAAAAGCAGAGAATCGACTAGATCAATAGGGAGGAATTTTCAAAAATTAGATTTATCAGCAATGTGCTACCATGTTAAGATGAGGAGTGAAATGGTATCATCTATGACAAATGCACATCAATCTTGGAAAAGTCGACCTTCTTCTAATTTGGTGTCAAATGTGTCACCCTCGTACGCTCGTCGATGTCTGTTAGTCTTTGAGTCTGTCGTAGTCTCAAATGTGTAAGTCAATAGTGACTAATAATGAATTATTCAAATCAAATTATAAAATTTTTAAGAGCATTCCAAGGACAATACAAGCAGGAGAACCAAACACTATCACTGCATCAGTCAAGGCGTCAGCATGAGAAGTGTCCAAACTTGGGGTAAATCTCATCCCTTTCTAAGCTGCTGAAAGTTAACCATCATCTCCTAGCAACATAAGTCCATGAGTGGCTGTTGGTCATCTTTTTTCGTTCATGCAACATAAGTCCATGAATGGTTGTTCATCTTCCTTCATCCATGCAACATAAGTCCATGAGTGGCTGTTGATCATCTTTCCTCATCCATGCAACATAAGTCCATGCATGGTTATTGATCATCATCCTCCATCAATGTCAAATCCATAGCTGCCAATAGAATCATACCTTTACTCCTATCAGCAGGCGTATTGCCTTCATCCTTATATGAGTACATCTTATCCATTCCTCCCCAGTAGAGTCGCTTCATCCCCAGTAGATTCAGTTTTATCCCTCAGGCTTATCGATTAGTACATCGTCGGTTTAATCCATGCAGTCACAGTAGTTCATTCTCGACTTTCATCTTAATTTGTACATCGTCATTCCTTCTGATCATGGTTAGTCCAACCATTGGTCCAATCTATGACAGTCACAGTAGTTCACTATCGACTCAACATCTCGATTCGTACATTGTCAGTCTAATCCGTGACAGTCACAGTAGTTCACTGTCGACTCATCATCTTGATTAGTACATCGTTAGTCCAATCCATGACAGTCATAGTAGTTCACTGTCAACTTGTCATCTCGATTAGTACATCGTCAGTTCATTAATCATCATTAGTTCACCATAACTCTTAGTCAAAATATGTCATGTTCATCATCCCCTTTAGATTGAGGAAAATCTTTTGTCATCTACCCTCTAGATTGAGGCAAATCCTTTATTGTCATTCCTCTTGATTAAGGCCCTCTAGATTAAGGCAAATCCTTTGTTGTCAGCACTCTAGATTGAGGCAAATATATTATTGTCAACCCTCTAGGTTAAGGTAAATCCTTCATTGTCAGCCCTCTAGATTGAGGCAAATCTTTCATTGTTAGCCCTTTAGATTGAAGCAAATCCTTTATTGTCATCCCTCTAGATTGAGGTAAATCCTTTGTTATCAGCACTCTAGATTGAGACAAATCTATTGTTTTCAACCCTCTAGATTGAGGTAAATCCTTCGTTGTCAGCCCTCTAGATTGCGGCAAATCTTTCATTGTCAGCCCTCTAGATTGAGGAAAATTTATTATCATTAGCCCTCTAGATTGAGGCAAATCTTTCATTGTCAGCCCTCTAAATTGAGGAAAATCAATTGTTATAGACCCTCTGGATTAAGTAGGACTTCCGCATTCATCACTTATCTCTGGCTACCCCATCTACATTTTTGTTGTTAGCCCTCTAGATTGAGGCAAATCCTTTGTTGTCAGCCCTCTAGATTGAGGCAAATCTATCGTTGTCAGCCCTCTAGTTTGAGGCAAATCTGTTGTAGTCAGCCCTCTAGATTGAGGCAAATCTTTCATTATGGACTCTATGGATTAAGAGTAGGACTTTCGCGTCCATCAGTTATCTTGGGCTACTGTTTGCCAATAAAATCGGTGTGGTGTATTGGGCATGCCAAAGTCTATATGGACTCAAGAAAGGTTGTGATGACCCAATCTAACTTCTAATTTGGGCGACTCGTTATGAAGATCACTCTTAAAACAATGAAATGGGTTTTTTACTCTACTCTGATGCAAGCAAGTAATTACAAATGGAAATTGAAAAAGGAAATGAATCAAACACCGAAACTCAAGAATACCTCCATGAACATCATCTTCATTAATCAGATTCAAGTTGTAATTACAAACGCTCTAAGAACAATGAAAACTCACGATCACTCAAGAAACAAAAGTAGTAATGCTTTGAGGAAAAATATAACAAAGTCTGCCTGGGCAGAGATGGCGTGTGTGTTAGCCCCCCTCAAATGTTACACCATCTGCCTATTTATAGACTTTGAGTGAGTAACCGCTCATGTTAGTAGGGTTAGTGGGTTTAGTGGGACCTACTTTCTAGGCATGAACAAGATACTGCATCCACTTTACCCCATGATTATCTTCCATAATCTGTATGATGCTCCCATTTCTACCACGTTCTCCTTATGTAACTGATTTTCTTCCAGCTCAGCATACCCTAAAGCATGTGTTTTTATCCACGCTTCACTGCCTAAAAGCCTTGTGAACAGATCCCAGTTGACCGATTGCATCTTTCTCTGAGTAGCTTGACCCTCATTGGCTGATGGATCTCGGTCTTATTCTTCGTATGAAATATGCTAGTGCCATCGATCTTATTGAACTGATGTTTCTTTATTGAGCCACCATTCCAAAGACTCTGCTAACCATTCCCTAAGCCCGATATTACATTTCCTTGCTTAGCTACTCTGTTGATTATTATCCTTCAGACTTGCCACAGCAGGATCTGCACGGGTGGTTATCGGCCTTACTTACTGAGGCCGATGTGTATCACGGCTACTACTGCTCTTACTCTATAACTTCGGTCCCATTTGTTGAGGCTGAGGTATTTCTCAGACAAGCGTCCCCCTTCTCGGTTTCAACACCGATATCCTTATTTAGGATGTATCATTCTTACCAGTATGTAACATTGATATCGGTCTTTTGTCGATGCTCGGCCTTAATCCTCGTTCATCTGCTAGCGTATTTATGTGATGATGTCATTGGGCCACGTGATTGTCATGCACCATGGGAAATCCCAAATTAGGGTGTAAACAATGCCCCCTAAACGTCTCGTCAAACGTTAGGCATCAGTTTGATGAGACGTTTGAAATTCAAATTAATTGCACCGTGATTGATGGCGTATAGCGTCACGTGTCTTTACCCTAGTAGCTCAGCCTGCCTCATTTCCAGAATCGAGGCATGCCTCTTGGGAACTTGTTCCCAAGTCATGATGGCCCTTTTTTCCCTTCTTATATAAGCCACAAGTCCTTGTTATTTTTTTACTTCTTTATTCTTTTTGCCTTCACTTTCCCAAAAAATCCATCTTTCTTTCTCTCTAACAACTTTCATGGCTTCCTCCTCTGTAACCAATGCTTCTCAAACCACCGGTGCCACTTCTTCTTCCCCTACCGCCATTGGTACTGCGCCGGCGACCAAGACTACCAATGCCACCGCCGTTAAACAGGCCATTAATGCGACTTCAGGGTTGATAAACCCTCAGGTATTGATCTCTATGCCTTTTGGTTCTTCCATGGGGCTTGGTCATGCTCTTACTTCCTTTCCTCCGCCCTCTCTAGATCCTTATTTCCCCTTAGTTGTAGAAGACAACAAATTAATTTACCAATCACCTGATTTTGACTGGGGCTCACAGTATGCCCCTTCAAACCCTTTGAAAAATTGGCTAATCCCGTCTGCTGATTGGGTCTCGTGGGTAGACTGAATGGTCGAGGTCAAGAAGGACGTATGAAAGGCCCTTGACATATACAATGCCATCATGTTAAGCCGAGAAAGGTTTTTCCTTGACAAGCCTCTCTTCTTCTCTTCTCTTTTCTTTTGGTCGACCTCGGCCAATGCCTTCTTCTTCTTCTTCTTCCGTTGCGGCCTTATGAGCACAACTATTCAAGATGTATGTTTCCTCACCGGTCTTCCTGCCCATGGCGAAGAAATTACTCCCAACCTTTGTTACTCGCTAGAATTTGAACACCCCAAGACCAATACGGGCAAGGGGTCTCAGTTTATCACTGCCTTCGAGCAATTTATCTTAGCAGCATAGGACAAGGGGATAATTTTGACCCGAGAAGTGTTTGGTCGATAATTTTGACCCCACCACTCTCTCGGAGAATATATCTGCCTTCGCTTTCCATTAGCTGGCTTTGGCCCAAAGGGTCTTTCCTTCGATGATCTATTTTCCTTCTTTTATGAACATATGGGTAATCGGTCACCTCAACAATTTATTCCTTTTCACTCTCAACTTCGATGTCTGAGCTGGCTTCTCCATAATCCTGGCCAAGCTCCTAAGGCTGAGCAGGATGATCATGAAGTTATCTGGGCCAGCTTCTTAGTTAGCCAAGATCTCATATACAGCCCCGTCATTCCCCAACACAATAACAAGTGTGGGGTGGAGTATTACAATGCTCCGGCCTTAGCACGACAATTTGGGCTTAGGCAACTAATCCCTCTTCCTCCCTTCAAAACCTTTAACCATTCCATGGTCGGATGATCTCTTTTTTCTTATCTAACCTGTATTGAGAAATGCCAGTCAAACAATAGGGCTGCTCGGGCTAGTTTTGAGTTTATTCTATTTTTAGAGCTTCCTTCAACATCCACCGATTTGATACTTGGTGGTCCAAAATAATATCGGGCTTGAGACCTGAATCCCTTTTTTCTGTACTTAAACGTGTTTCTCCTTCTATCTCTAAGAAATCTTCTCGTTCCACTAACCCTTCTCTGGCTCAGGCTGCAGGTAAGAAGAGGAAAGCCCAGACATCCATAGGTAAAACCACCTATCGAGCTGTTCTTGCCTTTGAAAAGTTTTTTAAATTCAAATTCGATCCCCGGGTGCCCGAGATAATGCGGTCTGATATGAAGTGGCATATGAGAATGCTCGAGCAAGAACATAAGGAAAAGACGACAAGGGTATACAAAAAATATTTACAAACAGCTAATTATTCATCTGTAATCCCTTTCAAGCAGTTCCTTAAACCCTTTGAATGTCGAGCTCCACCACTCCTTGAGGCCGATTTTGCTATTGCCTATCCAATAGTGAATAAGTAGACATCATCAATAGTGGAACCGTGGGAAAGAGTTACACATACCATGCTGAATGATTTGGGAACGGTCGATCACTCATCGGCCATCCGGGTTGTAGAAACTGGAGCACCAGTTTTAGGTATTTCCTTCATTATGTTTCTTTATGCCTCCCACTTCTCTAACTGATTTTATTTCCATTTCTTGTTTAGAGGCCCTTCCAAGAGAGAATCCTTCCGGCGTGACCAATATAGAGTCGGACGAAGATGTTCCTCTATTAACTCATTAGTACCCTAACGTGACCACGACCACCCTTAAATCGGGCAAGGTACCTGATTTTTCCTAATGTTTTTTATTTTTCTTTGCCAAAAAAATGAGGTTGAGGCCGACCTCTCTTTTGCTTGACAACGGGGTGCAAGTGGTACTGCTTCCAAAAAGACTATGCAAGCAGCAATGAAGCCCTCGATTTCTCGGGCAAAGATGCCCCCTCCAAAGTCTCCTCTGCAACCTCCTGCTTCAGCCTCGTCACAAGCCACTCCAACTGAGGTCATTCCTCAGATGACCTACGAGCAATTGATGACCGAACTTCAATGGCTTAGAGGACTTGACGAGGCTAGATAGACCATCCTTAAGGGGCTAGCCGATGTCATGACGTCCAACACCGATAGTGCAACTACCTGTGATACGTCAGAGACAACTGGGGATGCAAGGCCATATGAATCGGATCACAATGATCCCATTGATCTTAGTAACCCTGGGACCTCTCGTGGTAGTGAGATCATGGGTGAGAAAGAAGTCACCGATCAGCCTCCATCTACCAGTGGTTCTCACACGGAGACATCGGTCTCTCTGTCGGTTCAAACACAGGCACCCACTGTGCCACCACCATCGTCCGTTTCTTCTACCAGTTCCCCTTTTGTGCAGGTAACATGGCTCATTCTTTTGCTATTTCCTAAATAGCTTTTTAGTTATTCATGCTTATTGCATCTTCTCTTGTAGGTTCCCAGTTCTCTCCCTATTCTGGACTCCATCGAAGCCTTCTTTGCTCTTCTGAATCTCGAGCAGCTCCTTCAAGCCGAACCCATGGTGGCCCAGGCTAGTACTGCTCCTTCTACGGCTGAGTATCAAAGGGCTGAGGAGTGGTTTAGGACTACAGTCCAGTGTAAACTCTCCCAACTCCCAGACTTTGAGGAGTTTCACTTGGCCATGGGCCTGTTGCTTTCTTGCTTGGATATAACTAAAGAGATAAAGGCTCATCTCAGGGATTTGCAAGTAAGGCTCCCAGATTACCTGAACAAACATCGTGCCATCACCAAGCGTGTGTCCGATATTGAGGAAAAATCAAGGGTGCACAAAGCACAAGTAGATAATCTGGGGGTCTGCAAAAAGCAGTATGAAGCTTCCAAGGCCATGAAGGAGCACCTTCTGCAGGAGAAGACTAGGCTTGAGACCGAGTTGGCCAAAATCAACGCCGATCTCAAGAACACTAATGCTGGCCTTACTCTTTCTGAAAAGGCCATCCTTGATGTTGGGAGAACTGCACAGGAGTATGTGGAGGCCTTGACTGGGACACTGACTGAGGCGAGTAAATGGGAGGCTGATAAGGCCAATGTCGAGAAGGAACTAAAGTATTTGGACCAGGCTTGGGAGGAGTTGAGGTTGAAGTTTGCCACCAAATGATTTGTCTTGTATTTTTTATTAGCCATTTGTTCATACCACGGCTATATCCTATAAATTTTCTAGTACATTAATGAAATATTTTTGATTTTACACTCAATCTAATTTTGTAGTCTCCCATAATGATGGTACATATTGTTTTAAATATTTTCCATTTATCAGCCTTGCGTGCATTTTACCATCTTGGTCAATTAGTCGATAGGCTCCACCCGTAATGGTCGACATTACTTCATATGGTCCTTCCCATTTAGTTGACCATTTTCCATATCAGCCATCTTTTTCGCCCAATGACAAAACCACTTTCCAAACTAGGTCTCCTTCGCCAAAGGACTTATGCTTAACCCTTTTGTTGTATGCCCGAGTTACCCTGTTCTTTTGCGCCTTAATGCAGTCTAATGACTTGAGACGAACGTCATCGAGTTCTTCCAACTCGGCCAACATTGCCTCGGTGTACTCAGCCGAGTCAAGGTCGAGTTAAAATTCTTGTCTTACTAACTAGATAGTGACTTCCATAGGCAATATTGCGTCGTGACCATAGGTTAGCATAAAAGGTGTGATATTTGTGGCCGATCTCTTTGATGTCCGATATGCCCACAACACTTCAAATAATAGGTCGTGCTATAATCGAGGGTTATCTTCCACCATCTTCTCTATGATCCCTTTGATCGTCTTGTTCGAAGACTCGGCCTGCCCATTCCCTTGGGTAAAATATGGCGTAGAATTAAGGATGTTAATACCTCGGCTTTCAGCAAATGCTTTAACCTCATCACCCATGAAAACTGACCCTTGATCCATCGTGATAGTTTTCGGGAGCCCGAATCTGTAAATTATATGCTCATTAATAAACTTGATCATGTATGCCTGATTCATAGACTTTGCTGGCACCGCTTCTACCCATTTTGTAAAGTAATCAGTAGCCACTACTATGAAACAATGTTGGCCCGATGAGGGTGGGAAGATTTTACCAATTAAATCCATGGCCCATCCACGGAACGGCCATGGTCTCACTATTGGCTGCATGTTTATAGCCGGTGCTCTTTGTATAGGCCCATGTTTCTGACATGCTCGACACCCTTTAGCATAGTCAATGCAATCCTTTAACATGCTCGACCAATAGTAATTATACCTTCTGAGGAGCCACTTCATTTTAGTGCTTGCCTGATGTGCCCCACATATACCTTCATGAACCTCGACCATTACTTTCATGGCCTCGGGCTTGTCCAGACATCTTAGCAACACTTTGTCTTATAGACTTTTCTTGAATAATTCCCCATCCAGCAAGACATAGTTGACCGAGGATAGCTTTTTTATCCTCTCGGTATGTCTATTTGGGCATAGTAGACACCTGATTATCGGTGTCCTCTAATCTTGATCTTCGAAGATTACCGAAAAAGCGTCAGTTGCCATCTCTCTTTGCTTTACTGATGGCAACGGTCTCCTCTGGACTTTTATCAATTTCTCATTATCAGTGATTTCCAACTTAGTCCCAAATGCGATCTATGCTAAATTATCGGCCTTAGAGTTATATGCCTGAGCGACATATTCGATCCGAATATTGTCGAATTCGCATAGTAATTCCATGGCTATTGAATTAAATGGTAATAATTCCTAGCTTTTGCACCAAAATTCACCACTGAGCTGTCCTATAACTAGATTTAAATCACCGATTATATGAATCGAAGACACATTCATCTTAGCCATGACTTCAAGGTCGATAATCAAGGCTTCATATTCTGCTTAATTGCTGGAGCATTCAAACTCTAGTTTAAAAGACAGAATCGTCTTTCTTTTTCATGGTGATACAACGACTATCCCTGCTCCCGCCCTGTCAGCATTTCTCGACACGTCAAAAATCAATGTCTATGGGGTCAGAGATATGGATGACAACATGGCTATTTCAATCATGTCTGATATTTCTGGGCTGATATCCTGACAAGGATGGTCGACCAAGAAATCAGCCAATGCTTGTCCTTTTATCGATCTCTATGGGACAAACAGAAAGGTGAACTCCATCATTGATAGAGTTCATTTACCAATACGTCCACGCATTATTGGTCTAGACAACATGTATTTAATGACATAGGTTTGACAAATCAAATAAACCAAAACAGGAAGCATGTATACTCTTAATTTTTGTGAAGCAAAGTACAAAGGCAGACATAATTTTTTTATCGACGTGTATCTACGCTCGATAGAAGTTAAAACTCTGCTCAAATAGTGCACAGCTTATTCCTTTCCCCACTTTTTGTCCTGAGCTAACATGCATGCTACGGATTCATCTGAGGCCGATAGGTAAAGTTTCAACGGCCTTTTCTTTCTTGGAGGCATGATTACTGGTGGTTTGGAAAAATTTTGCTTGATGGCCTGGAAGGCTTGTTGGTGCTGAGTCTCCTACTTGAACACTTCTTCGACCTTGAGCTTGAGAACTAGGACCAAACATGTGTCCATCCAGCATAATTTAAGATGAACCTTCGCAAAAAAGTTGATTTGTTCGAGGAGCCTTTGTAGTTCCTTTTTATTCCTTAAAGGTTCAGCTGACTGAATTGATCGGACTTTGTTCTTATCGACCTCAATGCCTCTTTGGTGGACTAGGAAACCAAGAAAGTTCCCTGTTGATACTCCAAAGCACACTTTAAGGATTCATCTTTAACCCATGGGCCCTCATTCTTTCAAAAGATCTCCTTAAATTGGCCAAATGCTTCTCTTATGTGGTCGATTTTACGACAACATCATCGATGTAAACTTCCATGATTTTCCCTATCATGTCATGGAATATAGCATTCATTGCTCGCTGATATGTTGCCCCAACGTTTTTTTAGCCCGAATGGCATTACCATCTATTCAAACATTCCAATTGCCCCTGGGCATCTGAATACGGTTTTGGGACGTCGTCTTCAGCTATATCTATCTGATTGTAGCCCAAATGCCCATCCATAAATGACAAAATTTTATGTTTGGCTGCGGTGTCTATCAGATGATCAGCCATAAGCATTGGATATTCGTCCTTTGGTGTTGCCATATTTAGATTTCTGAAGTCTATACAGACTCTTAACTTGCTATTTTTCTTAACCACCGGTACAATATTGGAGATCCAATCCACATATCTGGTCGTTCTTATAAAGCCGGTCTTCAATAGTTATTCAATTTCTTCCTTGACTTTTAGAACGACTTCAGGTGACATTCTTCTAGGTGATTGCTTGACTGGCCTAAATCTATCCTTGATCAGTAGTCGGTGTTCCACAAGCTCCCTTGCCAGTCCAGGCATTTCATGGTAGTCCCAGACGAAACAATCCCTGAACTCTCTGAGAAGAGAGATCAGCGAAACTTGGAAATCGGGCTTGATCAATTTGTTCACGAAAGTGGGCTGATATTCTCCGCTTGCCCACAAATCAACCTCGAGGAGAGGATCTTGTACATCGGCCTTTAAATCATCAAGCTTTGCGGGAGCCATTGCCAACTCCTCTTGATTTATGCATTCTGTAATTTCATCGAGACAATCTTCCATGACATCGACCATATTGGCCGATGATGTCTGTGCTTGCTTGTCTGCTAAAAAAGCTTGCATTCTGGCTACACTGGCTTGCACGGCTAGTGCCCTTCTATGCTTCACTAATAATGGGTTCTGGTCTATAAAGAATGTTAAGTTCTACATCATTGTCGATCGGCGTAATCACAATTAATGGCCGATCGAGTTGTCTATACACCTGAATCAACTGATTCTTTTGATCCTTCACTATGGTGGCTAATCTCGGCCTACCGTTCTTATCTGTTGCAACAAATTTGACTAGGCTGATATCGTCTTCATAAAAAATGGCCTCAGAGCAATGTACTCTGGCAATGAAAGGCTTGTGATCAGCCCAGACTACTTCCACCTCGTCACCATTCCAAAAAATCAGGAACTGGTGCAGGGTTGAAGGGATACACCAACTGGTATGAATCCAGTCACAATCGAGCAAGGCATTGTATGATGCTCTAGAGTCCACCACAAAGAAGGCTGTTATGGTGGTCTTTTTCCCCACTATGAGCTCTACTGGGAGAATTCCTTTTGTCTTTATTGGTGTCCCTGTGAACCCAAAAATAGTGAGCTCAGTAGGGATCAACTCGCTCTCATCTCGTTGCAACTTTAGCAACATAATTGATGGTAGGATATTCACCGCAGCTCCATTATCGATCAACACCCTCAAATATAGCACTCCATCAATAGTCGCGTTGATGTATACCGGCTTCAAATATTGCGACATTCCTTCAGCTGGTTTTTCAAAAACAACTTTAGCTGGCTTTTTTCCTATTTCATCTTCAGTCCTTGGCCTTATCACTGATACCTTTGGCTTTTCTGCTTTCACTTCACTATTAACAATTATGGGTGTGGATGGGCACTTCTGGTCCTCCTCATGTACGTCACCCGCCATTTAACTCCCTTGGCTAGGTCTTGCTCTGAATGACATCGATAATGTGTACACCATGTTCACCGAGAAGTCTTTTGGAATACTTCCAAACTGGATGTACTTGTCCAATGATTCTCCGTAATCCAAATCGATATCGGCCATTTCCAAGTCCAATTTGTTCATCTCAGGAATAGATGGTGTTTCAAGCTTTTGATATTTATTGTCCAAGTGTTCGGCCTCGATTTTATCCTTTCCTTTTAGGCTTAGGATCGCCCTTGGCACCATGTCCTTATAGCTTCATTGATCAACCCGCTTTTTCACCAATCGGTACTTAGTTTCCCAGTCCCGAGCTGACTGCCTTAGCCTTTGCATTCTCTTTTTTTACATTTTAGTGAAGTAGGCTTTGTTCTGGGAACTTGGGATGCTCAACGCTTTTCCATCAGTTTACCTCTGCTTGTGGTGGAACAACCATCCGTGGGGATCGATCTTGTTGTCGATAAGTTTGCCCTCTTATGTCTTTGTTCTTCCGCTTTGGGCCACCCTGGTCATGCTCACTTCTCTGGAACTCGGGCTTTCTATGGTACTGGTTTGGATAGGTGAGACAGCTATGAATTGGCCTTCTTAGGCTGGTTGGCTAATACACCTTTTCCTTCCTTGGTACGGGAGGAGTGATTACCTCGGTCTTGCACTTAGGGCATAGTCCTTGTTCGATCAAATTGACCATCCATTGAAATGTCGGAACCTTATCCGCTTCTACCTCAGTTCTGTCCATCATAACTTTAGAAGCCATTCTTTCCTTTACCTTTTGTTCATTTACTCTCGTGTCAGCTCCTTTGAGGCGATCTTTTCTCTTGGCCGACGGAGGATTGTAAAATCGGGGGCCACCATGTTGGCTCCCACTATCTCTAGGAATGGATTACTATCAACTCCCATGACCTCTTTTTCTTTCTTGACAAACTTTAGATTTCCTTTCTCGATCATAACCTGCAAAACATTGCGGAAGACAAAACAATTGTTAGTGGCGTGACGCCAAGAGTTATGCCACTTGTGATACTTTTTTCCTATCAGCTCATTAGCCAGTGGATGCCGAATTTGCTTATCGGCCATCATAAAGTCAAAAATATGATCAGCCATCGCAATGTTAAATGAGTACTGCTTTCCAGCCTCAAAAGGCTATTTTTTGACTAATGACAACTGTGCATCAGTTGGCTTTGGCAACGGCTGACATAGATATGGCCGTTTTGACACAATTTTGGCCACATCCACTTTAGTATTAATCTTACATTCAGTAGTGTGTATATCATAGTTGGGATCCTTGCAATAGGTTCCCTTGGATGAATTTTTTCTTTCTTGTTCTTCTTCGAGCATGCGTTCATACCGGGCAGCCCTAGTTGCTAGTTCGAAGAGATCGCGGAAACCCAGACCTTCAAACTTTTTCCTAAGTTCAAAGGTAAGTCCTCTTAATGGTATATTGACAAATTCCTCTTCAGGTAACATGACCTTGCAGCAATGTTTGGCCCATTTGAACCTAGCGATGTATGCTTCAGCTGATTCACTTGGAAGCTAATACAGCCTTATCAAATCGGCCATAGAGACTTCGGGCTCAGTCCGATAGAATTGGGTGTGAAAAGCTTCTTCCATCTGGTTCCAAGTATAGAAAGAGTTTGGAGGTAAATTAATATACCAACTGAAAGCTACCCCAGTAAGAGAATTGGGGAACAATTTTAGCAGCATATCTCCTCGGTGACTTACCTCCCCACTCTGAAGCAGGAATCGACTGATATGCTCCACGGTCGATTGATCACTTTCACCAGAAAACATTATAAAGTTGGGTACCTTATATCCCCAGGGAAGGGATACTCTCTCAATGGTGTCGCTATGTGGCCTCCTATACACTGGCTGCTGAGCTCTTCGGAGAAGGCCACCGAAGTCCTGGTAGATGACCTCGGCGATCTGCTCTCTGTCAACCCTTACTGTTTGGACTGGGGTACCCCTTCTCATGCCGGTCTCATGTTCTAGACCGATTCTATCATTCCTGATGAGTTCATCCTCGGTGACTAAGTTGTCTCCGAACAACGGATTAATCCTTTCCCACTGATGGTCTGAATTCTGCCCGTTGAGACCGATCACTGGCTCCTTGATTGCGATGCCTGGTCGGACTACAATCCGGGATGGGTTTCTGGTCTCCCCTAAGATTTCCTTGCCATTCCTCTTTGGTGGGGTAATGTATTTTTCATTATGGGAGGAAGAAGGGACATTTTGACTTGCCCCCAACCCACCCTGAGACAGGAAGGTTGGTGGAACAGATGGCTGTGAAGGATCACCTGCTTGGTGTTCCTTCCACTCCCTCATTTCCCGGAACATCTCGCTTACTTGGGTAAAAGTCTAGTCTTACCTAATGGACATCTCAGCAAAGCGTTGGCTGAAAAGTCCTAGTAAGTGATTACTCATATTAGACAAGTCCGCCTGACTGGCTACTACGCTGTCTGGGGATTCTAAGACAGGTTCTATGACGGGTTCTAAGTAGGCTCTAAGATAGGCTCGCGTGAACCTACCTTCTGGGAAAGCCCCTAGATTGTGTTCCCTTTCCAGCCATTTGACACGGATCCCACTAGGCTTGCCAAAAATTGTTTGCAAATAAAACCGGTGTGGTGTATTGGGCGTGCTAGAGTCTACGTGGACTTAAGAAAGGTTGTGATAACCTAATCTAACTTATAATTTGGGTGACTCGTTATTAAGATCGCTCTTAAAACAACGAAATGGGTTTTTACTCTACTTTGATGCAAGCAAGTAATTACAAATGGAAATTGAAAAAGGAAACAAATCAAACACTGAAACTTAAGAATACCTCCATGGACATCATCTTCATTAATCAGATTCAAGTTGCAATTACAAACACTCTAAGAACAATGGAAACTCACGATCACTCAAGAAACAAAAGTAGTAATACTTTGAGGAAAAATATAATAAAGTCTGCCTGGGCAGAGATGGCGTGTGTGTTAGCCCCCTTCAAATGTTACACCATCTGCCCTATTTATAGACTTTGACTGAATAACCGCTCATGTTAGTGGGGTTAGTGGGTTTAGTAGGTCCTACTTTCTACGCATGAACAAGATACTGCATCCACTTCACCCCATGATTATCTTCCATGATCTGTATGATGCTCCCATTTCTACCACGTTCTGCTTATGTAACTGCTTTTCTTCTAGCTCAGCATACCCTAAAGCACATGTTTTTATCCACGCTTCACTGCCTAAAAGCCTTGGGAACAGATCCCAGTTAACTGATTGCATCCTTCTTTGAGTAGCTTGACCCTTATTGGCTGATGGATATCGGTCTTATTCTTCGTATGAAGTCTACTAGTGGCATCGATCTTATTGAACCGATGTTTCCTCATTGAGGCACCATTCTATAGACTCTGCTAACCATTCCCTAAGCCCGATATTACATTCCCTTAGCTGCTCCGTTGATTATCATCCTTCGGACTTGCCACTGCAGGATCTGCACGGGTGGTTATCGGCCTTACTTGCTGAGGCCGATGTGTATCATGGCTACTACTGCTCTTGCTCTGTAACTTCGGTCCCATTTGTTGAGGCTGAGGTATTTCTCAGACAAGCGTCCCCCTTCTCCGTTTCAACACCGATATCCTTGTTTGGGATGTATCATTCTTACCAGTATGTAACATTGATATTGGTCATTCCTCTTTGCTCGGCCTTAATCCTCATTCATCTGCCAGCCTGTTTATGTGATGATGTCATCGGGATATGTGATGTCATGCACCTTGGGAAATCCCAAATTAAACAGCTACACCATCTACTCTTTGATATCTAGGATTTCCACGTTCATCAATCGTTTTAGGGATTCTATGTCCATCATTAGTGCTTCCACGTCCTTCAATAATCTTGGAGGCTTGAATAGGCTTTTCGGACCGACCATTGCAAGATTTGATCAAACGTGAGAGATTCGAATTTGAATCCTGGTTCTGGGTCAAGAATTCAAAATAGTTAAGAGAGATTCTTCGAGAATCCATTACCATCCCCAATAGAAGAAAATAGAGAAAATCAACTCCGAGAAACCCGAATCGGCTTTCCAGATTGATCACCGTAAGAATCGGCCAATGATTAAAAAAACACCGCCCACAGTCAAAAGTCCCCGATTCCTAGGGCAAGCATTGTCTATTCACAATCCAAGGCTCTGTGTCCGTTGGTTATCATGAGCCTCCTCGCTTATCATGAGCTTTCTCACTTATCGTGAGCTTCCTCACTCCTTTGTCCAAAATCGTGAGCTTCCTCACTTATCGTGAGCTTCTTCACATATCGTGAGCTTCTTCGCTTATCTTGAGCTTCCTCACTCCTTTGTCAAAAATCGTGAGCTTTCTTACTTATCATGAGCTTCCTCACTCCTTTGTCCAAAATTGTGAGCTTTCTCACTTATCGTGAGCTTCCTCACTCCTTTGTCCAAAATCGTGAGCTTTTTCACTTATCATGAGCTTCCTCAATCCTTTATCTAAAATCGTGAGCTTCTTCACTTATCGTGAGCTTCCTCACTCCTTTGTCCAAAATCGTGAGCTTTCTCATTTATCGTGAGCTTCCTCACTCCTTTGTCCAAAATCATGAGCTTTCTCACTTATCGTGAGCTTCCTCACTCCTTTATCCAAAATCGTGAGCTTCTTCACTTATCGTGAGCTTCCTCACTCCTTCGTCCAAAATCGTGAGCTTTTCCCACTTATCGTGAGCTTCCTCACTCCATTATCCAAAATTGTGAGCCCTCTCACCTACCCATCGATTATCATGAGCTTTCTCATTTATCGTGAGCTTCCTCACTCCTTTGTCCAAAATCATAAGCTTTCTCACTTATCGTGAGCTTCCTCACTCCTTTATCCAAAATCGTGAGCTTCTTCACTTATCGTGAGCTTCCTCACTCCTTCGTCCAAAATTATGAGCTTTTCTCACTTATTATGAGCTTCCTCACTCCTTTGTCTAAAGTTGTGAGCCCTTCTCACCTACCCTTCGGTTATCATGAGCCTCCTCGCTTATTGTGAATTTTCTCACCTGTCGCTTATCGTGAGCTTCTCACTTATCGTGAGCTTCCTCACTCCTTTGGCCAAATTGTGAGCCCCCTCACCTACCCATCGATTATTGTGAGCTTCCTCGCCTGTCGCTTATCATAAATTCCCTCTCTTATTGGCTATCTTGAACTTTCTCATTCATCGCTTGGTATCCAGGACTTTTGCGTTAATTGGTTGTCTTTAATTACCGTCCTCAAGGACCTTACATCCAATTCTATTCACCCGCGAAGCACACTTCTCGTAATTTGAGAAGTTTGCTCCGAAACCCAAAATATTTTCAGACCATGGTCGACTACTGCATCGTAAGCACTAGCATAATACAAGCCCACTCGGAGTGGCATACCCCACAGCACTAGTTCATGCTAGGATCATCGGCACCATAAAGAGCATGCATAAAACCCGTTAAAGCTGGAAAATACACCATAGTCATAATAGAATCACAACAGGACTCAGTACATAGTTCAAATCACATCCATGCATTGCATATAATCCTCATAGCATAGCATCTGCCTGTCTTGTTCTACATGTGTGATTTGTTCCTTTGTGTCCCGAACTATGTCTTGGTTTGATTCCCCTTGCGATACGTAGGCAGCTCACGTAGAGCGTGACCATCATTGACCTCAGCATAATGTTTTTCATTATTGCATCTTTACAACGCTTTTATCCTAAATATATAGCCTCCAAAAAGACCTATCTCTTCAAAGCTTTGGCACTCGCTTGCGACATGCGTTGCCTCGCAAGTTCATGCAAAAGAGGGGCAAACTGTAGACACCCCATTTTGTCAGCTATCAGATTTAGGAGACCCATAGATTGGTGGTTCGCAATGATCGAAAAAGACTCAAAAAGGACTCCTGGAAGTTAGTTCTATCTCTCAAAATGCTCAGAATGACCAAAATGACCCTGAAAGCCCAAAAACTCCCAGATTTGGACCAAAAGTTTTAGAATCATGCTACGTCATAAAAAAGTACTAAAAATGAGTTTTGAAGCAAAATCAGATGAAATCGTGACCCCCAGAAGTCCCGAAAAGTCCCCGTTGACCGGTTTGACCCAACTAGGGTTTGACCGAAATCGTCCAAATTCACCAAAAAGTTCCAAGACCATTCTAGATCATGTGAAAAGTACTAAGATGAGTTTTAAAAGAAAATCGGACGAAAACGTCAGCTCTTGAGAGCTCCTAGAGGTTCCCAGAACTTCCTGAAGATCTCAAGTTTGACCGATTTGACCCAAAAGTTAACTTTGAAATCGGAGCATCGTGTTATTTTTCAAACATTTTTCATGGATACTAGAGGTCAATAGCTTTCCAACGGTATATCACACATAATTTTTGAATTCAAAACGAATTTACTATGGATTTTTGAAGGTAAAAAAGACGATCAAATCGGCTTTTATCGCAAATACCGCAAAACTTTTCAAAGTGACCTGACTCCAAACTATTTTTTTTAATGAAAAGTAGACTCCATTACCTTTCCAAAAGTATATCAAAAGCTCAATTTGGAGTTCGTACGCATTTTTTGTGAATTTCAGATGAAATAGGGTCTTTTTACTAATACCGTAACCTCTGGGGACCTAAACGTAAATTTCTGGGCATCTGACGAGCAGTGCCGCGGCAGCACTGGGTCACTACCATGATGGCACATGGCCAGTGTCACGACAACACTCAACCCTCACTGAAGCCATTTTTATAATTTATTTTGGGGGTCCAAATTGAATAATTGAAAGCCAAAACGACGTAGTTTCTTGTTCACAGATGTTTGGGACCAACGGGAACACTTTCTAAATCCCAAAACCACCCCAAATTGTTTTATATAAACCCCCCTTTGCTCTTCATTTTGGGAGGGCCAAGTGCAAAGCTTTAGAAAGTTGTAGAGTGAAAGAGAGATAGAGATAGGTGTAGAAGAGAGAAAGGGAGCTTCTCCCACTGATTTTATATAAGAAAGTAAGTTTTAATCTTGCTTTCTTCCATTACCTCTCTTATACTTCACATTCAAATCCTCCCCAACCACCATTCTTGAGCAATCTTGAGTTAGGAAGCTACTTCCATGTCCAAATGTCAATATCTATGAGTGAAACACCAAGCTATAAGTCCAAAATCACATTGATTATCGTCTATTGATTGTTATTATTTGCTTGTTCATATTATGTTCATCTCTTCTTACCTCATTTCTTTTTGATTTTTCTTTGATTACTTACATGTTCATCATCATCTAAGTGATGACATGAAGTTTGAAGTGAGTGAATCCTTATGGATAGTAGCTCTTAACCTCAAAAACATGTTTGATATATGATGATTAAAACCTCAATACTTCCAAAGTATTCTTGGGGGTTATGCTCAAATGGAAACAATGTCCTCCAACAATCTTGGACGTTCTTGATATGAGTTCAATGTTGATATTTCAAGTGGTCGTAACCTTCATTTAAATGCTGAAAATGAACTCTCAAAACCTCTATTTCAAAACCCCTCATAAACCTCCCTTTTTGATTTCAAGAAATAAAATTCTATCCTTCTCAAAAATCTTCAAAACAGTGAGTGACATGAGTTCAAAGATTTCTCTGGAATCCAATACTCTAAGAATTAACAAAAGACTACTTGAAAAGTCTTATAGAACACCCACAATTTTTGGTTTGACTTGGAAACACATGGAAGGGTTCCATTTTGACCCAAACATTCCTTCCATACATTCTGCTTTTGTTGTCACAGCAGATAGGTTAACTTTCAACTTGTCTTTCAGAAAACTTTTCCAAAATGAGTGGTTCGAACTCATTTTTCCCTTAAACTTCAGTGGCTTAGGGAATATTCTGTATAATATGGGCCGCTAGATGTTTTGTTTTCATTTTCTAATATTTTTCAATATTTCAGTCGATAGTACGGACTCTGTTTCTAAGTTACCTCTATTTTTTATATGATTTCTATGAATCTGTAATAGTAATTGAAGATTGGCTTTTTGATATGTGTTCTAGACATAATAAAGATGATCTCCATAAAATGTTATGAACTAAAAACATTTCTAACCCCACTTTTCCATTTTCACAAGATCAACTCACTATTCTGTCCACTAATCACAGTAAGCATACTTTTACTTTCATTCTTTGATTTGATACTCACATGCACTCCAAATTAGTTCATATCTTAGGAAGTAGTCCATACTACATTTGTATCCTATGATGGTTTCTTTCATGCATTCATGCATATTTTAGACTTCTAAGTCACTTTAGAAAGTCCATGTACACAAACACACTACAACCTTTGCACATTCTAGGATCATACATTACATCCATGCAAGATTTGGGGCTTTTGTGACTCCTAATCTAAGAAGATTATAAGGAATGAGTTGGATCATACGTCCATGCTTTCCCTCGATCTAATCATCCTTTCTCGTCTATCCCGGGGATTGAGAGGTCTTTCTTTTTCAAAAATTAACATGCATCATTCTAGCTTGCTAAGCATGTTTTGTTTTCTTTGATTATTTGTTTCAAGAACAATTCATGTCCCCCTTCTAGACTAGAAAAACTTGATTACTTGATATGTGATTAGATGATTTTTCCTAGGTTTATTCGTGTGATCTTTCACTTTACATTGTGTGATATTCGACTTAGATCTTATGAATGATATCTTATCTTTTGATCTTCCATGTCAAAATTCTTATGTGATGTAATATATTATCATAAGTATTATTTGTCAAACCAAATATAGTATAAGATGATTATTTGGATGCTAATTGAGGCCCGTCGAATGATGGGGCGAGTTTAGGGTGTTTTAGTCGTGGTAAAGGCTCCTTCCTCTCTCGTACCAAAACCCCGAGCCAAGTTCTTTGGTTATGAAGGGCCGGTACCCTTTATCCATTTGGGTGAGTCAAAATTAGATTTCTTGGTTCCTTAAAAACCAAGTGGCAACTCTGTATGTGTTTTCAGCAGACCTTCCTTTTATTTCTTTGATCCAAATTAATTTCAAACGAACTGAAAGAGTGGACGACCAATTTTGCATGTCCACAATTATAGTTCGAGCATGTGATGGTTCTATGTGAATGGCTAAGAGAGGAAATGCATAAGTAAAACAAAAGAGAGAGAAGAGAGATCTATATTGAAAAAAAAAATTGCAGAAGAAAAAAAAAGTAATATAGAGAATCGGTGGAAATGAAGAAATAAAAGAAATTGGAGATTGGATAAATAAAAAAAATGTGAAGTGGACTATGATATTACCCTGTCACATGCTTGAACCCATTGTCACATCTCACCTTCTTAAACCTCTCTTCTTATTTCTGTTACAAGTCCTAAGGATTCTAGATCCTTTAAATAAAATTTCGAGTATAAAATGAGTTTTCCACGGTAGATCGCTCTTGTAGTAAATGGTATTGAGTTCATGAGACTTTTACACTTAAAAATAAGCGTTTTTAGTGTCTAGTATGAAAGCATGTTTGACTGCCTCTACATTTACTCATTTGAGCTTCATACTATTAGTGCACAACTTGTACGCCAGTTTCAGAGTGATCCTATTTTGAGCGTAGTCTGTGTGAGAATTGAGTTGACACTATGAAATCTTGAACATGTTCAATCTAAATAATTCTGAGATGAAGATTTCGATTGTAGTTGTTGAATCTGTACACACACATACAAGGATATATAAAGGCTATGGATATAGTTCTGACTTGAATAGTTACTTCGTAATATGTTGTTTGTTTTCATGGTATGATAAAGGAATTTATGTCCTTGTTGAGCATGATTTTTAGCATAAAGGAGAGATTGAAATTCTTTGATGAGTTTGGCAAGCTTGACACATGAATTTTGTGGGTATATTCTCTGAAACCCTCACGAGACACAACTCGTCCACTAGGGAAGACCTAGGGGTTTAAAGGCTTGTTGCAAATGCTAATTGCAACCGCAATTCCTGCGAAAGTGAGTCAGGTTTTTCTTTTTGTTTTAGTTCAAATAAAAATGTAATGTTGGTTGTTGTTTATCTTCACTGGGTCTAATTCCGCTTCATTGCTAGAGACTAGCAATGCGCTAGTAGGGGGTCGTGATGAGAGCTGATATTTGTAAAATATTGGCTCGATATAAGAATAAACTAGTTGAACATAGTCCCATATCTATGGTTTTACCTGCATTTGTGTCTTAACTGTTCTTTTTACACAATGATGTGGTTTTTGTGGTATGTTGTTGTATTTAGCCCTTTAAATGCAGGTCCCGAAGTTGGAATGAATAACAAGTTAAAAGGGAGATCAAGGAAAAAGAGAACATCTCAAAGATGAAGTTCAAGTCCCAATCGATTGCCTTTATTCCAATCAATTGGCATCCATTCAGAACCAATCGATTGGTATTGTTAACAATCGATTGTTTTTAGTTACCAATCGATTGGTGAAAGCTAGAGTTTAAACTTCTTTAAAGGCACAAGATCTCCGTAAATCAACATTTAGGTGACGACCAGCTGTTACAATGTGAACCTAGACGCCTTCAGCTCATGGATATCACATTATAAATAGAGGGGAGTGAGAGGGGTCAAGGGTTGGCTCATTGTTCCTTTGTTTGGTAGGTTTCCATTTATTTTTATCTTCAAGTGTGAGAACTACACATTCTAAACTCAGTTATCTATTCAGGTTTTCATTTCATTTTCCTTTACCAATTGTATTTTGCTTGGTTGTAGTTTTGTTTTAATTTTTGGATTGAATCTTCATTGTAATTCTTAGATTCATAAATGAAATCATGTTTAGATATGAATCCACTCATATATTCCAAATTATTTTCGTATCTGAATTTTCTAGCATGATAGCTTAGAACCCTGGTTGGGAACAATGTGAAGAAATATTGTTCTCCAGTCATTGCCATGAATCTTTGTAAGAATCAATGGCAATCGATTGGTCACAAAACCCAATCGATTACTATAGATTTGAAGCCAATCGATTGGTATATTTATCAATCGATTGGGAGTCATTTCATGCCAATTGATTGCCATTATTAAGATTGGTATGCTTATGGCTTGGGCATAATCCTTTTAGTATTCCAGTAACTTCTATTTCAGAAACCAAGTCCAAATTGATCTTTTAAGTTCAAATTGTAAACTGATTTTGAAATATAAGCTCTCTTGGCTAATTAACTCAATGAACATATATGACGAACATATTGAATATCATATACTCGATTTGTTAGCCATAGTTCATAGTTTTAATTAGTTCTTATTTTAGTTTTTTTCATAGTAAGTAAAGAAATCCAATTACTAGTTATGATAAATTAACATTCTTAGTATCTAGGTTGCTTTATTTAAACCCTTTATGAAATAAGGAATACTAAAGGATGAAACCCCAGTTGTGCGTCAATGCTAAATCATGGTAGTGGTTGGTGCAATGCAGTCTCACATGTTCCCAACACCTTTTTCATATATAACTTGAAACCGTAGTGCTTATTTTTGTTTAATCTCATTGTTGCTTTTCATTAATTCATTTAATTGTAATCCTGAATTCAGTAGGACAGTTAGAACCTCCACTTTAAAAGAAACCATCTTTTAATTTCTTTAGGATTCAATCTAACTCTTTCTATTCCCATCTTCTGTCCCTTGGGATACAACCCGGTCTTACCGATTTTAGCTCGACACGATCGTCTATACTTGGACGTACTTTTTAAGAAATCACACATTTTCAGTCGAGTCACTGAGTGATTCAGTGTGATCATTTGAAATGTCAAAGAGAATGGGAATTAGTAGACTATGAATTAAGATTGTAGTCGGTATTAACCAATGGGCGTAATGCATTCTATATTGCGTGTTATAGTGTTGAAAGTCAGATTTGAACCGTGAGTTAAGTATGGATCATTGAAGGTTCAAAGGAAAGTATTTATATGTAATCGGTACTTGAGACAAGTAAAGTTTGGGGACAAACTTCCTAACAGGGAGGGACAGATGTACTACCTGTACCCAGAAAAAGGTACTAATATTTATTTTTCATGCATTAATTAGTATAATTAATTGAATGTGATGATTTGGGTGAGTTTCAGTCACCCCGATGTGATAAGTGCTTGATAAAGGGCACAATTTGATAGATGTGACATGGGACCCACGAGAGGTCCAGATTAAATAATTGCATTTAGTTGCATTTATATGATTAAATGAATATTTGTTAAAGTATTTTTAATAATTTATTGTTAGTTGTGACCTTTTATGGTACCAGTTTGGGTACCCATGTGAGAGCGAACAAGGACATGATTCATAACTAGTAGGTTAATTAGCAACTTCATAAAATTTTTGGGACCACATTGGGGACCCATACGTGACATAGACATATACCCACTTAGATATTGGGTAGTTAATATAAAGTTTAGAGGGTTTCAGAATAAGAGTCAGGGCTGGTCCCGAGTATTTGGAGGCCTATGATGAACTATTAAAAGAGAGGCCCTTATACGGGGGTTCGGGGGCAGCGCCCCCAAGGCAATCTACTTATACATAATTGACAATTTTTTTAGGGGGGTTATACATAATTGGCGATTTTTTTTGGGTCTACTTATAATACGAGTCTATTTGTGAAACTTAAACATTGTATAATATCTTTTAAAATTCTAGAGAGGCCTATTTCTAAACCTCAAAAAAAATTTATACCAAAAATGTAATTTTCAAAATTCTAGGGTCTTTGCTTTTGAGTTATATATATGTATATCAATATATATAGCTGATAACGCTAAATTGGGCCTTGGGGAGGCCTAAATGTAAAATACTAAAACTCTCAAGTTACAAAATGTAATTATGAAAATTTTATGGGGACCCTCAAAATTTGTGAACTTTTGTGGCCTGGGGCGATTGCCCCTTTTACCCCCCCCCTTGGGCCAGCCATGATAAGAGTTTAGAAATATTTGGGGGTCTAAATATAAATATGACTAAGTTAGCATATGATATGTATATCTCATATCTTGTCATATTCTTCATTTAGAAAACAAAACAAAGAAATAGATATAGAGAGGAGTTAGTCGGCAAGAAAGAGAGGAAAGTTGGTGCAGTCACTGTTTTGTCGCCGTTTTTTTGCCGTTCGATCTCTATTTCACGAACCGAAGTCATATTTGGACTCGTGGAGGTGAGAGTATTATTTCTATGTCTTTCTTTTTTCTGTGACCTATTTTGAGGGGTGATACATATATGTGATATATATGTAGGATTATCATTGGAATTATTAGGAGCTAGATTTCTACAAAGATTTGGGATTTCTAGGCTTATTTGGACCAAGTTGAGAGGTGAGTGTCCTAATCCCAAAATTGGATGTTTAATGTGATTTATTAAATGCTTTAAAATGCTTAATTTTGATTAAGTAGAAAGGCATGTGATTAATTAGCATTTAACATGTCTAGTATGTTGAAATTGCCATGTTGGCATGTTGAGATGCTTATGTGCTTATTTGGGTCAAAGGGTCTCAAGTGATAATCATCATTATTTAGCCCATATTTAAGGGACGTCATTCTCAGAGAAAAGGGGATGAATTCCTCAGAGAAAAGGGAACGGTGGTGACGACCACAACGAATTGGCTACAGTCACGAGAGAACGAGTGATTTCGCTATATGCGATGGAAAAAGTCAGAAAGGCCTGGAATCAGGAGTGCAGAACGATGGTGATTGATTATTTGACACACCGGCGGCCATTTATTGTTGTGAATGCTTAATTGGTGTTATGAATCATCAAATACTCCAATTGCATGATTAGTACCACGTATTCACTGATCGAAAGCTTAGGCAATTTTGTGGCTAATGATCACGCAGGTTCAGATGAGCATCACAGTGAGAAGCATTGGACCACTGGGTTCTGAAGAACTTAGGAGTATGTTTCTTTTATTGTATATGTAAATACGTTATTGTGGGTGTACTCAGTTGGGTTGGGAGTTGGATATAAAATTTGTCATTAGAAACTCATATTGTATGTTTTAGAATTAAGACTAGTTAGTTTAAGAATTTTGTAATAGATTGGGTTAATCTCTTCTTAGTTTCTAGGTGTCATGGACATGTTAGTGGATCAGCTAGTAATGAATAAGAAAGAGTTTGTATATGTAATTTGGTTTTAGTTATGTTTTTAATTCTTAAAATAGGGAAACCGGTGTAAAAATTTGATATGGAAAATCCGCAGGTATATTTTCAGCCTGACGACTTTTACGGAAACGGACACAACTCTTTCTAGAAAATTTGAATTCGTGCTCCGTTTTTTGCGTTGGAACCGAGGCTCGAAGGGTTATCTTTTGTGTAAAATTTGATTATATTTTCTTAATGACTATTTTACCCTTGGGTTGTTTAGTTCTTGTCTTACAGTTACTAAGAGGTATTTTGTTTTGGGTAACTCTTTGTTACACGGTCCTAATCCGCGTGTGGTGGGTTGGGGTGTGACAAATACACATAGCCTGATTGTGATCTTTGGTTAGCAAATTTGCTTTCTCCTTTGATTGAGAACTTAGTTTTGCATATTTTCTCTTCGTGCTCTCTCGACGTTCGTGTTGGGATTATATCACATGTGGGATAATCCCATTAATTTAGGGATTGAGATTTGGTTAGATTCCTATTGTTATTTGGTTTTTGTTGTGATAGAGTTGTATTATTTGTCCAAAAGTAATGAGTTGCTAACACTATATATAGGGATGTTGTATAGGAATTTAGGGAGTCTTTAGTGTACCAAGTTGGGAGTCTCCCCTCATGGGGGTGCATAGGGTGAGAGAGTGCGAGTTCTTTGGGGTATTGAGAGTGGGTATACAAGGGGTTTGAGGGTTGAGTTATGGAATTTTATCCAAAGTGTCTTGTACCAATTGTTTATTCTCAATAATGAAAGAAAGGTTCTCTTGGGAGTAGATGTAGGTGGTTTTGCTGAACTACGTAGGAATGTGTGTTTTCTTTGGTGTATTTTTATTACTGTTGATGTGTTTCTGTGTGTTTATTGGGAGAATTTGGTTCAACGTTTTAAATTCCCAAAAGTTTGCCAATATGAAATATCGTGTATGCATATATATATGTGTGTGTGTATGTATGTGTGTGTGTTGAAATAGAGAGTGAAAACAGAGTTTGATTGAAGAAGCTTTGCTGTAAAATCACCGTCGGAATCATTCAAGATCAAAGAGAGAAATTGAAATTATGTTTTAGAATTTGTCAGTGCTGAGTTCAGAATTTCAGGAGGGCCCTAATTTTGAGGTAATACATACTTAATTACGTATATCACATAGACGAGCTAGAATATGTAATTTTGAGCCCCAAGTCGATTATACGTCCATTGATGAGCATGGTGACAGATTTTATCACATAGTTGAGTTTTAAATTTCTAGAAAAAAAAGTCCTAAATTATGTTTCGGAGTTTGTTAATGGTGAGTTCTAATATCTGGAGAGCCCTAATTAGAGGCATATGGATTCATAATGATTAGGGAGAGTGATTTGGACTCTGGAAAATTGCAAATACCAGGAACATTGTGGGTTGTCGCCAAATATTTTGAATCTTTCAATACTTCCAGAATTTTGCTGGCATCTTGTAAGCCTATATTCCTCTTCTACTACTCATAATTATCTCATGTATGAAACATTTTTCAAATCACGACCATAGAAGCTAACTATTTTACTGTTCACAATAGTTTCATTTTGAAAAGTTTTTCTGCTTTTGCCAAACATGGCTACATAAACAAAAATAGGTTGTTTGGACCCTGTGGCCACTTAGTAGAATATGAAGCTACAAAAAATTACAAAGTCCCAAGAGAGAAAGGAGAAGAAATCAGGGAAAAAAGGGAGCTATAAGGACCATGGCTTAAGTCCATTGTTCATCAATCTGGGATAGGGCGGTGCTCGCGGCTTTTTGAGTAGCCAACCATGATTCTTCTTATGCATCCAAGGCTGAAATCTCATCAGTCAGTTGATCAAGTTGTTTTGGAACTTTCTCTAAGTCAGCCTGCTGGGAAGTATAATGCGCCTCCATCTTTTCAAGGGTAGCCCATATTTCTTGATCTCCTCCCAGAGTAAGGCAGAACTTTTCATCCCAGCCTCTACATTATCAGCCATCAGGATGCATTGGTTGGTTGCCTCTTCTCTCTTTTCAAAGAACTCTTTCACGTTAGCTACTTTTTGGGTTGCCTTAGCCATAGTGCTAGCAATTTTCTTGAACTGTTGCAAAAAACAAACTGCAACAAATAACTCTTCTATAGCTCAGTCATGGAGAAAGCTAACTCATTTATCTAAAAATAACTCTTCTATAGCTCAGTTTAGAAATCACTACTCCATAGGTGAAATGCACATGCAACGCAGTACTATAAATCTGGGACAGAGCAGTCCTAAAATATAGAAATGTCTAAGTAAAATAAATATTTTGAGCAGCTAAAAAATGTAATTGAAGCTAGATTTTTTTGTACACGAAGCTAATCCAATTATCTACAATGTTCTAGTTTTGAGTTTGATCTACAAAGTAATTTATCATGCCCAAATAAATCATATCAATTCAGTCGACACAGTAAAATTAATTCCTAGCAGATTGTACAACTACTTGTATGATGTGTTTATTGATGATGCTTATTCTCCGATACCTGTGTGGTTATGAATATCTTGTGCTATGGTAGTGCTATCAAGTCGATGAGTATGTTAAGGGTCTATGTAGTTTTGTTAGTTTTATAGACATGATAATGAACCCATGCATGTATTTTACAAGTATAACCAAGATGATGCTTTGAAATCTGCCTTTAGGAATATGTGTATACTCTTTAATGTAGTGAAGAGTGATACTCATAAATGTTTGACTTGGTGAATCTTACAAAACCAAAATTTGGGTACTAACATTGTGAAATTGGATTTCTCCTCTGGGAATAAAATTAAATTGAAAAATGTATTCTGGTTTTCCCAATTATGATAGCATATGTCGATGCGAATTGAATTTTAGATTCAGATAAGACGAAATCAATGAGTGAATGATTTGTTTTTGCACTTAGTGGAGGTGCAGTATCTTGGAAGTCATCCAAGCAAACTTGCACAACTAAGTTAACAATGGAATATGAGTTTGTAGCTCTTGAGAAAGTTGGTATTGTGGTTAAGTGGCTTAAGATCTTCTTAGCAGATATTCCTATTTGGAATAAACCAGTTCCATTGGTTTCTTTACATTAAGATAGCCAGGCTGTAATAAGCCGAGCTATAAATAAGTCCTATAATGGTATGAGTAGGCACATACACCTAAGACATAATATTATGAGACAACTGTTGAGATAAAATTTATCTCTTAATTTTGTAAGGTCAGAAGTGAGTTTGACTGACACTTTAATAAAACCACTAGGGAGAAAACTAGTATATGAAACATCGAGGAGAATGAGGCTTATGCCTATAACAAAAATCAACAATGATGGCAATCCAACCTATGTAATCGGAGAACCCAAGAAATAGATTCATATGGGTAATAGCAAGTCATTGGTTGATTTGAGATGCACTATAATTTGATTATCATGTTGTCCATTCCTATGATGTATAGTGCAATTGCAATGATTAAAGGTTGAGTTAAACTCTTAATGAATTCCATAGTCCATATTATTTGGATGGCATGTTTAATTGTAATACATACTTGATGGATTCACCTATATAAGTGTGAAAGTGGGGCCGCTTTCTATGAAAACTTGGGCAAGTTTTCTAGAGCACTTATGAAAAATCCAGGACAGGCGCAGGGCCAAGAGGCGCCACATTGATTAGAGTTGCTCAGATTCTGAGGAATCAATGTGGGTGTAAGACGATTGATTTATGATAAGGGATTATGGTTCATAGAAATGTTATTTCACCAAATTCCTGTATCATCACTTCTTACATTCCTAGGGACTGGTTCATAGCCCTAAAGGCACCAGTTCTGGTGCATTGAGTTCTCTTGCTCTACTCCTTTTCTATCTGTTTGAAATTTTGAAATAGGGGGGATTGTTGGATTTTTTGTGGGTTATTTATTTAAATGGATTATTACATTTATCGTTTGGGCCTTTTAATATAAAACCAAACAAATCATGTTTTAGGCCATGGGCCTCTTTATTTTAAAAACCCAAACCTAAGCTTAAAAGCTTGTGTTGTGGAAAGGCTCTCTCACGCACGCGTAGGGGGGTACAAATCTTGAAATCAGACCGTCCGATTTAGCTTGAAATTCGTGACTTGCACTGGTGTATCCTGTGGACTCGAATTGTACTCTTACGCATATGGAGGGTGCTGTGACGTTTTGTACCTAGTATTAATTTTGTGTCCGTTGGAAAGCTAAGCACATGTGTTAAAACCTTTTCATGCACATGTCTAAATTTGTTTAACTCTTGGGTTTAATGGGTTTTAACTCATGTGGCTATTGGGATGTTGCACTAATTTCCTATAAATATGTATTAACTTAGTTGTGAAAATAATCTATTCTTCAATATACTTTCTTCCTCCTCTCTTGTTCTAAAAATCCTATATATTTTCAAATTCTTTTAACTATTTTGGAGCAATTCTGAGCGCTCAAATACTCTTTCAATTCGAGTACATATTTGGGAGATTGGATTGCTGAATCCTGGAGAACATAGCGCCATGTTGAGACCTTCTGCATTGAGTCACTGACTTCGAGGGGGCGGAATTGTTCTTAAAGACAGTGCTACTATAGCACACCTCAATCAAAATCATAGCAATACTTCATTATTCCAACACTCTTCACATAACTGTCTCATCTCTTTCTCTTAAGAATCTGAATGGGCACCTCATCACCACTAAATCGGAAAAGCCTCCTCTCTTACTCATATCTATGGCCATTAATTAAAAGTTATCGATCTCTCTTATTTTTATTACTTTGGATTATTATCTCTCTAAAATTCTTTATTTCTTTTTTCTCTGCATAGGTTTGGATAGTTGATGGGTCTTCACTCGGCAACATCGAAGACTTCGGTCGCTCCTGGGTTCCAATTCCACCCAACCGATGAAGATCTGGTTACCTCAAGCGCAAGATCCGTGGAAAGTTTTTCGATTCGAGGCCATCTCCGACATCGACGTATTCAAGTCTGACCCTTGGGATATCCTAGGTCTATCTTCTCTCTCTCTATCTCTTTATATATATATGTATATGTATATATCTATACACATTCGGGGTTCCATCTATGAAGTATTTGACCCTTTTGTGGTTTTTTGTGATAATTGGAGTTCCATTGTTGAATCGATTTGATGACTACATCGAAAGCCAAGGACACAATGAAGTTCACTTTTTAGATCTAATCACACATGAAAGGTCTATCACATTTTCCTCATCAGCCAAATTGTGGGAAAACAATGAAGGTCTGTAAAATTCAAAGGAAAATAATTACGAAAGCATTTTTTCCCCTGCCTTTTGGCTAGAGGGTGTTTGTGGGACATAACAAGTTTGAGTGTGTGTTTTTTTTTGAGTGGTTATTCTTAAGTTGATTAGATTGTAGGAAGTCTATTATTGAAATTTACTGTTTATTTCTTTGAAGGTCTGAGGACTGTGAATAGCATAGTTTATTACTTCAACTAGAAGAAGTGGAAGGAAGCAAAGTAGTGAGGAAGTAATTAACACTATAGTCATGGTAGGTTTTGTACCCCTTTTAGTTAGAGATTTAGCATTCCAGTTTTCTGCTTCTTTTTTTGTGTTCTTTCTTTCTTCTCGTATATTTGGCATGAAAATATTGTATAGTGACACACTGAAGTAAAATCGAGGACTTTGGTTGCATAATTTAACTAAACTGTAAACTTTGACCAAAATTAGTGAGTAACAGGTGGCTGAGGATTTTAAAATTTACTGAAGCTAGATTGGTTATGTTGGTTATTTGTGGAGTTTTTGTCCCTTGACAAATGGAAGGTGAGTGGTCAATGGTAGTTTGTTGAGTTGTCATTGGTTCCATTCATTGGTTTATAAGGTTTGTGTATCACTGTCTAATTCTTGCAGTCAGGTTTCTGCTTCCGTTTTTGGTCAGCCTCTTATCATGTGTTGTATTTGACACCCACTAATTAAACATTTGAAAATATGTTGTTTAAAACTTCAAAGAGAGGCTTTGTTCCATTTTTATGGGAAACTTCTACAACAATAAATGGTTGGTATATATTTGCTAGGTCCTTTTTCCATTGAATACATGTAGATATGTATATACTTGCGTAATTTTCTTGTGCATAGATAGTTTGCTTATGCACCTACTTATTTTCAGGATGGATGCTTACTAGGGTCCTTGGAAGATGGCCTCAATGCCCTTTTGATCATTGAAGTAAGTATTACTTATATAATACTTACCTGAGTTTAATTTCCTTAAGACACTCAAAAGTTGCCTTCCATTTTTCATTTTCTCCCTTTTATTCTTTGTGTTGTTTCAGTTGCGGGGTAGTAAACTTCATAATTGGGTCAGGTGTGTTTTATCTTTGAACCATTTGATGTATATGATTTTGCATGTATGCATTATGATTTGTTTCTGCTTAAGTTATGAGTAACGTGTGAGGGGAATGTCTTCATTGTTTTGCTGAATCACTTGAATCTTTCAATGCTTTTGTTTCATTTGGATCGAAACTCTAGAATTTTGAACAGTATGTGGAAAAAAAATGAGAATCCAAATTTGAGGATAAAAAATTTATGGGTTTAAATTGTATGATTACACCAAATGTTTTGATGTACTTATCATTCCCATTGGACTATTGATTCTTCAGTCAACTGAAACACACCCAGGTTATATTAATATAGTCCATCATTGATCATCAAAAACCACTCCATCATTATTTATTGTTGTTTCTAATATTTTCCCCCCTTTATATTACAGTTATGTTTGAGACAAACCATGATGAAGAGGACTTTAGGTTCTTGGTTCACATCAGAGCTAAAAATTGGAGTGTTCTAACATTCAGAGCAATAGAAGCACAACAAGCCTTGGCAGAGAAGAGAAGTACGGCCTCTCCAGGTTTGATCCTTTTGAAGATTTCCATTATGGTCTCTCTTTACTTTTTCCTATGTTTGGTCAAAACCTCTGTTTTGTAACAGTCTTATTGATTTCACCTCTTACTATGGATTATAAACTTAAGAGTTTGTTGTGATTTGGATTCCGAATCACTTTCTGGGGATATTTCCTCAACAAAATTCAAGTAAGATTTTAATGACCAGTGCTTATGATTAACAAAAAGATTAGGAATGCAAAAGAGCTGCAAAATCAAATCACATAAGCTCTATCTGGTTTGTGGATTCACATAAGAAAAGGAAAAGGACAATGAGATGAAAAACTTTTCCCCCTAAAGTTTTACCTCATGCTTATGTAAATTGAAAAAGGTTGTCGGCGTAGCATTTTTGTATATAAATTAGAGATTAAGAAGCTTCAAAACATAATACACACCCACGAAAGAGGAAAGAAAGTGACTCTCAAAATTCAAAATTTTGATTTATTTTTCAGCCTATCTTCTTTAATTTATCCTTTTTCCTCATTGTTTTCATTATTAACCAAACGAAAAAAAAAACAAACAAAGAGAAAGGTGTATCAGTGTTTCTTTTCTTTCCCCTTGCTAATCCACTAACTAAGTCTAAAGTCAAATATAATCAAAGTCACATACATGTGCCAAAGGAATAGACCTGAAGCCTTACCATTGTCTCTTTACTCAGATTATATGTTAGAAAGTTAGGATTGTTCATCAAGTTGATTACCGTGAATCATATAGGCTTGTGACATTTAAATTTTCATCTTCTATTACTTTTACGCTCCATTTACTTTGTTGATTTAGAGAAGGAAAAGAAAAACGTGAAGAAAACTATTTCTTTAATGTTTTCTTCCATCATATTTGGAAATTAGCAATTTTTCATGAACTCAAGAAAAGGTAAAGGAAAAATGACTCACAAAAGTTGAAAACATTAGTTGTTTTTCATTATATATATATATATATATATTCTTTTCCTTCCTATTTTGTTCATATTTTAACCAAAGAAAAGTGTGCTCCTCAATGTTCTCTTTTTCTTTCCCTTACTGAACCCATGAACCAAACATAGCCAAAGGCACATATGAATTTAAGTAGTGATACATCTACCACAAGTATACGTAATCTCTTTTTTTTTTCCTAAGGTTGTTTGCTTTGCAGGTTACTCTCCAATGTACCTTTTATCACTGGAGAATAAATTACAAAAAAACAACTGCTGGTGAAAATACAAGAATTAGTAGGTTTCTTGAAAATTTTATAACGATTCATTTTAAATTCTATTTGAAGGCATTTGGTTAAAAATGAATACATTATATTTTTCTTTTGTAGTTTATAGGAAACTCTTTATATTTGTCACTATCTGAAAAAGGTAGTATGCTTTTATATACATTGTTGCGGTTAAAGGAATTCATTTTGGTTATGAATCGTCGGTAGATTCTTTTGTAGTTATTAAGTCTGAGTGTTGTATTATTTGACATGAGTTTATGTAGTCTGCAGCCCGTGCTATGCACGGGGTATCGACTAGTTCATATGAACAGTAAGATAAACATTGTGGATATAGTGTTGTGCGGCAGAGAGGGAAGGTTGTAATTGAGGATATGTTAATGGCATGACATTTTTGTAATGCATGTCAATTATTTCAACTACATTATTCATTTTCATTGTCAACTTATGTGGTTAATTTACATTAATTTATATAACCTTTTACTTTCTATAAATAATAAAATCGAGTTTTATTTAGAAGATGGTAAGAGCGGCCAACTAATCGTCGGTTGGTTTAATGTCGAGAATCTTATGTTAAGAAAAATAGAACATGCATAATAAAATTCTTTTTATTTAAGAAGTTTGGTTTGATCTTTCTCGACGATGATCTGGTGCAGAACCATAGTGCACCCTTAGCTACAATTGTAGAGATTGAGTTTTGCATAAGAGGAAGATAGAGTTGGGAATGACGAAATCTGGTTTTATCTAGATCACATGATTTTTTTATTTTTTTTTGTTGCTAAAATAATAATTCATATCATTGAACCAAGCACAAGTATAGGAAATAAAAAAGGACTATCCTACAACACATGGATTGTCTTTGGCCAGAAACAACAAAAATGCAAGTGAGGGACAAGATTCCCTCCTCATGCAGAAAACAAAAAAGGGAAAACACAGGAACACGCCCCCGTGAGAGACAACAAGGAGAGTTTATACCCACATGCTTGAAAGCTATGGGAACCCCCATCCACCGGAATACCAGAGTAACACTTTGGACAGGTAAAAGGTCGCGGTTGTCGCTTTTCTCGAGGAGAGAACTCAGGTGTGTCGAAACTGGCGTGATAACCCCAACTCCGGATATGACAACACCAGATTTGCAAGAAATCATCTTCAGATCTGGAGAAAGCCATGGAATTAACCTTCACAAAGGAAGGGAAAGTGCTTCACAGAGGAAGGGGAAGGAGCCAAACAAAACCATATTTAGATTTGGGACAAAAAAGGGGAAAAGAGGAAGAGGGAAGGAGGCAGCTAGGGAGAGGGAGGAGCTATGGTTCATTGTGTGTAGAGGAGTGGAGGAAGAAAGCTGGAAAGGGGTGGGGCGGCGAGGCTAGCACTTTTAAGGGATTATTTTGGACTTGGAGGGAGAGAGTTTGAAAGTTAAACCAGTGCCATTGAAGTTTTCTTCCATGACCTTCACTATATAATCTGCCATTTCAGGTGTTAGAAAGTTTGCCCAATCTCCAACCTCACCTTTCCTAAAAAAGGCACTATTGTTCACATTCCATGGTAGTTTCCCATTTTTATTCACCTCCAAGTTCTTCAAATTCTCACAACTACATAGCCTCGATATCTGTTCTATCACTCCCTCTCTCTCTTCCGCCTTAGAAAATGGGAACCCCAAGAACTCCCCCAACTTCTTGGTGTGAAACAGAGTGTTCTCTTTCAAATCTTCATACATCAAAAATAGCATCTTGTTTTGCTTCTCTAAGCTCTCTTTCCAGTACTCCAACACATGGCTCCAAAAGGCTCTAAACCCATTTGTACCCTTACAAAGCATCTCCACAGCATCACCCAAACAAGCTCTCTTGCTCGTTTAAGGAATTTGATTCCCAATAAAGTGCCAGAGAGAGACGATCTGGTCCAAAGGGTTTCGACAGAGATAGATAATTTGACAATCTGAGTCGATAATCGACCGGGAAAGTAATGAAAATGGAAAGTGGGTAGCGAAAATTCTAGGGTTTTCTAAGTTGTCTAGGTTGGGGAACTTATTTTTGGCGTAAACATCGAATTCAAAGAAGTGAACGAGCTCAAGAGGTGTGGAAGTGAGCAAAGGGTGGTTTTGGGGATCAAAGGGAGAGAAATGAGAGCGGTTCACAATTGTAAAGACAAGGGCTTTCAGCCAAGTGGTTCCCACTTTGGGTCGTGTGATTAGTATTATATCAGTGTCATGAGCTTGGAAGTTTTTTTGGAAAGAGATTGTACCTTGCATGACTATGCTTGGGAGCCAAAAATCATGGTACTTGTAGATAACGCCATTCCATATTCTCATTCTGGGAAGTGATGCAAGTAGTTCTTCATACTCATTGTCGGAGTCATCTTCTCCTTTGGAAATGCTTTAATGGAAGAGAGCATTTTTGCTCACCCTGGGTGACGCTCACCCAGGTATCCTATTGGCCAATACAGTGGGACCCAGGAATAAAGTAACCCTGGTCCCACTGCATTGGCCAATGGGATGCCTGGGTGAGCGTCACCCAGGGTGAGCAAATGTGTTCTCTTAATGGAATTGTTTTTCCTCCATGATAGTTTGTACTCAAATCTTTTAGAGATCAGTGGTGGCAATTTTATGTGTAAAAAAAACATTTTGATATATAGACCAGAGGGTTGGTAGGCCTTATTCAAATGCTTACTATAATGTATCTTTGGACACATTGTCTAATGGGAGAAGAGTAAAGATTGGGACACATCCGAAGACATAACTTTTGGGACACAATCCAAAAGATGTGTCTATGTCTCTCTTTGTGATGTCACTGGACCCCATAGTGACACAGGAGAGAGACAGACACATCTCTTGAGTTGTGTCTCAAAAGTTGTGTCTTTAGGTGTGTCCCAAGTAATACCCATGGGAGAATATCTAAACCATACAAAAAATCTAGAGAAAATATCTAAACCTTTCAACCTAGGCCATACAAAATACAACAGGTCCCCGTTTGCAAACCGCTTTTGGAGTCAAATTAGCACAACTGAAGGTCTCAAAACTGATTTGGCAAAAGCTGGTTTTGTGATCCAGTCGTAGAAGAACGGTTCCCAAACATGGCCTAAATCAGAATGGCCATAAACCACTATAACTCACAAATATAACCCTCAATATATATATTTTTGGTAACTCTTCGAAACTGGTAGGGTTATGCATAAAGAGGGCAAAAAAACATGTCGATTTGCAAATAAAATATTAAAAAAATATATATATATATATATATGTATTTGAAAAGATTGAATTTGACTGGTTTAAAAGAAATAGGTTCCAGAATTTTCACACTAGCACTTTAGAAAAAAACAAGGTGTACTTGGGATGCACTAAGAACTAAATGGCCAGAGGTGGATTGGTCTCAAGTTGTTTGGCATGTAAAGCAAGTTCCTACATATAGTTTTGTGCTTTGGTTAGCTGTTCAAGAAAAATTGATGACAAAAGACAAGGTGGTGAAATTCAGCCCCAATGTGGATCCTAGTTGTTGTCTGTGTAATCAATCTCCTGAGAATCATCACCATTTGTTTTTTCTATGTCCCTATTCCCAGAAAATTTGGAACTTTGTTATGTTAAAACTGAAAAATAGAAATCTTGGTTTGGAGTGGAAGGAGGTTCTAAATTGGGCTATGAAGGATTTGAAGGGGAATGGTACTAATAAGCAAATTGGAAATATTTGCTTTGCTGCTGCTGTGTATTGCATTTGGAGAGAAAGGAATAACCGAATTTTCAAGTAGGAAATGTTGGATGTTTTTGCTTTGCAGAGACTTATTTACTCCCATATTCGCTCTAAACTCTTAGGATTAAAAGGGGTGGATAAAAGGGCTTGTCTTAGTTGGGATTTGCCAAAGGACTGAATGGGGTTGATGTTTTGAGCTGGGTTTTTGTCTTGGCCTTTCTCTGGTTTAGATTAGTTAATGTGAGCTAGTCTTAGTTTTCTTGAGTTTTTTTGCTCTGTTTTGTTCCTGGGTTGTAATGGTGTTTTTGAGCTTTGCTCTTTGTTGAATAAAATGTTCAATTTTCGAAAAAAAACATGTCGATTTGGAAATAAAATATTAAAAATATATATATTTGAAAAGATTGAATTTGACTGGTTTAAAAGAAATAGGTTCCAGAATTTTCACACTAGTACTTTATGGATGCCTTGATAGTTGATACTGGCTTGTTTGGGGTAGCTTATGCTTTGCGATTGCGATAGCTTTGTGATTGTGATCATTAATTGATAGTTGCAATGTTTGGGTTACACAAATGCAAAAATGATTTTGAATGTCTAAAGACAATTGTGCCCTTGGTTGGATATTTATTGTATAAGGATAAGGATGAATAAATAGATAATTGCATTAGTGTAACAAATATTTCTAAATAATTTTGGATAATTCATTAAAGGGGCTTTTGGTCAAAAATAAAAAATAATGTACTTTTTTGGTTAAAGGACCATCCCGTTTTTAATTTAAGTGAAAACTTCTCTCACAATTTTTGGACGAAATAAACCATCCTTTGTATGTCAGCACGTGTAGATGCTCATTTAACATTTCTAATATGTGGTCACTCACACCTAACTTCCTAATTTGTTTTGAAAACTTAAAAAATTCATAAATTCAATCCAGAATTCATTGTTTTGTAAAATTTATATTTTCAAAATCTACTCGACGAGATCTATCAAACAAGTACCATTGTTGTTATGAAATTCTCGAAAAAAAAAGAGTTATGTGAAATTTGTGAATAGAAAAAGTTGTGTGAAATTTCACATAACTTTTTACAATGTGAAACAAGTACCTTTTTTTTTTTTTTTTTTTTTTTGTTTTGCATTTTTCAGTGTGAAATTTCAAACAACTTTTTACAATGTGAAATTTCATTCCAGAGAGAGAGAGAGAGTGTGTGGTCTCACTGTTTCTCCAGAAAAGCTATGTGAAATTCCACACAGTTTATTATGTGAAATTTCACACAACAAGCAAAGCACAAAAATACCTCTGAACAAGGCCTATACTAATCCACTTTTGTTTTACATACTAGTAATGTGAACTTCACACAACATTTCCCATCGTGAAATTTCATTCTAGAAAGAGAGAGAGAGTGTGGTAATCTCATAGTTTCTCCTATGTGAAATTTCACACAACTTTTTTCAGTGTAAAAAAATCATTCTAGAGAGAGAGAGAGAGGTAAACTCACCATTTCTCCATAATTTATTAGGTGAAAACTTCACACAACTTTTTTCAGTGTGAAATTTCACACTAGCAAAGCACAAAAATTCCTCTCAACCAAATCCTAAATTAACCCACTTTTGTTTTCCACAATGGTCATGTAAAATTTTACACAGTTTTCTTCAGTGTAAAATTTCACATAACTAGTTGAGTGAAATTTTACATAACTTTCAAAATTCAAGACTCCCAAACAAGTTTCACATGCAAAAATGCCCCAAACTCTTGATTATATATGAAGACCAAACACCTAACATACAAGATAAACATACACATACAGAAACTTGATTTTTTAGTTTTATTTTTATAAACAGATACTTGAATATAGATATACATATACATGCTTACTTCCCAAAGTACATCTTTTTCTCCATCTTTAGTTATGCTGAGATCTACATCAACTATAGACCAAGGTAGCGGTTCTACCAACACTAACGACCGGAATAGCCAACAGATCTATAAAAGCTGTAAAAAGTGTTTAGGTTGTGAAGTGTCGGACAGATCATGCTTCTCATATCAGTCCCTCAACCCCACCATCGCTAGACCTCCACCATCATCGACGCTCGTCGGCCACCACTTCACCGGACGACGCTCGTCGTTTGCTGCTTTGCAGGACCTTGCTCTCTCTCTCTCTCTCTCTCTCTCTCTCTCTATGTGTGTGTGTGTGTGTGTGTGTATGTGTTGGCCCGGGAACGTCTTTGATAAAGGGTATTTTGGCCATGATTTTATTCAATTACATTGGTTCAGTCATAATGGAGTTAACACCAGAATAAAAAACGGGATTGACTTTAAACTCAATAAATTCAAATTGAGGAATTTTTTACTAAAATTCTATTCATTAAATGCATTAATTAAATAAAAATACATTAAAGATATACCCATATATACCCATATTACATAGGACTTTAGGAGTAATGTTTTGTTTTATTTTTTTTTTAAACTAAGAGTAAATGTTTAAGAGTGTCATAATTTTTAAATGACTGTGCACATGCTCTTAGGACAATCTCAGTATTAAAAAAAACCAGGAAAGAAAAATAAAAAATAAAATTTGGGTGGGCAGTGAATTTTCATAAAAAGATGGAGTACCATTGGGTTAGGACGCAATCCAATTTGAAAGTTGGGAAGAGGTGTTTGCCTTCTTGTGCAATATACATAAGGGTTAGTTAATATTTAGTCCTTCATATACATCCATTCTATAAATAGGCCCAACTTACAAGCCCCTTTAAGAATTAGTCCTTCTATATTTTTGAAGACCAAAATACCCTCGGTGCAGTTTTTAAATTCATCCATATATGCAGAATTACTCCCCATCAAATCACAATAAATCAGGGATTCAAAATTTAAATACCAAATCTTGATTTCGTGATTCCCATAAATAGGAAATGATTTCCTTTCTCACCAATTTGTTTCATATATACTATATTATATATATATATATATACAGAGAGAGAGAGAGAGAGAGAGAGAGAGAGAGAGAGAGAGAGAGAGAGAGAGAATTAAAGAGAAAAATTATGAATGAGAGAGAGAAAAGTGAGAAATTCCTCACTTTAAAAGACATCACTGATCAAAAGTGAGAAATTTCTCAATATCATAATGGTGAAAAATTCCTCACATTAAAAGACATCACTGACCAAAAGTGAGAAAATCGCCACTTATTAATACAAATTTCTCACAATTTTTAATGGATTTTATGAGAAAAATTCTCACAAAAAAAAAAATTCTCACCAAAAAAAAAAATTTCTCACCAAAACTCAAACAGTGATAATAATACACCTTGTTTGCCAGAAGCTGATAATCAAACATGGTCGACTGAAAAAACTAAGCTTGTGTGGTTGTTCTGGCTTGGATGTTAGACTCTAATTCATAGCAAAGCATGAAGTTCTTCGAGGGTTAAATGATCAGATCTGGTACGTATTACTGTTTTGGGTTCAGTGGTTCGGTGATGGGTGACTAATTGGCTTGGTGTATGGTTGTCGAATGTTGGTGTAGCAGATTGATGTCTTGTTATTAAAAGATTGGTATTTTTAATGGTGATGATTTATGGTGGGTCGGTGGGTTGGTGATGAATATATTGGTATTGATATCAAAATGGTATATTAGATTGTTTGGTTGGTGCAGATTGTTGGTGAGATGGCGGATCAGTGAGGTGGTGATGATGGTGATGAGTCAGTGATGGTGAGGTGGAGGATCGGTGAGTTGGTGCACATATATGGGTCGGTGATTGTGAGGTCGGTGATCAGTGAAGTGCACATATGTATATTTTTCATTATACTAATATATATATATATGTAGATCGATTGCTCTCGGCGGTAAGTTAGAGAGATCGCTAGAGAGAGAGAGTGAGTGAGTGAGTGAGAGAGAGAGAGAGAGATCGTGAGAGATAGATTGAGATATACATAATATATGTTTGCAATTATTTTTGGGTTTCAATTTGAAACCCCTAATTTTAAGGTGGTGGTTATAGATATATCTAATGATAAGGGAGATTTTGTCTATAAAAATGTAAAGATTTAGTGAAAAGGACTAATTTTTAAGAATATATTTGGGAGAAGGATTAAATTTGAGAGTAAAAAAGTCAAATGAACTAAATCATCCTTTGACCTATTGTGAGGGACTAAATCCTATAATTCTATAGACATAAAGTCCTAAAGGATATTTTTGTCCACTGGGATTTGGATTAGATTGCAGTTTGTGCGCGATATGCAAAAGCTAGGTTAGGCCAGCTTGGCACAGATAGCGGAAAAAAGCGTTATATTCACGAGTTTGAAGTCTGGCTGCGCAAACATCAAAATACACATAACCCAAAATTCTCTTGCATTCAATGCGCTCTACACAAACTACGCGTATTCCTTATTCAATTTCATATCCTTTTTCAAACCTCAAATCACAATGAGTTCAAAATCCTAATTCAAGCACCTTGCTCGACTCAAATCCACAATCTTTGTATTAGTCTCACAAGATAATATCTCAAATCAACATCTTATAGATTTATCACTCTATAGCGATCCTCAGGTCCAACTTGGTATAGGATCCTGCCAATCATGCGATTGGACTCCCAATCACAGTGCCCAAACAGCCACACTACAAAGTTGCAACTGGCAGGCTGGGCTTCATTTTTGGTCTGTCCAGGCTCGACCAAAGTTTTATTGGAGTTTTCCCAAACCCAAACCCAAACCCGAACCCGAACCCGAACCCGAGCCCGAGCCTGAGTCAGAGCCTAACTTGAGCCTGACCAACCCAACCCAACCCAAACCCAACTTTCATTTTATTACTAAAATCCAAGCCCAACTTGAGCCCGACTTGTAGTAGATAAACAACAATCTATAAAGCATCAAACCTAATGTTTTTGTTTTAGATTTACAGAAAAACCTTCATCTACCAAGTAAGTCTTCCAATAAAATCTAACACTACATTTTTGTCACGAAAAGCACTATAATTCCAAGGTTAAAAATAATACATAGTTAGAATACAATATAACTGTAATATATAATCAAATATATACGTATAAGTACGGGCCCGAGCTCAGGTTATTAATCTCTCTGCCCAAGCCCAACCCAAATTCAATTCGGGCTTGAACTTTCTAGCCCATGCCCACCCAAGATACCAAAAAAAGTTGCCCAAGCCCGAATAAATTACGTGTTGGGCTCGGGCTAGGCTAGGTTTGGCCCACTCAAGTTGCAATGCCACTTGTTCCAATTCTTCGATCGGGCCCACTCTATTATTTTGGTCCCTCAGGTCCATCTCCTGGACGTTCAATGTCTCTGTGATGACTTCCCGGCAAAGGGAACTGACATAGCAACTCCAGGCTGTCGCCTGATCTCCACGCTGGCTCCCGGGTCCATGAGGGGTCGGGAACTTGACTGTCAAGCTATGAGTAGAGACGGCGGCCCTGGCTTTGTTGAGCATAGGCCTCCCGAGAATGACATTGTAGGCAGATGGAGCCTCCACGATTATAAAGTTTGACAACAGGAAGATTTGCTGAGGGTAAGTTCCATGGTACCGAGAGGCTGGGTGCTTGACCCGTTAAAACCCACTAGGGGAGTAGCAACTGGGCGGAGCTGATCCCTGGATATCCTGACCTGATCGAACGCTAACACGAACATGATATTGGTCGAGCTGTCTGTGTCTACCAACACCCTTTTGACCACATAATTGGCTATGGAGAGCGTCACAACCAATGGGTCGTCATGGGGGTAGTGGACGCCCTGTAAATCATCAGAGGCGAACGTTAATACATCAGTTGGCGGGGAGCTGGTTGATTAGACCTGCCAGACATTTGCCCGGGATGGCCGAGCATGCCTCTTCCTTGCCGACTATGAGTCCTTGCCACCTGGCGTTCCTCTGGAGATCACGTTAATTTGACCAAGAGGCTGTATTTGACCGGGAGCTCGGGCTCCTTGCGTAGGCCGTCCATCTGTTGCAATGTATTCTACAAGATGACCCTGCTCGATTAGTTTTTCTATGGCTATCTTTAACTTGAAGCAATCCTCTGTGTTGTGATCGTGGTCTCTATGGAAGCGGCAAAACTGATCCCGATTCTTTTTTCCGGGCGGGGGCTTGAGTTTCGCCGGTTATGGGAGCAACCTCTGCGCCTCGACGGCGACCATGACTTCATGGATTGGTCAAGACAGAGGCGTAAAAGTGATCTAGGGCTGATCCCGACCTCCTTTCTGTTGGTCTTGCTTGGGCCTTTTTACCGGGCCCTTCTCAGAGCCCTCACGCCGCTGTTTGGCTTTCGAGGGCTCATCTCCCGGTCGATCTCGATGGAATGACGTAGCGACCTTGGTGTGTTGAACTCCCGAGCAGAAGGCCATGATGGGTGCTATTTCGTTCAAATTGCAGATCTGGAGCCTCTGCTGATTGAAGCGGTCCACATACTCCCTTAGGGATTTGCCCTTGCGCTGCTTGACTGTCAATAAATGAGTGTCCGATTACGATTGGTCGAGCATCCCTACAAACTGGCTAATAAAAAGCTTGCTCAGCGTCTTGAAGTCGTTAACCGTTCGGGGCTTGAGGGCGTGGAACCACTGCACGGATGGCCCCTTTAAAGTACTGGGGAAAGCCAGGCACAGTAATTCGTCGACCGTAGTGACCAACGCCATCTGGGCCCTGTAGGTGCGAATGTGATCCACTGGGCTCCATGTCCTGTCATAAGAACTGAGATGCGGTGGCTTAAACTTTCGCGGGATGGGGAATCCGGTGATCCAAGCGGTATAGGGTGACTCGGTCTCCATGTTGGTATGGTCATGACGTTGCTTACGGCTCAATTGCTCGATCTATTTCTGCAAGCCCTGGATTTGAGCATTCACGTCTTCCCGCTCGGTTTTCCTTTCAATATCCGAGCGGTAAGTCGGATCAGATAACGAGGCTTCCTCTTTGAAGTGTGTTGACCTCGGGGATAGAATCCGGCTCTGGCTCCGGGTAATCATATGCCTAAGATCTTCTCGGCTTTGGGCCAGAGGGTCTTTGGCTGATTCTCGGGGTTTTGGCCCTAATCCCACCCCTTGGTGGCGCGTCGCCTGTTGATGATGTCTCTGGCATCTTCCACCTGACGTGGATTGGTCTGAGCTCGCCACCTGGTGCGCCTGGGCGTGCTACTACGGTCACCATCTCGAGCATGTTCCCGTAGAGTGGGTATGGTTCCGTACTCTTCTGGGCTCCCGCTCGGGGGCACTTTTCCCGGTCTGGTTTTTTGATTGAGGGCACTTCTCCTACAAGGACAACAGTGCTTCAATTTGTTGCTGGGTCTGCCATTGGCCTTCCAGAAGTTGCACGAGTGCCGCTGTCACCTGCTCGGAGGTCATGGAGGCGGCCTACTACTCGAGTTGCAAGTTCTCCTGACCAACCGGAGCAGTATTTTTCTTACCCGTCTTCGGTGGCATGTTGATCAGTCAATGAATTTGTTGGTGAAGAACTTATTGTCTTTCCCACAGATGGCGCCAAACTGATGATGCCAAAAATTGGTAAGAGAGACTAAGAAGAAAGGTATGGTGGCACAATAAATTGTATGTGGTTTGGCCCCGTTAATGAGGTGACCTACGTCCACGGGTGCGTCAGTGCGCTTCACTAGTAGATCATCGGTGGGCCTGGTGAGCCAGCAATTGGGCGGCACTACCAGTAATATCGACTGGGTGTATGCGTATGAAATAAGTGTATAGCTATTCTTTAGGTTAAGAATGCAATCCCCTTTAATGGGGGTGAGTGGCCCCTTTTATAGGTGCAGGAGACCACCCGCATAAGGCAACTGATTAGATAAGGAAGCCCCATCTAATTACAATTTGATGAGCATAAATCATGGGAGGTTTCCTAAATGGCTTAGGAAACTATTTACACATTCCATTAGTCTTCTGACTGATTTAGGAAACTGCTGAGCGGCTTGGCTGTCAAACTGCTCCTCGTGGAGAGCATACCGAGCGGTTGCACTCGAAAGACCTCGGGATCGTTGGGTCACAAGCTCCCTTTTCGAAAAATCCAGGTCCTTTGCTGCTGACGTGGAGGTTGGACTGCAGCAGAATATTTCTGGGCGTATCAATAGGTTTCATGAAAATTTTGTAACAATTCATTTTAAATTCTTTTTGAAGGCATTTGGTTAAAAATGAATACATTATATTTTGCTTTGTAGTTTATAGGAAACTCTAAATATTTGTCGCTATCTGAAAAAGGTAGTATACTTTTATATACAGTGTTGCGGTTAAAGGAATTCATATTGGTTATGAATTATCGGTAGATTCTTTTGTAGTGATTAAGTCTGAGTGTTGTATTATTTTACATGAGTTTATGTAGTCTACAGCCTGTGGTATACATGTGGTATCGACTAGTTCATATGAACAGTAAGATGAACATTGTGGATATAGTGTTGTGCAGCAGAGAGGGAAGGTTGTAATTGAGGATATGTTAATGGCATGACATTTTTCTAATGCATGCCAATTATTTCAACTACATTATTCATTTTCATTGTCAACTTATGTTGTTAATTTACATTAATTTATATATAAATTTGGTCTTAAATACCAAATTAGGAGAATTGTTTGGTTATAAGACACAAGGGAAAAATATTTGGGAATAAGTCCATGACTAGTGGACATTAATAAACATAAGTACTTTGACCCAATAAATGATACATTTTTATGACCAATGTATCCCTTTCTAGACTAATACACACAAACCCAAAGTGTTCAGCTGAGAGAGAGAGAGAGAGAGAGAGAGAGAGGGGCGATCGCAGCTCCGATCACCTTCATCGCACCGCCAATAACCTCCATCGCGCCTCCATCCAGCACCAATATCGCACCTCCGACCATTTTTTTTTTTTTTGCAAACTCCACCATCTCTGGTTTGGATCTACCTCTTCTAGATCTACCACCACTGTGACTTTCTCTGTCTCTCTCATTTTCGTCCGACTTCACCATTAATCACGAATCAGATCGTGTGGTCGGAAAACCAGATCTGGTGAGATTTGTCTTCTCTAACTACTAGCACTTCCAGATCCACCACCATCACCATGAGCAGATCAGCGACCACAAGCCAGTGCCGTAAGCATTTTCACGAGCAGATCTGGTCACCAGCACACCGATCCACTATAGACATGTCATAAATTCTTCGTTGAAATGGTGTAGAGTACTGTTTATGGTTTTTTTTAACACATTTTTTTGAGAAATTTATCAAAAAAAAAAGTCAGTGAAGCTACTCAACATTTTTTTCCCTAGATTTTGATATCAACTATTGTACTTGCTTGATAGATCTCGTTAAGTAGGTTGTAAGAATATAGATTTTATGCAAAAAAAAAAAAAAAGTTGCAGATCGATAGGAATGCTCAAATTTGTAAAAAGTTCTTACAATGTTTGTTAGAACACTTTTTTTTTGTGAAATTTCACAACTTTTTTTTTAATTTTTAAATTTCATAACTTTTTCAGTACTGGTATGATAAATTAAAATTCAGAAACTTATTATGTGTTCATTTCATGTTGATGTGGTGGTTTGGTTTGAAGAGATCAATCAGGTGAGGTCGTGGTAGTGATCGGCTGAGGTTTGGTGTGGTGGTGTTGGTTCATGAAATTTTCACGAACTCTGTGAAATTTCACTACTTATTGTTGATAAATTTCACAATTTTTTTTTAAAATTTCACAAGTGTTTTCGGTGGTATGAGAAATTAACTTCAGGAACTTGTTTTATGATCACTTCATGTGGTGGTTTGATTGTGAGTAGAATGACAGAGGTGTGGTGTGGCGTTGGTGGTGAATGACAGAGGTCTGGTGGTGGTGGTGGTGGTCGCTGGGCTTCTGGTGTGGTGATGGTGGTGCTCGCCGGGGGTCAGACAAGCTCAGGCGAGGTCGCTAAAGCTCAGGCAAGGTCATGGTGGTGATCGCCAGAGCTCAGGCGAGGTCGTCGGAGGTGCAGGGGTGAAACTCTTGGTGTAGACCATTAATATTGGAGGTAGATTTGTCAAAACACAAAAGAATAGACCTACTCCCAAATATTTTTGCTAGTTATACCTAAATCACTCTACTTTTCTTAATTTGGATTTATTACTAATTGCCCCTAATTTATATGACCTTTTACTTTCTTATAAATAATAAAATCGAGTTTTATTTAGATGATGGTAAGAGCGGCCAACTAATCGTCGGTTGGTTTAATGCCGAGAATCTTATGTTAAAAAAATAGAACATATATAATAAAATTCTTTTATTTAAGAAGTTTGGTTTGATCTTTCTCGACTATGATCTGGTGCGGACCCAGAGTGCTCCCTTAGCTATAATTGTAGAGATTGAGTTTTGCATAAAAGGAAGATAGAGTTGGGATTCATAGAATCTGATTTTATCTAGAATACCTGATTTTTTTTGTTGCTAAAATAATAATTCATATCATTGAACCAAGCACAAGTACATGAAATAAAAAAGGACTATCCTACAACACATAGAGAGTCTTTGGCCAGAAACAACATAAATGCGAGTGAGGGACAAGATTCCCTACTCATGCAGAAAAGAAAAAAAAGAGAGGAAAACACAGGAACACGTCCCCGTGCACCTAAGAGAAACAACAAGGAGAGTTTATACCCACATGTTTGAAAGTTATGGCAGCCCCCATCCACCGAAATACCAGAGTAACACTCTGGATGGGTAAAAAGGTCGCGGTTGTCATTTTTCTCGAGGAGAGAACTCAGATGTGTCAGAATTGGCATGAGAACCCCAACTTCGAACAGGACTACACCGAATCTACAAGAAACCATCTTCAGATCTGGAGAAAGCCACGGAAATAACCTTCACAAAGGAAGGAAAAGTGCTTCACAGAGGAAAGGGAAGGAACCAAACAAAACCTTATTTAGATTTGGGACAAAAAGGGGAAAAGGGGCAGAGGGAAGGAGGTTGCCAAGGAGAGGGAGGAGCTGTGGTTCATTAGGTGTAGAGGAGTGGAGGAGGAAAGCTGGATATGGGAGGGGCGGCGCGGCTAGCACTTTTAAGGGATTATTTTGGACTTGGAGGGAGAGAGTTTGAAAGTTAAGCCAGTGCCATTGAACTTTTCTTCCATGACCTTCACTATACAATCTGCCATTTCAGGTGTTAGATAATTTTCCCAATCTCCAACCTCACCTTTCCTAAAAAAGGCACTATTGTCCACTTTCCATGGTAGTTTCCCATTTTTGTTCACCCCCAAGTTCTTCAAATTCTCAAAACTACATAGCCTTAGTATCTTTTTTTATCACTCCCTCTCTCTCCTCCTCTCCAGAAAATGGGAACCCCAAGAACTCCCCCAACTTCTTGGTGTGAAACACAGTGTCCTCTTTCAAATCTTCATACATCAAAAATAGCATCTTGTTTGGCTTCTCTAAGCTCTCTTTCCAGTACTCCAACACATGGCTCCAAAAGGGTCCAAACCCACTTGTGCCCTTACAAAGCATCTCCACAGCATCACCAAAACAAGCTCTCTCACTCGTTTCAGGAATTTGATTCCCAATAAAGTGCCAGAGAGAGACGATCTGGTCCAAAGGGTTTCGGCAGAGGTAGATAATTTGACAATCTGAGTCGATAATAAACCGAGGAAGCAATGAAAAAGGAAAGTGGGTAGCAAAAATTCTGGGGTTTTCAAACTTGTCTAGGTTGGGGCACTCATTTTTGGCGTAAACATCGAATTCAACGAAGCGAATGAGCTCATGAGGTGTGGAAGTGAGCAAAGGGTGGTTTTGGGGATCAGAGGGAGAGAAATGAGAGCGGTTCACAATTGTGAAGACGAGGGCTTTCAGCCAAGTGGTTCCCACTTTGGGTGGTGTGATCAGTATTATATTGGTGTCATGAGCTTGGAAGTTTTTTTAGAAAGAGATTGTCCCTTGCATGACTTTGCTTAGGATCCAAAAAAAATCATGGTACTTGTACATATCGCCATTCCAGACTCTCATTCTGGGAAGTGATGCAACTAGTTCTTCATACTCATTGTTGGAGTCTTCATCTCCTTTGGAAATGTATTTATGGAATTGTTTTCCCTCCATGATAGTTTGTGCTCAAAGCTTTTAGAGATCAGTGTGGTAATTTTATGTTTAAAAAAACATTTCGATATATATATATAAACTAGAGGGTTGGTAGGCCTTATTCAAATGCCTACTATAATGGATCTTTGGGCACATTGTCTAATGGGAGAATATCTAGACCATACAAAAAATCTAGAGCAAATATCTAAACCTTTCAATCTAGACCATACAAAATACAGTAAGCCTACCCCTCTCTCTTTAAACACGATGTTTACACTTAGAGAGAGCATTTTTGCTCACCTAAAAAATGGTACACCAATACTCCCCCAAGCATTCCATTGGCCAATGCAGTGGGACCTAGGATTAAACAACATTTGTTTAATCCTGGATCCCACTACATTGGCCAATGGGATGCTTGGGTGAGCATTGGTGTACCATATTTTGAGTGAGCAAAAGTATTTTCTTACAGTTAATGTTGCTCCACATTGTAACTCATTTTCACCATTTCATGCTTATGTAACAATCTTTCCTGAAAGAACAGGCCCCGTTTGCAAACCGCTTTTGGAGGCAAAATAGCACAACTGGAAGGTCTCAAAACATATTTGGCAATAACTGGTTTTGTGATCCAGACGTAGAAGAACGGTTCCCAAACAAGGCCTAAATAAGAATGGCCATAAACCAATATCACTCACAAATATAACACTCAATATATATATTTGGTAACTCTTCAAAACTGTTAGGGTTCTGCTTAAAGAGGGCAAAGAAACATGTCGATTTGGAAATAAAATATAAAAATAAAAAATAAATTTTTTTTGAAAAGATTGAATATGAGAGCATCTGCAGTGGGTACAACAAACTTAAGTAGGAAGAAGAACCAACAAAATCATTAGAAAGCAAGGATACGACACTCTCCATGGCTTTCTATTGTCCCATAGCATTTCTAAAAGTCGAAGAGCATAAGGAAGCTAAAAGGCTTTTTGCTTTAAGTTCAGCCTCTGTACAAGCTAGGGTGGATTTTGCTGGGCTAGGCTTCTGAGGTAAGGATGCTGAACCAAGCCTTTGGTCAAGGGCTTGCCTGAGATTCTGAGATCGAAGTTAGAGATCCTTAATGTTGGAAGGTAACTGACGATCTGAAGAAGCATGGCTCATAGAAGCAGAGGAGCCAAGTCCTGCTATTGAGGAAGGAGGTTGAGGAAAAAGAGTTTTTGAACATTGAGAGATTTTGGGGAGAACATCTGGTTCATCAACAAAGTCTTTCAAAACTCTGGTATCGCTTTGGCTAGTAAGAGTGGAAGGCTGGGCAAGGGGAGGACTTTTTAAAGAAGATGGGGAAAGCTCTGTAGTTTTTGCAATCCCTAATGTAGGGATGGAGTCAGAAGAGGGCTGAGAGCTACTCAATACCGGTTTATCTTGCAATTTCTTCTGAGCTTGGGCTTTAAGCCGTGCCTTTTTGGCAGTCTTAGGGGTTTCCTATGGAAGGACGTGCTCAACCTCCTCCTCTTCCAAGTGAATAGGATAATCAAAGGTAGTCTCCTCCAAGGAGGTTTTCTTCACCATCTCTATGTTATCTGAGCGCTTAGTTTCCCCAGAACTACGACGGAATGGAGGTGGGAACCTTCGGGGAAACAACCTTCTTCTTGGATGACACAGCGACAGCGGGGCATGGAAAACCATACCAAAAGAAAAGAAGCAATGAGGAAAATAACATCAAAGCAAAATAAAAACCTCATCTCTTGGTATCAAGATATTAAAGAAATTTCGGAGACTAAGGGGACAGACTGATTGGAGAATCCGGGAAATGCCTAAGCAGCCTGATAACTGGTTGTAGGGACACCACCAAAGGTAGTGGGTTTAGAGTGTTCAGACTGATAACCTGCTACAGTAACTCCTACAGGCACATCAGTCTGAGCTATAGGTTCCGCAATGCCAAATTCGGCCAAGGGTGGAAAAGGGCAGGTCTTTCTGACCCAATTCTTGGTAGAAGCATAAAGCTGTTGCCAGTTTGGAGTCTTGCCATGTTTTTTTATATTCACAAGCCTTTTTTTCCACCTGTTCCTTTTTTAGCCAAATTCTGATGTGACTTGCCTAAAAAATTAACTCTTAAGGCTTCAGAGGATTCCATTTTAGCTTATAAAATTCCTCAAATTTGATGATGGAACCATAATAAGCTTTGATATCAGGATCCATACCTGGGCCTCTCTTTCTTTTGCCTGCAATCTGAACAAGTGAAGGATTAGTAGTTGGTGATGGCAGTGGAGACAATGTATTGAGCAATAAATCAAAATGGCCAAAGCAGTGATCAAAATGTTCCATCTAGAAAGTATCAAAGGAAGGAGTGGATGCAGGGTGAAGAGAGAAGGACTGGAACTCAAACTGATCGAGGAGAAGTCTATTGAGTTCATCCACCTGTTGAACTAATTCATTGGACTTAAGATTGTACGAGTTAAGAAATCTGGATTGGCTGACAAGAAATTGGGATAAGGAAGTGCTTGGGTTAGACTAAATTAGCGTGCCTGATAGTTTGGAAAATAAGATTCACGACGCATTGGTTATTTTATGAATTCTCTTTCGTCACTCTGTGGTGACAATCTCGAGAGACCAAGTAGTATGCCCATAGTTCTGGGTAATTGCTAAGCACAAAAATGGAATCTTTAAACCAGGACAGTCCATACAAAGGAAGATGATAAGGTAAGAATCTATTGGGATTAGGAGTCCTAAGGGAGAAGAAGAAGCTTAAACAATTCAAAAACCAGGAAGGGTTAGAAAAATATGTGGCCAAATTTTGGCCATAACAGATGAATCAGATACCGTCGTACAAGGTGGGCTAACCTCTGGGAAATAAAGATGGAGCCACAACAATAGGATCCATAAAGGACCACCCCAAATGTCCAAATTAATACTGATCAGCCTAAAATAGCCTCGGTAAATTTGAGCCAAGAGAAAGGGGCCTAATGCTAGAACCTGACCAGAGGCGGAAGTAAGGGCCAGAGGAAGATCAGATTTGATGACCTTGAACGAAGGGGGACAAGTTAAGTATCTGCTAACCCAGAAGGTAAGAAAGGCAAGATACTCTATGTTAGTTAAAGTACCACCATTTTTTTGTGTTATGGGATAAAAGATTGACAGCTGGTATTTTTCTCAAAATCGGAGGTAATGGGAGAAATGGGGTACACCTGTTGGGATAATAGAGCATTGATTGGGATACCATCCGGTCTTACCTGGATTAGGGTAGCTAGGTCAAGGAGAGTGGGGGACATCATCCTACAAGGAAAATAAAAAGAGTTGGCAAAAATAGACCAAAAGGCTAGAGCTAAGGAGAGAAGGGGGTATTCATAGGTAATGGCACGGTGGTCAATTGTGTTAGGTCATGGATATGTTGCCTATGCCATTCGTCCGATTTGATAGGAGTAACTCTGGCCACCCTGGCCAGCCATTCTGGTAGAGGTTTTGATGGCCAGAAATGAACATTGTTGTTATTGTTCCAAATTTTTAGTGGGGGATTAGGATGTTCAGACAAGAAAAGACCATTATGGGGAAAGAGATTAAAAACCCGAGGAAGGACGAACTATTGAGCTATGCTTTGACCAAGAATGGGGGAGGCAAAGTTAGGTGAGGATGCCATTGCCTGTAGGCTGACACCTTTGAAAGTAGTAGCACAAAATTGTCTCAAAGATTCTTTGGCTCGTGACTGAGGAGCAGTGGTGATCTCCTCTATACTAGGAGATGAAGTAGATTCTCGATGATTTCAGCCATGGTAGATTGAAGAAGGAATGAAATGATTTTGGGTAAAGAAGAAATTTGAGGCTGAGAAAACTCAAAGAAGGGTTTAAATGGCAGAGGATTAGAAGGATACGGAAGGACCTTGAATGTGGATTTGTTTCAAAATTGAGATTTCCCCAAAAGATTGCGCTAATTGCAAGTTAGAAGTCCTTAAGATCAGGAGGTAGGTGGTATAACGGTACAAATAGGAAGTAAATGTGGGTCAGGTAACTCTCTTTTCAAGAAAAGATCATCTTTATCCCTTGGGCGCCATCTTATCATTCCCTAAAAAATTGAGGATTATGGAGTCAAGGGATAAGATTGATTTCTTGAAATTCCCGTTATGATTTGGTGGACCTATATTTAAACTAACAACATCCCATCAAGTTATGATTGCTTGCGCCTTTACTTGAAAGGGATGTTGGGGGGCATTATTTGCACCACAAAATAATATTAAAAGTAGGTCCACCAAATCTGAGAAAGAATAACACATGGAATGTGTACGAAGGTAGACTGATGGAGAAAGCAGGCTGATTCAACATAACAACGCCATAATTGAGCACGCAAGCCACGTCAGTGGCAAGACAATTATTAGCGGTTATGCTGAATTAAATGAATGACACGTGTGATACAAAGTGGTAACGAGCGTGATCATGGATGAAACCCATTATTCCGAGATCATGGAGATAGTGGGCAGTTTCTCAGTACATGAGGTAGCAGTTATCACTATTGTTACCTATTTAAAGTGACAAAGAAACAAGGAGAAGGGATCCCTGAGATCAAGAATACTTAGCACATTTTCATACTTTGCATCATGTATTTCCTTTATCTTTAAATTGTCAGTTTACTAGTAGTAGCTTTGTACTTAGACCTTAATTAGAAGGCGAGATTACCACTTCTGATTGTACTTTGTTTGTGAATGGTTCAATGGAATTTGTACTCTGTTTTCCTTTAAATTAGTCTCAGTTTTCTTCACATTCCAAGTCCTTGATCTTTGGTTGAGGCAACTTGAACCTATTTAGAGAAATCTCATTCCTCTATTTCTCTACTCGTCTGATTTGTCAAATTATTCACTTCAAGAGGACGTTTGTCTGGCACGCCCGCACTTTAACACTTGCATATTTTCTGCCATGCAATTTTTGGCACTCCCGATTGGACATTTGTGAAGAATTGACCAGTTCATCATGCCACCAAAAAAGATTTTGACAAAATATAAAGTGGTCATAGAGCTACCAGAAGTGGATGCACCGACAGCAGAAGAAAACCCTGAAGGGGAGGTTCATGGTAATACCAGTGATCAGTCTCACAGTGATAGTCATGAATCACTCCAACAAGAGCTTGGAAATGTTGAGACCACTACAAGTAGGCAAGACCAACAGGCTCTGAAGGAATATGCATTAGCAATGCGTTTCAATTTGGACAGTGCACTGCATGATTGGGTTCAAGCCAACTCACAACAAATATCTACAATTATGAAACCGTTCACAGATATGATGCAGAAGATGGGAGATCAGATTACCAAGAGTATTGACTGGCAGATGTCGTACATGACAGAAAAATTTGGTCTAGAATTCTCTTTGAAAAGTGGCGCCCAGAAGGAACCTACACAAATTCCTATAAATTAGGCTCCACAACTGAGTTTTGGGAATGTAAAGGTTCTAGCCCGACCTATAATACCTAGTTTTTCAACTCATCCTGGATCTGGTATGTTTGATCACGCGTAAAGTTCAAGTAACCAACCGGGACCAAACTAGATGGGATAGAGTGTAGGGCCTACAGGTGTTCAACGGGCATCAAATGGTCTTAATATAAGCACTCACCACGGGTTCCAAGTTGAACAAATGATGATACAAGTCCATCAGCTTGGTTACCATGATTGTTCTCATCTACAAACTATTGGTTTTTCAATAGGAGGGTCATCAGTCCAGGCCTTGTTGCCAAACGCAGGTCCACCTATCCAATCAGGGGCTCAAATGGCAAGTACGTCTCAAGCACAAATTTATCAGAATGGGGGACACTTTCATCAGTCAGAATGGCAGACTAGAGGGTGTTATCAGCTAGTAAAGTAGATTGGGGGGCAACCCAGGCCACTGTTAAGGCACACTAGGGGACATCAGCAGCCAATGGTACCAGGAGAAGTCCAATGTCAGCAACCCATGGTACACAATAGAGGACCTGATTTTCTAATCCATCAGCCTATTGGAAACGAGGTACGTAATCCCTATCATCCTGATATTCATGGCCATATTCCTTTGGGGATAAATAAGGATGAGATGGTAGATGTCATTAGAGAATAGGTACATGGGCAAGTTAGGGAGCATGTCAATGACCAGCTAAGAGCACAGTTTGGGGTAGTATTTTGGGCTCCTATATGCCCACAATATCAATAACCATACCCAAACTTCATTGATAGAATGTTCGAGTTCCCAAGATGCTTTAGAATACCTGAATTCACTCTATTCTCTGGTGGGGATGGACAGACCACCTTGTAGCATATTGCTCATTTCATGACACAATGTGATGAGGTTTCCTATAATGATATGTTAAAATTGAGGTTATTTGCCAATTCACTTATTGGACCTGCCTTTACATGGTATGTGAACCTCCCTATAGACTTTATTCAAACTTGGCAAGATATGGAATGAATCTTTCATTGCCAGTTTTATCATACTGACCCAGATGTGACTGTTGCCGATTTAACTATATTAAAACAAAATGCAGGAGAGAATGTAGAGACATTTATCACTAGATTTAAATTTGCACGGAATAGGTGTAAGTTAGGTTGCCAGAGGAAAAATACGTGTGATTAGCCGTTGATAATTTGAAATCTACACTTAGAATGCAATTCGTGGGTCAATAGTTTACCGACTTATGCCATGTTGATGTCGTGGCACAGTATGAAAAAGTGATGGATGAGGAAAATCAAAAGAAAAATAGCACAAGGGTGTGTATTACAAAGGACATCATCAGCCTGCACACTTGGTGGAAAATGAGGATGAAGCTTAGGCTGACAAAGAAGATGAAAACACTTACAAATGTGCTATAGCTGAAATGACTACTCAAAAGCCATTCGTATGTGATGTCCTGCATAAACCAGCCTAAGCATAAGAAAAGGATACCACCAGTCAGACTGATAAGCCTAATAAAAAATACAATTTTGATATTACTAGGGCTGACATGATCTTTGATTGGTTGGTAAAAGAAAATCAAATAAAACTGACACATAATTTGCCATCGAACAATGAAATAAAGGGGAAAACTTTTTGCTAATAGCATAATAAATGGACTCATAATACTAATAATTATACAACGTTTCGTGAGTCCATACAAAAGTGGATAAAGAATGAAACCATTAAATTCCCTAATGATAAACCTGTGCAATGGCAGATTAAGAATGTTTCTAAAACGGAGAAGATGCAAAATGTGGTCTCAAGGCCTAAAGTTCAGTCTAGAAGCCTCAACCCAGAAGCACCACCATTCGAAACAAGAACATGAGTGTATTATCATGCTTCTTATCCTTATGAGTCTTACATTATGACAAGAAGGTCTTTACAAGAATTAGCAAAGGCCAATGAATAGCCAGTTCTTTGTATCAATTGCGTAGAGAGATTGGCAGTACCGCTCCAAAAGCACAATGATGTTTTTGAAAATGATGAAAAAACCCTCAAAAGACAAAGCAATCAGAGTAAGGTGATCCAACGACCAGGAGGTTTTTGGATTACGATGAAAGAGGATAGGCCTAATAAGGGTAAAGAGGTGATGATACCCCAAACAAGCGAGCAGGGCAAGCAAAAAATAGAGAGAAATCATCATCCACGGATTCAAGTCAAAGGTTTAGTCAGTCAAGGTCAAAAAAGCGGTTCGAAGCTAGCAGTGTATCCTAATACCAAGCCAACAATGGTGTTGCCACCTGCACCACAAGATAGGCGTTGGATATATGTATAACATCCTAAATTCCCTTAGTACCATGACCCACCATTTTTAACATGAACCCAAAAAAGGCGCATGTTCGAAAAAAGGCTGCCCAGAAGAAAAAAACAACTGTTTATCCGAAGATTTAAAGGTATGTCTAACCAATGGGTTCATATAATTGATGCAAGCCTGGAAAATCTGGATGATGACAAGAAAAATGACGCCATTAAAGAAATAGGGGATGATTTGTCAGAATTTGATGAGTATACTGGCCAGGCAAAATTGGGGATGATTGCTTTTGAAACGAATATTCATTGAATACCAAGGCAACTACCCCAAACATCATCTTGTTTTCTTCTTCTTAATCAACACATCGTCTTATCACCACTAAAAGTTGATCAATCTTTCAATGGTAAACTCCAAGTTGGCCAAGTTAAAGCAAAAAAAAATGATAATGGTGATTAAAGCAAAAGGGCATTTTAACAGCTCAAAGGGGTGAACTAAGGAAATTTTTATCATTTATCTGGATAGGTCTAAGTTCAAAAGGGTGGAAAACAAAGAAGGCCTAAAATCATGTCCTAGTGTGATACGGTTGTTCAACATTTACTGATGTTGTCAATATCAAGATATAAAAGTATGCTTACTTATGCTTTACTTTCAAAAGATTTACAGTGTGGATGTAAAGGTCGAACCCACAGAGATTGAATACTACGCACTTTAATTTTTAAAACCTAAATTTAGTTAATTAAGAAAAATGGATTTTGGATTTAATTTGAATTAAACTAATAACAATAAAAGTAAATCTAAATGATGGAAGCAATTAAATATTTGTTTTTATAATAAGTTTAAGGAACCTAGGATTGCAAATCTACCACTAGCTTCATAATAAGGGTATTTATGAATTACATTAGCTTATTAAGTTGGATGATAATGGGGAATTGTAGCTACAAGCCCAATTCCTCCGTCAAGAAAATAACTATGGTTCAAGCAGCAACATAATCCATCTTCGGTTAGCATCAATTTTCCCACACTAAACTAGGGCTGTGGTATAATCCGTCTAATCTAGGCATGGACTATTCGGATACTTGATAGCACAATTCAATTTAAGCACCATTACATGTAAATAATCTAAACAAGCACATCAAGCATAGATCATTGAGCACACTACCATCAAAATAGATCTAAGACAAGAGTAAACTTTGAAAGTAACGATTTAATCAATAAAAGCACAATTTATTTATTAAAATCCTCGAAACATGTAACTGTCATCCATACATAATAACACTAAAATAAAAACATAAAATACACCCTATTACTTGGCTAGGGTTTCATTTAGATCTTGAGTTTAGTTAGGAAGGTACCTGCACAAACGACATCGACGGTATTACGGACAGAGGGAATAAGTCCCTCGTAAAAGACCTGTACCAACTGCCACTTAGGAACCTGATGATGTAGGCAGGAACGTAATAATTCTTTAAATTTCTCCCATGTGTCATAAAGCGTTTCCCCATCTCGCATGACAAAATTTGTTATGGCTTTTCTTATTTGATTAGTTCTTGTGATTGGGAAAAACTTTTTTAAAAATGCGTTGTGTAAGGCATCTCATGTTTTAATTGTGTTTGGCTCAAGTGATTGAAGCCAATACTTTGCTTTATCTCTTAAAGAGAATGGGAAGAGACGCAGTTTTAATTCATCCTCAGTGAAATTCTGGATTTTTAAAGTAGAGCAAATATCTTGAAAATCTCCTAAGTGCTGATAAGGATCTTCATTTATACTGCAATGGAAAGAAGGAAGGAGCGAGATAGTAGACGACTTTATCTCAAACTGAGATGCCGTCGCCTCCGGTAATTCGATACCTGCTTGAGGTGTGTAAGTCGTAGGAATAAAATAACCTCTAAGTGGAGGAGGTGGAGGTATATTAGAGTTATTTCCATTATTTTTTCGTTGTTTCCAATGTCGGCCATTGGAATAGGTTCTATGTTCAAAGTTCAACTTTTTCTTAAACGTTTACGGGTGTTTTGAATTTCAGCCTGAAACAGTGACGATGGTTTTGGAGTCGACTCGTCGTCTATTTTCAACTGAGCTCTCGGAGCTTGGGTTGAAGACTTACTCATTCTAAGGGTACGTTCAAGTTCAAGATCAAAAGATTTTAATTCTGGTATATTTGAACGTGTACCAAACATAAACTAAAAAGAAAATAAACTAAAATAAAGATTGACTAAAACAAAAACAAAAAATAATCACGCAAGTAAGTTAACAAGCAAGCACACAGTACTACTATGATGCATGTAATTATCCTTATGCAGTGATTCGCGTCAAAGGCCAGCGCCCCAGATTTGTGAGCTAATGCACGTGAACAATCACTCCTAAACTAATGCAAATAGTGCGTCTCAGCGCCCTGACTTACAATGGTTGGAAGCAAATTTCAAAGGAATTGATTTAGTTTATTTATTAATTTTTAATTTTTGCGTAATCTCCTTTGACGTGCACAGCTGCGCCAATCAAAACACTAGAATTTGATTACTTTGAGAAACTAGGAAATAAAAAGAAAAGTTAGTAACTTAAAACAAAAACAAAAAATAAGAAAAAAAAATTAAAACCTAATCTAGTATTTACGAATTAACTAAACTAAGATTCTAAAACTAAAGGTAGTAATTTGCAATCTCCGGCAACGGCGCCAAAAATTGATGTTGTCAATATCAAGATATAACAGTATGCTTACTTATGCTTTACTTTCAAAAGATTTGCAGTGTGGAAGTAATGGTCGAACCCACAGAGATTGAATACTACGCACTTTAATTTTTAAAACCTAAATTTAGTTAATTAAGAAAAACGGATTTTGGATTTAATTTGAATTAAACTAATAACAATAAAAGTAAATCTAAATTATGGAAGCAAGTAAATATTTGTTTTTATAATAAGTTTAAGGAACCTGGGATTGCAAATCTACCACTAGCTTCATAATAAGGGTATTTAGGAATTACATTAGCGTATTAAGTTGGATGATAATGGGGAATTGTAGCTACAAGCCCAATTCCTCCGTCAAGAAAATAACTATGGTTCAAGCAGCAACATAATCCATCTTCGGTTAGCACGAATTATCCCACACTAAACTAGGGCTGTGGTATAATTCGTCTAATCTAGGCATGGACTATTCGGATACTTGATAGCACAATTCAATTTAAGCACCATTACATGTAAATAATCTAAACAAGCACAACAAGCATAGATCATTGAGCACACTACCATCAAAATAGATCTAAGACAAGAGTAAACTTTGAAAGTAACGATTTAATCAATAAAAGCACAATTTATTTATAAAAATCCTCGGAACATGTAGCTGTCATCCATAAATAATAACACTAAAATAAAAACATAAAATACACCCTATTACTTGGCTAGGGTTTCATTTAGATCTTGAGTTTAGTTAGGAAGGTACCTGCACAAACGACATCGACAGTATTACGGACAGAGGGAATAAGTCCCTCGTAAAAGACCTGTACCAACTGCCACTTAGGAACTTGATGATGTAGGCAGGAACGTAATAATTCTTTAAATTTCTCCCATGTGTCATAAAGCGTTTCCCCATCTTGCATGACAAAATTTGTTATGGCTTTTCTTATTTGATTAGTTCTTGTGATTGGGAAAAACTTTTTTAAAAATGCGTTGTGTAAGGCATCCCATGTTTTAATTGTGTTTGGCTCAAGTGATTGAAGTCAATACTTTGCTTTATCTCTTAAAGAGAATGGGAAGAGACGCAGTTTTAATTCTTCATCAGTGAAATTCTGGATTTTTAAAGTAGAGCAAATATCTTGAAAATCTCCTAAGTGCTGATAAGGATCTTCATTTATACTACAATGGATAGAAGGAAGGAGCGAGATAGTAGAAGACTTTATCTCAAAGTGAGATGCTGTCGCCTCCGGTAATTCGATACCTGCTTGAGGCGTGTAAATCATAGGAATAAAATAATCTTTAAGTGGAGGAGGTGGAGGTATATTAGGGTTATTTCCATTGCTTTTTCGTTGTTTCCAATGTCGGCCATTGGAATAGGTTCTATGTTTAAAGTTCGACTTTTTCTTAAATGTTTACAGGTGCTTTGAATTTCAGCCTGAAACAGTGACGATGGTTTTGGAGTCGACTCGTCGTCTATTTTCAACTGAGCTCTTGGAGCTTGGGTTGGAGACTTACTCATTCTAAGGGTACACTCAAGTTCAAGATCAAAAGATTTTAATTCTGGTTTATTTGAACGTGTACCAAACATAAACTAAAAAGAAAATAAACTAAAATAAAGACTGACTAAAACAAAAACAAAAAATAATCACACAAGTAAGACAACAAGCAAGCACACAGTACTACTATGATGCATGTAATTATCCTTATGCAGTGATTCGCGTCAAAGGCCAGCGCCCCGGGTTTCCGAGCTAATGCACGTGAACAATCACTCCTAAACTAATGCAAATAGTGTGTCTCAGCGCCCTGACTTACAGTGGTTGGAAGCAAATTTCAAAGGAATTGATTTAGTTTATTTATTAATTTTTTATTTTCGCGTAAGCTCCTTTGACGTGCACAGCTGCTCCACTCAAAATGCTAGAATTTGATTACTTTGAGAAACTAGGAAATAAAAAGAAAAGTTAGGAACTTAAAACAAAAACGAAAAATAAGAAGAAAAAAAAAAAAACCTAATCTAGTATTTACGAATTAACTAAACTAAGATTCTAAAACTAAAGGTAGTAATTTGCAATCTCCAGCAACGGTGCCAAAAATTGATGTTGTCAATATCAAGATATAAAAGTATGCTTTACTTTCAAAAGATTTGCAGTGTGGAAGTAAAGGTCGAACCCACAGAGATTGAATACTACGCACTTTAATTTTTAAAACCTATATTTAGTTAATTAAGAAAAACGAATTTTGGATTTAATTTGAATTAAACTAATAACAATAAAAGTAAATCTAAATTATGTAAGCAATTAAATATTTGTTTTTATTATAAGTTTAAGGAACCTAGGATTGCAAATCCACCACTAGCTTCATAATAAGGATATTTACAAATTACTTTAGCTTATTAAGTTGGATGATAATGGAGAATTGTAGCTACAAGCCCAATTCCTCCGTCAAGAAAATAATTATTGTTCAAGCACTAACATAATCCATCTTCGGTTAGCACAAATATCCCACACTAAACTAGGATTGTGGTATAATCCGTCTAATCTAGGCATGGACTACTCAGATACTTGATAACACAATTCAATTTAAGCATCATTACATGTAAATAATCTAAACAAGCATGGAAAGCATAGAGCATTGAGCACACTACCATCAAAATAGATCTAAGACAAGAGTAAACTTTGAAAGTAACAATTTAATCAATAAAAGCACAATTTATTTATAAAAATCCTCGGAACATGTAACTGTCATCCATACATAATAGCACTAAAATAAAAACATAAAATGCATCATATTACTTGGCTAGGGTTTCATTGAAACCCTAGATCTTGACTTTAGTTAGCCATAGAATTGATGAACGACAAGAGGTTGATGGAAGAGGCCATGGGAATCCTTGGTCTTCTTCTTCTTCTCCTTGTTTTCCTCTCTTCAATGGCTGAAGTTTTTGTTGTATATTGTGTGTATAATAATTGCCCACCTAAAAATTGAATTATAATTGAGTATTTATAGATTTGGAGCAAGTTTTGAAGCTTTCCAGACATAATTAGGCAGTTTCGTTCATGTAGGAGTCTTCAGTACACTAAAATGCGCGTTTTCACTTTTTTGCATAGATCGCGCGAGCGGGACACGCGAGCGCGATTCTGGGAGGTCGCGCGAGTGGGTCGCGCGAGCGATTTCTTGACTTTCGCGCGAGCGAACCGCGTGCGCGATGTGGTTTTTTTAGTTTCTTTTCTTCTGCTTTTTTACCCCATTTAGCTTGGAATTCTTACTTTTCTCCAAATCCTGACAGAAAATAGAAAATGACGTAAAAATATACAAAAATAGAATACAAAAGTTCTAACAAATGTGAATTAAGACGTATAATTAGGATTTGTTCTCTCCTGATCATTTACGATGGAAGATTGGTTAGTATAATAGCAAACATTTTAACTTGAATATCAACAAAATAAGAATAATGAGACTAAACAACAAGTTAATGCGCTATTCAAATGAAATTCGACAAACACAAAATGTATTTATAACCCTCTAAAAAGAAAAGATAGGCTCAAAAGCTCACTGGGTTTAGTATCCACCATGTGTTATCTAGAAATCTGAAACATATTATAGTTCACATCAAACATGTATTCAAGTGACTACGTGTTGTGCATAGGTTTGTGTGCAATTCTATGATATAAAACTATGATTCGAACGATTCATAACCTAAACGTCGCATCATGATTTCAGTAAATGTTTAAACACATCTTTCCTTGTTTACCATTCTATAACAATCCAAGTTACATAACAAAAAGTATCGACTCGAGATTGCAAAAACGAAGGTAATCTTGTTTATTTAAGCACAAGTATCGAATTTTTTTTAAAAAAAATCGATGCATAATAATGTGCATGTGAGTGCATACCCCCAAACCTAAACCTTTCATTGTCCCCAATAAAACAATAAAATGAAAGAAATAAGAGTACATAAGGAAGGAACGACAATACCTCGATCTCGGCGATCACAAACCAGGTAAACATATATGAATTATGGAGATAAAGTTTAATTACTCCAAATGGAGCTACTAATTCACCTATCAATACTTGACAAAAGAAAAAAAAACAACAAAAGAACAACAATAGCCAATAGAAATATATATATATAATGCAGACTGTGGCATACTTGTTAAAAAACTAAACTAAAACTGAAAGACTCAACGAAAATCAAAAAGAACAAGCACAAATAGAACTATCAAAAGAAAGAAGGACTCGATCTAAAAAGGGTCTAAAAGAGCAAACAAAAAGGAGAAAAAAAAACATAAGTAAGGGTTGGGAGTGAGAAGAAGAGAACAAAAGAGAAAACAAACAAAAATCCCATCCTCGCGCGAGTAACCATCTCGCACGCGAATCCCTCCGTGAGGAAGATTTGAGGCTATTTTTAAGGTTCATAAAAAAAATTCCTAAGGCAGGATCGCACGAGCAGGCCACGCAGGCGACAAGCCCTCGCTCGCGCGATTTTAGGCGTGACCTGAATCTGAGGCATATATAATGAAGTTTGGAAAAAAAATTCTAAGGCATAAACTCGCGTGAGCGACTTGTCACGCGAGCGGGCTACGTGCGCGACATGTTGTCTTTCTCTTTTCTCTTCTTTTCAATTTGAATAAGTTCAAAATAACTTGAACCCGACTCCTAAACCTATCCAGAACAACCAAAACTGACTCAAAACTGACCCAAAATGACCAAAGAGTGTACAAAAATGAGAGAACGGAATGATAAAAACTTGGGTTGCCTCCCAAGAAGCACTGTTTTTTACGTCTTCAGCTAGACCGTGCAAGCTCAAGACTCATGGAGTCCGAAACTCAGTCTTTGTACCCTTGAAGGCATTAGGGATACTCCGGTTGAAAACAGAAATAATGTCATTATTTGTTAACTCATTCGACGACTCACATTTTTTTTATTTCAAATCGATTCTTGACCTTTTGAGTAAATCTTTCATTAGGATCTAGTTTGGTAGGGTTTTTCTGTTCACTGTGCATTATTTCCTTCACGCATGTTTATTACGTTATTTGGTTCATCAGCTTGTCTAACCTCACTCTCCACCATACATGGGTAATCACCATCATTGGGAGGTTGATCAATAGCGTTAAAAATGTTTAATTTTAGGTTCATGTTCCTAAAAGACACTTTCATTACCCTCGTTCGACAGTTGACACACGCATTAGCGGTGGCTAAGAATGGATAACCAAGAATGACAAGAGTGTGTTTTCTAGCATCTAGCATAGGTTCGGTGTCAAGGACTATGAAATTGACAGGATAGTAACATTTATCAACTTTGACGAAGATGCCTGGGGATTTTGACAGAACGATCCGCTAATTGTATGGTAGCGGTCATGGGCTTAAGTTCACCTAATCCTAATTGTTTGCAAACTATGTAAGGTAAGAGATAACACTTGTTCCAATGTCAAGGAGAGCCCGATGAATAATAGTGTCACCTATGATACATAAAATCATTGCTGTACCGGGATCCTTATATTTTAGAGGAGTGTGTTGGAAAATCGAACTTACCTTTTCCGTGAGGAAGACTTTTTTCAGAATATAACTGTCCAACTTGCACTTTTGAGTGCATAGGTCTGTAAGACATTTAGCATAAGCAGGAATTTGTTTAATAGCATCGAGGAATGGAATATTTATTTTAACTTGTTTAAATACCTCGAGTATATCTTTAGTTTTTGATCATTTCTTTGAAATATGTGATAATTCCTCAATGTTTGGTAGGGAAAGGCATTTTGAGAACATAATTAGTTTGGATCGGTTCATTTTCCTTCCTAATTTGACTCGTGTCCTCACCCTACTCTTGATTCAAATTAATGTTCATCTCTTTTAAATCAACTCTCGGAATCTCTATAACATCTTCCTCTCATGTTGTCATCCTAGTTGAGATGACGTTCACATGCTCACTCGTACCAGTAATCTCATATTATCCCTTAGGTTTCTAAATAGGTTGACTTGGCAACTTACCTCGATCAAACAGTTTAGTGTATAAGCTATCTGTCCCACTCGAGACTCTAGCTTCATGATGGACTTTGTGTGAGAGTGTACTAACTGGATCATCGAACTAAAACTTTCAAGTGAAGCCAACACTTTCTCCTCAAATGCATTATTACGTAGAGGTAGAGGAGGAGGAGGGTTGGGTTGTGTATATTGATATTGTTGAGACTGATGTCTCCATGCATTGGGAAAGTTAGTTTCAATTTGAGGTCTTCGGGAGGAATATGGACCCTTATTATTTTGAGATCTACACTCAAAATTAGGGTGACTTTTTCATGGTGAATCGTAATTATTTCCCAAAGGGTTATGAGCATTTTGTGTGAATTGTTGAATAGAGTTAATATGTTGCTCGACAAATTTCGAGAATTGAGAAGCAAAAGGACATGCAAAGATATTATGAGAAGGTTCAGAACACAATGCACATACTTCAGAAGGAGGTGGACTGAACATGTGGCCCATCCTCATGAGTTGGTCAAGTTTTCTAGATAGTTCTTGTATTTCGATTGAGTGACTTGACTCGAATCGCTCCTCTTGCTTAGGTTGAGGGGAAAGGCACCCCTCAAGATGTACCGACACGGTTTGATGTATCGAATTTTCACTTAACGTTTCAAAAAATTTCCATGCCTCATCGGTGCTTTTGTGTAGGAAGGTACCTATACAAACGGCATCAACGGTATTATGAACAGAGAGAACAAGTCCCTCATAGAAGATCTGCACCAATTGCCACTTAGGAATTTGATGATGTGGGCAAGAGCACAATAATTCTTTAAATTGTTCCCAACTGTCATAGAGCGTTTCACCATCTTGCATCACAAAGTTCATTATGGACTTTCTTATTTGATTAGTTCTTGTGATGGGGAAAAACTTTTGTTAAAATGCGGTGTGTAATGCTTCCCATGTTCTAATAGTGTTTGGCTCAAGAGATTGGAGCCAATACTTAGCTTTATCTTTTAAGGAGAATGGGAAGAGTTACAATTTTAATTCATCATCAGTTAGATTTTGGATTTTCAATGTAGAATATATGTCTTGGAACTCTCCTAAGTGATGATAAGGAGATGGTAGATGACTTTATCTCAAAGTGAGACGCCGTCACCTCCAGTAATTCGATACATGCTTGTGGCGTGTAGGCCGTAGGTATGAAATAATCTTTTAAGGGAGGTTGAGGTATATTAGGGTTATTTCTATTATTTCCGTTGTTCCTGTTATTTCCAATGTCGGCCATTAGAATAGGTTCGATCTTAATAGTTCTAGTTTTCCTTAAACGTTTAAGAGTGCTTTGAATTTTGGCCTGAAATAACGACAACGGTTTCGAAGTTGATTCGTCGTTTAATACCAACCGAACTCTAGAAGTTTGGGTTGAGGACCTACTAACTCTTAGGGTACGTTCTAGTTCAGGATCGAAAGTATGTAATTCGGGTTTACTTGAATGCATACCAAACATAAACTAAAAAAAAAAAACGACACTAAGATAAAGATTGACTCAAACAAATACGAAAAGCAACCACATAAATAAGACAACAAGTACACAACTACTATAATGCATGAAAGTTATCCTGTTATACAGTGATTCACGTCAGAGCCCAGCGCCCTGGGTTTCCTAGCTAATGCACATGCGAATCAACCTTAAACTAATGTAAATAGTGCATCTCAGCGCCCTGACTTACAGTGATATAAAGAGAATTTTAAAAGAAACGATTTACTTTTTTTTTTACAATTTGTTTTATTCGCAAGATCCTTTGTTGTGCACCGTTGTTCCACCGCAACTTGCTATGATTTGATGACTTGAGAGCTACAAAATATGGTTAATTTTTAGCGACTTGAAACAAAAACGAAAAATAAGAAAAAGACAACATAATATAATATTTACGAATTAACTACACTAAGATTCTAAAACTAAAGGTAGTAACTTGCAATCCCCGGCAACGGCGTCAAAAGTTGAACTTGTCAAAATCAAGATATAAAAGTATACTCTACTTTAAAAGATTTGTAGTGTGGAAGTAGAGGTCGTACCCATAGAGGTTGAAATACTAAAGCACTTTAATTTTAAAAACTAACTCTTGTTAATTAAGAAAATGGAATTTTAATTTTGATTTTTTATTAAACTAAGAACAATGAAAATAAATCTAAACTATGAAAGTGATTAAAAATTGTTTTGATAAATATGTGTATTGAACCTAGGATTGCAAATCCACCGCTAGCTTCATAATAAGGGTATCTATGCATTCAATTAACTTATTACATTGGATGATAATGGAGAATTGTAGCTACAAGCCCAATTCCTCCGTCAAGATAATAACTATGATTCAAGCATCAACATAATTCATCTTCAGTTGGCATGGAGTGTCTCACACTAAACTAGGGTTGTGGCACACTCCGTCTTGCTTAGGCATGAACTATTTGACTACTTGATATCACAATTCAATTAAGCACCATTACATGTAAATAATCCATACAAGCACAGCAAATATAGATCATTGAGCACATCACATTCAAAATAGATTTAAGACAAAAATAAATTTTGAAAGCAATGATTTAATCAATAGAAGTTTGATTTTATTAATTAAAATCCTCTAAACATGTAATCATCATCCATACGTAATAAATCTAGAAGAATAACATAAAATACACCCTATTACTTGGCTAGGGTTTCATTGAAACCCTAGATCTTGATCTAAGCGGCCATAGAAGCGAAGATTGGCAAGAGACAGATGGAGGAGGCCATGTGAATCCTTGGTCTTCTTCTTCTTCTCTTTGCTTCTCCTTCTTCAATGGCTAAAGTTTTTGTTGTATATGGATGTGTATAATGTTGTGTATAATGATGTGTAACCCCCAATTTTACTTAAAGGATGATATATATAGATTTGGAGCAAGTTTTGGAGGATTTTGTCAACCTAATCGCACTAAAATTGCTTTGTTTACGTTTTTGGACGTAATTAGGCAATTCTGTTCGCGTAGGGGTTTTCAGCACATAGAAATACGCAACTTCATTTTTTCAATAGGTCGCACAAGCGGACCGCGCGAGCGAGGCTTTTTCTGCTTCTTTTATTCTATTTTTACACCCAATTTAGCCTAGAACTCTTGCTTTCTTCCAAAATCCGACAGAAAATGGAAAACAAAGTAAAAGTACACGAAAATAAGATAAAAAGTGCTAACAAATGTGAATTAAGCGTGTAATTAGGACTTGTTCACTCCCGATCACTTCCTGAATCTACAATGGTGCTGGCACTATGATCTTGTTCGTATCCGTAATACAATGTCTCAGTATTGATACATGGAAAACAAGGTGCACATGCTCCAATTTGGATGACAAAGCTAGGCGATAAACCACTGGTCCTACCGTCTCTAGGATCTCAAATGGTCCTACGAATCTCGGGTTAAGCTTTCCCCATTTTCTAAATCGGACAATGCCTTTCAAAGACGATACTCTCAAGTAAACAAAATCTCCTACTTCAAATACCATAGCTCGTCGCTTAGAGTTTGCATAGCTCTTATAACGACTCTGAGCTACCTTAAGTCATTCCTGGATCATCTTTTACCTTCTCAGTAGTCAACTGTATTACCTCAAGTCCTAACAACTTTCTTTCCCCAACGTCGGTTCAACAATTTGGCGATCAACACTTATGCCCATACAACGCTTTATACGGTGCCATTCTGATACTTGACTGAAACCCGTTGTTGTAAACAAATTCAATTAATGCTAGATGTTTCTCCCAATCACTCCCAAAATCCAGTACACAAAGTCTAAGCATATCTTCCAGAGTCTGAATCATTCGCTCTGACTATCCGTCGGTCTAAGGATGAAATGTGATACTAAAACTCAGCTTGGTACCCATAGCTTTTTGCAAACTTTTCCAAAATCTCAACATAAAGCTATTATCACGATCCGGTACAATCACTGTTGGAACTCCGTGTAGCCTCACAATCTCTTTCACATACAATATTGCCAACCTCGGAGGTTTAGTCGTCATGATCTGTAGAAAATGTGCTGATTTCGTTAATCTATCAACTATGACCCAAATTTTATCGTTCATGTTAGGCGAACGTGGAAATCCCAAAACAAAATTCATTGTAATTTCATCCCATTTCCACTCTGACATAGGTAATGGCTATAGCAACCCTGTAGGTACTTGTCTTTCTGCCTTAACTTGTTGACATACTAAACATTTGGACACAAACTTTGCAACTTCTCGCTTCATATCTTTCCACCAAAAGTTTTCTCGTAAATTTTGGTACATCTTGTTACTTCCTGGATGAACTGAATAGTTAGTACTGTGAACCTCCTCTAAAAGTCTCTCTTTCAAGTCGTTTACATTTGGTACACACAACCGGTTCCCAAGCATCAATACTCCTTGTTCTAAGGTAAACCTTGGTCGTTTTTCCAAAGGTAGCTTATCTCTCATTTTACACAGGTAGATATCGTTAAACTTTTCTACCTTGATCTCATTAATAATGTCTGGGTGAGTTATGATCGCCATCATTAAGCCACCATTCGTCTCTGGAATCACATCCAGTTTCAAACGTTCAATTTTCTTTACCAATTCTTTTTTTGACTTAGTTCATCGGCTAAGTTCTTTGTTGTCTTCCGGCTTAAAGCGTCGACTACTACATTAGCCATCCCTGGATGATACTCAATTGAAAGATCGTAATCTTTCATTAACTCTAACCACCTTCTCTGTCTCATATTTAAATCTCTTTGTCTGAATAGATACTTCAAGCTCTTGTGGTCTGTGAAGATCTCACACTTCTCCCCATATAAGTAATGTTTACAAATCTTCAAAGTATAGATTACCGTGGCCAATTCCAAGTCGTGAGTCTGATAATTAACCTCATGTGTCTTCAACTGTCTAGACGCATAGGAAATCACCTTGCCACCTTGCATAAGTACACATCCTAAGCCTTGATGCGAAGCATCACTATAAATCACAAACCCTTCTATTCTGGATGGAATTGTCAATATAGGTGCTCTCATCAACCGTGATTTCAACTCTTAGAAACTATCTTCACATTCTGGACTCCATTCAAAAGTAATACCCTTCCTCATAAACTTTGTCATTGGCAATGAAATCTTCAAGAAATTCTCAATAAAACAGCGGTAGTATCCAGCAAATCCTAAGAAACTTTGAATTTCTGACACTGAAGTCGGCCTTTACTAATTAGACACAGCTTCTACTTTGTGAGGATGAACTGAAACTCCATTCTTGTCAATCATGTGACCAAGAAAAGTAATGCTAGGTAACCAGAATTCACACTTCTTTAATTTACCAAATAGTTGCTTCTCCCACAATCTTTGAAGTATTTGTCTCAAATGATTTTCGTGCTCCTTCTCACTTGGTGAGTAAATAAGAATATCATCGATGAATACTATCACAAAATCATCCAAGTAATCTGTAAAGTCTTGGTTCATAAGATCCATGAATGCGGCTGGTGCATTAGTAACTTCAAATGGCATGACTAGGAATTCATAATGTCCATAACACGTTCTGAAAGCTATTTTCTCAACGTCTTCAGCCTTCACTTTCAACTGATGGTAGCCTAATCTAAGATCTATCTTGGAAAATACTTGTGCCCCACGAAGTTGATCAAATAGATCGTCAATTCTCGACAACGAATACTTGTTCTTGATTGTCAACTTGTTTAGTTCTCAATAGTCTACACACATTCTCATTGAACTATCTTTCTTCTTTACAAACAACATTGGAGCTCCCCATGGCGATATACTAGATCGAATGAAACCTTTGTCCAGTAACTCTTGTAGTTGGATTTTCAGCTCTTTCAATTATACAGGTGCCATTCTATATGGTGCTTTTGATACGGGTCTTAAGTTTGGCATTACTTCAATAATAAACTTAATCTCCCTCTCAATAAGAACATCTGGCAAGTCATCTGGAAATACATCCGGATACTTTCGTACTACTAGAATATCTTCTACCTTCAAGTCAATAGCCGAAACATCAATTACCGAACATCAAATCCCTGACATCCCTTTTTCAACAATCTACCCGTTCGGATAGCCGAAACCAAATACGGTGGCGGTGTAAACCCACTCCCATGAAAACAAAAGTTCCCATGCACCGGTGATCAAAAATTATCTTCTTTCCGTTAACAGTCTATAGTAGCTTGGTTAAGAGATAACCAATCCACTCCTAGTATCACATTGAAATGGTTCACAACAATCGGTATAAGGTCTATGGTCATCACATTCTCACCTAGTTTAATCTCATAGTTCTTGTATATCGTAGATGTTACTACTAGTTTACTAAGTGACGTGATAATGGATAAATCATATCCTAGTGGTGCAGACTTAATGTTCAAATGCCCAACAAAATTATGAGATACAAATGAATGTGTAGATCCCGAATCAACGAGTATACGTGCTAAGTACGAACAACAAGCACCACACCATACCAAAGACCGCTGTATCAGTAGCAGCCACATCTCCAGGGTTCATCTAAAAAGATCTCCCTTCACGCTATTCTATTTTTGTTCTCCTCTCATTTGTCTACTGAGGCTTCGAACCACTAGAAGCCATAGAACTTTCCCCTTGTTGAGTACACTTCCTCGGATAATCCTTTGCTCGATGTCCTAAGGTACCACAATCAAAACACTTGAGTTGCGGATAGGATGCAAAACTTGCACTATTTTTCCTTGTAGCTCTGTTCTGAGAGTTAGTAAAAAACATCGGTCAGTGTGTGGTCTATTATAAAGCAGACACAATGGAATGTTACTGGGTACTCTTCGGGAACCAATAAAACTAGAACCAGAGCCTCACAAAAATGGCCTCTTAAAAGATCCACCCTGGTACCGGTCACTACCCTCATAACCTCGCTTTCCTTGCTGATTCTGTCTTGATCGTTCCATCCCACTTTCGTCTACTAGCATTGTTTGTTGTACTGCTGCCACTGTTGAATGTTCGTAAGTCTTTACCCTCAACGGAATGTTCTCTCTCAATCCTTCCTCAAATTTCCTTGCTCTATCATTCTCCACTGGTACTGAACCTTTTCCAAACCTTAGCAATGCATTATACTTGGAAGTATACTTAGTTACGGTCATGTCTTCCTGCTTAAGGTTATCGAACTCTATCTTTTTCGCATTATGAGCAGATCGCAGAAAGAATTGGCGATTGAACTCTAACTTGAACCCTTCCCAAGTAATCGGCGCCCCTTGATCCAAAACATTTACCCACCAATTCTGGGCCTCTCATCTCAGTACATCACTTGCATTTTCAATCTTCTCCCTATCGGACATCAAAATAGATCAAAAAATTTGTTCTCTGTCCATGACCTAATGCTCTACTAGTGTCGTGTCAGCTGTTCCATGAAATTTTGTTGGTTTCTTTCTAGCAAATTGTTCGAATATAGATCTCATATCTCTATTCTCGGGTACATGTACCACAACTATCGGTGCCGGTTCGAATAGAGGTGTTGGAGGCAATTACTCCGCTAAATTCTGTATCATGTCCCCTATGTTCCCAATTATTTCTGTCATTTTACTCATTCGTCGGGTATGCGGCGATAATTCTCAGTCACCGTCACTCATGGTTACTGATGTATAAACACTATACATGCCTAACAATATTTATAACATGTATGTACAACAACATACACATACACCAAACATCTCCTCAATGTATGAATGCACTCTAGAATATATGCCAAAACATGCAACACTCTACTCGACGTCGAACGTTCTCAAAGTTTTGTTACCTATAGCTCTGATACCAATAAATGTCATAACCCATCCAGCTACGCATGGAAATAGGACACATGGCACACCACTAAGGCTCATTTAGTTCCCGTTAAAGTAAAATAGCAGTGGAAAACATAATTAAAAGTCATTAAAATCAGAGTTATAAAAAGTTTTACCCCAATGAAAAACTTCTAAAGGAATCCATTTTGAAAACCACCGATCCAGTCGACTGTGGCGGGGACCCACTCGACTAGAGTTTGAAAGCAGTAAGTAAGAAAAGTTCAACAACCTTGTCCAGTCAACTATGTCGGGGTCTCAGTCGACTGAGGCCTTAATTTCTTAGTCGACTGGTGCTTTGTTCGATCGACTGGACGCTATGCATACAGAATGCCATGTTTTCCTGCAGAAACCAGTCGACTGATTCTCGTCCTTCAGTCGACTGATGCCTTCAAAAACTGAAAGAATCACTTTAAAAAATAGGGGTCTATTCGACTGTACCAACGATCAGTCGACTGATTTCTTGCAGTTTGTTGAGCATTCTGTAGGAATCACACCAAGGGTCTCCAAACCAATTCCAACACCAATACAACCAAAGTACCATGATTTAAATTACAAGTACTAATCTAAGTCAAGATGCTATTAAAACATTTTACAATTCCCAAATTCTTATTACAAGTTGGAATAGCAACAAAAGTATGGACAAACTGTGATTCCCCGGCATTCTTCGGCCTCACTCCTCACGCTTCTTCTTTCCTCGTTTCTTATCACCTGCAATAGAGTAAATCTCCACTGCTTAGCTATATTCTGAGTGTACAATTCTAAATGTATGCTTATATGACAATCTATGGTTTAAGCATCTAAAACACATCAAAATAGTCTCTAGGGTGAGTGGTACGCATTCATCCGGTAAATGACACTATTGTCGTGGAAGGCACACCTCTTCCACGCACCCTGTACACTAGTTGGGGCCTTCATCCATACCAGGTCTCGTGTCCTAGTTTGGCCGTCCTCCATACCAAACACAACCACACTCAATATCACAATCCTCAAGGTTCGAGGAGCTTACCCCCGGATGAAATTGCACCATACTCCCCTTTGACTCAAGTAGGCACATATGCTTTTCTAACATTTTCGCATGCATAACTAATGGGCCTAATTAACACATCAATTTTGCCCAAATCCAAAATATCAAAGTCGATATTCAAAACATGTAAATTCCATATATTTCATAGATCCATAATTCATACCTCGCGCGATTCCTCTAAAACTTTGAAGGATCGACAAGAGGCCAGAATAAACGTCGGATCTTAATTTATATGCGATTCCTATAAGTTTTACTGGGTTTTCCCCAAAATTCTAGAAATTAAATTTTCAAAAAAGGTTAACCAAACACGGCCTAAGAGGTGTTAAATAGAAGCTCTTACCTCGAGGAGTCCAAATCTAAAATTTGAAGAAAAAAAAACTGACGATCAGAAGTTCGTCGTTTGGCGTCGTGATGCTTATAGCCACCAAATCTCCTTTTTCTCTCTCCTCTAAGATATTTTTAGAAAGTTTTAACAAAAACAAATCCAAGTTTATCTATTTATAGGCATGGCTTTCGAAAATTATGCTTACCTCCCCACGAGTTTTCAAAACTTCTAATTATCTCCCAAAACGTCTTAAATGTCTACTTTATTATTTCATGACTAAAAACTAAATTTTACAAAAGTTTACAACTAAGTTCGGTTTGGGTCCAAAAACAAGGATCCAGAACTAAATTCCGTGGAATCCCTATACCACCTACCTTTTATGTAGTGTAACACTCACTTTCTCACTACAGTATTCAAAACGATATATAACGATATCAAAACTAGCATAAATTACACTACACAGGTAAACTTACTATTCACAAAATACCAAATAAGTCAAATAATATCTAAATCATATAAATGTCATTTAAGCATGCCAATGCAACCTGTATTACCAGATTCCCATGTCTCCACTTGACACCTCACCGTTGACCCACGTCAACTCATCTCAATTATTAATAAACATTAATAATTCACATGATATCACAATGTCGTATTAGAAATGCATGATAATTCTGCAATGGTTGTGATAGAAATAGTTCCATAGAAACTAAAATCATAGAATTTGTTCAACACAGACTGGTGTAGATAATTAAATTAATATGAGATTGATTCTGGGTACAGTTTTCCACTCATTCCACAGGGCACGGTTTCTCAAATTCTTCCTACTCTTTGTGACATAATTCAAAGTTATTTGTATGGTAGCATATGCAACCAGCATAAGCATCCATCTCTTTTGTGCACCTCTGGTGAAGTTCTTTCAACCTACAAGCAGGACCAAGTATAAACAAGTAGTGTTTTAAAGAATCTAGAAGTACTTGGCAATTTTTCTTCTGTGAAAGTAAAAAAACTTCACAAGTTCTTAATATGTGATAATCAAAAACCAATTTAGATCTGATCTGTTGTATTCTTCAGTGCTACATTACACAACTTTCAAATTTACATTCGTGAGCATCAATCAACTAAATGATTTAATCATTAGGGATAATGAAAAAATAAACTATAGTGAAATCCAAGACATGAATTTACATTCGTGAGCATCAACCTGTTGCATTCTTCTACCTTCCAAGACATAAATTTTAATCCACTCAATCCAGATAGATTTGCACTCAGCTTTACATAGATTCAATATATATATATATATGAGGTTCATAGATTTGTTGCAGTTCACCAAATTGTTAAAGCCAAGGCCCCCCTTCTTTATCATTCCCAGTCCATAGGAACCTCCTTACCTACCTCTTAATAGTCTTTAGGACCTTTTTAGGGAGAATAAAAATGCTAGACCAGCACACTTGAATGTTAGACATGACAGATTTCACAAGTTGGAGCCTACTAGCAATGGAGAGAAATCTTTTAGTCTGTTGCTAAGTTTAGCTACCAACCCATCTCATTCTTCAACTTTGAGTTTAGAGGAGATAAGGGGCGCTCCAAAATATCTCATAGGTAGCGCTCCATTAGAGAAATCAACAGTAGAATAGATAGCAGTTTTAGAGGCCTCCTCCACACCTGGAAATAATAAACACCTTTTAGAATTATTAGCAATCAATCCTATAAAATTGTCTAGTTCCTCCAAAGATTCCTTGATGACCAGCACAGGTTGAGTGTTACCATGGGCAAAGATCAAGAGAGGTGGTCAGAAAAACACAAGTGGCTTAATTTTTGTTTCTGGCATTTCCAAATAAACATTAGGGAGAACAAAAAACCACACTATAGTGAAATCTCACTTATCAAAAATAAAAGACTTAAACCCAATCAAGTTTTTGCTTGCAAACTTTCTGGGCACCGTGACAGAGTGCAAAACACACAAAGAAAATTCAATACAAGCTGCAGTAAACACGTGCATATTAACACAACAAGCTTTATGATTGCACAAAAAAAGGAGCAAATCCCCTGCTGCTGACTTTTACTTTCTAGTTCGTTATGACTTTTGTTTTTTTTTTTCCTCAAAACCTTTATCTTGTATTTGATTGAATGTGGATCTATTCTGTTGTTTGTTGTAATTGCTTAGGATAATACAATTAAGTTTATTTATTTATTTTTTTGTTTCTTCAGCTCTTCTGTATAAGAGGACCCATTCAAGTTGGGAAGATCTCTTCTCAGGATGTAAGAAAAAACCTAATTGGAAGGAGGAAAAAATGTTCGATTAATGAGGTGTAGTAGATGTGAGAGGTTGGGGCATCACAACAAGAAAAGTTGCAAAGAGATCATTAGTAATACGAAATGATTTTCATTGACAATTATTCATTTTTAGTTATTGACTTTATGACTTTTGGTTGAGAATTGAGATTTTAGGATTTTTTATGATAAAGTGCTATCAGATTAAGGTTTTAATGAAATTGTCTATGCTTTTTAGTGGTAGTATTTCACCATGTTTCATACGTGATTAAATTTCAAAAAGTTGTAATTTAGTGGTGAAATTTTATAATGTTTCATATGTGCTTTGATAGTTGGGGGCTAAGATTGAATGGATGTGCATTGAGTAGTGGGTCTAAGCGGTGGTTCGGGGGCAGCGCCCATGATAAAATAATTTTTTGATTCTTTTTAAATATTCTCTGGTGAAATTTTACTACTTTTTAAAAAAGAGTTCAAAATATGGTGAAATTTTACCTCTTTTAAAAAAGACGGTCAAAATATGGTAAAATTTCAAGTATAACAACTTCTGTTAAAACATGGTGAAATTTTTCCACTGTTTAAAAGGATATTAAAATGTGGTGATATTTCTCCATTGCTTTAAAGGGAGGCCAAAACGTGGTGAAAGTTTACCACTCGTTTAAAGGGAGGTCAAAAAATGGTAAAATTTCACCTCTTTTAAAAGGCAGTCAAAACATGATGAAATTTCACCACTATTTTAAAAACACAGTCAAAACATGGTGAAATTTCAAGTACAAGAACTTATGTTAAAACTTGATGAAATTTCTCCATTGTTTTAAAAGGAGGTCAAAACATGGTGAAATTTCACCACTTTTTAAAAAAGAGTTCAAAAAACATGGTGAAATTTCATCACTCTTTTAAAGGGCGGTCAAAACATGATGAAATTTTACCTCTTTTAAAAGACAGTCAAAACATGGTAAAATTTTAAGTATAAGAACTTATGTTAAAACTAGGTGAAATTTCTCCACTTTTATACAACCTGGTCAAAATATGGTGAAATTTTACCTCTTTTAAATGGCGGTCAAAACATAATGAAATTTCACCACTATTTAAAAAACACGGTCAAAACATGGTAAGATTTCAAGTATAAGAACTTTGTTAAAATTTGGTGAAATTTCTCCGCTTTTTTAAATGGAGGTCAAAATATGGTAAAATTTCCCCTCTGTTAAAAGGCGGTCAAACATAGTAAAATTTCAAATATAATAACTTTTGTTAAAACTTGGTGAAATTTATCCACTATTTTAAAAGGAGGTCAAAATGTGGCAAAATTTCACCACATTTAATTTCTCCACTCTTTTAAAGGGATGTCAAAACATAGTAAAATTTCACCACTCTTTTAAAAGGGGGTCAAAACATGGTAAAATATCACCACTATTTTAAAAACACGGTCAAAACATGGCAAAATTTAAAGTATAAGAACTTCTGTTAAAACTAGGTGAAATTTCTCCACTTTTATACAACCCGATCAAAATATGGTGAAATTTTACCACCCTTTTAAACAGCGGTCAAAACATAGTGAAATTTCACCACTATTGCTCTTCATTCCACATATGGTGCTCCATGTTTAGGAACATTTTTACAATTTTAGTCCGTATTTTTTTTGTGTTGCAACGTGTACCAACTTCCTCTCCTTTGAAAAGTTTGCTCATGAATTGAGATACAATGACGCCACAATCATCACTGCATATCAACACAGTTTCCTTTAAAAAATATTATGACTTTAGGCATGAAACATAAGCATCCCAAATTTTTGATAAATATATCAACCATATGATATCACATACGTGGTGAATTTGACAATTTTCACAAGTACATGTGTGTAGTATTATACATTAATAATTGCACAATTTTTACAAGTTCATGACATATGCTAGTTTTATGTACTTCAGTTCCAATAAAAAAAATTACATGTAGTAAATCGATTTCAAATAAATAGTTGTAAACCGTACTTGTTTTCGCCATCTTCATAATCCGTAATGACAAGTTGAGGGTATCAATCCACCGATCACCAAAGTGTAACTTGAACTGTAATACCCTGTATTTCTATAATGTATTATATGAATAAAACCTTGTATGTTTCTTTTAATACTGTATAAGTTTAGCCTTACCTTTGGTATAATTTGGATATCAACCGATTGGTAAGTTTTCCAATCGATTGCCTTATCTTGGATACCAATCAATTGCCACTTATACCAATTGATTGGAGCATTTAATACCTAACACCATTCGATTACCATTTATGCCAATCAATTTGCAGCAGCTGGGCAGATTCTTTTGCTCTGCATATTTGCCTATATATAGGTGATCATTTTTACGTGTTTGGGGTTCCAGAATCTGGTTTTAGATAGAGAGTGTGTCTTGTGTATGTTTATATATATACACTCATATATACATATATACACACATATATATACCTATTTACTCACACACAAAGAGAGAGAGATGGACTGAAGAAAGGAAGAGAAGGAGACCAAAGAGAGAAGAAGAAAATGAGAAAAAGAAGAAGAAGAGAGAGACATATAGAGAAGACAAAGGAGAAAGAGGAGCTACCATTGAAGCCCAAGCTTCAAATACGCACACCCAAACACCCCCTTGTGATCTAAGGTGAGTTCTAAACTCACTTGCTAGCCTAATATTAACGTTGAACCTATTAAGATGAAGAAGAGATGCATAAATCATATATTTCCTATTTGATGTTGCTGGACTGTCTTCACTGTGAAGAAGACAAAGTCTCAATTGATTGGTACTTTTCCCAATCGATTGCCATGTTTCATAACCCAATCAATTGACATTTTCCCAATCAAATTGCCATCTTTGAGATACCAATCGATTGCCATTTTATACAATCGATTGGCATGGATTGTGATCCAATCGATTAGACTTTTTCCGAATCGATTGTTACTATTTTTATACAAATCGATCAGACCTCTGTCCCAATCGATTGGCAGTTATAGAATACTGTTTTCCTTGTTTAGTTTATATAATTGTTTAGTTGTTTATTTATTGTTCAGTATTCCCAGCATGCTATATTATTTTAATACATACGTGGTAATGAGTTAACGCAACGTAAGATCGTAGTAACAATAAGATCATGGATAATATTTGTTATGTTATATAACGTAATCGTTATGAATCTCTTGGAGTTATCATTCATTTTATTTAGAGTAGTCAGGATACACTGGGATTGTCATGTATCAATGTTAGAGTTGAACTTAAGTAGGTTTTGCTAAGATTTGGGAATCTTGTGTGGGCGGTCCTTGGTCGATCATATGTTCTTAAAAGTGGTAGACAGACGAAGGTGTCTACTACTGCGGTAAATTAGACTAACAGCCCTATGATAGCCAAATGATCTAATCATATGTTCTTAAAAGCGGTAGACAGACGAAGGTGTCTACGACTGCGGTGGATCGTAATCACTGGTAGACGTCGTTAAGTCGTGGCATAGAATGATATAGTATTACTTAATGAGTTATATCCTTGTAGTACGGTGAACTGGGCATATGTTCTTAAAGGCTGGGGATAGAATGACGTGGTGTCCATGACATGCGGTGGACTATGCATATGTTCTTAAAATCGGTGGATGAAGAAATGGTGTATCTATAGAAGTGAACTACTATCGAGTCTATCCTCCTATCGAGAGATGTTTCGGTCTTAATCTGTTAAGACGTTAGTAATCGGATGATAGGTTTGATTAAAGGAGTTACCCTCACTAAATCTTAATAGTTATCATTTATAACTTGTAATAACTTCAATAGTTGATACCTTGTTAGTATCTAATTCACTCAGCTTTCATTAAGCTGATGGCATTTAGGCCACTGGACATTTCTACATTCCAGCGCATCCTGGTTATGACTACACAGGTGAAGGACCTGCAAGTGGGGAATACTATGCCGGTGATGATGTTCCTACAGAGGATCATCCCAACGGAGGTCAGATAGAAGAGGACTACTACGCCGAGGACTATCTTTATGCCAACTAAAGACTAGACTAGATAGTAGTTTAATTATCTTTACTACTTTCCGACCTTTTGTAATCAGGCATATATTGCCTTTACGTTTGTAGTTTCGCTATGTTTTATTTGATTCGAGACTCTGATTATAATAGCTGGTAACTTTCTTTTGGCTTTAAAGTTACCTTTATCCAGATCCTAGATTACATTCTTGTTATCTCTTTCCTTATTATTGCTTAATATTGCATGGTGTGGACAATCATGTGACTTCACGAGTTACTGCCTATGGACCCAAAAAGGAAAATTATTTTTCTCTTTTGTCGTTCCGGGGCATGACAGGATTTTTGGTATCAGAGCCTAGGTTTATACCTTTTCGCTCACAGATTGCCCATACCATCTGGTCCTAGAACCTTTAGATTCTATAGATGAGTATTAAGATTAGTTCTGACTTAAGGTAGTATCTTTTCAGGTAGCATGGCACCACCGCGCTTTGTTCTAGATGAATTTAGAGGACACTATGTGAATGAGGGCAGTATTAAGCCAGCAGTTCCACAGTACTATGCCTAAAAGGTTAGGCGGAGAGCTATCGCATAGACAGAGTGAGACATGAGATTGAGCAGCAGAGATTTGGGACCCAGGACCCCGAGGTGATACGTCAAGAGATGATCTATCATAAGGAAACCTGCAGACTCATTGAGGAGGATTCCCTGTTGATGCTGCGATACCATTTTTTGTACCAGGTTATACTTTCAGAGGTTAGAGTAGTGCCTCCACCTCCCCCGACAGAAAACACCTCCACCCTCACCAGAGGAGGACATAGTTGATACACCCCCAATAAATGAGGACCCAGAGGATGAGGATCCAAATGAGGGTTAGGGCGACGGCGATGGTGAGCCAGAGGAGGATGTCGAGGAGATGGAAGATGAGGAGGACGAGGATACTAATGACGAGGAGCCAGAGGAGGAACCAGAGGACCCCTCTGGTATGGATTTGCCAGTTAGAGTGGATTTTGTAGTGGTAGAGGGTTATCCAATAGAGGAGGAGGCTATAGCAGATGATGATGCGGGTGATGACGTTGTGGTACTAGTCTTACCAGGCGGTGTGATAGCACAGCTAGCAGCAGAGTGAGTTGCGAAGATGGCTCCACACCCCCAGGGATTTGAGATAGGAGTAGCAGAGTTAGCATATACTATGGTAGAGGCTGAGGCTGAGGCTGAGGCACTTGCAGCCTTATTCGATGCAGCCTAGGCCGATATGGCCGATGTAGGAGATTTAGGAGTTATTGTGGAGCATGATGGACCCAAGCTAGCTGAGGATGTTTTGATGGAGGAGGAAGATATGGTGGATGATGATGACATGGATGAGGATGATGTTTTATCTGAGGTTGCCCCAAAGGATGAGGCTTCCATCTATGGATCTGACATGGATAACTTTTGAGTCCAGTAGCTATAGGACTTTGACTTTTGCTTTTGACTTCAGGACATGTTGTCCACTTACTTTTGATGCTTACATAGATAGCTATTGATCATAGCCTTTTTGTATAGGTAGCCACCAGTGGTGGTCTTATTTATATCTTAGTTAGATCATGTACTATGCGGTACACAGATGATCTGTTGTGTACTCTGCTGTACATCTTTTGATTATATATGTGGTAGATCATTTCTTTTGATTACTTCTATTGTCATCTCATATTTATGTTATGTTATGTTATGATTTAGATTCGTGGTGTACTTCCTGTTTTTTTTATTTGTGGTTATTCCCCTAGAAGATTGTCAGCTAATCGTTAGATCTTTCATAGGTACACCTCACACGAAACACCATTGCTGGGAACACGAGATATCAAGCGCGATTAGGAGCACCCAATCCTGAGGGTATGGACCCAACCGGAGTCTTTGAAGCATTCATGCAACGGATGGAACACGTTGGCGATACCTATAATTGACAAGCGGGGGTATTTGTAAAATACAACCACGCTAAAAGAAGAAAATGTATTGATATAGTTTACAATTTCTCCATTTATCTGCAATTTGAATTACAATGCTAGTTTATGCACATATTGATTAAACTATGATAAGTTGTTTGTTTTAGCTGTAATTTGTGCAGACTGCAGTTGCTGTGTGAAGAATTTAAAGATAACGATAAAAGGAAATGCTGAATTCTAATGAAGACAATCAAAAGTTGAAATACAGAGTTCGATCGATTGAAGATCATTCGATCGATCGAAGTTTCGATCGATCGAGAGAAGCTCAAGTGCTCGAAGTTCCAGATGTTCAATCGATCGAGAATGGTTCGATCGATCGAACATGCCTTTTATCAGAATTTTACGTGCATGCAGCAGAAGGAATGTGTTAACCCTAAGCATTAGGTTTTACTATATATACTCGTATTGTGTACGCCCAGAGGACTTTTATCAGTTTTTAGAGAGAGGGATAGAGGTTTTACACGTTTTTGTAGGTTTAAAAGCTTGAAGATTGCTTGTGGACTGATTTTTCTCTAGTTTAATAATAGTTCTTCATTCCAGGTTACTTACTTATTGTTTATTTACATTCTGCACTTATTTAATAGTAGTGTAATCTATTAAACAAGTAGTTTTGAATGCTAGATAAGTTCACACCATTGTTTTACATAGTTTTCATGCTTAAATCGCAACCAAACGCATCTTTAATGAATCTTTACATTAAAAACAACACTGTGACACTCCAGACCATGTCTGAGTAGTCCCCAGGTTGGGAGATCACGATGAAACCGTGATCTCAGGCCTCTGCCATGCAGCAGAATAATTCCTGTGTTTGATCGATCGAAGTTAGTTCGATCGATTGGACCAGAGACATTGTCGAGCGATCGAAGTTAGTTCGATCGATCGAGAGATGAAGATATTTGATCGATCGAGAGCGCATCGATCGATCGAACACCCTTTTTCTTGAGGACATTGTATGCAGTATTCCTTGACTTTCTGTTTTACTAATTCGTTATCAAACTGTCCCCAAATGCTCAGTTTGTCAAAACAGTCTTTAAACCTAAAGCCTTGAGGCATTTTTCTTCAATATATTTTGCAAACCACCCTCAATGCTAATACCATTGTAGGTGAGAGTCTAAACTATTGTTTTAAACCGCTTTTATGTATTTCAAACGTAAATGTGATGATATAGTCCCGGTCATGAAAGGACTATGGATTCTTTATCCTAAGAGAAATACGGAATACTGTAGAAAATGTACTCCATTGAGCTTCAATGTAATTGCATGGTAGATGGCTAGATTGCGGTGGATTCGTGTAATCCCAACATTCCTTTTCAATTAAGGAAAAAACACATTTTAAATCATTGCTTAGTTAATTAGTTAGTAATTAGTTAATCTCGTTAATTGCTTCAGTTTTAGTAGTTGTTAAACTGTGGAACTTCGTGTTCTACACCTTTTAAAAATATTGAATTTTATTTTCTTGTTTGAGAATAATCTAAGTAATTAGTTTAACATCTTCCCTGTGGGATCGACCTGGACTTAATCCAGTTTACTACTTGCACGATTACCTACACTTGGGTATAGCACAAGAACACACAACTTTTTAGTCGTGTCAAGTTTTTGGCGCCGTTGCCGGGGAAGGCGACAAGCTAACACTTCGATTACCTCAATCTTTCCTTATCTTTTTCTGTTTTTCTCTTTCTTTTGTTCTTTAGATTAAAAAAAAATTTCTTAGGATATTTCCCTTTATGTCCGATAATTCCATCGAAGGAATTTACGGAAACCCGTTCTATTTATCCAATTCATCTAGTTCGATTAACCCCATAGTTACACCGATCGATTCAATGGCTGACAATCAAAGTGAAAACGTTGATAATGTGGTCGTACTAATTGACGATTCACTGCGTCCTTTGTGTGATCTCATGACACCCGAACACGCGCCTACGCCGTCTTCTATTATCATTCCACCTCATGCAGGCGAATTTCAATTTCGCAATGGAATGATTCAACTCCTTCCTGCTTTTCATGGAACGGAGAGCGAGAAGGCGTATCTTCATGTCAAGGACTTTGAGGATGTTTGCAAAACATTTTCACAGAATTGTCCTGTAGACGTGACACGTCTAATGCTATTTCCTTTCACTCTAAAGGAAAAAAGCAAAAGCGTGGTTACTCACCTTGAAGCCAAATTCCATCTACACGTGGCATGCGATGAACACTGCTTTCCTAAAGAAATTATTTCCACCTCGCATGACCACCGAGCTTAAAAGACAAATAAACTCTTACAAACAAAAGAGCAATGAAACCTTCACCCAAACTTGGGAGCATTTCAAGGATTTTCTACTCTCATGCCCACATCATGGGTACGAGAAATGGCGAACTATAAGCTATTTTTATGAAGGGTTGAATGGGGAAACTAAAAAGTTGGTCGAGACCATGAGTTCAGGGCCATTTCTTCACAAAAACACGGAGGAAGCAGAAGCTCATTTTGAGTGGCTAGCTGAACACGCCCATGAGTGGTCAAATTCAGATGATATCCCACGATCACAGATATCCTATGTGGAAGAGAAAAGTTTATATCAACTAAAAAGTGAGGATCATCTTATGAACAAGTATGAAGAACTAGCAAAGAAAGTGGAAGAATTGGGGATGAAAGGAGAGAGTCTAGGCAGTTTTTGCCTAAAGAACCATGTGGCACATGTAACATGCTGGGACACACTACTCAATATTGTCCCAATGTGACATATTTTCAAGAACAACCCCCCATGGAAATGAATGCCATGCAAGGGTATAGGGGGGCAGGGAATTCCTACAATAACTACAATTCACAAAATAATAACAATAGATGGAATCACCCCGGGTTCGACTGGAAAAACAACGTTGGGACCCAAAACCAATATCCACAACAACAGCCCTACAATAACAACAACCAATATCAAGGGCAATACAACAGGCAGTCCTAGCCATTCAATCAAAATAGATCAAACAACTACAACAATACTCAACCCTTACATAATCAACAAGCAAATGTCTATGTGCCACCTCACAAGAAGGTACAAGAGGAAGACCCACTCTCTAACGCGAATTTAACGCAACAGTTAATTCAAATGATGAGCAAAATGTCTGCAACATTAGAGAGGATGGATGCACGTCAAGAGGGTTCGAGTGGCACATTTCCCGCTCAACCACTTCCAAACCCTAAGGGATACAACAATGGCCCTCCTAATCATGAACAGGCAAAAGCCGTGACTACATTAAGAAGCGGCAAAGTCATAGGGCAAAATATGCCTCATTCTACTCCCGAGGAGTATGAAGAGGAGGAAGTGGTAATTAGGAGCAAACCATCTACTCAAGTAGAAGAGTCGTCAACTAATGACAAACCATTAGAACCAAACAACGACGCTTCTAAGGAAGTAGAAGAAGTGGAGAGAAGGCCTGGAAAGGAGCCTGTCATTGACGAATTACCTAAATGCCCTTTCCCTGCGCCTTACCCTCAAAGGCTCAAGAAGCCCCAGAATGAGGCAAAGAATCAGGAGTTCTTGGAGTTGTTCAAACAAGTTAAAATCAATCTCCCCCTCCTTGATGCAATCAAACAAGTGCCAGCCTATGCTAAGCATCTAAAAGACTTATGCACGGTCAAAAGGAGGCAAAGTGTGAAAAAATATGCCTATGTTGCTTGCCAAGCAAGTGCAATCATTCAAAATGAATTGCCTCCGAAGCTAAAAGACCGTGGCACCCCAACTGTCTCGTGTAGAATTGGGAATCAAAGGATAGACAACGCACTCCTTGATTTAGGAGCTAGCGTAAACCTGTTGCCATACTCAGTCTATAAACAACTAGGGTTGGGTGAACTCAAACCTACCCAAGTTGCATTACAATTGGCAGATAGGTCAGTCAAATATCCTAGAGGAATACTGGAAGATGTTCTGGTACAGATAGATACATTTGTCTTCCCGGTCGGTTTTGTGATATTGGACACTGAACCTGTGTCTAACCCATGTTCACAAATCCTGATGATTTTTGGACGTCCATTCCTCAACACCATTGATGCCACAATCAAAATAAGGAGTGGTATCATGACCATCGTATTCGGGAACATGACTTTAAATGTTAAGATTTTTTCAAATCCCCAACCTGAAGAATACGAAGACTAAGAAGAAGTTAACTTCATCAAAACGATCATTGAAGAAGAGGCAGATCTTATAGAATACAAAGATCCTTTGGAGGTGGTGGTGTCGAAATTTGACACTACCTATCAACCTACTGATTCTACCCCATTGGATGCTGCCCTAAATCATGCCTACCTCATGATGGAAACCAAAGAGGAAGATAGAGCTGAATGCATATGGGTCACACCATATGAACCTTTACCTCCAAAAAACGAAGTTAACTATGTCGTCAAACTTTTAGTTTCCCGATTTAGAATTAAAGGAGCTTCCAAAAGAGCTCAAATACGCTTTTCTGGGGACTGAAAAGACTTATCCTGTTATAATCTCAGCTACTTTGAATTCTAAACAAGAGGATAAGTTAATTCAAATGCTCAAACTTCATAAGGGAGCATTGGGATGGACTATTGCCGACCTAAAAGGCATAAGCCCATCTATTTGCACCCATAAGATTTATCTAGAGGAAGACGCTAAACCTTCGTGACAAATGCAGAGGCGTCTGAATCCCAATATGCAAGAAGTCGTTAAAAAGGAAGTCCTAAAACTTCTAGACATTGGGATAATATACCCTATCTCTGACAGCTCTTGGGTTAGTCCAACCCAGGTGGTGCCCAAAAAGGCTGGTATAACAGTTATCCCAAACAAAGATGGCGAGTTAGTACCTACACGTGACACGACTATTTTTCTGTGTGCGCTTGTGTGCTATACCCAAGTGTAGGTAATCGTGTAAGTAGTAAACTGGATTAAGTCCAGGTCGATCCCACAAGGAAGGTTTAGAATTTAGTTACCCAGATTAGACTCTAAACGAAAGGAAAATTCAATATTTTAAAAGAAGTGTAGAACACAAAGTTCTACGATTAACAACTAAAATTAAAATCAACTAAGTTAAATTAACTAACAATTAACTATTTAACTAAAGCAAAATCTTAAAAACGGTTTTACTTAATAAAAGGAAGTGTTGGGATCACGCGAATCCACTGTGACCTAGCCATCTACCATGCAATTGCAGTTTAAGCTCAATGGAGTACATCTTCTACAATATTCCGTACTTCTCTAAGGATCTAGAATCAATAGCCCTTTCATGAACGGGACTATATCATCTCAATTAAGTTTGAAATACATGAAAGCGGTTTAATTCAATAGTTAAGACTCGCACCTACAATGGTGTTAGCATTGAGGGTGGTTTGCAAAATGTATTGAAAGAAAATGCCTTAAGGCCTTAAGTTCAAAGACTGCTTTGACAAACTGAGCATTTGGGGACAGTTTGATAACAACTCCTTAAAACAGAAAGTCTTGGAATACTGTATTGGATGTTCTCAAGAATCTGAGAGTTCGATCGATCGATGCGCTTTCGATCGATCGACAATCGCCATCTCTCAATCGATCGAAATGTCTTCGATCGATCGACTATATCTCTGCACCGATCGATCGAAATAACTCCGATCGATCGAACACAAGTATTATTCAGGTGCATGGCAGAGGCCTGAAATCACAATTTCATCGCGATTTCCCAACCTCGGACTACTCAGACATGGTCTGGAGTGTCCCAGATTCGTTCTTAACGTAAAAATTCATTAAGGTGTCGTTTGGTTGTGAGCTTTTCATTAAAACTATGAAAAATTGAGATTTTAACGTATCTAGCATAAACAAACAGTAAGATTAAACACTCACTACCATTAACTAAATGCAGTATGTAAATAAAATGATAACTAAGTAACCTTGAATGAAGAACTCGTATTTATACCGAAAAAAACCCAAGCTATCAATGTAAAACCTTGAGTTATAACCTACAAAACAAGAAGAAACTCTACTCTCTCTATGAAAACTGATAAAAAAACAAGTGGGCGTCCCTTTTGGACACTTGCAAAATGAGTTTAAATAGTAGAAACCTAATACTAGGGTTAAAAATCCCGTCTTTTGCTGCGTGAGCGTATTCTGCTAAAAGGCATTGTTGATCGATCGAAAAAACCCTCGATCGATTGAACTTCTGGGTTATTCGATCGCTTAAGACAGGTTAGATCGATCGAAACCTCGATCGCTTGAGAGGGTCTCGATCGATCGATCTTCAGTTTTCAACTTTGAATTGTCTTCATTAAAGCCAATCACTCCCTTTTATCCTGCTCAATCAATTATTCACACAGCGACAGTAATCTGCAAAAATCACAGCTAAAACACACAACTCATCATAGATTAATCATAATGTGTAGAAACTGGCGTTGTAATCCAAACTGCAGATATATGGGGAAATTGTGAACTAAATTATTGTATTTTCTTCTTTTAGCGCGGTTGTATTTTACAAATAACCCCGCTTGTCACAACCCCCAACTAGCAAATTGCTAGTCCCTAGCCATAAAGCAAAAATAAAACAAGCTAACTACTACTACAACAACTAAAATAAACAAAAAAAAAAAAAAAACTAAAGCAAACTAATCTAATTAGAAAGAGACACCACCTAACTCACTTTCGCAGGACTCGCGGTTGCATTTAGCAATTGCAACAAGCCGTTAAACCCCTAGGTTCCCCTAGTGGACAAGTGTTGTCTCGTGAGGGTTTGCAGTGAATATACCCACAAAATTCACAATTTTTAAGATAAAAAAGATGTAGAAAAACTTATAAACATTTCTTCCTATTTGGCTATCAGTTTAGCTCTACAAAATATATCAACCTCATACAAACCATGAAGAAACCCACATGTTCCTCATGTCATTAAGAGAACTATACATATGCATTCCATTCATGTATCCGTGTGTGTGAAAATAACAGCTATGCATCCAACTTTATTTTAGAGTTGTTTAGACTATCATACCCTTTGGAATTCGTAGTTTCAACTCAATTCTCACATGGGTTTGCACTCAAAAATGAACATCTCACAGAAACTGGTTTAATAATGATCGCTCATGGTGTGAAAGCTTTGATAAGAGTGATGTTCTGGCTACTAGTGTTTCACACCTAACTCGATAAAGGACGAACATTTAGAGTGTATAGTCTCATGAAAAGAATACTACTTACTAGAGGAGCGAAATACCGTGGATACTCAAATTACACGTTCATATTCAAACTAAGTTGTTAAAAATCATTAAGACTTTGACTTTTCGGTATTTATTTAGTAGGATAGAAATAAGAAGGGCGAGATGTGCACATCCTTAGCATGTGATAGAGACTAATTTATTTCTTCTTTATTCCAACCATCCTCTATTCTCATATACATTTATTTCTTTTTACTCCTCCTTCCTTCCTTTTCTCTCTCTCTTTTTTTTTTTTTTTTTTTTAACCTTGTCCAACATCTCCTTGCATATTTTCTCTTTTTTTTTTTTTTATAACGTCCTTCCCACAACTACTCCCTTCTCGTCACATACTTCAATAATTTTGATCACGTTAGATGTGCAATCGAGTTTATAGATGTTAAAGTATCATATGAAGGGTTTTAGGCTTTCATATTGGCAGTATTTAATCGGTGTGGGGTTAAGAGATTCTTAGATGTTGATACAGGTATATGAAAAGTGTAAGGAATGAATAACGATGGCTTAAATCATTTTTCTTAACTTCTTAGTTTTAGCACTTCAGTGTTCATTGAGTTTTAATTGGTAAATCCTGAACGTTCTCCTCTAATAAACAGCCTAGATGAAGAATTTGAGACTATTCAACGAATTTAAAATATATTCAAAAAGAACAATTCGAATTTATTGTGATAAGTCCCTCAGAATTGAAGTTTGGGCTCAAAAGCTCACTAAGGGTCATTAGTTTCCACTATTTATTCCTTAAAGCATAACAGTCGTATTACTCTTATTTAAGTTTTCAGCATAGCTATTAACGCGTGCAAATGGATGTTGGATACTAGAATAATCAACATATGCATTCGTCTTGGTGACACTAGAGAAACGCGTGTATGTAATTCATAAAAGGATAAGATTAACATGAATGTATCATCGCTTGATAACAGCTAAATAAGAGAGAATATTTAAAAGTATTCCACCGATCAAGTTCATAATAACAAAATTTTCAAAAATTGAAATGTAATATTTGTTCTTTACTTATAGCTCAAAAATTTTATTTTTTTTTTAAAATTCCTTCGTTTCTTCGTTTACGTGCGCATTTGTGATTGTATTCAATGTGCAAATCAGATTGCTAAATAACGTAAAACATGCTCAGGTGATAATCTATTTACATCCCACCCCCAACTGAAAATCGCGATGACCACAGAAGTTGATTTTCAACAATAGATAAAAAGATATCACCTGCTAAAGCAACGCAATGACTGCAAGCGTAACAATCTGTAAAGAAATATACAATCTCCAAGCAACCAAGATCAAACGAAAGATATACAAGGGTACAATAAGCGTATGATCTATGAATAAAAACAGAAACGATCATTGCAAAAGTAAAGCACTGGAAATGACAGGACAGTGATAATAAAGGTCATACAATCGCAACACATCCACCAGTCCAAAAATACCCACCGACAATCCCACATAATCCAAAAAAAAAACCCAAAAATAAATAAAGAGAGCAGAGAGAGAGAAATAAGAAAGAAAATATACAACAGAACTCTCCAAACACTCTCAAAGTCAAGACCTAAACATCCTCCGCGACATCTGATAATAACTCTATCGGCGCATCGAGGGCATCCTCAACTCCACCCTCAGCAACAGTATGAGCCGTCGCCGGGTCACTCTCAGTCATGACTGGAGGTGGTGAAAGTGGGGGCTCCGCAGAAGGTGGTACCACGGAGGATGGTGGTGCAGCAGGATCAACAGGTGGCGGTGGGGGATCAGCTGTAGTATGTGCAGTAGGGGGAGTAGTGGTAGGATGGGGGAGTACGTAATGACTGGTCAACCCCCAACTGAATCAGAATGGCCTCTAGTAATGTCGTCATGTGGTCCACTCGGCCCTCGAGTCTGATCCGTGCCTCTCTCTCCTCCAGTAATAACTCATGAACAGTCGAAAGAGGCACGGATGACGAAGACTCTCCCTGGGCCTGAGTTTGAGCCTGAGATCGTTGTCTCAGCTCAAACTGTGCAACCTCCACCAGAGGATCAACCTCATCTTCGGAATCAAGCTCCTCAGCCTCTGTCGGCGTCCCTGAATCTGCACCCTCTGTATCGGTGCCATCAGCTCTCCTCCTCTTCTGACCAACTTTCGCTTTCCCTTTACCCTTCCTTTTCCTCTTCTGAGCATCAGATCGGCGAGAAGCTGTCTCGCCAAACCGACTACGAGTCTGAAAAGTTGCATCATCAGGTAAGAGAATGAGGCCAGCCTGCTCGATCACCCGGTGAATGGCCCAAGCACCTTTCAGGTGCTTCTTGGCAGCAATGTAGCGAGTGGGGTGCCTCATAAAGTCGATGTACAGGCGAGGCAAACAGACCGGCAACCCCGTCCCTATGGCATATAAAACATGGGCATACCAGGCTGCAATCTTTTCTCGGTAAGAGGTCACCAAAAGACAGTTATTGAGGACAAGGTGGAGCATGTGATAATTATCTGTCAGATAAACGTCGGCAATAAGCGCTGTACCATCCCAGCTCGGTAATGCACCCCCGGTAAGCTCTCGGATGATAACAGTCGGTGAGAGCACTGGCGTGCCAGCACGGTGCGGGCATACACAGTCGAGCACCTCCGGGACTCTTAGAGCAGCTGAGACGGTGGCTGGACTGAACACTATCTCCCGACCGCGGAAGAATGATCGTAAAGTGAATGCGGCATCGGGATCTCTAATCATCGTCGCACAAGCCGCGCGGATCCACGATAGATTCACTCTCTTCGCCTGAGAAAGCAAATCGTACCAGTGTGGCATGGCTCGTAGGCGAGCGAGATACCAAGGAGTAGTGAGCCATGCCGTCTCGAGTGGTCGCTCAATCATGACCTTTCGGGACTGAAAATAGCGCGTGAACCACTGGCGGTCGGGGGTGTTTCGGAAGCCGTGGTGCGGGATCGGGTCAGGAATGGCGAGGTCAAAGGGCTTCTCCCTGTGATATCCTGTAACAGGGTTCATTGTGAAGATCCTGAAATGGAAAAGAAAAGAAAACGACAATTAAAAACAGGAATTGAAAAGAAAACAAAGAAAACTGCCACTGCCAGAGTTCGAGCGATCGAACTTTTATCTAGCGATCGAACAACGGAAATCGTCGATCGCTCGAATCTTCTCGATCGATCGAGCACAGAGATGCGGCAGCAACTATAACACGAACGGAGAAGAACGGAATACAAAGAAACAAGGTACAAAACTAAAAGATAAATGGTCAAATGACCAATGGGGGGCACCTCCATGAAATTTGAACAAAAAATGGAAAGAGGGGGTGGCTCATGGCCTTACCTCGGGATATGTGTGCAGGGGGGGGGGGGGGAAAGATGGTGATGAGGATGATGATTCAGAGCCTTCAAAAATGGTGTGGTAGTAGGGGGTTGATGAGAATCGCCCCAAATCGCCGCTGTCGCTGAGCGCTCGAAGATGAGGGAGATGACGAGAACTGATGAAGTGTACGCAGGATGCCTCGTTTAAATACAAGTCTCGATTGATTGAGATTCTTTCGATCGATCGAACAGTCGATCGATTGAGATGTTTTCAAGCGCTCGAGAAAGTGATACGTTCGATCGATTGAGAAACTTTCGATCGATCGAACCTAGACCTTCCAAAACTTCACAGAATTTAGACACAATGTACCCCGTACTCACCCAAGTTATTTTGGACACACAGGAAATGATAAAAACAATGCATTGACAGGATATGTAAGCCAAAAACTCATCCTCGTAATAGAAAATTGCAATTTTTATTTAAATAAACCTTTATAATAGCATCCATATTGCAAAATTATTGCCCCCACTGGTGTTTAAGGCCTTATTTACTAAAGAAAACAAAAATAAAACTAGAACTAATAATATTTTTGTCTAGGATTACACTTCAATTGCTAAAATACTCATGAAAAGACGAAGCACAATTGAAGTGGGACACTAATCATCTAGCAAGAAGATTCTTTCTTCCACCATTGCTTCATTCCCCGCTAAATCTTCACATGTGGAGTCCAAACAGGATGATTCCCTTTTCCAGAACAGTCGAAAAGCAGCCAGGACATCATCGAGCAAGTCTGAACTCTCTAAGGAATTGAAAGCCCATGCAATAGGTGATCCCGTTGGAGATACGGATAACGGAGTGGAATTGTGCAACGGGCTTTCCTCTTGCAATGGAGTGTCTGGGGACCTTATGTATGGTCCAAAGCCATGAACCATCTGATGTGGAAGGTAAAGAAGCGGGAACGGTGGCTGCATAGTGACAATCTTGACAAAGAAAAAACCAAATGAAAACAACAAAAAGAAAAGGAATTAAATAAGACTTAAAGGAAACGACAACAGAAAGAAATAACTAAATAAAGAAAACAAGAGAAAGACAAGTGACAACGAATTAACCTCACTATTGGCATGAGACACCCATGTGCACTAGCAGGTAATGGGCACTGGAGCCGGAACAGCAAATAGCTCAGGTGCACATAAATGTAAGGAACCACCGCGATGACAAGGAAGTCATCGACAAAAGTGAATACCGCATTGTGGCGTTCGGGCACCACATCTTGTAGGTCCTCTTCGTCCCATGGTTCCCACATGGAGTCATTTTCCCATTGCTCCAATAGTGCGTCATCCACTTCTCCAACAGCGTACCCTTCAGGCTTGCCTTCCTCTCCAGAGAGGTCCATATGCATGAATGGGTTAATTTGGAGGAGAGCAGGATCATAAGGGATGTATCCATAGGTCAGGTCCACCACATCATCTGCCCCTGGTCCTTGGTAAGGAGATAAGCAGAATGGTATCTCATTAACAGTCTAAGGTGGGTTCTGGTATTCAGAATCAGCCCATGACCCTATAGAATGGATATCATCATCTCTCATATTGAAAAGCGTGCATAGGGTAGATAATATGAAATAGCAGATTAGAATCAGAATCACTTGTAGAGAAAGATAGAAAGAGTTAAAAATTAAAAAACATCAAAAGTAAAGACATACAACAACAACGTGAAGAAACGCTTAACGTTTGAGATCAAGAGTAGTTGGGTTCATCCAGTTGGATGAACTCAGCCTCTGTTTGGAAATTCTCCAAGAACGGTTTTAGCCTTTGGCGATTGACCTTGAAAATTGCATCGTTCTTGGGGTTTATTAGCTCGACTGCCCTATGTGGAAAGACAGATTTGACTATGAATGGTCCTGTCCACCGAGATCGGAGTTTGCCTGGGAAGAGGTGGAGGCGAGAGTCGTATAGCAAGACTTTCTGCCCCGGCTCGAATGATTTATGACAAATTGTTCTATCGTGGCGAGCCTTCAACCTTTCCTTATGTAATCGAGCATTGTCGTATGCATCTCGACGTATTTTTTCCAATTCAGCCAATTAGAGTTTTCGAATATGCCCTCCCTCTTTAATGTCAAAGTTCAATGAGCGTGTCGCCCAATAAGCTTTGTGTTCGATTTCGACAGGGAGGTGACATGCTTTTCCGTAAACTAGCCTATACGGAGACATCCCCAGATTCGTTTTGAAAGCCGTGCGGTAAGCCCATAATGCATCAGTCAGTTTGTAAGCCCAATCTTTCCTGTTGAAACTAACAGTCTTTTCGAGAATATGCTTGATTTCTTGGTTAGCTAACTCTGCTTGCCCCTTTTTTTGTGGATGGTAGGCGAGAGCGATTTTGTGGCTGACCCCATATTTCTTAAGTAGTGAGTCCAAAGGCCTATTGCAGAAATGCTTGCCTTGGTCACTTATGAGGGCTTTTGGGGTCCCAAAACGCGATAGGATATGTTCCTTAAGAAAGGACATAACTGTTTTGTGGTCATTGCATCTTGTTGGTATTGCTTCCACCCATTTTGACACATACTCCACAGCTAGGAGTATGTGTTCACAGTTATTTGATTTAGGGAACGGGCCCATGAAGTCTATGCCCCAACAATCGAATATTTCAATTGTGATAATAGGGATTAAGGGCATGGAGTTCCTTTTTGAAATTGTACCAAGCTGTTGACAGCGTTGGTACGTTTTGCAGAAAGCATAAGCGTCCTTGAACAAGGTGGGCCAGTAGAAACTACTATGTAGAACTTTTTGCGCGGTCTTTTGTGATGCAAAATGGCCACCGCATGCCTCAGAATGGCATGATGCTAAAATGACGATTATATCCTCGTTTGGGACGCAACGTCTGATGACCTGATCAGCACAATACTTGAATAAGTACGGGTCATCGAAGAAAAAATGACGTGCGAAAGAGAGGAACCGCTTCCTATCTGGTTTGGACCAATGACTTGGGGTTTTTCCCGTGGCAAGATAATTTACTATATCAGCATACCAGGGCAAACCCACAACAGTCATTAGCTGCTCGTCTGGGAATTCATCTTTTATCGGTGTGGGTTCAGTGTTGTCAACAAAAGTTAACCGAGATAAATGGTCAGCGACCACATTCTCTACTCCCTTTTTATCTTTGATCGTTATATCAAATTCTTGGAGTAGGAATATCCAACGGATAAGCCTTTGTTTCGCATCTTTTTTAGACAGCAGGTACTTGAGAGCCGAATGGACCGTAAAACAGACGATTGGAGACCCTATCAGATATGACCTGAACTTGTTCAAAGCGAATACTATTGCAAGGAGCTCTTTTTCAGTAGTTGTATAGTTCATTTGAGCCTCGTTAAGTGTTCGACTGGCGTAATAGATTACGTAAGGCTTATTATCCTTCCTCTGTCCTAGGACTACACCAATGGCGTAGTCACTAGCGTCGCACATTAGTTCGAAAGGCAAACCCCAGTCGGGTGCCTGGATTATCGGTGCGGAGGTAAGGTGTTCTTTTAGTGCGTCAAAAGATGTTTGACAGTTTTCCGACCATTCGAATGGTGTGTCTTTGACTAAGAGTTGACACAATGGTCGGGAGATCGCACTAAAGTTTTGGATGAAGCGACGATAAAATCCCGCATGCCCCAGAAAGATCGAATGTCTTTGACTGTCCGAGGGACAGGTAGATTCGAGATTATATCGATTTTAGCTTTATCGACCTGGATACCTTTATCAGAAATGATGTGGCCGAGGACAATTCCCTTGGTCACCATGAAGTGACACTTTTCCCAATTTAGTACTAGGTGTTTGTCCTCGCATCTTGCTAGCACACGTTCAAGATTGTTTAAGCAATTTTTGAAACTATGGCCAAACACAGAAAAGTCATCCATAAAGTCTTCGAGTATTTATTCGACCATGTCGCTGAATATGCTTAACATGCACCGCTGAAAAGTAGCAGGTGCATTACATAAGCCAAATGGCATACGACGGTAAGCGAAAGTATCGAATGGACACGTGAACGTAGTCTTCTCCTGATCTTCAGGAGCGATTTCAATTTGGTTATACCCACTGTATCCATCCAAGAAGCAGTAGTACTTATGACCCGCTACTCGTTCTAGCATTTGATCCATGAAAGGTAAGGAAAAATGGTCTTTTCAGGTCACGGTGTTCAGTTTTCGGTAATCAATACACATCCTCCATCCAGTGGGAATGCGTGTTGATACTAATTCACCATCTTTATTCGGTATGACCGTTATGCCTGCCTTCTTTGGCACTACTTGGGTTGGACTAATCCAAGGGCTGTCAGATATTGGATATATGATCCCAACATCAAGTAGTTTTAGCACTTCCTTTTTGACTACTTCTTGCATGTTGGGATTCAGACGCCTTTGCATTTGTCGCGAAGGTTTAGCGTTTTCCTCCAAATATATCTTATGGGTGCACACAGATGGGCTTATGCCTTTGAGGTCGGCAATAGTCCATCCTAATGCTCCCTTATGTTGTTTTAACACCTCGATTAACCTATCCTCTTGTTCAGAATTTAAAGTAGATGAGATTATGACAGGATAAGTCTTCTCAGTCCCTAGAAAGGTGTACTTGAGCTCTTTTGGAAGCTCCTTTAATTCCAATTCGGGAAATTGCATGTTCGAGGGCATAACTAGCTTTGTTTTGGGCGGCAGTGGTTCATAGGGTGTTACCCACATGCACTCAAATCTATCCTCCTCTAGTGTATCCAACATGAGGCAAGTGTGATTTAAAATTGCATCCAATGGCGTAGATTCTTTAGGTTGATAGATAGCATCAAATTGTGACACGACTACCTCCAAAGGATCTTTGTACTCAACAAAATCGGCCTCATCTTCTATGACCATGTTGATGTAATTCACTTCCTCCTCATCATCGTATTCTTCAGGTCGGGGATTTGAGAAAATTTTGACATTTAACGTCATATTCCCGAATACGATGGTCATTATACCACTTCTCACCTTTATTGTGGCATCTATTGTGTTTAGGAACGGACGTCCAAAAATGACCGGGATTTGTGAGCCTGGGTTGGACACAAGTTCAGTGTCTAAGATGACAAAATCGACCGGGAAGACAAATGAGTCTATTTGAATGAGGACGTCTTCCAAAACTCCTCTTGGGTATTTAACAGACCTATCTGCCAATTGCAATGCAACTCGGGTGGGTTTGTATTCACCTAGCCCTAGTTGTTTGTAAACCGAGTATTGCAGAAGGTTTACGCTAGCTCCTAAATCGAGGAGTGCGTTATCTATCTTTTGATTCCCAATTTGACATGAGACAGTGGGAGTGTCGGGGTCTTTGAGTTTAGGAGGCAACTCATTTTGGATAATTGCACTTTCTTGGCAAGCGACGTAAGCGTGTTTCTTCACACTTTGCCTCCTTTTTACCGTACATAAGTCTTTGAGATACTTAGCGTAGGCCGGCACTTGTTTTATAGCATCAAGGAGTGGGAGATTGATTTTAACTTGTTTGAATAATTCCAAGAACTCCTGATTCTTTGCCTCATTTTTGGGTTTCTTTAACCTTTGAGGGTAAGGCGCAGGGAAAGGGCATTTTGGTACTTCATCATTAATGGGTTCCTTTCCGGGCCTTCTCTCAACTTCTTCCACTTCTTTAGAAGCTTCAGTATTCATTTCTAATGGTTCTTTACTAGTAGTGTGCTCCTCTTCTTGAGTAGAAGGTTCATTTGTATTGACCACTTTGTCCTCCTTATACTCCTCGGGGGTAGAGGTAGGCACATTTTTCCCTATAATCTTGCCGCTTCTTAGAGTCGTCACGGCTTTTGCTTGTTCGTGATTTGGGGGACCATTATTGTATCCCTTAGGGTTTTGAAGTGGTTGGGCAGGAAATGTTCCGCCCGATCCCTCTTGACGTGCATCCATTCTATCTAACGTCGCAGACATTTTACTCATCATTTGAATTAATTGTTGAGTTAGGTTGACATTAGAGAGAGGATCTTCCTCTTGCACCTTTTTGTGCGGTGGCACGTACACATTAGAATGTTGATTATTGGAGTGTTGCACTTGGCTGTAATTATTAAATCTATTTTGATTGTATGGCTGGGACTTCCTATTGTATTGCCCTTGATATTGGTTATTGTTATAGGGCTGTTGTTGTTGATGTTGATTTTGGGTCCCAGCATCATTTTTCCAATCAAAACCAGGATAATTCCACCGATTGTTATTGTTTTGTGAATTATTGTTGTTATAGGAATTCCCTGCCCCCCTATACCCTTGCATGGCATTCATTTCCATGGGGGTTGTTCTTGAAAATACGGCACATTAGGACAATATTGAGTGGTATGTCCCAACATATTACATGTGCCGCATGGTTCTTCAGGAAAATTCTGCCTCGAACTTCCTTCTTTCATGCCTAACTCCTCAACTTTCTTTGCTAGTTCTTCATATTTAGTCATGAGGTGATCTTCACTGTTTAGTTGGTATAGGCTTTTCTCTTCTACACAGGATATCTGTGAGCGTGAGACATCATCCGAATTCGACCATTCATGAGCGTATTCAGCCAACCAATCAAAATGGGCTTCGGCCTCTTCGGTGTTTTTATGGAGAAAGGGACCTGAACTCATGGTTTCCACCAACTTTTTTGTTTCACCATTCAACCCATGATAAAAGAAGCTGATAGTTCGCCATTTCTGAAACCCATGGTGTGGGCACGAGAGAAGCAAATCTTTGAAACGCTCCCATGTTTGAGTGAAGGTTTCATTGCTCTTTTGTTTATAGGAATTAATTTGGCGTTGAAGGTCAGTGGTCATGCGAGTTGGATAAAATTTCTTTAGAAATGCAGTGTTCATCGCATGCCAGGTGAAAATTGAATTGAGTTTTAAGGTGAGTAACCACGCCTTTGCTTTATCCTTCAAGGTGAAAGGGAATAGCATTAGACGTGTCACGTCCACAGGACAATTTTGTGAGAATGTTTTGCAAACATCCTCGAAGTCCTTGACATGTAAGTATGCCTTCTCACTTTCCATCCCATGAAAGGTGGGAAGAAGTTGGATCATCCCATTGCGAAATTGAAATTCGCCAGCATGTGGTGGGATTAGAATGCAAGAGGGCGTAGGTGCATGTTCTGACTGCATGAGATCGCATAAAGGTCATAGCGCCTCATCAAGTGGTGCAACCACATTATCACCATGTTCACTTTGATTATCACCCATTGATTCAGTAGGAGTAGCTACAGGGTTAACAGAACTAGAGGAATCTGATAAGTAGAGTGGATTTTCAAAAATTCCTTCAATGGAATTGTTGGACATGAACTAAGAGAGTTCCTAAGGAAAGTGTTTTACCTAAGGAACTAAAAGAAAAAGAAATTAAAAATAGAAATAGATTGAGGTAACCTAAGTATTAACTCGTCGCTTTCCCCGGCAACGGCGCCAAAAACTTGACACGACTATTTTTCTGTGTGCGCTTGTGTGCTATACCCAAGTGTAGGTAATCGTGTAAGTAGTAAACTGGATTAAGTCCAGGTCGATCCCACAAGGAAGGTTTAGAATTAAGTTACCTAGATTAGACTCTAAACGAAAGGAAAATTCAATGTTTTAAAAGAAGTGTAGAACACAAAGTTCTACGATTAACAACTACTAAAATTAAAAGCAACTAAGTTAAATTAACTAACAATTAACTATTTAACTAAAGCAAAATCTTAAAAACGGTTTTACTTAATAAAAGGAAGTGTTGGGATCACGCGAATCCACTGTGACCTAGCCATCTACCATGCAATTGCAGTTTAAGCTCAATGGAGTACATCTTCTACAATATTCCGTACTTCTCTAAGGATCTAGAATCAATAGCCCTTTCGTGACCGGGACTATATCATCTCAATTAAGTTTGAAATACATGAAAGCGGTTTAATTCAATAGTTAAGACTCGCACCTACAATGGTGTTAGCATTGAGGGTGGTTTGCAAAATGTATTGAAAGAAAATGCCTTAAGGCCTTAAGTTCAAAGACTGCTTTGACAAACTGAGCATTTGGGGACAGTTTGATAACAACTCCTTAAAACAGAAAGTCTTGGAATACTGTATTGGATGTTCTCAAGAATCTGAGAGTTCGATCGATCGATGCTCTTTCGATCGATCGACAATCGCCATCTCTCAATCGATTGAAATGTCTTCGATTGATTGACTATATCTCTGCACCGATCGATCGAAATAACTCCGATCGATCTAACACAGGTATTATTCTGGTGCATGGCAGAGGCCTGAAATCACAGTTTTATCGCGATTTCCCAACCTCGGACTACTCAGACATGGTCTGGAGTGTCCCAGATTCGTTCTTAACGTAAAAATTCATTAAGGTGTCGTTTGGTTGTGAGCTTTTCATTAAAACTATGAAAAATTGAGATTTTAACGTATCTAGCATAAACAAACAGTAAGATTAAACACTCACTACCATTAACTAAATGCAGTATGTAAATAAAATGATAACTTACTAACCTTGAATGAAGAACTCGTATTTATACCGAAGAAAACCCAAGCTATCAATGTAAAACCTTGAGTTATAACCTACAAAACAAGAAGAAACTCTACTCTCTCTATGAAAACTAATAAAAAAACAAGTGGGCGTCCCTTTTGGACACTTGCAAAATGAGTTTAAATAGTAGAAACCTAATACTAGGGTTAAAAATCCCGTCTTTTGCTGCGTGCGCGTATTCTTCTAAAAGGCATTGTCGATCAATCGAAAAAACCCTCGATTGATTGAACTTCTGGGTTATTCGATCGCTTAAGACAGGTTAGATCGATCGAAACCTCGATCGCTTGAGAGGGTCTCGATCGATCGATCGATCTTCAATTTTCAACTTTGAATTGTCTTCATTAAAGCCAATCACTCCCTTTTATCCTGCTCAATCAATTATTCAAACAGCGACAGTAATCTGCAAAAATCACAGCTAAAACACACAACTCATCATAGATTAATCATAATGTGTAGAAACTGACGTTGTAATCCAAACTGCAGATATATGGGGAAATTGTGAACTAAATTATTGTATTTTCTTCTTTTAGCGCGGTTGTATTTTACAAATACCCCTGCTTGTCAACACGCATCCCCACTGAATGGCGGATGTGTATTGATTACAAAAAGCTAAATACTGTGACCCAAAAAGACCACTTTCCATTGCCATTCATGGATCAGATGCTAGAAAGAGTGGCGGGTCAAAAATTTTATTGCTTCTTGGACGGATACAGTGGCTATAACCGAATCGAAATAGCTCCTGAAGATCAGGAGAAAACAACTTTCACTTGTCCGTTCGGTACATTCGCCTACCGTCGTATGCCTTTTGGCTTATGCAACGCACCTGCTACCTTTCAGCGGTGCATGTTAAGCATATTCAGTGATATGGTTGAACAGACACTCGAGGTCTTTATGGACGATTTCTCAGTGTTTGGCCATAGTTTCAATAACTGCCTAGAAAACCTTGAGAAAGTGTTAGCGAGATGCGAGGACAAACACCTTGTACTAAACTGGGAAAAATGTCACTTCATGGTGACCAAGAGAATTGTCCTCGGCCACATTATTTCTGACAAAGGTATCTAAGTCGATAAAGCAAAAATCAATATTATCTCCAACTTACCGGTCCCCCGTACAGTTAAAGACATCCGATCTTTTTTGGGACATGCAGGATTCTATCGACGCTTTATCCAAAATTTTAGTGCAATCTCTTGACCACTGTGCCAACTCCTAGTCAAAGATGCACCTTTCGAATGGTCGGAAAAATGTCAAATAGCTTTTGATGCACTAAAAGATCACCTTACCTCCGCACCAATAATACAGGCACCCTACTGGGGTTTGCCATTTGAGTTAATGTGCGATGCTAGTGACTACGCCATTGGTGCAGTCCTAGGACAGAGGAAGGACGACAAGCCATATGTTATATACTATGCCAGCCGAACACTCAACGAAGCTCAAATGAACTATACAACTACTGAAAAAGAGCTACTGGCAATAGTCTTCGCTCTGGACAAATTCAGGTCTTATCTAATAGGGTCCCCAATAGTCTGTTTTACAGACCACTCGGCCCTTAAGTACCTGTTATCTAAGAAAGATGCAAAACAGAGGCTTATCTGCTGGATACTCCTACTCCAGGAATTTGATATCACTATAAAGGATAAAAAAGGAGTAGAGAATGTGGTCACCGACCATTTATCTCGGTTGACATTCACAGACAACACGGAGCCGGTACCTATAAAAGATGAATTCCTAGACGAACAACTGATGGCCATCTCCAACTTGCCTTGGTACGCGGATATAATCAATTACCTCGTTACAGGAGAGACCCCGAGCCATTGGTCAAATCAGGATAAAAAAAGGTTCCTGTCGTTCGCACGCCATTTCTTTTTCGATGACCCATACTTATTCAAGTATTGTGCTGATCAGGTCATCAGGCGCTGCGTTTTGAACGAGGACATAACTGTAATTTTGGCCTCCTGTCATTCTGAAGCCTGCGGTGGCCATTTTTCTTCCCAAAAGACCGCACAAAAAGTCCTACACGGCGGCTTTTATTGGCCCACCGTGTTCAAAGATGCCTATGCTTTTTGTAAATCATGCCAGCGATGTCAAAAGCTGGGTACTATTTCAAAAAGGAATTCGATGCCTTTAACTCCCATCATCATAATTGAAATATTCGATTGTTGGGGCATCGACTTCATGGGCCCATTTCCCAAATCTAATAACTGTGAATACACACTCCTAGCTATGGAGTATGTATCCAAATGGGTGGAAGCAATACCGACGAGACGCAATGACCACAAAACAGTCATGCCTTTTCTTAAGGAAAATATCTTATCGCATTTCAGAACCCCAAAAGCATTACTAAGTGACCAGGGCAAGCATTTCTGCAATAGGCCTTTGGAAGCACTACTCAAGAAATATGGGGTACACCATAAGATTGCTCTAGCTTACCTGTAATGCCTGTAATTTCTCTACGTGCAATAATACGAGTTTTATGAATTTCTATATCTGGTCTATTATTATATTAATATTTTATTTGTGTGACTGTATCAGTGTAATATAATTACTAATTAGACTATAATCACTGCACCGACTCGACCGTAATTTGACTTAACTTAGTCATGTACCTGGACCCGAACATCAGAAATAATACCTGTCTGCACGTAAACCGAGATCGACACGCATAACGAGGAACTTATGCATGCAAACCGAGAAAGTAGCACGCAACCCAAGGTGGGCCCCACATGGCCGGCCACATGGAAGCTACATGCAACCCCATTGACACATGTCACCACCCCATGTGACACTTGTCCACTTGTAGGACACTTGTCCAAACATGCATACATGCATGTGACACCTAGCATAAGTCTTGCATTATTTAAGCTTCCATGCATATACATTTTTAGTTCTTTTAGACATTACAATCTGCATTTAGAGAGGAATTTAGGAGACTTGCATGTCCATGAGAAAAATAGAAGAGAAGAAAGAGGATTAGAAGAGGAGGAAGAAGAAGATTACATCACTTGAAGCTTGTGTCCAAGCTTCCTAAGCTCAAATCCAAAGCCCAAGCTCAATTTCAAGTTTAGGTGAGTATTCTAACTCACTTTAGAACCTATGTAGTATGTAGTAATGTTTAGCAAGAGTTTGATGTTGTATTTTGAGGTTATATGCAACATGCAAGTCAAATCTTCAAATCTGGGAAGCTAAAACTTCCAGCAGAATGTTGTTTAGTAAAACGAACGTTTTGAGCAGTTCAAAAATGAAAATGAGGCTAGGTTTTTTTGGTGGAGAAAGCTAACTCATTTATCTACAAATAACTCTTCTATAGCTCAGTCTGAAAATCACTTTTTCATAGGTGAAATGTACATGCAACGAAGTACTTTAAATCTGAGAAACTGAAACTCTCAGCAGAACATAGTTTAGTAAAATGAATGTTTTGTGCAGCTCAAAAATCCGAATTAAGCTAGATTTTTTTGTGGTGAAAGCTAACTCATTTATCTACAAATAACTCTTCTATAGCCTAGTCTAAAAATGACTCCTTAATAGGTGAAATGCACATGCAACGCAGTACTATAAATCTGGGACAGAGCAGTCCGAAAATATAGAAATGTCTAAGTAAAATAAATATTTTGAGTAGCTCAAAAATGCAATTGAAGTTAGATTTTTTTTGTACATGAAGCTAATCCAATTATCTACAATGTTCTAGTTTTGAGTTTGATCTACAAATCAATTTATCATGCCCAAATAAATCTTATCAATTCAGTCGACATAGTAAAATTAATTCCTGGCAGATTGTATAACTACTTGTATGATGTGTTTATTAATGATGCTTTCTTTCCGGTATCTATGTGGTTATGGATATCTTGTGCTATGGTAGTGCTATCGCATATATGAGTATGTTAAGGGTTTCATCTATATGGTTATTGATGTCAAATCCATGTTATAGATCCACGAGCTACACGCTAGGTTTCCGTTGTTATGAATATAGTGTGATGACCATAGAGAATTCATACCCAAGCTATAAGTATGTTGTACGGCACGATTATTGCGCTGATAGTGATTGGATAGGTTTCAAATGTAAGTATGTTATGACATAAAATAGGATGATGAATGTATAAACGTAACTTCGAAAGTATATTCGGAAGTCCTTTAATGAACTAAATTCTGAAATGAGTGACGAATGCGCGGTCGGGAAAATGTAAGGGTCGGTTGTGCTATGTTAGAAGCAGATTATGATAAGGATAATTGTCGGATAGGTAATCTGGGCAGCGGAGATCAGGATAGTAAGAAAAAGGGATGTGCTGTTGAGTTGTGATGCGGTGATTCTTTGAGTAAAGACTCCTTTCGGTTCTTCGTGACGAAATGGATGTTCTTGTACTCTGTAACGCTTTCGGTTCTTCGTGACGAAGCGGTGATTCTTTGAGTAAAGACTCCTTTCGGTTCTTCGTGACGAAATGGATGTTCTTGTACTCCGTAACGCTTTCGGTTCTTCGTGACGAAGCGGTGATTCTTTGAGTAAAGACTCCTTTCGGTTCTTCGTGATGAAATGGATGCTCTTGTACTCCGTAACGCTTTCGGTTCTTCGTGACGAAGCGGTGATTCTTTGAGTAAAGACTCCTTTCGGTTCTTCGTGACGAAATGGATGTTCTTGTACTCCGTAACGCTTTCGGTTCTTCGTGACGAAGCGGTGATTCTTTGAGTAAAGACTCCTTTCGGTTCTTCGTGACGAAATGGATGCTCTTGTACTCCATAACGCTTTCGGTTCTTCGTGACGAAGCGGTGATTCTTTGAGTAAAGACTCCTTTCGGTTCTTCGTGACGAAATGGATGTTCTTGTACTCCGTAACGCTTTCGGTTCTTCGTGACGAAGCGGTGATTCTTTGAGTAAAGACTCCTTTCGGTTCTTCGTGACGAAATGGATGTTCTTGTACTCCGTAACGCTTTCGGTTCTTCGTGACGAAGCGGTGATTCTTTGAGTAAAGACTCCTTTCGGTTCTTCGTGATGAAATGGATGCTCTTGTACTCCGTAACGCTTTCGGTTCTTCGTGACGAAGCGGTGATTCTTTGAGTAAAGACTCCTTTCGGTTCTTCGTGACGAAATGGATGTTCTTGTACTCCGTAACGCTTTCGGTTCTTCGTGACGAAGCGGTGATTTTTGAGTGAAGACTCCTTTCGGTTCTTCGTGACGAAATGGATGTTCTTGCACTCCTTAACACTTCGGTTCTTCGTGACGAAGTGGTTGATGAAAGATGTTTTGGTTGATGAAAGATGAAGTGGTTGATGAAAGATGGTTTGGTTAGCAAGGGACACTTTGGGTTTGTAAATGATGTCGGATGTTAGAAATGAATGGTAGTGGCATTAAGAATGTCTAGACGGGTCTCCTGAATTGTTTGTATTCCTATCGAATACGTAGTCGGGTACGCTACTAGTTATAATTCGACGGTGAGAACGTAAAGATCCTAAAAGATGTGTTGAAAGGTAGTAAATGTATTCCTATTGTGTTTTACTATATACGTTCCATTTGATTTAGCTTACTCACTCAGCTTTCATAAGCTGACGACGTTCATGTCGCTGGACATTCCCATGTCCAGCTTATCCAGGTAACGAGTACACAGGTTATGATGCTACGCAAGCGGAGAACGTGGAGGAAGAGTACACCGAAGATGGCTATGGTTATGCTAGTTAGAGAGAAGACTAGCAGTTATTCTCTGTAAATGTTTTGATTATAACCAGAAGACCTAGCATATATTTTGTAATAGTTTTGTAAGGCCGAGAGCCATAAGACTCTGATGTATTTATAATGATGTATTAACTAGCTAAGTACTTTGACTTCTCTTTGTAATATATTCCAGTTAGTAAATGATGGTCTTATCTTTTTATTATATTGTTTAAATATTATTATTTGGTCATGGACAATTCGGTACTGCAACCAGTCACGTGCCTCAGGGTCCAAGATGAAAATTTTAAATTTTTTCCATATTTTGGCTACGCCGGGGCGTGACAGGGATTTTTGGTATCAAAGCTTTAGGTTAAGACGTGTACACCGATTGTCCTACACACTTAAGTTATAAACTGTTAGATACCTTTTTCCATCCATAAATACATAAACCTTATGGTAGCTTTGTGATTAGCATGGCTCCTTATTACATCCCGGATGGATATGGAGGATGGGGTTGATGAGGAGATTGACCCAGTAGTGGGTAGTGACCTAGCAGAGGATGTTGACCCAACAGAGGGTGCTGGTGAGGGGGACGCAATGATAGTCATGGAGGCTGGAGAGCCAGAGGTTGAGGATGACTTTGAGGATGACTCTAAGGATGCAGATATAGAGCCTTTGGATAAGGATGAAGATGAGATGGTTGATAAGTTTGACCCGTACTTGGACTGGGTTCCACCTATGGAGATTCCAATCTTGGATGATTTTCTACCATATAAGTCATATATGAAGGACTTTTGGGATAGGACTCCTATGATCTAGAGCCTTACTTGTATTAGGACTAGTAGCCCATCTTTTTGTGTATATAGTATGTACCCAGGCATATAACACAAACTAGTGGTAGCGTGTACGCCTTTCTATGTAAGTATTTGAAGTTATCTAAAAAGATTTGTTTCCTCTACTTGATGAAATGTATTGATGTGATATGTACTCATATTAGAATTGTTAACTACCTTATATCGTTTATATATCTCGTAAACATGGTTAGGACTGGAGGGTAACCAGTAGTTATTCAGTTAGGTTCATAACACACAAACAGATGACAAGTCAGCCACCTCAGCTTAGGAATGGACCAAGGGGAAGACCTCTGACCCGTTTCGAAGGAAACAAACACCCGTGGAATAGTGGTAAGAAACCAGGACACACATTTCCCCGGAATAAGCATGCAAAACCAACTGCACCACAAGTACCAACCACTACTACCAGGAACAACAAGGATGGATGTTTCAATTGTGGGATCCCCGGACTACACAGCCCCCAGAACCAACAACCAAGCTAATGTTATATGCTACAACTGACGCAAAAGAGGACGCATGAGCATGGATTGCAATGCACCAAGAGAAAACTATCATGGGCATACTACTCTAGTCAAACTAGCAAAGGTCGACTAAATCCTATCATACCCGAGGCGGCCAACTATGATGAAAAGGAACAGCAGAACTTGGAAGGTACACACTCACTATACGCTAGTCGAGTTAAAGTGCTGGTGCTACAAGTTCATTTATTGCCTTTAAGATTGTACGACAATTGGGTTTAGTACCCCAAGTACTCGAGGTAGCCCTGAACGCTATATCACCCTTAGGAGTGACCGTAAAGCTGGAAAGAGTGTGCAAGGACTGCACTTTGACATTGGAAGATAGGAACCTATCCGCTGGTTTAATTATTCTATCAATAAAGGAATTTGATGTAATCCTAGAAATTTTCTGGCTTACTAAGTATCATGCAAAGTTAGGTTGTGCTGGTAGGTCGATCACATTTTTCAGTACCTGGAAGTACATCCTTCAGTTTTCAATGCAACCCCACTAGTGACGCCTTTCTTACAAGTCGTTTAGCCGCTATCGAAACTACAGGCTCAGATTTGACGATCGCTCAGATTGCGATAGTCCGAGACTATGAGAATGTCTTGTAGGACATTTCTGGATTACCACCAAAGCGCGAGATCGACTTTTGTATTGAGTTAGTACCCGAAACGACACCGATATCTAAGGCTTCTTATCGTATGGCCCCCAATGGAAATGTTGGAGCTGAAGAAGCAAGTACAAGATTTAGAAGATCTTGGACTCACCAGACCGAGCACGTCACCTTGGGGAGCCCCGGTTCTATTTGTTAGAAAGAAGGATGGAAATCTTCGACTCTGTATCGACTACAGAGAGTTGAATAAGGTTACTATTAAGAACAAGTACCCGCTTCCCAGGATAGACGATTTGTTCGATCAACTACAAGGAGCGACGACCTTTTCGAAGATTGACTTACGATCTGGGTACCATCAGTTACTTGTCCGGCCGGAAGATATACCGAAAACAGCTTTCAGAACAAGATATGGGCACTACGAGTTCTTAGTTATGCCTTTTGGATTAACTAATGCCCCGGCGGTATTCATGGATTTGATGAATCGGGTGTTCAGACCCTTCTTGGATCAATTCATCATTGTGTTTATCGATGACATCCTTATTTATTCGAAGAGTGATGAAGAACACGAGAAGCATGTGAAGATTGCACTTCAGACACTTAGAGAAAATCGTCTCTATGCTAAGTTCAGTAAGTGTGAGTTTTGGATGAAAGAAGTCAAATTCTTGGGACATGTAGTCTCACAGAACGGAATTTCAGTGGACTCAACCAAGACGGACGCAGTTTCTAGTTAGAATAGACCAACCAACGCATCGGAAGTACGAAGTTTCCTTGGATTGGCTGGATACTACAGGAGATTCGTGGAGGGTTTTTCAAGGATCGCATCTCCTTTAACCGGACTAACAAAGAAGGATATAAAGTTTGAGTGGAAGGACAAGCACGAACACGCCTTTCAAGAATTAAAGGAGAGGTTGACCTCAGCGCCAGTGCTAGCCATACCCAAGAGTGGTGAACAGTACACTATCTATAGTGACGCTTCATATCAAGGACTAGGATGTGTACTCATGCAGAATGGTCAGGTGATCGCTTACGGATCTAGGCAATTAAAGCCACATGAATTAAACTACCCTACGCACGATTTGGAATTGGCTGCAATTGTCTTTGCACTCAAAATTTGGAGGCACTATCTCTACGGAGAGAAGTTCGACTTGTTTAGCGATCACAAAAGCTTGAAATACCTGTTCTCTCAAAAGGATGTAAACATGAGACAACGATGTTGGATGGAGCTACTTAAGGACTACGACTTTAATTTGCAATACCACCCCGGTAAGGCAAATGTAGTCGCAGATGCTCTAAGCAGAAAACCCCAAAGGTTAATCGCCTCACTTTTAATCAGGGAATGGAAAGCCTTAGAAGCTTTAACGGAATTTGATTTTTAGACTACAAGACCAGGTGTTGGACGACCTTTTGGATGTCTTATGGTACAGCCAACCCTCATTAACCGAATACTCGAAACTCAAAAGAAGGACGAAGGATTGAGGAAATGGTTTGAGAAGGCGAAAGAAAAGAATTCGAATAAGTGGAATATTGGAACAGATGAAGGATTCAGATGTAAGGAAAGGTTATGTGTAACCGACACGGATGGTTTGAGGAAAGACATTCTGGATGAAGCACATAAGTCGAGAATGACCATACACCTCGGCGGAACCAAGATGTACAAAGACTTAAAAAGGAACTTTTGGTGGAAAGGCATGAAGAGTGAGGTCGTAGAATATGTACCCAAGTGCCCTACTTGTCAGCAAGTCAAGGAGAAACACCAATGACCTCTAGGATTACTACAATCGCTACCAATCCCAGAATGGAAATGGGAGCATATCACCATGGATTTTGTTGTGGGATTGCCGAGATCTCAGCAGAACCATTATGCTATTTGGGTATTTGTTGATTTGCTGGCCAAATTAGCCCATTTTACTACCTACAACATGACCTATTGTATCGAGAAGATGAGTCAAGTATACCAGCAACAGGTTGTGCGACTACATGGAGTACCGGTGTCAATCGTATCAGAATGTAATTCGAGATTCACTACTAGAATTTTGGGAGAGTCTTCCAAAAGCAATGGGAACGTCTCTGACGCTAAGTTCTGCATTTCATCCATAGACTGACGGATAAAAGGAAAGGATGAAAGTATCGCAAAGCAGATACAAGAAACTACGCGGACAAATGACGTTGAGATCTGGAATTTAGAGTTGGAGATCATGTGCAATCGAAAGTTTCTCCGGCTCGAGGCATTGTAAGGTTTAGACAACAGAGGAAAAGCTATCACCGCGCTACATCGGACTATTTGAAATTCTAGAGCACATAAGGAAAGTCGTCTATAGATTGGCGTTACCACCGAAGATGTCGGGAGTTCATAACGTATTCCATGTAAGCATGCTAAGGAAATGTCTTCATAACCCGGCACACGAGATCGACTTCAAAGATATCGAAGTAAAGGACAATGCTACATTCATTGAAGGACCTGTAAAGATTCTAGATCATGGAATCAAGAAGTTGAGAAACAAAGAGATTCCGCTGGTAAAGATTCAGTGGAAACACCATGACGAAGGAGAAGCCTCTTGGGAGCTGGAATCGGAAATGCGAGAGAAATTTTCTTTTCTTTTTAGTGCCTAGATAACTCAGATTTCGAGGACGAAATCCTGTAATAGGTGGTAGAAGATGTAATGCCTGTAATTTCTCTACGTGCAATAATACGAGTTTTATGAATTTCTATATCTGGTCTATTATTATATTAATATTTTATTTGTGTGACTGTATCAGTGTAATATAATTACTAATTAGACTATAATCACTGCACCGACTCGACCGTAATTTGACTTAACTTAGTCATGTACCTGGACCCGAACATCAGAAATAATACCTGTCTGCACGTAAACCGAGATCGACACGCATAACGAGGAACTTATGCATGCAAACCGAGAAAGTAGCACGCAACCCAAGGTGGGCCCCACATGGCCGGCCACATGGAAGCTACATGCAACCCCATTGACACATGTCACCACCCCATGTGACACTTGTCCACTTGTAGGACACTTGTCCAAACATGCATACATGCATGTGACACCTAGCATAAGTCTTGCATTATTTAAGCTTCCATGCATATACATTTTTAGTTCTTTTAGACATTACAATCTGCATTTAGAGAGGAAGTTAGGAGACTTGCATGTCCATGAGAAAAATAGAAGAGAAGAAAGAGGATTAGAAGAGGAGGAAGAAGAAGATTACATCACTTGAAGCTTGTGTCCAAGCTTCCTAAGCTCAAATCCAAAGCCCAAGCTCAATTTCAAGTTTAGGTGAGTATTCTAACTCACTTTAGAACCTATGTAGTATGTAGTAATGTTTAGCAAGAGTTTGATGTTGTATTTTGAGGTTATATGCAACATGCAAGTCAAATCTTCAAATCTGGGAAGCTAAAACTTCCAGCAGAATGTTGTTTAGTAAAACGAACGTTTTGAGCAGTTCAAAAATGAAAATGAGGCTAGGTTTTTTTGGTGGAGAAAGCTAACTCATTTATCTACAAATAACTCTTCTATAGCTCAGTCTGAAAATCACTTTTTCATAGGTGAAATGTACATGCAACGAAGTACTTTAAATCTGAGAAACTGAAACTCTCAGCAGAACATAGTTTAGTAAAATGAATGTTTTGTGCAGCTCAAAAATCCGAATTAAGCTAGATTTTTTTGTGGTGAAAGCTAACTCATTTATCTACAAATAACTCTTCTATAGCCTAGTCTAAAAATGACTCCTTAATAGGTGAAATGCACATGCAACGCAGTACTATAAATCTGGGACAGAGCAGTCCGAAAATATAGAAATGTCTAAGTAAAATAAATATTTTGAGTAGCTCAAAAATGCAATTGAAGTTAGATTTTTTTTGTACATGAAGCTAATCCAATTATCTACAATGTTCTAGTTTTGAGTTTGATCTACAAATCAATTTATCATGCCCAAATAAATCTTATCAATTCAGTCGACATAGTAAAATTAATTCCTGGCAGATTGTATAACTACTTGTATGATGTGTTTATTAATGATGCTTTCTTTCCGGTATCTATGTGGTTATGGATATCTTGTGCTATGGTAGTGCTATCGCATATATGAGTATGTTAAGGGTTTCATCTATATGGTTATTGATGTCAAATCCATGTTATAGATCCACGAGCTACACGCTAGGTTTCCGTTGTTATGAATATAGTGTGATGACCATAGAGAATTCATACCCAAGCTATAAGTATGTTGTACGGCACGATTATTGCGCTGATAGTGATTGGATAGGTTTCAAATGTAAGTATGTTATGACATAAAATAGGATGATGAATGTATAAACGTAACTTCGAAAGTATATTCGGAAGTCCTTTAATGAACTAAATTCTGAAATGAGTGACGAATGCGCGGTCGGGAAAATGTAAGGGTCGGTTGTGCTATGTTAGAAGCAGATTATGATAAGGATAATTGTCGGATAGGTAATCTGGGCAGCGGAGATCAGGATAGTAAGAAAAAGGGATGTGCTGTTGAGTTGTGATGCGGTGATTCTTTGAGTAAAGACTCCTTTCGGTTCTTCGTGACGAAATGGATGTTCTTGTACTCTGTAACGCTTTCGGTTCTTCGTGACGAAGCGGTGATTCTTTGAGTAAAGACTCCTTTCGGTTCTTCGTGACGAAATGGATGTTCTTGTACTCCGTAACGCTTTCGGTTCTTCGTGACGAAGCGGTGATTCTTTGAGTAAAGACTCCTTTCGGTTCTTCGTGATGAAATGGATGCTCTTGTACTCCGTAACGCTTTCGGTTCTTCGTGACGAAGCGGTGATTCTTTGAGTAAAGACTCCTTTCGGTTCTTCGTGACGAAATGGATGTTCTTGTACTCCGTAACGCTTTCGGTTCTTCGTGACGAAGCGGTGATTCTTTGAGTAAAGACTCCTTTCGGTTCTTCGTGACGAAATGGATGCTCTTGTACTCCATAACGCTTTCGGTTCTTCGTGACGAAGCGGTGATTCTTTGAGTAAAGACTCCTTTCGGTTCTTCGTGACGAAATGGATGTTCTTGTACTCCGTAACGCTTTCGGTTCTTCGTGACGAAGCGGTGATTCTTTGAGTAAAGACTCCTTTCGGTTCTTCGTGACGAAATGGATGTTCTTGTACTCCGTAACGCTTTCGGTTCTTCGTGACGAAGCGGTGATTCTTTGAGTAAAGACTCCTTTCGGTTCTTCGTGACGAAATGGATGCTCTTGTACTCCGTAACGCTTTCGGTTCTTCGTGACGAAGCGGTGATTCTTTGAGTAAAGACTCCTTTCGGTTCTTCGTGACGAAATGGATGTTCTTGTACTCCGTAACGCTTTCGGTTCTTCGTGACGAAGCGGTGATTTTTGAGTGAAGACTCCTTTCGGTTCTTCGTGACGAAATGGATGTTCTTGCACTCCTTAACACTTCGGTTCTTCGTGACGAAGTGGTTGATGAAAGATGTTTTGGTTGATGAAAGATGAAGTGGTTGATGAAAGATGGTTTGGTTAGCAAGGGACACTTTGGGTTTGTAAATGATGTCGGATGTTAGAAATGAATGGTAGTGGCATTAAGAATGTCTAGACGGGTCTCCTGAATTGTTTGTATTCCTATCGAATACGTAGTCGGGTACGCTACTAGTTATAATTCGACGGTGAGAACGTAAAGATCCTAAAAGATGTGTTGAAAGGTAGTAAATGTATTCCTATTGTGTTTTACTATATACGTTCCATTTGATTTAGCTTACTCACTCAGCTTTCATAAGCTGACGACGTTCATGTCGCTGGACATTCCCATGTCCAGCTTATCCAGGTAACGAGTACACAGGTTATGATGCTACGCAAGCGGAGAACGTGGAGGAAGAGTACACCGAAGATGGCTATGGTTATGCTAGTTAGAGAGAAGACTAGCAGTTATTCTCTGTAAATGTTTTGATTATAACCAGAAGACCTAGCATATATTTTGTAATAGTTTTGTAAGGCCGAGAGCCATAAGACTCTGATGTATTTATAATGATGTATTAACTAGCTAAGTACTTTGACTTCTCTTTGTAATATATTCCAGTAGTAAATGATGGTCTTATCTTTTTATTATATTGTTTAAATATTATTATTTGGTCATGGACAATTCGGTACTGCAACCAGTCACGTGCCTCAGGGTCCAAGATGAAAATTTTAAATTTTTTCCATATTTTGGCTACGCCGGGGCGTGACATTACCACCCACAAACAAACGGGCAGGCAGAGTTGGCTAACCGTGAAATCAAATATATACTTAAAAAAATGGTTAGTTTCAACAGAAAAGATTGGGCTTACAAACTGACTGATGCGTTATGGGCTTATCGCACGGCTTTTAAAATAAATCTGGGAATGTCTCCATATAGGCTAGTGTATGGTATGGCGTGTCACCTTCCTGTCGAAATAGAGCACAAAGCATATTGGGCGACTCGCTCATTAAACTTCGACATTAAAGAGGGAGGTCATCTCCAGAAACTCCAGTTGGCTGAACTAGAAGAAATTCGTAGAGATGCATACGACAATGCCAAACTCCACAAGGAAAGGTTGAAGGCACACCATGACAGAACGATTATTCGTAAATCTTTCAAGCCGGGGCAGAAAGTTTTATTATATGATTCACGCCTTCATCTTTTCCCAGGAAAACTCCGATCTCGGTGGACAGGACCCTTTATAGTCAAATCTGTCTTTCCACATGGGGCAGTTGAGTTATTTAACCCTAAGAACAACGGAAGTTTCAAGGTCAATGGACAAAGGTTGAAACCGTTCTTAGAAGATTTCCAACCCGAGGTCGAGCACATCCAACTGGATGAGCCCAACTATACTTCAAACTAAAACGCCCAAGTGCGTTCTCCCGATGTTGTTGTACTTTTTCTTTTCCTGCATTTTGTTTTGTGTTATCTTTTTTTTGTCTTTGTGAATGTGATTTCGATTCTTAATCTGCTATTCCGTGCTGTCTTTCCCTAGTAGGATATCAAGATGCGGGATGATGACGTTCATTCTATAGGGTCATGGGCTGATTCAGAATATCAGAACCCACCTTGGACTGCCGAGGAGATAGCATTCTGCTTTTTGCCTTATCAAGGACCAGGGGCGGATGATGTAGTGGACCTGACCTATGGGTACATCCCTTATGATCCTGCTCTCCTCCAAATTAACCCTTTCGAGCATATGGACCTTTCTGGAGAGGAAGGAGAACCTGAAGGGTATGCTGTTGGAGAAGTGGATGACGCACTATTGGAACAATGGGAAAATGACTCAATGTGGGAGCCATGGGAAGAAGAGGACTTACACGATGTGGTGCCCGAACGCCACAATGTTGTTTTCACATATATTGACGACTTCATGGTCATCCATGTGGTTCCCTACATCTATGAGTATGTCAGTTACTTGCTATTCAGGCTTCAATGCCCTCTACCAGCTAGTGCACCTGAGGATATCTGGCTAATAGTGAGGTTAACTTTGGGTCGCATTCCTTTCATTTTCTTTTCATTTTGCTTTATTTATCTCTTCCTTTTTGTTTTTCTGTTGCTCTTGTTAACTTATTTTCTCCGTTTTGTTTTTGTTTCCCTTTGTCAAGAATATGACTATGAATTCACCATTTCCACCGCTATACCTTCCACATCAACTCTTTCATGGATTTGGGCCATACATAAGGTCCCCGGGAACTCCGCCGCAAGAGGAACATCCGATGCGCAATTACACTCCATTCTCCTTGTCTCCATCCGGATCCCCTGTTGTCGGTGGAATCAATTCCTTAAAGAGTTCTGACTTGCTTGATGATGTCCTTGCTGCTTTCTGACTGTTCTGGGAAAGGGAATCATCGATTTTAGACTCTACATTTGAAGTTCTGGCGGAGAAAGAAGCTGTGGAAGAAGATATCTTCATGTTTGATGAATAGTGTTTCACTTCAATTATTTTATGTCATTTCGTATTTCTTTCAACAATTGAAGTGTATTCCTAGACGAAGTGCTATTAATTTCAATTTTATTTTCGTTTTCTTTTTCAATAAAGTTTTAAATACCATTTTTGGGGGCAATAATATTGCAAATGGATGCTATTTTAAGGATTTATTTATATAAATTTGCTATTTTCTACTATGAGGTTGACGTTTTTGGCTTACATATTTTGGCAATGCACTGTTTTATCCCTATTCTGTATGTCCAGATCAAAGTTGGTTAGTTGGGGGTGTGTAATTTCTCAATTCAGGGATATTGTAGGATTTCTCTGTTCGATCGATCGACCGTATCTCGATCGATCGAGTGTGTCATCACCTCGAGCGCTTGAGAAGGACTCAATCGATCGAATATTCGATCGATCGAACCTACTCGATCGATCGAAGCCTATTTTTAAATGAGGCATCGTTCATAATTTTCAATTAGTCACTCCGTCTCTCTCATAACCTCAAGCGATCGACGACAAACGCGACTCCCACGATTTTGGCCTCCCCCACTTCAAACCACATCAATTAAGGAGCTCCGAGTTCCCCAGATCATCAGTGGCATCGCTTACCCAGTGCGTCTCTCGAGGTGAGGCTCCGAGTCACCCCTCGTAGTTCTTTTTATTTCAAATTCATATGGGGGTGCCCTCAGTGGCTATTTAACTCCTTTTCTTAGTTTTATTACTGTACTTGTTATTTTTGGGCTCTTCCCGTTCTCAATTGTAGATGCTGCCATTCGCTGTGTTCGATCGATCGAACTGGTTTCGAGCGATCGAACCCTGACTATTTTCGATCGATCGAACTGGTTTTGAGCGATCGAACTCACAATTTTCTCAATCGATCAAACATGCTTCGATCGATCGAAGTGTGGCAGTTTCTTTCTCTTTATTATTTGCCTTGTTTTAATGTTTTCTCTCGTTGTTTCTTCCATTTCAGGGCTTTATCATGAATCCGATTATAGGGTATCATAAATCTAAGCCATTCGACCTCGCTATACCCGACCTAGTTCCAGATCACAGGTTTAGAAACGAGGAAGACCGCGTTTGGTTCACCCGTTACTTCCAGTCGCGGAAAGTCATGATCGAGCGACCCCTTGAGACTGCCTGGCTTTCTACTCCGTGGTATCTTGCCCGAATACGTTCCATGCCCTAGTGGTACACATTACTCTCCCAGGCTAAGTACGTCAATCTATCATGGATACTGGAGGCGTGTGCGACGATGATCTGGGATCTGGTTGCTCCGTTCACCCTTCGCTCATTCTTTCGCAGACGAGAGATCATTTTCAGTCCGACTACTGTTGCTGCTGAATTGTGTATGTCCACATCGCCCTGACACACCTCAGTTATCACCGACCATTATTATCCGAGAGATCACCGGGGGTGCTATTCCAGCATGGGATGGCGAGGCCCTCATTCCCGACCTCCACCTCACAGACAATTACCATATGCTCCACCTCACCCTGAGCAATTGCTTATTGGTTACTTCCTATAGAGAAAAGATCGCGGTGTGGTATGCTTGTGTCTTATACGCAATCGGGACAGGGCAGCCAGTCTGTTTACCCCGCCTTTACATCGACTTCATACGACACCCTACACGCTATATTCAGGTTAAAAAGCACCTGAAGGGTGCTTGGGCTATTCATAGGGTGATTGAGCATGCGGGTATCATTCCTTTGGCGGGTGATGCGACTGCCCAGTCCCACAATCATTTTGGAGAGACAGCTTCCTGCCGGTCCGATGCGCAGAAAAGGAAGCAAAAAGGAAAAGGCAAGGCGAAGGTGGGCGAGAAGAGGAGACGAGCAGGTGGGACAGATACTGAGGGAGCTACTTCTGGGACGCCCACAGAGGCTGAGGAGCATGATTCTAATGAGGAGGGTGATCCGGTGGAGGAGGTTGCCCGTTTTGAGTTGAGACAGCGGTCTCAGGCTCCCGCCCAGGGAGAGTCTTCTTTCGTGCCTTTCCCTACTATTCTCGAGTTTCTATTAGAAGAGAGAGAGGCCCGGATTAGACTCGAGGGCAAGATAGATCACATATCCACCATGCTGACGACCCTATTAGTTCAGCTAGGGTTCGATCCGATCGTGCCCCCATCTTTCCCTCCATCTGCACCTCCACCACCTACCAATGGCCCATCTTCCTCTGCCTCTACTGGTCCTTCATCCTCCGATCCCCCGATTGATCTTTCCGCTCCATCTACATCTTCTGTACCACATACTGACCCATCATCATCAGCGGTACCACCCGCTTCAGAGATACCACTTCCACCTCCTCCTGTCGTGGCCGATACATTAGTTTCTACTCCACCTGCCACGACTGTGAGCGATCCGGCTACCGCTACTACGGGCGTCGAGGGTGGAGTTATGGATGCTCCTAATCTATTGATTGACATTTTATCTGATGTTCCCGATGATGGGTAGTCTGTTGGTTCATTTTTATGGATTTTTGGTTTTAATTGGTTGGTTTGGTGTGTTCTTGGTTGTTTGTTGGATATTTTTTGATACTGTTGGGTTATTGTTTATGTTGTGGGTTGGTTTGGATAGTTTGGATTTTTGTTTGTATGGCATATATATTATTATCACTGTTCTATTCACTTTAATATATTTCCAGTGATTATTTCTATTGTATGTTTGGATCTGATGCTTTATATTTTACATTTTCTTGATCTTTGCTGCTTGGAGTTTGTATGCTCTCTGTGCAGGTTGTTACATTTGTGATTCTTACAATGAACTATCAGATGATATCTCTCTATCTATTTTTGAAAATCACCTACTGAGGACATTGTAATTTTCAGTTGGGGGTGGGATATAGATAGATAATCACCTGGTAATCACATGTGCGTGTTTTATTCCTTAGCAACCTGAATCACCTAATAATCACCTGTGCGTCTTTTATTCCTTAGCAACCTGAATCACTCTATCTATTGAAAATTTCATACAATCTCATTAAATTTCAAACTATTAACAAGGTTTTTGAATTAAATTGGTAGAATAATTTTGAATACTCACTTCTATTTAGCTGTTACCAAGTAAGGACACAATCATGTTATTCTCATCTTTTTATGAACTAAGTTTATGCATTTTTCTAGTTCTCTAAGATGAATGCATATGTTGACCATTCTTGTATCCAAATCACTTGCACGTATTAATAGCTATGCAGAAAACTTAAAATAAGAGTTAATACGACTATTAGGAATGAGTAGTGGAAACTAGTTACCCTCAGTGAGCCATTGAATCCAATCTTTACTTTTGAGGGAATTATCACATTAAATTCGAATTGTTCTTATTGATATGCCGATTAAATTTGTTGATTAGTCTCTATTTCTTCATGTTGGCTGCTTATTAGAGGAGAACGTTCAGGATGTACCAATTAAACTCAATGAACATTTAAGTGTTAAAATTAAGAAGTTGAGAAAATGATTTAAGCCATCGTTATTTACTCCTTACCTTTCCATATACCTTTATCAACACTCTAAACATGTGTTGCTCTTAATCTCACACCTAGTAAATACTGCCAAGATTCTAAATCACTAAAAAATACACCCCATTGCACACCCAATGTGATTGAATTGTTGAAGTATAAGGAGGGAATAGTGGTGAGAATGGCTGTGTATATGTATATTCAGGTTATTAAAAAAAATGAGGAAAGGAGAAGAGGTTACTTAAAAAAAATGAAGGATGATATGTATGAAGAGGATGGTTGGAGTAACGTGAAGAAATTACTGAATGCAGCCTCATGCTGAGGATGTGCAATTTCTTACCCCTCTAATTTCTACCCTACTAAATAAAAAACGTCAAGTCAAAGTCTTAAGGATTTTCAATAACTTAGTTTAAACATGAAAGTGTAAGTTGAGTTATCCACGGTATTTCGCTCCTCTAGTAAGTAGTATTCCTTTCATGAGACTATACACTCTAAAATGATCGTCTTCTATAGAGTCATGTATGAAAGCATTAGTATCCAAAAAATCACTCCTATCAAAGCTTTCATACCATGTGCGATTATTATTCACCAAGTTTCCGTGAGATGTTCATTTCTGAGTGAAATAACTATGTGAGAATTGAGTTGAAACTACAAGTTCTGAGAGTATGATAGTTTAAACAGCTCTAAATAAAGTTGATGTATAGCTGTTAATTTTACACACACACGGATACATGGATGTGACGCATATGTTATTTTTATCTTGGTGACATGAAGAACATGTGCATTTCTTTCATGGTTTGAATGAGGATGATGTGTTTTGTAGAGCTAAATCAATAGTTGAATAAAAGGGGAATGTTTAAAAGTTATTCTATATCTTTTTGAGCTTAATCAGAGAATTCTGTGGGTATATTCATTGCGAACCCTCACGAGACAACACTCGTCCACTAAGGGAAACCTAGGGGTTTAACGGCTTGTTGCATTAGCTAAGTGCAACCGCGATTCCTGCGAAAGTGAGTTAGGTAATTATTTTAATTGACTTAGTTTAATTTATTTTATTTTAGTCAATGTAGTATTAGTGTCACTTGTTTTTATTTTCGCTCTATTGCTAGGGACTAGCAATTCGCTAGTTGGGGGTTGTGACAAGCGGGGGTATTTGTAAAATACAACCGTGCTAAAAGAAGAAAATGCATTGATATAGTTTACAATTTCTCCATTTATCTGCAATTTGAATTACAATGCTAGTTTATGCACATATTGATTAAACTATGATAAGTTGTTTGTTTTAGCTGTAATTTGTGCAGACTGCAGTTGCTGTGTGAAAAATTTAAAGATAACGATAAAAGGAAATGTTGAATTCTAATGAAGACAATCAAAAGTTGAAATACAGAGTTCGATCGATTGAAGATCATTCGATCGATCGAAGCTTCGATCGATCGAGAGAAGCTCAAGCGCTCGAGGTTCCAGACGTTCAATCCATCGAGAATGGTTCGATCGATCGAACATGCCTTTTATCATAATTTTACGCGCACGCAGCAGAAGGGATGTGTTAACCCTAAGCATTAGGTTTTACTATATAGACTCGTATTGTGTACGTCTAGAAGGATGCCCAGAGGACTTTTATCAGTTTTTAGAGAGAGGGATAGAGGTTTTACACGTTTTTGTAGGTTTAAAAGCTTGAAGATTGCTTGTGGACTGATTTTTCTCTAGTTTAATAATAGTTCTTCATTCCAGGTTACTTACTTATTGTTTATTTACATTCTGCACTTATTTCATAGTAGTATAATCTGTTAAACAAGTAGTTTTGAATGCTAGATAAGTTCACACCATTGTTTTACATAGTTTTCATGCTTAAATCGTAACCAAGCGCATCTTTAATGAATCTTACATTAAAAACAACACTGTGACACTCCAAACCATGTCTGAGTAGTCCCCACGTTGGGAGATCATGATGAAACCATGATCTCAGGCCTCTGCCATGCAGCAGAATAATTCCTGTGTTCGATTGATCGAAGTTAGTTCGATCGATTGGACCAGAGACATTGTCGAGCGATCGAAGTTAGTTTGATCGATCGAGAGTTGAAGATATTCGATCGATCGAGAGCGCATCGATCGATCGAACACCCTTTTTCTTGAGGACATTGTATGCAGTATTTCTTGACTTTCTGTTTTACTGATTCGTTATCAAACTGTCCCCAAATGCTCAGTTTGTCAAAACAGTCTTTAAACCTAAAGCCTTGAGGCATTTTTCTTCAATCTCAATGCTAATACCATTGTAGGTGAGAGTCTAAACTATTGTTTTAAACCGCTTTTATGTATTTCAAACGTAAATGTGATGATATAGTCCCGATCATGAAAGGACTATGGATTCTTTATCCTAAGATAAATACGGAATACTGTAGAAAATGTACTCCATTGAGCTTCAATGTAATTGCATGGTAGATGGCTAGATTGCGGTGGATTCGTGTAATCCCAACATTCCTTTTCAATTAAGGAAAAAACACATTTTAAATCATTGCTTAGTTAATTAGTTAGTAATTAGTTAATCTAGTTAATTGCTTCAGTTTTAGTAGTTGTTCAACTGTGGAACTTCGTGCTCTACACCTTTTAAAAATATTGAATTTTATTTTCTTGTTTAAGAATAATCTAAGTAATTAGTTTAACATCTTCCCTATGGGATCGACCTGGACTTAATCCAGTTTACTACTTGCACGATTACCTACACTTGGGTATAGCACAAGAGCGCACAACTTTTTAGTCGTGTCAATAATAATGCCACCCATCGAGCTAACAACGGTAACAACCACGTTACTCCTCTGAGGCAGATAGGCGATAAGCTATTGGAACGATTTCATGGCCTGTGACCCGTGAAGTTTGACAGCATGGCAAAATCGTGGAAAGCCGAGCAATGGATACGAGAGTTGGAGCTTATCTTCGAAGCCCTTGAATACAACGAGCTTGAAAAGCGACGTCTAGCCGTATTTCAACTAACTTACTCTGTCGCAGACTGGTGGGAGGCCGAGAGAGCCACAATTGGGATCGACGCTACAAGTACAATGCTTTTTGAAGCATTTAAGACTCAATTTCTAGGGAAGTATTTCCCCGAGGACGAAAGAGACCAATAAGAGAGAAATTTCCCGAGTCTAACTCAAGGAAACTGGACGGTCAGGGAGTATACCTCACAATTTGAGCTACTTTTCTGTTTTGCTCCGCACATGATAGATACCCCTGCTAAGAAGGTTAAACGATTCCACCAAGTACTCAACCCATACCTCTGACACATGATGATAGGCCATCTGGGCCAGTCGTTTGAACGGATTGTCCGTCTCGCTTCGAGTTTGGAAAAGGATGCTTACCCTGTGCAAGGACCACAAGCAAATTGACCTCCGCCTAGAACCTTCCAACTGAGGAACTTTCTAGTGTAATCATCGAGGAACAATCAGGGATGGAAACCCCAGACTAACAACTACTAGGGAAACAAGCGCACATGGGACGGGACAAGGAAGCCCCAAGCTAACTTTCCTGAACAGCAGAATCAACAGGGAGGACCACCTCATGCACAGCCTGTCGCCCAGTGATAGAACACTGATGGATGTTTCAACTGTGGAGTGCACGGACATATTGCAAGGTATTGTACAGCTCCAAAGACTAACTGCCGCAATGACCTCGTCTGCCGTAACTGTAACAAGCCGGGTCATATAAGCAAGGATTGTCGAGCACCTCGTGGAGGCTACTATAGAGTGCCTACTCAAGGACAAGGACAAATTAGGGTGAATGCCATCATCACTGACAATGCAGGATATAGTGTTGATGAACAACAAAACTTGGAAGGTACACCTATTTTATTTCATAGACAAGTTAGAACTTTGTTTGATACATGTGCTGCCCATTCTTTCATAGCTATTAAGATTGTACATGACTTAGGTTTGGTACCCCTAGCACTTGAACTGACCCTTAATGTCGTTTCTTCTTTGGGAGTAACTCTTAAATTAGGTAAGGTGTGCAAGGATTGTCCCTTAACCCTAGAAGATAGAAACATCCCGACAGATTTGGTAATCTTGTCAATGTCTGAGTTCGACATAATCCTAGGAATGTATTGGCATATTAAGTATGGTGCCAATCTGGATTGTGTTAGTTGGACCATCGTCTTTTGGATACTTGATTTTCTGCAGATCAGATTTCAGTGCCAACCATTGAGCGACATGTTTATGAGTTGCTTAGCCACGATCGAGAGTTCAAGCACGGAGCTTACTATCAACCAGATCCCCGTTATTTGAGATTTTGAGGATGTATTCCAAAGTATCTCAGGACTTCCGCCGAAGAGAGAGATAGACTTCTACATTGAGCTAGTACCTGGAACATTGCTGATTTCCAAGACCCTGTACCGAATGGCACCAACAAAAATGCTAAAATTGAAGAAGCAAGTCTAGGAACTTGAAGACTTAGGTTTCGTTCTCCCGAGTATGTCACCTTGGGGAGCACTAGTTCTAATTGTGAAGAAGAAGGACGGAGAGCTACGACTCTATATCGACTATATGGAGCTAAATAAGGTCACGATCAAGAATAGATATCCACTTCCCCAGATAGATGACCTGTTCGATCAATTACAAGGATCAAGGATATTCTCGAAGATTGATTTGCGTTTAGGTTATCATCAGTTGCTAGTTCGACCGGAAGATATACCAAAGACTCCCTTCAGGATGAGGTATGGACACTACGAGTTTCTAGTGATGTCTTTTTGGATTGACCAATGCCCTGGCAGTATTCATGGACCTAATGAATAGAGTATTCAGACCTTATCTGGATTAATTCACTATAGTATTCATCGATGATATTCTGATTTACTCCAGGACGGAAGAAGAGGATAAGAAGCATTTACAGATTACTCTACAGGCTCTCAGAGATAATTGTCTATATGCGAAATTAAGTATATGTGAATTCTGGCTTCAGGAAGTCAAATTCTTGGGACATGTGATATCATAAGATAGAATTTTGGTAGACTCATCTAAGATCGATGCAGTCTTGAGATGGAATAGACCGACCAACGCGACCGAAGTTAGGAGTTTTCTTAGATTGGCTGGATATTACTGGAGATTCGTGGAAGGATTCTCCAAGATCGCAGGACCATTGACAAGCTTGACAAGGAAAGAGATGAAGTACAAATGGACTGACAAGCATGAGGATGCAATTTGAGAATTAAAAGAGAATCTAACCTTAGCACCTGTACTTGCGATACCCAAGAGTGGTGAACGATTCGTAATCTACAGTGACGCATCACACCAAGGACTTGGTTGTGTGTTAATGCAAGATGGAAACATTATTGCATACGGATCGAGACAATTAATGCAACATGAGAAGAATTATCCAACGCACGACTTGGAACTAGCTGCGATCGTATTTGCTTTGAAGATTTGGAGATGCTACTTGTATAGAGAGAAGTTTGACTTATTCTCGGATCTTACGAGTTTACGGTACCTGTACTCTCAGAAGGAGTTGAACATGCGACAGCGAAGATGGATAGAACTGCTCAAGGACTACGATTTTTCTTTGCAATACTATCCTGGTAAAGCAAATGTTGTAGCTGATGCTTTAAGCTGAAGGCCCTGGCTTTTGATTGCCTCGATTTTGATCAAATAATGGCAAGCAGTGGAGACTTTAGTCGGATTTGACCTTCAACCAGTAGAATCGGGAAAAAGACAACACTTTAGATGTCTTGTCATACAACTGACTCCATCAGCCGTATCTTGGACGCTCAATAGTCAAATGTGGACTTGAAGCTATGGTTTACTAAGATGTCTGTAAAGGAACTAGAAATATAGAGTATCAGTACAGATGGAGCGTTAAGATGCAAAGGTAGACTTTGTATGCCAAATGATGGTAGTCTCAAGAAGGATATTTTGAATGAAGCACACAAGTCAAGGATGACTATCCACCCCAGAGGGAACAAGATGTATAAGGACTTGAAGAAAAACTTCTGGTGGGAAGAAATGAAGCGTGAAGTGGCCTAGTACGTATTGCAATGTCTTTTTTGCAAACAAGTGACGACAAAACATCATAAACCATCTGGACTTCTACAACTGCTACCGATTCTCCAATGGAAATGGGAACACATCACCATGGATTTTGTGGTTGGTTTGCCAAAGTTACAGTAAAATCACAATGCTATTTGGGTAATAGTAAATCGAATGTACCCAGTTGAACGATTGAGCCGGATGTACCTGCGACAAGTTGTATAACTAAACGGTGTACCTATCTCAATAGTTTCATATCGAGATTCACGCTTCACCGCAGAATTCTGGAAGAGGCTTCTGACAGCAATGGGAACTTCATTGAACTTGAGTTTAGTCTTTCATCCACAGACAGATGGTCAGACAGAACGAGACAACCAAGTGATGGAGGATATGCTACGAGCCTATGTCATTGAATTTGAGAGTTTATGGGAGACGCACCTGCCTTTGATCGAGTTTGCCTACAATTAATGCATAGGGGTGGCACCGTTTGAAGCTTTATATGAAAGACCTTGCCGATGGCCGCTATGTTGGGCCGAAGTCAGAGATACTCAACTACTTGGGCCTGAGATGATTCAAGAAACCAGCGAGAAGATCCAAATTATACGAGAGAATATGAAGACAGTGCAATCCAGACACAAGAGCTATGTTGACAAGCGACGCAAAGATCTAGAGTTCACAGTTAGAGATCATGTACTGCTCAAAGTTTTGCCAGTTCGAGGTATCGTCAGATTTGGACAGAAGAGAGGCAAGTTGTTGCCGTAATTCATCGGACCATTCGAGATCCTAGAACGTATTGGAAAAGTTGCCTACATACTCGCATTGCCACCGAAGTTGTCAGGACTGCACAACATTTTTCACATCAGCATGTTATGGAAGTGTGCCCACAACCCAGCGCACGAGATAAGTTTGGAAGATATCGAGGTGAACAAGAACGTGACATTCAATGAAGGACCAGTGCGTATTCTAGACCGGGGAGAGAAGAAGCTCATAAACAAAGAGATTCCACTAGTGAAGGTTTAGTGGAAGCACCACGATGAAGAAGAAGCTTCATGGGAATTGGAGTCAGAGATGTGAAAGAAGCTTCCATTTTTGTTTTAACCTTGCTAACTTTGGATTTTGGGGACGAAATCTTTAATAAGTGGTGGATGATGTAATACCCTGTATTTCTGTAATGTATTATATGAATAAGACCTTGTATGTTTCTTTTAATACTATATGAGTTTAGCCTTATCTTTGATATAATTTGGATACCAATCGATTGGTAAGTTTTCCAATCAATTGTCTTATCTTAGATACCAATGGATTGCCACTTATACCAATCAATTAGAGCATTTAATATCAACACTAATCGATTACCATTTATGCCAATCGATTGGGAGTAGCTGGGCAGATTCTTTTGCTCTGGCTGGGGAGAGGCCATGTGAACACATATTTGCCTATATATAGGTGATCATTTTTACGTGCTTGTGGTTCCAAAATCTAGTTTTAAAAAGATTGTGTCTTGTGTGTGTTTATATATATGCACTCACATATATATATACACACATATGTTTACCTATTCACTCACAGAGAGAGAGAGAGAGAGAGAGAGAGATGGACTGACGAAAGGAAGAGAAGGAGACCAGAGAGATAAGAAGAAAAGGAGAAAGAGAAGAAGAAGAGAGAAACAGACAGAGAAGACAAAGGAGAGAGAGAGAGAGAGGAGCCACCATTGAAGCCCAAGCTTCAAATACACACACCCAAACACCCCCTTGTGATCTAAGGTAAGTTCTAAACTCACTTGGTAGCCTAATATTGATGTTAGAACCTGTTAAGATGAAGAAGAGATTCATAAATCATATATTTCCCATTTAATGTTGCTGGACTATCTTCACTGTTAAGAAGACGAAGTCCCAATCAATTGGTACTTTTCCCAATCGATTGCCATGTTTCATAACCCAATCGATTGACATTTTCCCAATCGATTTCCATGCCAATCGATTGCCATGTCAATCGATTGCCATCTTTGAGATACCAATCGATTGCCATTTTATACAATCGATTAGCATGGATTGTGATCCAATCAATTATACTTTTTCCCAATCGATTATTACTATTTTTATACCAATCGATTGGACCTCTGTCCCAATCAATTGGCAGTTGCAGAATACTGTTTTCCTTGTTTAGTTTATATTATAACTGTTTAATTATTTATTTACTATTCAGTATTCCCAGCATTCTATATTGTTTTAATACAGACGTGATAATGAGTTAACGCAACATAAGATCGTAGTAACGATAAGATCACGGATAACATTTGTGGTGTTAGATAATGTAATCGTTATGAATCTCTTGGAGTTATCGTTCATTTCATTCAGAGTAGTCCGGACACACTGGAATTGTCATGTATCAATGTTAGAGTTGAACTTAAGTAGGCTTTCTAAGATTCGGGAATCATGCGTGGGCGTGTGGACACGCAGAATTTGAGAGTCCACCCCCACTCCATTTTCCGGCGGGGTTTCGGAATTGATTTTCCTTTGTTTTGGAATTGATTTGTAAAAAGAAAAAGAAAAAGAGAGGTCTGTTGAAAACAGATACAGAGTCGCCACTTGGCCTTTAAGGAACCAAGAAACCTAATTTTGACTCACACAAACGGATAAAGGGCGCCGGCCCTTCATAACCAAAGAACTTGGCTCGGGGTTTTGGTATGAGAGAGGAAGGAGCTTTTGTCACGACTAAAACACCCTCAACTCGCCCCGTCTCTCGACGGGCCTCAATTAGCATCCAAATAATCATCTTGTACTATGTTTGGTTCTACAATTAATACTATGATAGGTATATTACATTGCATAAGAATTTTAAAATAGAAGATCAAAAGATAAGATATCATTCATAAGACCTAAGCCAAATACCACACAATGCAAAGGTGAAAGATCACACAAACAAACCTATGAAAAATCGTCTAATCACATATCAAATAATCAAGTTTTCCTAGTCTAGAAAGGGGGACATGAATTGTTCTTGAAACAAATAATCAAAGAAAACGCAGAATGATGCATGTTTATTCTTGAAAAAAGAAGATTTCTCAATCCCCGGGACGGATGAGAAAGGAAGATTAGATCAAGAGAACATAAATGGGTGATTGATTTCATTCCTTATGATCGTCTTAGATAAGGAGTCACAAAAGACCCCAAATCTTGTATGGATGCTATGTATGGTCCTAGAATGTGCAAAGGTTGTAGTGTGTTTGTGTTCATGGATTTGCTAAAGTGATTAAGAAATCTAAATACATGCATGTTTGAATGAAGGATGTTATTATAAGATGTATACAAATGTAGTAGGAACTACTTCGTAAGATATGAGCTAATTTGGAATGTATGTAAGCATCAAATCAAATAATCAAAGTAAAAGCAAGATTGCTGTGAATTATGGACAGAACAATGGACTAATTTTGTAAAAATGGAAAAATGGGGCTAGAAATGTTTTAATGCATGATTTCTTATGGAAATCATCCTTATTGTGTCTAGAACACATACCAAAAAGCCAAACTTCAATAACTATTACAAATTGAGAGAAATCGTATAAACAAAAGAGGTTGCTAAAAAACAGAGTCCAAACTGTTGACTGAAATGTTGGAAAAATCTTAGAAAATGAAAACAAAATATCTAGAGGCCCATATTATACAGAAAGTTTCCTAAGACATTGAAGTCAAGGGAAAAATGAGTTGGGACCACTCCTTTTGGAAAAGTTTTCTGGAAAATAAGTTGAAAGTCAACTTAGAAGCTGTGACAGCAAAAACAGAATGTCTGGAAGGAATGTTTGGACCAAAATGGAACCCTTCCAAGTGTTTTCAAGCCAAGCCAAAAATCATGGGTGTTCTATAATGAGTTAGGAAGATTTTCCAAGTGGTCTTGTAATCACCCTTTGAGTATTGAGTTTTAGAGAAATCCTTGAACTCAGATCATTCACTGTTTTGAAGATTTTTGGTAAAACAAGGCTTGTTTCTTGGAATCCAAATGTTAGGGTTTTAGAGGGGTTTTGAAATAGGGGTTTTAAAAGCACATTTTCAGCACAAAAAAGGGGGATTAAGACCACTTAAGAAATCAACATCAAACTCCTCATCAAGAACTCCCAATATTATTTGCACAAACATAGTTTTGTTTGAGATTATGACTTCAATAATACATATGAATGTATTGAAGTTAGAATCATCATCCATCAAACGTTGTCTTTGAGGTCAAGAGCTAGTATCCATAAGGATTCACTCTCCTCAAACAACATGTTATCTAGATGATGATAAACATGTAAGTAATCAAACAAAAATAAAAAAGAAATGAGGTGAGAAGAGATGAAAATAATATGTAAACCATCAAATAAGCAATCAATAGATGATGATCATTGAGATATTGGACTTATAACTTGGTGTTTCACTCATATATATTGACATTTGGACATGGAAGTAGCTTTCTAACTCAAGATTGCTCAAGAGTGGTGGTTGGGGAGGGTTTGCATGTGAAGTATATAGAAGGACAATGGAAGAACTTGAGTTTAGAACTCACTTTCTATAGAAAATCAGTGGAGGAAGCTCCATTTCTCACTTCTAACTCTAAGCATATCTCTCATTCTCTCTACAACTTTGCCAAGCTTTGCACTTGGCCCCCCCAAAATGAAGAGTAAAGGGGGGTTTATATAGGCCAATTTGGGATGGTTTTGGGATTTAAAAAGTGCTCGCATTGGTCCCAAACATCTGTGAACAAGAAACTACGTCGTTTTGGCTTTTAATTATTCAATTTGGACCCCCAAAATAAATTACAAAAATGGCTTCAACAGGGGTCGAGTGCCGCCACGGCACTGGCCATGTGTCACCGCGGTAGTGGCCCAGTACTGCCGCGGTAGTGTCCCAATGACGCCGCGACAGTGCTCCTCAGATGCCTAAAAATTTACGTTTAGGCCCCCAGAGGTTTTGGTCTTCGCGAAAAGGCCCTATTTCGTCCAAAATTCACAAAAAATATGTACGAACTCCAAATTGATCTTGTAATATACCGTTGGAAAGGTAATGGAGTTTTCATTCCATATAAAAAATAGTTCAGAGTTAGGTCACTTTGAAAATGTTTACGGTATTCGCTATAAACGCCGATTTGATCGCCTTTTTTACCTTCAAAAATTCATTATGAATTCGTTTTAAATCCAAAAATTATGTGCGGTATACCATTGGAAACCTCTTGACCTCTAGTGTCTATGAAAAATGTTTGAAAAATGATACGACACTCTGGTTTCAAAGTCAACTTTTAGGTCAAAATCGGTCAAACCTAGGATTTCTAAGAAGTTCTAGGAACGTCTAGGATATCCCAGGAGCTGATGTTTTTGTTCAATTTTCTTTTAAAACTCATTTTAGTACTTTTCACATGATCTAGAATGATCTCAAAACTTTTTGGCAAATTTGGATGATTTTGGTCAAACCCTAGTCAAACCGGCCAACAGAGACTTTCCGAGAACTTTCGGGACTTCCGAGGGTCTCTGGGAGCTGACCATTTTAAATAATTTTGCTTCAAAACTCATTTTACCACTTTTCTTATGACGTAGCATATTTCCAAAACTTTCGGTCCAAATTTGGGAGTTTTTGGGCTTTCAGAAGTATTTTGGTCATTCTGAGCATTTTGAGAGATAGAACTAAGTTCCAAGAGTACTTTTTGAGTCTTTTTCGATCATTGTGAACCACCAAGCTATGGGTCTCCTAAATCTGATAGCCGATAAAATGGGGTGTCTATTGGGCGGGCCTTGGTCGATCATATGTTCTTAAAAGTGGTAGACAGACGAAGGTGTCTACGACTGCGGTGAACCGGACCAACAGCCCTAAGATAGACAGATGATCTAATCATATATTCTTAAAAGCGGTAGACAGGCGAAGGTGTCTACGATTGTGATGGACCATGATCACTTGTAGACGTCGCTAAGTCATGGCATAGAATGATGTACTATTGGTTAGAGCATTATATCCATGTAGTGCGGTGAGCTGGGCATATGTTCTTAAAGGCTCGGGATGGACTGTCGTGGTGTCCATGATATGTGGTGGTGTCACGCCCCGGAACAGCATAAATAGAGAAAAATAAATTTCCTTTATGGGTCCATAGGGAATGACTGGTGAATGTCACTAATCTTCCATGCCACACAGTTCTAGATAACAGAAAGAACAACCCACAGTAATATAAAGGAAACCTATTATATTACAACATCAGAGTTATTACAACTGAAAAGCTACAGTGGAAGTATATAAGGTTTGGAAGGAACATATGCCCAAGTACCAAATAGAACAAAATAGTCTAAACGGAAGTATAAACTATCCACTATCTCTAAGTCTTCAACTGGCGTAAACATCAGCATAGTAGTCCTCCTTGGCATAGGTATCATCAGTGGAGACACCCTTTGTGTATTCCTCTCCCGGATGGTAACCGTCATTGTAGGATCCATCAGTTGCAGAATAAGATACAAGATAGTCTGGACGGGAGAAAGTCCAGGCAATAAAAGGCCGTCAGCTTACTGAGAGCTGAGTGAATATCAACTAACAAGGTACCAGTTATCTGAAGTAAAACACAAGCCTATGAAAACATGAGTTAACATCTTATTATAATAATAACAATATCTTGTCCTTTATTCAACCTCGTAAACCAACCCTTATCGTCTTGTTACTCAAACATCGATATTAATATATTCTGACTGAATGAACAGACTCAATCGTTTAACTCTAGGGATACAACCTCATTTAGTCCACCATTTTTAAGAGCATATTACACATCTCACCGCATGTCATGGAATCCACGTCAATCCATCCCTAGTTTTTAAGAACAATGTATCCTGTTCACCGCATTTTAGGGACATGACATTTTGAACAAGGCATATCATCTATTGTCATGACTCAATGTCATCTACTAGACATCCCAGCTCACCGCTTTTAAGACCATATTACACAGCTCATCGCTTTTAAGAGCATATCATAGATTATCCGGTCTATCTTAGGACTAGTTGGACGAGTTCACCGCTTTTAAGAGCACATCATGACCAAACGTCCATCCACGTACTATTCCTAGAACTTACCAAACCTGCTTATACTCAATACTAATAAGGACAGATGACAATTTCCCAATGTGGCCTGACTACTCGAATTAAAAGAAAATGGATATTGAACTCATACAAGAATCAACAGATTACCCACGTTATTAATCCATCCATTCTGTATAATTATACTGAACTTCGTTGTCAAATTATCCCTGTCTAACCCAAAATCACATAACGGAAGTCCAAATCGAAAATAGAACAACCGAACCCTAATATAATAAACAAGCAAAGGAAACCATGTTCTGCCCATACCGATCAATTGGAATAAGGTCAAATCGATTGGGATAAAAGTACTGTCAATCGATTGCTAACAATGGCAATCAATTGGGTCTGAAACGATGTTAATCGATTGCTAACATTGGCAATCGATTGGAAATGTCAAAAAATTGGAATTCTATCCAATCAATTGGGTCCAGACTGATGGCAATCGATTGGTAATTATGCCGATCGATTGGCACTTTGTCTTTACCATCAGATTGATAAAACAGCATATATAAACGTAAGAATCATGCATATTATACCTCTAAGATTCATAATAACTTGTAAAAACTTCAAAGATAGGGACCAAGTGAGTTAAAAACTCACCTAGGGTGTGTTTGGGTGTGTGAGCTTAAAAAAACAAAGCTCTCTCTCTCTCTTTTCTCCTCTCTGCCCAGCTCTCTCTCTGTCTCTCCTTCTTTTTTCTTTCTTCTTCTTCTTCTTCTCTTCCTCCCAGTTGCCAAGGTAGTGTGTGGGTGTATATAGATATAGATATATGGATATCTGTGTGTATATATATCCACACACACTCTCTCTCTCTCAATCTCAACTGATCAAAACAGACCCAAGGCATAATTTGAGTTCATATATATAGAGTTGAGATAGTGCCACATGTTCAAAGCTAAAGAAAAGAAGAAAACTTGTCTCAGCTTATGTCAATCGATTGGGACACAAGTCAATCGATTAGCAACAGATATTAGAAGGCAATCGATTAAGAAGAATGTCAATCGATTGGTATGATGACACGTAATCAATTTTAGTCAGTAAAATGGCAATCGATTAGTAAGATGTCAATCAATTGGTATCAAAAAGTGGCAATCGATTGGGAATTAAGGTAGTCGATTGGTAACCAAATTTTACCAAAAGGAACAAAAAGTTTATAGAATGAAGTTTTATTTATTAATACTCTCTAGGGGTGTAAACGGTTCGGTTCGGTTCGGTGTGGTTTTTGACAAAACCGATCGGTTTCGGTTCGGTTCGGTTCGGTTCGGAGCGTGTAAATTTTCGGTTCGGTTTCGGTTTTGCACTGCACAAATTAAATTAAAACCGACCGAACCGATCGGTTCGGTTCGGTTCGGTTTGTCGGTTTGGTTCGGTTTTTGAACACCCCTAATACTCTCTAGAAATTCAGGGCATTACATAATCCACCACTCAACAAAAGATTTCGTCCTCGAAATCAAAAGCAAACGAGGCTAAAACAAAAACGGGAACTTCTCTTGCATCTCTGACTCTAGTTCCCAGGAAGCTTCTCCTTCATCATGATGTTTCCACTGGACCTTGACTAGTGGAATCTCTTTGTTCCTGAGCTTCTTGATCCCTCGATCCAAAACACGAACTGGTCCTTCATTGAATATAACATTGTCCTTGACTTCAACATCTTCAAAGTTGATCTCATGCGCTGGGTTGTGGGCACACTTTCTCAGCATACTGATGTTGAAAACGTTGTGCATTCCTGACATCTTCGGTGGCAACGCAAGGCGATAAGCAACCTTCCCAACATGCTCTAGAACCTCGAATGGTCCGATGAATTGTGGAGATAACTTGCCTCTCTTTTGACCAAATTTGACGATGCCTCGAACAGCTAAGACCTTGAGTAGCACGTGATCTCCAACGACAAACTCCAAGTCTTTGCATTGCTTGTTAGCATAACTCTTGTGTCGGTTCTGAGCTGTCTTTATCTTTTCACGCACAATTTGAATCTTCTCACTGGTTTCTTGTACCATCTCTGGCCTAAGAAGTTGTGTATCACCGACTTTGGTCCAACACAGTGGTGATCGGCAAGGTCTTCCGTATAATGCTTCAAACGGTGGCATGCTCGAATGATAATTGTTATTGTAGGCGAACTCAATCAAAGGTAAATGTGTCTCCTAAGAATTCTCAAAATCAATGACACAAGCACGTAACATATCCTCCATTACTTGATTAACCCGTTCAGTTTTCCTATCAGTCTGTGGATGAAAGGTTGAACTCAAGTTTAATGTCATTCCCATCGATGTTTGGAGACTCTTCCAAAACTCTGCGGTAAAACGCGAATCTAGATCTAACACTATAAAAACAGGTACTCCGTGTAACCATACTACGTTTTGCGGATACATCCGACTCAAACGTTCCATTGAATACGTCATACTGTAGGCGATAAAATGTGTCGTCTTTGTAAGTCGATCCACGATTACCCAAATAGCGTTGTGGTTCTATTGTGACTTCAGTAATCCTACCACGAAATCCATGGTGATGTGTTCCCATTTCCATTGAGGAGTTGGTAACAGCTGTAGAAGTCCATGTAGTTTTTGATGTTCTGCCTTCACTTGCTTACAAGTAAGACATTGAGATACATACTCAGCTATTTTTCTCTTCATTCCTTCCTACCAGAAATTCCTCTTCAGATCTTTGTACATCTTTGTACCTCCCGGATGAATTGTCATCCGTGACTTATGAGCTTCATCTAATATTTCTTTCTGAAGATTTTCTTCGTCAGGTACACAGAGTCTACCTTTACACCGTAAAGCTCCGTATGTACTGATACTCCAGATCTCTGGCTCCTTGGCTGACATCTTCGCGAACCATAACTTTAAATCTTCAGTTGTTTGTTGAGCTTCTATGATACGACTGATCAAAATTGGTTGTACCATAAGACATCCAAAAAATTGTCTTTCCATTGGTTCCACTGGCTGAAGCTTAAATTCAGCTAACACTTCTAATGCTCTCCATTCTTGAATTAGCAATGCAGCGATTACTAATCGACTCAATGCATCTGATACGACATTTGCTTTACCTGGACGGTACTGTAACAAAAAGTCATAGTCCTTGAGTAACTCCATCCATCTTTGTTGTCGCATGTTCAGCTCCTTCTGAGAGAACAAATACTTCAAACTCTTATGATCGGAAAACAGATCAAACTTCTCTCTATAGAGATAGTGTTTCCAGATCTTTAATGCAAACACTATTGCTGCTAATTCCAAATCATGAGTAGGAAAATTCTTCTCATGTACTTTCAGCTGTCTTGATCCATATACAATAATATTCCCATCTTGTATCAGTACACACCCAAGTCCTTGGTACAATGCATCATTATAGATTACATACCTTTCTCCACTCTTAGGTATCGCAAGTATCGGTGCAAAAGTCAATCTTTCTTTTAACTCCTAGAATGTACCCTGAGGCTTGTCTATCCATTCATACTTTATTTCCTTCCTCATCAAATTCGTCAAAGGTCATGCTAACTTGGCGAATCCTTCTACAAATCTTCTGTAATATCCTACTAGACCGAGGAAACTTCTAACTTCTGTAGCATTGGTTGATCTGTTCCAGCTTAAGACTGCATCGATCTTAGATGAGTCCACTGAAATACCATCCTGAGATATAACATATCCCAAGAATTTGACTTCCCGAGCCAAAATTCACACTTACTGAACTTTACATAAAACGTATTATCTCGAAGTGTCTGTAATGTAATCTGTAAGTGCTCTTTGTGATCTTCTTCCGTCTTCGAGTAGATTAGTATGTCATCGATGAACACTATAATGAATTTATCCAGATATGGTCTGAATACTCTATTCATTAAGTCCATGAATACTACTGGTGCGTTCGTCCATCCAAAAGGCATAACCAGAAACTCATAATGCCCGTACCTCATCCTGAACGCAGTTTTCGACACATCCTCTGGTCGAACTAAAAGTTGATGATATCCGGATCATAGATCGATCTTAGAGAAAATCCTTGATCCCTGCAACTGGTCGAATAGGTCGTCTATCCAAGTTAGTGGATATCTATTCTTGATTATGACCTTGTTTAACTCCCTATAGTCGATACAGAGTCAAAGTGTCCCTTCTTTCTTCTTTACAAATATAACTGGTGCTCCCCAAGGTGATGTACTTGGACGAACAAATCCTAGATCTTCAAGTTCTTGGACTTGCTTCTTCAGTTCCAACATCTCAATTGGTGCGATTCTATACGGAGTCTTAGATATCGGCAACATTCCAGGTATTAATTCCACATAAAAGTCTATCTCTCTTTTTGGTGGAAGTCCTTTAATATCCTGAAATACCTCCTGAAAGTCTTGTACAGTAGGAATCTGATCCATCTTGAGTTTTGTACTCGTACTTCCGATTGTAGCTAACCCACTTGTTAAGAACATATCACTCGTCGGCTGACACTGAAATCTAATCATCAGTCATCCTTGTATTGGGAATATAATCGTTCTAGTAGGGCAATCTAAATTGGCGTTGTACTTAGTCAACCAATCCATCCCTAGGATAATGTTAAACTCCGACATCGATTAAACTACCATGTCAGCTGGAAGATTCCTATCTCCCAAAGTCAATGGACAATCCTTACATACTTTACCCAGCTTAACATTCACTCCCAAAGGTGACACAACATTCATTCAGTGCTGGCTCAAGTGTCTGGGATTCTAAACCCAACTGACGCACAATCTTAACAGCAATAAAAGAACGTGATGCTCCAATATCGAATAAAACTTTAACTGGACTATGAAAGAGTACAAGCGTACCTTCCAAATACTGTTGTTCATCGGCATTAAATCCTACTTTTCTCGGGATTATTGCATTCATCCTCGTCTGATTTGGAGGTCCTTATATTCCTTGAACTGGTGCCCCGTAGTATCCTCCTCGTGGTTCACGTCAATCCTTGCTCAAGTGCCCTGTTTTATTGCAGTTGCGATAAACAATATCTGGCCTGCGATTAGATTTGTGGATAGTGCAGTTCCTTGCAATATGTCCTGGCTTTCCACAGTTAAAACATCCTCCACTATTTCTTGGTGGGGCTGTTAACAGTGCTTGAGGTTGTGATCCCCGTTATTGATATTGCTGGGGTCGATTATAACCCTGCTGAGGTTTCTTGGCTCCTTCCCAGGTTCTCTTGTTACTTTGGAAATTCCCCTGCGGTCTCCAACCTTGGATATTCCTCGGTAGTTATGAGTAGAAATTCCTTTACGGAAACCCTCTTGACAACTGAAGTTGATTCATCTGTGGTCGCTGTACTGGATATGCATCCTTTTGTAGCCGTACAGAAAGTCTGACTAGTCCTTCAAAACTCTGGTTCAGGTGACCAATCGTCATATGGCGAAGATGGGGATTCAGTCCCTGGTGAAATATTTTCACCTTCTTCTGTGGTGTATCGATCATATGTTGGGTGAATCGAGATAGTCGCTCAAATTGTGTGGTACATTCTCTTACCATCCAATCTCCTTGAACTAAGTTTAGGAAATTCTTCTCCTATTAATCCTTTTCATCTTCCGGAAAATACTTCTCCAAAAATCTTCTCTTGAATGTCTCTTAAGACATTGCTCTTGCAGCATTTATTCCTATAGTGGCTCGTTCAGCTTCCCACCAATCTGCGGCGGCATAGGTGAGCTGGAACGTAGCAAGACGACGCTTCTCTTGCTTACTGCACTCCAATGCTTCAAAAATCAATTCCATTTCTCTTATCCATTGCTCAGCTTTCCATGGTTCCGTCAGTCTATTGAACTTTTGGGACGTAATCCACGAAAATTTGCTAGTAACTTGTCTCATGTTTGCCTCTGCTGGAACGGTGCAATTGGGGTTTGGACAGGTCGTTGAATGGTAGCATTGTTGTAGGTATCACCTATATGCTCCATTCTCTACATGAATGCTTCAAAAACTCTAGACGAGTCCATTCCTTCTGGAATAGGTGCTCCATACACGCTTGGTGATTTCTCAAGGGTCCTACCATAATGATAACAAGTATTGCCTATAAGAGACGTCGATTAGCTAAAAATCTTATCACAGAAATGAAACAAAATAGGGCGAGAAAACACAAGAATAACAGTTCTACAAAACAACACACCAAAACAAACATACAATCAATAACAAAAGTATTGCTCGTATAACAAAAGATCTACCGCATAGTACACACTGGTCAAACTGTGTACCACATGGGACAAAGAAAACAGTATTAAGATCAGCTATTACAATGCTACGACTAATACTGCTAATATCCATACAAGGCTATAGTCAAATAGCTATCTCTCAAGCTCCCAAAAATCTGGTGGACAAGATGTCCTGATATAATCTAACAAAACAAAAATCCGTTGTGGATCCTAACTCAAAGGTCGTCAGCATCTGATCCTATTGGTGGTGCCTCATCCTCTAAATCGATATCCATCTCCTCGAGTGGATCATCCTGAACCGGTGCAACAAGATCTCCGACTACCACTCCAATATCCCAATCCTCTATTACCTCTGCATCAGGGTCCTCCATCACGTTTGCTATCACCTGGTTGGCGACCTCGACTGCTACTGTGCTGAATCCATCAGCTATATCAAGAGCTCCTGCTACAGCAGCCTCTCCTATAGCAAAACCCACTGGCTAGGCTACCATCCGGCTATCCATCCTACTGCCATATCGGCCATGGCTGCTATATGCATAATAGATCCGGCTGGTATTTGAAGCATAACTGGTGCCTCTGGTACAACGTTCTCCTCATCGGCCACGTCCTCAACTACTACATTGGCATCTACCCCTATGTCTACCTCCATGGTCTCTGGGTCTGGTGCTGGATCCTCTGGCTCAAACTCTGGCTCCTCCGGATCAACCTCCGGCTCATCATCATCTGCGTCGTCCATATGCTCATCCTCTGTTGGGTCCTCGTCGTCTATCGGCTCCTCCTCTCCATCCCCGTCAATATCCTTGTTGAGATGCTCGTCCTCTGGCTCTGGATCCTCCTCATCCTGAATCGGCTCAGGCTCCTGAACTTGTACGTCGAGTACAGATGATGGTAGGGCTGCCGGTGCTGGTACAACTACAAGCTCTGGTGGAATGGCTAAAATGGCTCTCAGTTCAATCTCATCCATCTCTGGCTTACTATAAACTAACCGTAATATCTCCTGACAAATATCTCTACCAACTCTCGCAAAATGGAAATCATCCATACACATCTGTGTCAGGTGAATACTCCCAGTCACATAAAGCGCTTTCCACATGTCCTCCTCTAAATGCCGACTAGCTATCTGGCACACTCGCTCCCGATAAAACTCCGGGTCAGCTGGCTCTACGGTATTCCCATGGATGACGTGTCCTCCATACGCATTGGTAACAAACTGATGAAACTCAGGATCCATGCTATCCTGCAAAGAGACTATACATCGTCAGAAAGACGAACTTATCTTAAACTCATATCTTATCTCAAGGCAAACTTAACATACTAGGACCAGATGGTGTGGAGCGAATAGTGAACGAAAGTATCACAAACCTAGGGCTCTGATACCAAAAATCATGTCACGCCTCGGAACAGCATAAATAGAGAAAAATAAATTTCCTTTATGGGTCCATAGGGAATGACTGGTAAATGTCACTAATCTACTACACCACACAGTTCTAGATAATAGAAAGAACAATCCGCAGTAATATAAAGGAAACCTATTATATTACAACATCAGAGTTATTACAACTGAAAACCTACAGTGGAAGTATATAAGCTTTGGAAGCAACATATGCCCAAGTACCAAATAAAGCAAAATAGTCTAAACGGAAGTATAAACTATCAACTATCTCCAAGTCTTCAACTGGTGTAAACATCAGCATAGTAGTCCTCCTTGGCATAGGTATCATCAGTGGGGCCACCCTCGGTGTATTCCTCTCTCGGATGGTAACCATCATTGTAGGATCCATTACCTGCAGAATAAGGTACAGGATAGTCTGGATGGGAGAAAGTCCAGGCAATAAAAGGCCATCAGCTTACTAAGAGCTGAGTGAGTATCAACTAACAAGGTACCAGTTATCTGAAGTAAAACACAAGCCTATGAAAACACGAGTTAACATCTTATTATAATAATAACAATATCTTGTTCCTTTATTCAACCTTGTAAACCAACCCTTATCGTCTTGTTACAAGCAAAGGAAACCATGTTCTGCCCATACCGATCGATTGATATAAGGTCCAATCGATTGGGATAAAAGTATTGTCAATCGATTGCTAACAATGGCAATCAATTGGGTCTGAAACGATGTCAATCGATTGCTAACATTGGCAATCGATTGAAAATGTCAATCGAAAGGAATTCTATCCAATCGATTGGGTCCAGACTGATGGCAATCGATTGATAATTGTGCCAATCGATTCTTTACCATTAGATTGATAAAACAACATATATAAACGTAAGAATCATGCATATTATACCTCTAAGCTTCATAATAACTTGTAAAATGTCAAATATTGGGACCAAGTGAGTTAGAAACTCACCTAGGGTGTGTTTGGGTGTGTGAGCTTGAAAAACCAAAGCTCTTTCTCTCTTTTCTCCTCTCTTCCTAGCTCTCTCTCTGTCTCTCCTTCTTCTTTCTTTCTTCTTCTTGTTCTTCTCTTCTTCTTCTCTTCCTCCTAGCTGCCAAGGCAGTATGTGTGTGTATGTGGGTGTATATAGATATAGATATATAGATATATGTGTGTATATATATCCATACTCTCTCTCTCAATCTCAATTGATCAAAATAGACCCAAGGCACAATTTGAGTTCATATATATAGAGTTGAGATAGTTCCTCACGTTCAAAGCTAAAGAAAAGAAGAAAACTTGTCTCAGCTTATGTCAATCGATTGGAACACAAGTCAATCAATTGGCAACAAATATTAGAAGGCAATGGATTGAGAAGAATGTCAATCGATTGGTATGTTGACACGTAATCAATATTAGTCGATAAAATGGCAGTCGATTGGTAAGATGTTAATCGATTGGTATCAAAAAGTGGCAATCGATTGGGAATTAAGGCAGTCGATTGGTAACCAAATATCATCAAAAGGAATGAAAGGTTTATAGAATGAAGTTTTATTTATTAATACTCTCCAGAAATTTAGGGTATTACAGGTTGACTATGCATATGTTCTTAAAAGCGGTGGACGAAGCAATGGTGTATCTATAGAAGTGAACTACTGTCGAGTTTGTCCTCCTATCGAGATGTGTTTTGGTCTTAATCTGTTAAGACGTTAGTAATCAGATGATCGGTTTGATTAAAGGAGTTACCCTCGCTGAATCTTAATAGTTATCGTTTATGATACACCTAAAAATCAGCCCATGCCCGAGTAGTTCTATTCTACAACTACTGACAAGCATCATCCCGAGCGGTTTGGTCCACCTTATGCCTCCCGAATGTTTCATCCACGACCCGCTCAACAGGTCGGGAAGACCGCACAGGCACATCCAACCGCGAGAACAGCTCATCTGGGCCCACAGGCATGATCCTGAGCATTCTGGGCAGTTTCCTACTCAAGCTAGAAGACTAATGGAAAGTGCAAACTATTTCTTAATCCAATTAGGAAACCCCACAATTAATGTTAATCAATCCTAATACAATTAGAAAACTTACTTGATTGGTGTCAATCACATCCTAATTGGATTATATTTCTTTTTCCTTGTACGAGTAGCTCTCTTACATCTATAAAAGAGACCTCTCACCCCCTATTGAAGGGGCCGACTTTTCAGTCTACATAGCACCTCTATAGCATTCATCAACATGCCTGGCCGGCCTATGGTAGCTCCAGACTTGTTGGTTCACCACAGGCCCCCGGCTCTTTTATAGTATAGTGAACGTGCTCAGACACACACGTGGACGTAGGTACCTTCATTAACAGGGCCGAATCACATACAAAAAACCAGTCTCTCACTCTCTCTCCCCTTACACTGCTTTAATTTACTTTAACCAAATTTTGGCATCATTAGCTTGGCGCCGTCTGTGGGAAGCGATAAGTCTTCTCATCAACAAATCTCTTGGCTAATAGCCATGTCTACAAAGAAGAGTAAGAAGATTGCACAGCAGGCCAACCGAGATGTTCCGCCGGCCCCGGCGCCGGCTACGGTAGTCATGACATCTGAGCAGATCACCGCGACTCTCACACAACTCTTGGAGGGCCAGCATCAAATCCAGCAACAAATCGAAGCCCTGTTGGCCCAGTAAAGTAGTCCTCCAGTGGCTGGGAAACGACCCAGAAACGTTGCGCATGGTCGGGAACCGATCTTGACCAGACAACGTGCCCGAGCCAATCCGTTCCCCATTGAGGATGCCAGAGACATCAATAGTAGGTGTACTGCCCGAGAGGAAAGGCAGGAGCATATGGATCGGGAATCAGTCCAAGGTCACTCGGTCGAGAGCTGAGTTGTCCCTAGTCGAACGATTACCCGGAGTCATAGCCGAGCCCGATCCCAGAGGACAGCACACCGCCATGAAGAAGAAGCTTCTTCCACCGACCCGACTAACCCCTCGGATACCGGTCGGGAAGGAGTGGAAGCCCGAATCAAGGACTTATAGAAGCAGGTTGACGGAGTGGCCAAAAAGTTTGGTCAAAATCCTACTCAGAATCACGCCAATACCGAGATAGAGTCACCGTTCTCCACCCAGATCACGAGATTTTCCATCCTGCGCAAGTTCAAGTAGCCTCGCCTGGATTCATACAATGGCTTGAGGAGCCCGGTCGACCATATCCGGACCTACAGGGCTCGGATGGTCCTGGCCATCCAAGCCGACGAGCTGTACTGCCTGACCTTCCCCAGCACTTTGAAAGGCCCGACCGCCCAATGGTTCTACTCCTTGAAACCCTGATCGGTACGTAGTTTCAGGCAACTCAACAAGCAGTTCATCAACCAGTTCGCTGGTACGCATGAACGGCCAAAGCCTAACATACGACTACTGACGATCAAACAATGGAATAATGAGTCCCTCAAGGAGTTCACCGGCCGGTTCAACCAACAGAAGCTTCAAATCCGCAATCTGAACGAGACAGTCGCCATCATAGCCTTTTGTTCGGGAATTCAACACACCAAGTGCGTCGCGTCGTTCCACAGAAACTGACCGAAAACTTTGGTTGAACTCTGTGAGAGGGTTGGAAGATACATCGACACTAAAGAATTTCTAAAAACCAAAGACCCCGAGAAAATAGACGATGAGTCTTCCAGTAGTAAACGAAAGCGAGAACAGCCCGGGAAGAGCAACGTAATGAAGCTCGACAGCTCTGACCATTATCTTAATTCACAATGGTTCGGGTCTGATAGCCCTGACCCGACCTCTAAATCACAACAGTCCGATCAGGCAGCCCCCGACCGGACCTCCAGCTCACAACAGGCAAGGTCCGGCAGTCCCAACTCGAACTCCAGTTCACATCGGTCAGGATCAAGCAGTTCCAATTTTGCCTCCAGCACAAAGAAATCAGGAGCCCGACGATCCTAATCCGACCCCCTGTCTCCATCGGTCTAGATGAGCCTGACTACAGTGGTACTTTCCTGATCACCACATGAGGCTCCACCGATTGTCAGAGAGCCCTTACAAAGACCTCGGGCCTAACCCCGAGGCATACAAAGACCTCGGGCTTAACCCTGAGGCATCCAAAGACCTCGGGCCTAACCCCGAGGTATACAAAGACCTCGGGCCTAACCCCGAGGCATCCAAAGACCTCGGGCTCTGAACCCAGGCACAAAAGACCTCGGGCTCCGAACCCAAGCACCAAAGACCTTAGGATCGTACTCGAGGAAAAAGACCTCAGGGTCATACCCGAGGCATCAACTTCGCTTAGGCCCAACCGACGATGGGGGCAAACCCCCTAGGTGGCTGATGATGGCAAGTTTCAAAAGACCCTGCAACCACCATGTTCCAGGTCGGCTACCTACAGTCATAGCCTCTGTAAGACCCTCGTCTTAGTGAAAGCTTGGGGGGCAAGATGATGCAGTGAACTAAACAGGCAATCACACCGGGTATCTACAGGCCTCGCGGATAACCAAGTCAAATTCTTGGACAACCCGAGCACCTAGAGTACTCAGAGGCAATAACTCGACTTAGGTCCAAACCGACGATAGAGGTGACTAAAATCTCTTAGGTTGGCCGACGACGGAGGAGTAAAACGACCCTAAAGCAACGTGATTTAGGTCGGCTCCACCAACATGGTCAAGCCCTTATCCCAACAGTCTTGACGAAGGCTGGATGGGCGGAAGACAACCATCCTGGGGAGTTAACATAAAAGGACCCTAAAGCAATACGCTTTAGGTCGGCTTTTCGAACATGGTAAAATTTTTCTACCCACAACCTTGACGAAGGTTCACAGGTAGAAGATAACCATCCTGGAAGTTAACTCAAGCAAAAAGACTCCGAATTAGGTCGGGTCTCAACTCCCGGTCAGTTCCCGAGCACTTAAAGGATCCGAGCTAGGCTAAGTCTCAACTCTTAGTCCGATCCCGAGCACTCACAAGGCTTAGAAGCTCCAAGGCAGCTTCCCGAGCACTCAGACTGGTATCAAGCAGATTTCCAAACTTGCCCCGATATAGCATCCAGCCAACCTTGAAAATAGGGGGCAATTGATACACCCAAAAATCAGCCCATGCCCGAGCAGTTCTATTCTGCAACTACTGACAAGCATCATCTTGAGCGGTTTGCTCCACCTGATGCCTCCCGAACGGTTCATCCACGACCCGGTCAACAGGTCGGGAAGATCGCACAGGCACATCCCACCCGGGAACAGCTCATCCGGGCCCACAGGCATAATCTCGAGCATTCCGGGTAGTTTCCTACTCAAGCTAGAAGACTAATGGAAGGTGCAAACTATTTCCTAATCCAATTAGAAAACCCCCATAATTAATGTTAAGCAATCCTAATACAATTAGGAAACTTACTTGATTGATGTCAATCATATCCTAATTGGATTATATTTCCTTTTCCTTGTACAAGTAGGTCTCTTACATCTATAAAAGAGACCTCTCATCCCCATTGAAGGGGCCAACTTTTCAGTCTACACAGCACCTCTATAGCATTCATCAACATGCCTGGCCAGCCTACGGTAGCTCCAGACTTATTGGTTCACCACAAGCCCCCGGCTCTTTTACAGTATAGCAAACGTGCTCAGACACACACGTGGACGTAGGTACCTTCATTAACAGGGCCGAACCACACACCAAAAACCAGTCTCTCACTCTCTCTCGCCTTACATTGATTTAATTTACTTTAACCAAATTTTGGCATCATCAGTTTATAACTTGTAATAACTTCAATAGTTGATACCTTGTTAGTACTAATTCACTCATCTTTTATTAAGCTGACGTCGTTTATGCCGTTGGACATTTCTACATTCCAGCGCATCCTGGTTATGACTACACAGATGAAGGACCTGCAGGCGGGGAATACTATGTCGGTGACGATGTCCCATCAGAGGATCATCTCAACGGAGGTCAAACAGAAGAGGACTACTACGCCGAGGGCTATCTCTATGCCAACTGAAGACTAGACTAGATAGTAGTTTAATTATCTTTACTGCTTTCTGACCTTTTGTAATCAGGCATATGCTGCCTTAACGTTTGTACTTCTGCTATGTTTTATTTGATTTGAGAATCTGATTGTAATAGCTAGTAACTTTCTTTTGACTTTAAAGTTACCTTTATCCAGAACCTAGATTACATTCTTGTTATCTCTTTTCCGTATTGTTGCTTAGTACTGCGTGGTGTGGACAATCACGTGACTTTACCAGCCGCTCTGCCTTTGGACCCAAAAAGAAAAAAAAAATTTCTCTATTTTTGCTATTCCGGGATGTGATGAACATCTCTGAACTCCTATAGATTATTACACAATTTGTATACATTATTTCACCAATTTTGTAAAAGGTGGTCAAAAGACAGAGAAATATAAAGTAAAAGAACTTTTGTCAAAACATGGTGAAATTTTACCATTGTTTTAAAAGGTTTGAAATATCACAATTTGTTTCAAAAATCAGTCAAAACATGGTGAAATTCACCACTGTTTTAAAAGTCGATCAAAATACGGTGAAATTTCATGAATATCCCAAATAGGCAAAATAAGATAAGTTCATATACCATCCAGAAGCCTAAAGTTGTTAGGGAATACAACGTAAAATTCGCAAAGGATGCACTTTTATCAAAACCAAATAAAAGTGGAACTAGACCTTATCGTGCTTTCTGTTTCCCAAGCAGATCCTAACATGAGTTTTTTTAAGTTTGCCATGGACTTCTGTGTGACCAAAAAGCAGTAACACAAACATCAAACTATCTAAAATATGTTCTTTTCTGAATATAATAGAACTAGTTTTTGTATGATCCAAGCAATTTCTTATATTGCCTAAGTTAAATTATTTCTAGGAAGCTTCTAAAAGTACCCTCAAAATTGCTTTCACACCCGCTTAGACAAAGCATGACAATAAGTGGTTTAGTCTTCAAAAGCTCATAATCTGATAATCGTTACTACCTACCAATTTTCTTTCATTCTTTCCAATTCAATCATCACTACGAATTTTATGCGTAACAAGACAGTGACAATTGATTTCAAAAGAATTAGAAGAAAATTAGTGTTGGAAATTGATTTCAAAAGAATTAGAAGAAAATTAGAGTTGGATTCGAACTCGAGACTGTGAAAAGGAATGAACGCACCCCTAAAATAGTTAAATACCAGTTAATGAGGTAAAGAGTACGAACTACTAGTGGACTAACTCAAGTGATCTCAAGTTTCCTAAATTGACCCTTCACATCGAGTAATTGTTGAACGGTCCTGGACCAGCACTGACACCTACAGGGACTGCCAATTTTTTTGTCCCCATTAGCCAGACAAGTGGACTACATGGAAGCTTCGTATGAGTCCGAGACCATCATATGACCATATTTCAAACCATACAATAATTTCTCCTTCATATGATCTTAAACTAGGAAACATCAATTCACATTTTGCATATATCAAGAATTTAACAAAGTGTTCACATAAGGTTAAGAACTCACTCAGCAACAAATTCATGTTCCAAGCTCATGAATCGACAAATTCAGGTTAGATTTTGTCTCAAAATTATTATTATTTTTTTTTAAGTTAAAAGATCTCAATTTAGCAAAAGAATAAGAACCCGTCACAAACGAACAGTATGGATATCAGCCAATCTGGGTGTGCTTAAAGTTCAAGCATGTAGTGAGTGGTCAGTACACCCACTGAGATTCTAGCAAAAAACAAAAACAATGAAAATGGAATTAAAATCTAAAATAGAGAATACGTGGGCCGAAACGATCATCATTCAATGAAACTCAGCAAAGCAACAACTGGCATAGCAACTCAGCAAAATTTGTGTGTGTGTGTCAGTATGTGTAATATACAGATGCATGTACAAGATGTCAGGATCTAGGATCAAATCTTGAAAAACTAAGATCAATTCAGCATAATCATGAACTGCATTGTGAATTACACAAAATATAGAGATCAAGCTCTCCACCCTTGTAAAGATTGAAGACTAACCTCTATTTTTTCCACTATTTTTTCCGTGTTCGAGTGCTAGAGAGAGAGAGAGTGTGTGTGTGTGGGCGGAAGTTAAAAATTGTTAAGGTTATTTTTGTCCAATCATAATGGAGGGACTTATTTATACACTTTTTTTTTAAGTTGTCCTTAAATTAACATAATTAACATAAATTGTCTTAATATGTAATTGACCCATTAGTATATAGAAAATATGTTTCATCAAAAACAAAATATACATATATATATATATGTAACAAACGAATGCTTTTGTGTCATGAAACACTTTTCAGATAGAAAATTAGGATTTAAGTGCAGAAAAATATAATTCACCATTAAAAGTTTTTTATTGGCTAATAATAAATTTTTCACAACGGTAACACTAAAACAATCTTTCTATATGTTTTGTTAAAGAAGAATAGACAAAATGTGACCTAATTAAGGTTATATTTCATGAATGTAAGAAAAAAAGCTTTCTTTTGAAATCGTGTGGATAATTAGGGCTACTTGTGTAATTAAAAGTTGTGTTCATTGATGTTGCAATTAATCATACGGGCGTTGTATTAGATATGAAACTCACTTGAGTTATCAATTAATATTTATGTATTGTCTAGTAAAATTTTACTTATATTTATATACGGATATACGCTCTAGAGAAATTATACGTATAATCATGTCCAGAGGATCTTTCCCTATTCAGGAATTTTAAATATTCTTAACTCTAAAGTAAAATAATTAAATACAAAATATTTGAGAATTAGGGTATGAGATACATGTGTGTATATATATATCGTATCTTCAAAACAAGGAGTGAGACCCATGAAATCTGATGTTGACATAGTGCTTGGTCATTATGTAATTAAAATTCAAAGGAGATGGAGCTAAAAGATGGTGAAATATGTATTTGTTAAAAGAGAGTGAAATTTTCCTAAAGACAGTGAAAATACTACCTAAAGATATTGAAATATAACTTAAAGACAATTAAATTCGACCTAAAAATAGTGAAATACAATCTAAAGACTGTGAAATACAATAATAGGCATTGATCCCGATAAAATGACAATAGATACTGATCCCGAAATCGCGAATGACAGACTGAGGGATTTGTCCTCTGGAAAAAAAAAAATATATATATATATATATATATAGTGGGACGTTGATGACACATCACCCACCAATAACCTCATGTGTAAAATAACGGTTAAATACAAAATATACCCTGAAGTTTGATTCATGTTTCGTTTTAGTCCCTGTAATTTCAATTGTGTCAATTTTGTCCCTGAAGTTTTAAATAGAATCAATTTGGTCTAAATGTCTAATTCTTTTAGAAAAATTGACTAAATATACTCACTTTCTATGCACTGTCACACTCTTTAGGGCAAAAATAGAATGTCACCAATCTCCCACCTGCTTATTAGCGTAATTGTGCATAGCAATTGTGACGCCCCACCCCGCCACGGGTTCCGGCGACGGGGTGTCAGCTAATAGCAGAAGTACAACGATAACAGTGACAGTGGGCTTTGACACCATTCTGTAACTCCCCGAGTCCTAGACTCCGAGGGTTACCAGAAATATATGTTTCTCATTTGGAAAACATTTATAAATCGGAAATCTGGTTTTCATTTAAAATATTCTTTCTTGAAATAAAACGTTTTCAATATAAGCAGCGGAAAATCAGAGTTAAGCTATCTCTTTATTTAAAAGCGGGTGGACTAACATTTGTCCAATTTAAACATAATAGGTTCTTTGAAACCAAATTGTATTACATTAATTAAATGATAATCCCCACATACGGGGTCTTCAAACTATAGCGGAAGCATTGTCAAGTCTCGGGGCCTTGCCCTTATCTATATCACCTGAAAGAAAGGTTTGATAGTTCATAAGCCAAAAGGCTCATATAGTCATATAACCGCACAATAACATTTGTTATATAACATGCGTGAGTGCAATGAATGCCAATATTAATTCATGAAAACCATTTTCATGCATTTTCAAACACTCACCCTCAATCGTCAATATCATTACCCGGACCATGGGCTTCCCGTCCACGTAGGCCTAGCCTCAAACGTGCGGGACTTTGGGCCTTACGAATTATACGGAGGCCTAGCCTTCAAAGTTACGGGGGTTTCTTGCAGCACATCCCGCAATATGAGTTCCTAGTGGTACCCATCTCATACGCCTACCCACAAATCCGAGATTTTTAACTTTTCAAAACAAAATCCCTCCTAGAGGATTTTATGTATGGAAGCCTCTAAGGTCTTCCCTTTTCAAAACCTGGAAGCCTCTGAGGTCTTCCTTTTTTAAAAAAATTGAAAGCCTCTAAGGTCTCTCATCCCAAAATCATTTTCGTGGTTTTCGTGCTCATGCTCATGCTTATGAAATGTTATGTAACATATGTGAGCTCTAAGCATCAAGACATATTCAACATTTCATAAATTACATATCAAAACATGCTATCGATTAAAACAACACAATAGACATGCTGAAATCACCCAAGTAAACACATAAGACATATCAATTCACTTAAACATGTAAGTACACCGTTAAACATATTATACAACTTTATTGAGGGTTATACAGAACTACCGTTCACCGAGTATAGACTGAATAATTAATCAGAATACAAACCGGAACTGCTCAATCTGTTACAAATCTCAATATACAATAATGCGCGTATATCAGTGAGGTACAACACCTTTAAGCATAAGTATAACTACTATTAAAGTAAAGTACAACAATTAAAGCTTAGGGTACAAGGTCCCTTAGCTCATAACAGACTTAAATATAACAAAACGGAATATTTTATTAAACTGCCTGAGGTCGCGCGCGCGGGCCGCTCGTGCAGGACCTCGTTCGCGCAGGCCGCTCGGGCGAGTTTGTACAGAAATGCCACGGATTTAGTTTAAAACAGTTTTTTTGGAAAATAGCCTGGTCACGCACGCGGGTCGCGCGCGCGAGGTATCATAGAGTTGTCTTCTTCCTTTTCTTCCCCTGTTTTGAAACCAAAGATAATTTTTACCCATTTGAAAACTTAATCAAAATATACTTTCCAATATATGAAATTCTTCCTTTTTCCACGTAGATTCCAATTATGGAATCAAATTTTTATGAATTAAATCATAGCTCTCGCATTAATTGAAAAACCGAGAGACAACAAAATTTAAAATCAACCGTTCGTCGCGATCGAAGCGAATTAGCTTTTGAAATTCGAAATGGAGTTTCGTGGGATTGAGACCTTTCATTTGATATACCAAAATCAAATTTCTGTGACTGTTTTTCTGCTCGCTATTTTTGTTGGACCCTTAACGGTATATATATATAATCTATATATATCATTATCTACATTAACAGCAAACTGAAATCAAAGTAAGGGGCTGCATAGAAGCTTACCCAAATCCTAAGTTGAAATTCAAATACTCTTCTATATATATATATATATATATATCTACAGTGATATATAAACTGAATAAAAACAAGAGGTTGTTTAGAACCTAACCCAATTTCGGATTACAAAGAGATGTAAAGGATTCCAACAAAATTTTAATGACTCAAGCTTTGAGTTTCAATCATTCTCTAGCATGGGTACAAATAATTATATGCTTGTATATAGATCCATAAGTGTGAGTGAATAAACAATATATGTGTGCATGTGTGCACCCGAGAGAGAGAGAGTTGAGAGGAGTTGTTGAGAGATTTAGAGAACTATAGGTGTGTATATATAGATTGCAATACTTGGTCACCAAGAACTGTGAAGCATAAGCTTCATACACACACAAATACCATACACAATCTGACTTTCTTTGGGCCCAAGTTCAATTGAAAAAATACTTGTGTGTGTTGAGCTCACGCAATGATACACACAGGTACAGATAATACTAAGAAAAATTCAAATCTGGTAATTTTAATTAGGGTAAATTACACTAACCTCCCCTGAGGTTTGACGTAATTACACGGACCTCCCCTCTAGTTTGCAAAATTACACAAACCTCCCTCGAGGTTTGTAATTCGGTAACAAAATGCCCCCTCCACTAACGTTCCGTTAGTTTTTTTTACATTTGCCTCCCCTGAAAATTATAATTAGCCCCCCTATACTATAAAATTGTCATACTAAGCCCCCTTTCTCTTATATTTTTGTTTTAATTATAAAATCCCTCCTCCCTCCTACGTTTTTGGGTTAATTTTTTTAGCATTAATTTATATCTACACAAAATATACACAAAATACATATAAATAGGTCCAAAATTTTTTTTTTCCAAGAACAAACCTCTGTCAAGTCCCCCTGTATTAATTTTCTAGATCCGCCCCTGCCCTTATGCTTCAAAAATGGACACTTAAAACCCCTGTGATTGTGGACTAAAATGGAACTGTTATGTTTTCACTCAAAACTGACGAAAATTCTAAAATTGGTTAAAAATATAAACACTTAACCCATTTATGATTTCACTCAAAGAGCGTTAAACCCCAAAATTAACATCACAAAATGGGTTAAGTGTTTATATTTTTAACCAATTTTAGAATGTTCGTCAGTTTTGAGTGAAATCATAACAGTTCCATTTTAGTCCACAATCACAGGGGGTTAAGTGTCCACTTTTGAAGCATAAGGGCAGGGGCGGATTTAGAAAATTAATACAGGGGGGTTTGATAGAGGTTTGTTCTTGGAAAAAAAATTTTTGGACCTATTTATATATATTTTGTGTATATTTTGTGTAGATGATATAAATTAATGTTACCAATGACCTGTTGGCCAAGTGGTAAGGAGTTCGTTCTCCTCGCTATAAATTTCACTCAAAGAGCGTTTACCCCAAAATTAACATCACAAAATGGGTTAAGTGTTTATATTTTTAACCAATTTTAGAATTTTCGTCAGTTTTGAGTGAAATCATAACAGTTCCATTTTAGTCCACAATCACAGGGGGTTAAGTGTCCACTTTTGAAGCATAAGGGCAGGGGCGGATCTAGAAAATTAATACAGGGGGACTTGACAGAAGTTTGTTCTTGGAAAAAAAAATTTTGGACTTATTTATATGTATTTTGTGTATATTTTGTGTAGATATAAATTAATGCTAAAAAAATTAACCCAAAAACGTAGGAGGGAGGAGGGATTTTATAATTAAAACAAAAATATAAGAGAAAGGGGGCTTAGTATGACAATTTTATAGTATAGGGGGGCTAATTATAATTTTCAGGGGAGGCAAATGTAAAAAAAACTAACGGAACGTTAGTGGAGGGGGCATTTTGTTACCGAATTACAAACCTCGAGGGAGGTTTGTGTAATTTTGCAAACTAGAGGGGAGGTCCGTGTAATTACGTCAAACCTCAGGGGAGGTTAGTGTAATTTACCCTTTTAATTATCACAAACGCGAAATTTAAATACGAGATATTACAGCAATGGGTGAATTCTGTCAAATTTTCTAGCAGAATGGGATATTTGGACCATATTACTTCTCTTTAAAAACTTCATGGATCAAATTGACACAATTGAAACTACGGAAACTAATATGAGACAGGGACTAAACTTGAGGGATTTCTTTTGTAATTAAGTTGTAAACTAACGACGTTTCATGACAATTCCTACGTGCATATTTCTCGAATTTTTGAGTCCATATTTAATAGATTAAGAATATTGTTGATGATTCAGTATAGGAAAAATAATCACTTTCCGATTGGCACAAAACAGAAAAGAAATAAGAAAAATAATAATATTATCAAATATCAGTGAGATAGGCTTGGGACTTATTTTAGGGAGAAATAGAGGGTCAAAAAGAAATAAGAACAGTATGAATTAATAGTGGCTGTTAGTGTTATTTGCTCCGTCACAAAGATTTTGCTAATGGGTTTTGTGACACTCTCAAGTCTAATCCAGTACAGAACAAAGCCATATATTGCAAAGTTGCAGAACTACTCTTACAACTCTCCTCAGAACTTAGAGGTGTAAAGTGGGTTGAATTGGGCCGATCCAACATATATTGGCTCACTAGCTATTTGGCGGTCTACGTTCCAGCCCGACCAGCACATAGCCAATTCACTAAACAATCCACCGGGTAGGGGTCTGGGTCGGTCCTCCCTCGCTCGACATGTGCCCGGCTCAATTCACATAAATTTATGATTGGACAAAATTTATCTAAGTAAACTTTTGGCAAAAATAATTTTCTGCAAATAAATTTCAGAACTCAAAGTTGTTGCCAAACAAACCCCTATTTGTTGAAAAAGATATATAGCCCCTGATTAGAAGGCACAAATTTCACATCTTTATGTCTATATAAAAAAAGAGACAACCCTTCGATGTTATGGATTTCATAATACACACAACCTTGTGACTTCCATACCTATTTATATAGGGTCACAACTTATGCACTTTTATAGACAAAAAAAAACTTTAGCACTTTTGAGACTAATCACAAATAGCTTGTATGACTTTTGTGTCTATTTTAAAAGTCACAAGAAACATACATTAGAGTTTATCGTCTCTTTCTCATAAGGATAAAAGTTTAAGTACACATTCCCAACAAACACTTCTTTTTTCTTTACTCGGTTGTGACTTAAGCATATTATATTAATTAATATTTACAATCAAACACTATCATCATGGACAAAAAATAAAAATAAAAAATAAAAAATAAAATTGCCAACATATTTTTTCCTTGATTACATGGGCAGTTGGGAACCCTCGAAGGTCGGCCAAATGACTCGTCCCTGGATACATGGGCGGACTTACATGTAAGTCAAGGTGGGTCATGCTCCTCCAAATATTTTGAAAATTTATGGGATGTATATATAATTTTACAATTTTAAAATTAATTTAGTTATTGGCCCTTCTAAGTTTTTAACATTAACCAAGTCCTTTGTGGTCGAGTGGTAAGCTTTTTGGATGTACTACCCAGGAAGTTTAGTGTTCGAGTCATGGGGAGCGTGGCCACTGGAGTATTCACCCGGCGCCTCCAGGCCTCGGAGGATTAGTCGAGGTGCGCGCAAGCTGGCCCGGACACCCCCGATTACCAAAAAAAAAAAAAAAGTTTTTAACATTTACTGTACAACATAAACCATCCACATAAAAGTAAGGTTAAAAATTAAAAGGCCCAAGACCATGTTTGTTTTGCAGGACTAATCTAGTGACACAATAAACAACTAAGGCCTCGTTTGGTAGGCCGAATAAAACTGTCGGATGTGACAGGATAAGACAGGATCGGATAGGATAATAATCCTGTCGGATAAGCTGTTATGATGTCCTGTGTTTGGAACGTGCTGAATAAAACTGTCGGATAAGTTGCTATATCCTAATCCTATGTTTGGTCGTGCCCGGATATAAGTTCCGGATTATAACTAAATTATTATTTTTTTAACACAAAATGGGGTCTGAAGAAAGGGGGAAAAAGAAAAAGAAAAGACAAAAAAAAAAGAGTATATCTAAAAAAAATTTGAAAAAAAAAGAGAGATCTGAAAATGAAAAAGGGGAAAAAATAGATCTGAATAAAAAAAATGAGATGAAAAAAAAAAAGAAGAAGATATGAGGGGGAAAAAAAGGAAGACAGAACTGAAAATGAAAAAGAAAATAAATAAATAAATAAAATATCTGAAAAAAAATAAATAAATAAGTAAATAAAAAAAATAGATCGGAAAATGAAAAGAGAGAAAAAAAATCATGAAAAATGAAAAAGAAAAAAAGTGATTTGAAAAAAAAAATGAATCTTAAAAAAAGTTTTTTTTTTGTCCCAAGAAGTTATCCCAGACTTCTAATCCCACCTAGTACTACCTCCCCCTATGGGTTAGAGTTATTCCCATCTCCATGGGATAAAAACCTAATTAAGTACTATTTTATCATGTCCAATGTCGCCATCAAAAGCTGGAGATCAACTTAATAGTCCATTTTAATTTCATAGTACGTTGTTAGGGTTAGGCCAAATATTGTACGATTAATTGTCAATATCAACTTAATAGTCTCCACATGAATGACTATTTACTCCAGCGGTGTGCCATTTATAGTCCCTCATAATAAAGATGGGGAAAAGTAATACCCCATTACCTAGCTCGTGACAATGCCTAAATCTAATCGACACAACTTCTAGCTCTTTTGACTCTCTGTCTCACATAAAAAATAAAATATATATATATATATATATATATAAATAGGCCAAAAAAATTCGTCTCGGGAGTGTTGCCCCAACCCTAGCATAGAACTTGTTTACTACTAAACTCAAATCAAGTAAACTTGGCTCCCTAACACAAAATCTTGGTTCCGCCACCCCTTGAATAGTGAACTTAGGGGTATGGCTTGAACTCAAGAACTTCGGAATTGGTGAATTACCTTTCAAGGTCCCTTACCCCTCAGTCACTTCATGTTAGGAACGGGAAAAACCAAACGACTACCAATAAAATGATTAAATGTTCTTTGTTATAATTATTAAATGGTTTTGACAGAGACACAAGCGGAAATATAGTAAAAATTAGGGGCGAAATTGCAAAAACTCATTTGCTCACGCCAAACCAATGCGTATTTCCTATATTACCCTTTGTCACACTCGCAACGAAGTCAAAAATTCCATAAAGAGAATTCATTGCAAGGGAACACAAAGTCTACCCTCAACTGACATAACGGCCAGATTATAGTGACGGTGGCTCTCGCCCACCCACCAGGCGCCATTTAGTACCGACTCCCTGTTTCACTATTTTGGATCCTGGTAGAAATTATTGAGTGAGTCCATCACGCCACATCAATATACTGATGTGATGTGATCATTTAATCTCAATCATTCACTTATCCCCTTCTTGTAGGTGGATCATGACAAGTGATTATAAAATTTAAAATTTCACTAACTACTTGTCATAATCTTCCTGAAAGAAGATAGCAAATGAGTGATTAAAATTAAATAATCACATCACATCAACATCTAACATGACATGATGGACTCACTTAATAACTTCTCTGTTTTGGGAGGGGAAAGCTTTATAAATGCTTACATGTGAATTGTTGACTACACAAAGCATAACCCTCCTCTCAAGGGCTTTTTGACTTCTTCCACGTTTCACATTTGAATACATTGACGGCAAAATGTGTCACTGGTATCATAAAATGTATTAGTTCAATTTTAAAGTGGGAATATCAAATTTTTTTTCTTTTTTGGAGGGGCTTAATGATTGTAATTACTACTAGCTTTATTACAATTTGGGTAAATTACACAAACCTCCCCTGAGGTTTGCCTTAATTACACGGACCTTCCCTCTTGTTTCAAAAATTACACAGACCTCCCTCGAGGTTTGAATTAGGTAACAAAACGCCCCCTCCCATAATGGTCCGTTAGTTTTTTTACATTAGCCTCTCCTGAAAATTACAATTAGCCCCCCTAATATTATAAAATTGTCATACTAAAGCCCCATTTCTCTTATATTTTTGTGCTAATTATAAAATCCCTCTTCCCTCCTATGTTTTTGGGTTAATTTTTTTAACATTAATTTATATCTACACAAAATATACACAAAACATATATAAATAGGTCCAAAAAATTTTTTCCCCCGAACAAACCTCTATCAAGCCCCGCCCCCCCCCCCCCCCCCCCGTATTAATTTTCTAGATCCGCCCCTATCCCTATGCTTCAAAAGTGGACACTTAACCCCCTATGATTGTGGACTAAAATTGAATTGTTATGATTTCACTCAAAACTGACAAAAATTCTAAAATTGGTTAAAAATATAAACACTTAATCCATTTTGTGATGTTAATTTTGGGGTTAACGCTCTTTGAGTGAAATCATAACAGTTCTATTTTAGTCCACAATCACAGGGGGTTAAGTGTCCACTTTTTAAGCATAGAGACAGGGGCGGATCTAGAAAATTAATACATGGGGGGCTTGATAGAGGTTTGTTCGGGGGAAAAAAATTTTGGACCTATTTATATATGTTTTGTGTAGATATAAATTAATGCTAAAAAAATTAACCCAAAAACATAGGAGGGAGGAGGGTTTTATAATTAGCGCAAAAATATAAGAGAAAGGGGGCTTTTAGTACGACAATTTTATAATATTAGGGGGGCTTAATTGTAATTTTTAGGGGAAGCTAATGTAAAAAAACTAACGGACCATTAGGGGTTTAGACGTTTTGTTACCTAATTCAAACCTCGAGGGAAGTCTGTGTAATTTTTGAAACAAGAGGAGAGGTCCGTGTAATTAAGGCAAACCTCAGGCGAGATTTGTGTAATTTACCCTTACAATTTTTATTTGTACATTAACAATAAACAAGTTATTAAATTCATTTACAGATTCAAACTGGATGACCTGCGGGTTCTCAGTTCAACTGATTGAACCAGCAAGGTTTTGATAACTATGCTAATTAGAGACTGTATTAAATTACACTAGAAGTCAGCATAAATTATATATATGTATATATATTTTTGGAATACGATAACAAATCCTACGCTTATCCTCCGCGACTTCGGGATCGATACCTATTGTCGTTTTTATCGGAGTAGAACAAGGAACAAACCTCAAATACGTGCACCAACCCAACAACACATGCTCCAGGTAAATCAAGGAAGCAAGCTAACAGTAGGATCTGAACTCATACCAAACTGGACATTTTGTAAAGTCCATCTTAAAGTACATCATTTCATCTATCTTACACGGCCCCTGGAATTTTTCAAATCTCTATCCTCCCTTAGGAGGCCAAAATTCTGATCACAACTATTTTTACCTATGTGGAATTTCAATCACTCAACCAAGAGGGCATAATAGTATAATATCCCTCTGTTGAGGCTCACAATTAGTGCACTATAGGTTTTATATCGAATATCTAAATTTGGTCAGCCCACTGGGACAGCAATAAATTATGTCAACTACTAAGAGCATCCACAGTGGTGTTAAAAACACCACTGAACTTAACTAAACTTAAGGATTTTGCCCCATATTGTTCTACAATGGTGTAGAAAAAACTAATGTATACATCAGTTAAACTTAAGGAAACCTAACTTTGTGGTACGCTTAAGTTCCACTAAGTTCAGCTAAACAGCACAATGTGTGCCGTCTACCATTTCATGAACAAACTTCACGGCACAGTGTGTGCCGGCTACCATCTCACGGCACACACTGTGCCGTCTACCTTTCTCACGGCACACACTGTGCCTTCTACTTCTTTATGTACCATTCTCACGGCACACACTGTGCCTTCTACTTTTGTATGAGAACACTTCACGACACAGTGTGTGCCGACCACCATCCTCATGGCACACACTGTGCCGTTTACCATTCTCACGGCTTTGTGAGTGCCGTCCCCAATTTACACCACTACAATGCGCACCTAACATATATAATAACTTAGTTTAAGTTTAGCTAAGTTTTTTAAACACCACTACAGATGCTCTAAGACCCTCCTCTCCATACGAAGACCGACCATCATTTATAGAAGTATAGAACCATGTACTTTTTAACAACTCTATCAGGTTAGAAATTTCTTGAACCCTCAAAATGGCAATATTACCCCTGATCAAAAAAAAAAAAAAAAAAAAAGAGGAAAAAATAAACAATAAAAATTCAATGTAGAACATGTAGAACTTCAACCCTGAAGAGCAAAAGGAGTAAAATACCAAATTAAAATACAGAACAATGAGAGAAAAAATAAAATAAAATTGAGAACTCTCTTATTGATGAAATGGTTTATGAGTGTAGAAATAACAATATAAAGACCATCATCATATTCATCCTTCTTTCACTAACCCAGTGAAGTTCCCACCAGAGATCACCAATCTCCCTCAATGGCTTCCATTGCTTTGTATATATCATCACATAATCTATATATACATTTACATATCCTCATCTAAATCCCAACAGCCAAAACCTCCCTCTCTTTTTTCGAGTTCAACCCAAAACCCGATTTAATCTACTTTACATATATCTCAACCTCTCCACGAACATGGAGATAGAACAAGGCTGGTCTACAAGGAAAATGGGAAGGAAAGAAAAAAGTTGGAAGGAAAATAGGAGGGAACATGGAACCAAAGGGGAATGAATGAATAAATAAAACTGAAAAAACAGAACTAAGATAATATCTCTCTGGTTCCACAAGCATTGGCTCCTAATGTGATTATTATGATTATAACACAGGTAAATATTTTAGGGTGGGGGGAAAAGATTTGAGGGCTGTGGAATATTTTCCATCGAAGATGGGAAATTTGGATAACGAGAGGAAAGTGCAAGAAAATCATGGGGCAGACGAAGAAAGTACAGTACAGTACAGACTCAAATGTGTTTTTTTTTTATCTAAAAACTGTAATGCCTCACCGAGGACTCCAAAACCTCTGGACTAGGGCAGACCATTTCCTTCACTCTGCTGCCATTTTTGTAGATCTTGAATGTCGGTACAATCCTCACATTCTCGGCTTTTGCAACACTTGGGCTCTCTTCCACATCAACCTTTCATTATACATCATCATGTGTATAAGTCCTTTGTATACAGTATATCTCCATGTGGAAATTTCAATCAAAGTTGTTAAAGGATGTGATCAGAGCTGACAATATGGCTCCCCCCGATCCTTAAAACCCGTATACCATATTTAAAATCGAGTAAAAATCTTCAAAAAAGCCTTCCGAGTTCCGACCCTTTACTCAAACCCATATCAAGTTCGGGTGTAATTAAATTTTCAAGCAAATCAACAAAATACTATTTACACACTCATTTGAGACAGGTTTGAGTAAAGTGCTGGTTGAAGGGGGTTTTTCTGAAGATTATTACTCAAAATTTTAAATTTGATATGGTTTGAATCGTTTGATGTTATTTACATACTAATTCGAGACAGATTCGAGTAAGGTGTTGGTCGAAGGGGTTTTTTTTTTCAGAAAATTTTTTAAGTTGAATATGGGTTTGAATCGTTTGATGTTAGGGTTATAGATGCCCTTACTCGGATTTTATGAAAGTAGAGGGACAATGAATTCCATAAGAAGATTCGAGTCAAATTTTAAATGACCATTGGAGAGCTTAAAATCAAATGAACCTTTCAACTCAAGTTTCACTCAAATTTGAGATGGTCTCCTACGACATATATGGTAGGATATACAAAATTTACCTTGAGAAAATTTATGGACGGATAACGGCCACATAGCGTATCCAGGAATGGAGATATCTGCTTGCATTGCATGTTCGATGCCACTTTGAAATGGACCACAGAAGCACCTGCAATTTCAAACTCAATAACCTAATCGAGCATTGTGAATTCACAAGGGAATGCACAAAGAGGCATGAAATGCAGGATGATTCACCGGGTGAAGATATCGCAGCTCTGAACTGGTCGAGACCCAATACTAACTCAACTTCTCCACCGAACTTCATATTATAAACTTCTTCCCCCCGTGATTTCTTCAATGCAACTTGTGCGTGGAACAACGATTCTGCAACCTCACTGTCATCTGGGAGTTCCCTCCTCAAGACCTCATAATCCCGGACAGCTTCGGCCCACCGTTCAAGCTATATAAACACAATTTTGTTTAATTAATTAGTAGATTCATCACAAAAACGAGCAACAGCTATGTTCATGGACTTGGGTCTGTGAATCAGGTACGCGTACTTGTCCAAGTGTCAGACTTCCCAAATTCATGAGTATAGGGCATGGGGACTCAACAATAAATTCATGTTTTTCCTATACTTCTACGAGAGAATAGTGATTTTGCTTAATAGAAGACTTTTAACTGTTTAACATGGGCATTTTATCTATTTAGAAATAACTTTGTCATAAAAGTAATGTAATTAGAGATTTTAATTTAGAATTATACGAGTAACTAACATGCTTCTTATATGTGTCCATCGAGAGGTGTTAAGACACATATCCCATGGAGTGATGCTAAATATACCTACCAAATTTGTCTCTACACCCACATTATTTAGTGGAGAAGTACATGCAGCATGTCACGTTGTAGGTGTGGGTGTCGAGAGAACTTTGGAGGGTGCATTTAGAAACTTCTATCCCATACGGGCCATACCCATATCCGAGTGTTGGGTGTGCGACTTAGGTACTTACAACATGCTAAGAAGTGTCCATTTAACATAGAGCAAAAGTATTTGAACGGAAGTTTCTATAGTTTTTTTTTTGCTAATTATAAATTCTATTAGAAGTCGCCAAAAGGGGGTGCTCCCTTGTACGAAAGTATCAACAGAAGTTTCAATAGAAAGTTTTGAATTCTGGAAGTAAGCTTGATAATTCATCTTACCTTGCTGTTTGAGGCAGCCCTTCGAAGAAGTGCTTTGGTGTAGTTGGGTTGGATTCGAAGAGCTTGATTGCAATCATCGACTGATCGCTCCCACAGCCCAAGCTTATACCAACAGGCCGCTCTATTGCAATACAGAATTGAGTTCGAAGAATCGAGTCTCAGGCCTTCCCCATAAGCCGAGCAAGCCTCAGTAAACCTTTCAGACTTAAATAGATCATTTCCTCGGGAACGAGCTCTTGCAACCAATCTCACATTGCTTAGCAAAACCGAAACTTCGACATTTCGTGGGTCCATCTGCCCAGCCTTCTCGGCAGCTGTAACTGCATTCTCAAACCTGCGACACACCCATCATTCATTCTCACACTCCCTTAAAACTCTTGTGCTTTGCTGGTTTGCAAATTTAGAGAAGGAAAATGAAAAGGAAAAGAAAACAAGAAGGAAAACAACTTTCCTAGTGTTTTCCTTCTTGTTTTCCCAGATGCTTTTCTTCATGTTTAACTAACATTAGAGATTCAGAATTTTGAAAACATATTAGGAACTCACGAAAGAGGAAGTGAACCAACTAACAAAATTCAAAAATTTTAAATTTTATTTTCACCCTATTTTCTTTTCCTTGCTATTTTCCTCCTCCCTATGAACCAAACAGATTAAATTGTTTTCTTTTCCTTTCCCTCACTAAAAAACACAAACAAACATTTAGTTTCTTTTATTCTAGACTAGAGATGAATAGAACTTCTAAACTCACCTTCCCAAAGCCATCTCAATCTGGGCTCTTACAAAGAAGAGGTATGCTTCAGAAAGCATCCCAAAAAACTTTGCCTGTGAACAAGAACATGTACATGGGTCGACCTTGGGAACATGTGACAGGGCCAAATCAGCATCGTCAACCTGGTGGAGCTTCAAAAGTGCTTCTGCTTTAAACATATATAGCTGCATAATTTCAAGTTTAACCAGTTCAGTAACAAGATTTTTCTTCCTGTTCATATTGATCAATTTAGAAACAAAATAGGAAACCCCCCCAAAAGCGCAAGGACCTCCGATAAGAGCTTGTTTGGATGAGCTTTTAAAATAACCTCCAAGGGCGTAAGGACCTCCATAAGAGCTCGTTTGGATGAGCTTTCAAAGGAATCAAATTTTTTCAAAAGCTATGAAAAAGCTAATTCGGTCACAGCTTTTTAAACACTCACTATAAGTGGTTGTTAGCCCCCTCCAAAATCTATCACAAATGGCTCTAAGTCCCATACGAAGCGAGTTCAAGTCCCACCATCCATTCCCCGAAAAGGTATGCAAGAGGGCCACCTCGGGGTTCACCCTACAAGATTGGTTTCTCTGGCCCTGCCTTTAAAATATACGTAGAAGTATGTGCGTATATATACATATATATATATATATATATAAAGAGAGAGAGAGAAATACAATGGAAAGAAATTTTAAATTTGTTTTCCTCACCTGAGGAGAAGAGTCAGCCCCGGCGGCAATGGCGGCATCACCTTCTCTGAGTGCACTTTTCCAATCACCGACTTTCCGGGAATCTGAGCATTTTCCTAGATGAATTCCCACTGCTTGTAACTTCTGCAACTCATTTGAATCGGGCTGATGTCCGGGAAAACAAATGTGCCTCCTGGCATTTTCAACCTGCCCTAGACTGTGACCCTAACAGGAATTAGAATGCTTTACTTCCAAATAATGAAGGAGAAACAATTCAAATATCAACAACCTCAATTAAAAATAAATAAATAGAACGTGAAACAAATCGAGATAGAACATCCCAAAAACTCAGTCAAATGCCATGAATGTGAACTTAGAAAAAATAAGTTCAGCTGAAAGCACCCACCCACGATTGATACATAAGATAAGATAAAGAACACAGACAGTGGAAATGAATAAGAACAACCAAGAAACAAAATGGATCGATTAAAATTAAGAAGATTCAGCAGAACCCAGTATAAAACCTCATAAAAAGAAAATGCAACTGATACCAAAACTACAACATTGACCACATCATAACACATAATTCTGAACAACTCACAAAGCATGCCTTTAAGAACAACTCACTTAGCTAATAAGTCACACACATATAAAAGCATAGTCATCCATTCCTGGCAACTAACAAGATAAGTAATAGGAAAAAGAATAAAGGATCATCTACAGTACCCAAAGGTTGAAAACAATGACAACCTAAAAAAAAGGAGAGAGAGCATATCGAATAGTGGCCATAGTAAGAAAGAAGGCAACAAACAGGCAAACAACAAAACAAGAGATGACCCACATGTAATAGATCTGACAAAAGACCAATAACAACCATTATCACCATTGTAGATCAAAAAAAATTTATCAGAACTTTACACACCCAAAATTCTTGAGAAAAAATCCATTAAACTACAACAAAGCATTAAAGGAATCAACTTTTTCAACTTACTCACCGGAGAAGAAGAGACCCCAATCGATGATGTGCCTTCACATATCCAGGATCCAACCTAATGGCCTCCTCGCATTCCCTCACCGCCTCCGCCAATCTCCGGAGACCCGTCAACGCCACTGCCCGGTTGAACCTATACGTCGCATTTTCCGGCGAAATAGCGATTGCCCGATCATACAAGCTCAATGCCTCTCCTAAATTCCCCATTTTGTATTGCTCATTTCCTTTCCTCTTCAATTCCTCCGGATCGAAATTCGACATTGCCCTCCTCGCCGGAGGAGTGGCGGCGCCACCAAAAACACCTTCTCCGCCACCGCTTTTGGCAGTGGTGCCGCCCCGCATTATGCTCCCGTGGCCGTAATTGCCGGTCCCGGACCCCAAAACATCGGTTTTCGAGCTCCGGCTCGCCATACCCGTCTTCAATATCTTCCCCGACGGGCAAATGTTGCCCGTCGGGAGGGCATTAACCGCGGCGGCAGGTGAATTGACTGGGCTCCCGCCGGAATAGATTAACGGCGGATTGGAATGGGACCCACCCGAATCATACCGGCCATGGTCCGGTCTGAAGATTCGGGACCCACCCGGAGAGCGGTGGGTCTCGCCGGCCGCCGTCGGCGAGCTCTCAAGCGAACTCGAGAGCTCGCCGGAGTGGTTATCGGATCTTTTCGAAACTGGGTAATGCCCATTTCGACCTGAAACCGATCCGGACGAGCTCGAACTACTGCTCGTGGTGGTGAGCCCACTCGCGGCGGGTCCACTCAACCGGGTCCGCAACGGCGAGACCGGCGAGCCCAGATCGAGTTCTCTGAAATCGGGTTTGTTCGCGTTGTTGTTGCCGCAACTCAGTGAGTTGCGAAACCGATCTGTTAGTGTACTGTCAAACCCTAGTTCTGAAATGGGTTTCCCGGAATGCGACATTTTCGAAACCAGGAAAAGGGGGCTTGATTTCTCTCAGTTTCTCACTCTAGGTTTTCGATTCCGTCACTCTCTCTCTCTCTCTCTCTCTCTCTCTCTCTCTCTCTCAGAAGTATCTGTCGCTGAAATTTCTAGACGACGACCGACCAATACAACGGAGAGCGAAACAGAAATGGGGAGGTTTTGAAGAAGACATGTAAGGAAAGAGAGAAATGTTGATAGAAAGAGAGAGGAGAGAGAGAGAGAGGAGAGAGAGAGAGAGAGATGGGGATCTCGTGAATTAAAAGGGAGAAGCAAAGAATGAATGCGAGTATTAGAATAGAGAGAGAGAGAGAGACTGAGAGAGACTGATATACAGAGATATGGAAGAGAGAGATAGAGAGAGAGAGAGAGAGGGGGGTTTTATTCACCTGCTGCTTCACGAGACAAGTTTCTCTCTCTCCCTAGTTTTTTTTTTTTTTCTCAATTTCTCTTTTATCTTTTTTTTGAGAACTCAATTTCCCTTTATCTGGTTTCCCTATCTGTGTTTTTGTTTTGCTGCGATGCCGCTCTAAAACAATTTTTAATAAAAGTTTATTACTACTCTATTAAATTATGACATATTTTTAAATTTTATTTCCTCCATTTATATCTAACGTAATACGAAGTATAATAATAGGTTCAATTTTAATGGTAGTTAAGTCAATTGAATTATATTGGTACATTATTCAAAATATACAACATTAGAAATTTTTTTTTTTTTTCTTTTTTGGCTTAATTACAAACATACCCTTGAAGTTTGGTCACCCTCTCATTTTAGTCTCTGTAATTTCAATTGCATCAATTTGGTCCTTGCAATTTTCAAATAGAAGCAATGTGGTCCAAATGTCCAATTTTGTGAGAGAAGTCAATGAAATTTACTCACATGCTATGGACTGTCGTGCTTTTTAGGGACAAAAGTAGAACACCACCAATCTCCCCACCCGCTAATTAGTACTCCATAATTGTGCATAACAATGGGTGAATTTGTTAAATTTTCTGATAGAATAAGACATTTGGACCATATTGCTTATGTTTCAAAAGCTTCAGGGGTCAAATTAATACAATTGAAGCAACAAGGACTAAAATGAGACACATACCAAACTCTAAGGATAAATTTGCATTTTAAGAGCCCCCACCCGAGGACATAAATGCCGAGCCAGAATATTTTTATGGGAAATTCTATCAGCACCCGCATGTTTTACTTTGTACACTCACTTACTCTTTACACCCACCACTTTAATACAAGTTTACATATTTTTACCCCCCCCCCCCCCCCCCCCCCCCCCCCCCCCTCTTTTTTTAATGTGAGGACATAAATGCCGAGGCCTATGAGAATATTTTTATGGAAAATTCTATCTGCACCCGCCTGTTTTACTTTGTACACACACTTACTCTTTACACCCATCACTTTAATAGAAGTTTAAATAATTTTTGCTCTTTACACCCACATTCATTCCAAGATAACCCTAACCCCAAAAACTCAACCATTCTTATTACTTACTACACCCACCTTCTTCTTCCTCTCTTCTATTTCCACCAAACAATAACATTGTACAATAATCATACAAACAAAAGGATCTTGATCCCTAATCAAATATGTATTATGTATTAGATAGATATACAACAATACATCATGGCCAATATGTACACAAATCTACTCTTTAAGATACATGCAAATCAAGTCCATTAATCCTTGCCAACTACCAATGGCGGACCCAGAATTTTAATTCAGTGGGGGCGAAGTTTTTACGGGAGTTCGGGGGCAGAGTCCCCGACCGATTTTTTTTTTTTTTTGTAGAAATAGTATAATTTTATGTGATTTTTTTCCATAAGTTTTGTATATATATAGGGGTTGGAAATTCTGTGGCAACATTTTTTTTTTATTTATGTTTAATGCTAGATATGAGGTCTTTGAGTCTTTTGAGGGCTTCTGCGAAACTTCAAACTTCATCTACGTGGGAATATTTTTTTCATTTTTATTTTTTAGAAAATGCCTTGTGGGACACTAGTGGACTCTAGTGGTTTTTGTTTTGCTTTTTGGTCTTTCAATTTATAACATATACATGTATACACACAATATATAATGCTATAGAATTAAGAGTGAAAACAAGTTGTCAATTAAAACAGTGTCAAACTTATGCAAAGTTCTAAAATTTACAAAGAGAAATGATATGCTTCCTAAATTTCTATATCAGAAGACTTCCCATATGACCTAGTAGTGAGGCAAGGTAAATAACTTCCAACCAAAATTCAACTAGTCTCACTATATCTGACCTGCCCCCACTGCCAAATCATTTGGGAAGTATCTTTGGGATGAAAATTTAGAATGTATATCATTACTTTTTACAAAAAGCCCCCGAATTAATATAAAATCTTAATAAAAGTCTACATATTTTATAAAATTATCATATATAACCTATTTTTTCCCGAAAATTCAGTGGGAGCAGCTGCCCCCGCTCGCCCCCACTATAGGTCCGCCCCTGCCAACTACTACAAGGATTGAATCGATTTATGTATCATGGTAAGAAAAATGGATAGATGGAATTAGTGGATTTTTGAAACTCAGATGTAGGTTTAAGGTCTTTTAAATTATATATACATGCAGATGTGTATCATGTGTGTATATATATATGTCTTCGCATATGTATGTATAACTTTGTGTATTATGTATATATATATATATATGTGTGTGTGTGTGTGTATTATGTGTGTGTGTGTGTGTAATATGTTCAAATACAATCAAATACATATTTGTTGTGGAGCAAATGTCAGAATTAGGGTTTTTGAGATAAGTGGGTGTAAAGAGTAAAATTTTTAGATATATGTTATTCATTTGTCCTTATATGTCATTTTGTACAAGAGTAAAGTAATGATAAAAAAATTCATTAAATGGTGGATGCAAAGAGCAAAATAGGTGGGTGTGAATAGAATCACCCTATTTTTATTGCAACGATAATACCACGTTATCCTTACAACTCTACTACTCCGTAATACACTTGGATGTATTATTATGTGTAAGAATATTTTCCCTCATTTTACGAGGCACAAATATTCAAATAGTGAAGTTTTATTGTCTTGTTAAGCATGTCATCAAAATAATTGCTACAATGAATATTTTCTCAAAGCGTGGGAAGGAGAGCAAGAGTGGGGCAGAGCTTGAATCCCATAATAAGTGTGCATGGAGTTCTTTTTTACCAATCACGCTAAGCTGTTGCTCTACAAATTTAAAAATCTAACATTAATGAAATTTGTGTAGTTTTACTATACTAAACCTTCCCATCACAAAAATGACCAAGATAGAAATGTAAGCTTAAAAATCATGGTGTTACTAACTCTGTTGAAATATTATGTACAGATTAAGTTTAACAACACTTTTGTCAACTTTTGTGATATATTTAAGTTTTTTTTATTAGTCACATTGTAAAAAAATGATCTCCAATGCAATTTAGACAATTGGGAAAAAAAATGTGATTTTTCTATGTCATATGCCATGTGTGTTTATTCTCAATGTCTCAAAAAAAAAAAAAAAAAAAAAAAGGCAGTTTTTCAATTGGTTACAACAATTTTATATTACTGCTTTTATCACTCTGATGCAACAATTTTATAAAAGGAGAAAAAGTGCATCAATCATCTTTCAATGAAAATAAAGTCGCACTTTCACCTGTATTAGACTTCTCCACCAAGAGCTAGCAATTGAAAGTGGCAAAGGACGTACATTTCTTCTTTCTTTCTTTTTTTTTTTTAAGTTTTTATCATCTTTTCTCGGAAAAAGTGACTAAAATCCAATTTGAATTGCTCTATTGCATTGTTTTGAAATTTGTCACTCCTTTGAACTGCCAAACTTTGTTAATTTTTATAATTTTTAACTTTTTTCTATAACATTTTTTCAAAAACATTTGGACTAGTTTTTAACCAATTGTTTTTTAAAAATAAATTAATATTTTCCAAAATTTTATATTTATTTTGTTAAGTACAACTTGGGAAAATAATTCGTACTAAATCGACCAAGTTACAATTTACTGAAATTTTAGGGGTACAAGTTGAAATAAGTTTTTTTTTTTGGTTACAAAATACAAGAAGTGAAATAAGATTTATGCCATTGCCATTGTAACATTATTTTAATGCAAAAGTTGATTTGCTACCTTTAAAGAGAATTGGAATATTTGACGTATTTGAAAAAATTGTTAAACTTGATAATTCAAGGTGTTATCTCTGTTGAAGTAACTAAATATTATGTGGCGGCCAAATTTGGAGAAGACTAAAGTGATTTGTGCCGATCGAATTATTTGTCTTATCAATGGCATTATTGTTTTGAGACGTGATTGATTTATTAAGCGAATATGTTGACAATATTATTACAAAGATTGAACACAAAATACCATCTATATCAATTCAAAACTAAGAGTGGAGTAGAAAACCATTGGTAATAAAAAGGGAAAAATAACAAAGTATGATGCAATCTTGAACTTGCAACTTATATCAGGCTCAACAATCATGTTAAAGCATCCACACATTTGATTGAGGGATTTGTTTTTGGTAATTATAAGTTCAGAACTAATTCAATAATTCATAACTTAAACGGTTATATATACTTTAAGTGTGCATATACTCAATCCAAGAACACCCTTAGTTCATAACTTAAACGGTTCTATGTGCTTAAGTGTATACTCAATCCAAGAACACTCTTAGAACACGAGATTAAAAAAAAAAATTAACAATGATATTCTACACTACACCAAATTGGTCGGATTATCACACTTTTCTTTCGCATCATTCCATCGGAACAAATCGACACTTCGTGAAATTTTTATGTAGATTCAAAAATTTTGCGAGGCTGGCCTAGTTTTTATTCGTATGCAATACTTGAGCGATTATAGGGATGACCAGACATAAATATGTACCAAAGGAGTCCAGATTCAAGAGAACTTGTAATACTCACAATTTGGCTACAAGACTATGATTATCCTATGAAAAACCGTGACTTTTTTTTTCTATGATATTAGGCAATCATTGGGATAAATGATGATAAATTTCATGATTGCTACTGCTAATTAAATTTGTGTATTGGATTGCACAATTGTGTTTTGTGGTAATCTTACAATTTGTATTTATAATAGGTTGTTGTGTTGGATTGCAATTTTTGTTATTGGTGTTTATGTAATGTTAGGTACCAAAAATAACAGGGTGGATTCTTGCAAAAATAATTTTTTTTTATTTTTTTAAATTTGATTTGTTACTGTTCGAAACCGTGACAATTAAATAAAACCGTGACATTATTTTTGCATACTAATCATTGGGCTTAATAATTGTCACGGTCTATAACCGTGACAGACCGTGACAAAGAATGTGACTAAAACTATAAATTGTCACTGTATATAAGTGTGACAATGAATGTAACTAATATCATAACTTGTCACGGTGCATAAACGTGACAAATAATGTAACTAATACCATAAATTTTCACGGTTTTAAACAGTGACAAAACCGTAATAATTGGAAGTGATATGTCAAATTAACCGTGACAAAGAGTATTTGTCATGGTTGGGACAGTGACATTTTTATTTGTCACATTCGGAAATGTCACGGTTTAGAATTGCGACAAATGGCCTTTATCACTCTTTAAAATCCAAAGGTCTCACTGCCCCACATCATTTGGGATTGGTTTTTTAGATTAGGATTTGGGAACCAAATGCATTTTTGCTCACTCCAAAATTGCTCACTTTTATTTATCTTTATCTCTCATTGACTAATGTAGTGAGACCCATAATTAAATAAGAATTAATTAATGATATAAAATATTATACCCTATTATATTAGCTAATAAAAAAAAGATGACAAAATGTTAACAATATTTTTGGGATAAGCAAAAACTGTACTCTTGGAAAGCATAGCACTCTTGTTTTGTTACTATCCATGAGGCCAAAAAATGGGTCACTTGACCAGCAATTAACTTGGCTTATGCACGGAAATGGATGCCAGCCTGGTTGGTACACATAAGTACACCATATCCATGGTGGATCTCAATATTTAGCCTCGTGTGACGGTGGTGATTATCCTAAGCTTCAAACCTCCTAACCCTTACAGTTTGTTTAGAATATATACATATGTGAGTAATACTTGCGACATAATTAAAGTCACAATTTTTTTTGCACAACCTTCATTTTGTATTTATCTCTCTTGATGGGTCCCACAGTGCCAGTGACCCCACAGTGCCCACTAGGAGAGAGATAGACACAAAATGGAGGTTGTGCAAAAAAGGTTGTGGCTTTGGTTATGCCCCAAGTATTATCCATACATATGTAGGGGTCAGACTCTCTAATGCACTGAGTAAGTGCACTGGGTGAGTATATTGGGCTTTTTAGTCTAAAACACTCACATGCCAGCAAAGCAGACCGCAGATTTTTAGGCTAAAAAGTCAGTGCTCTCGCTCACTGCACTTACCCAATAAGGCTGTTAACAGGCCAGATCTAGGCCCAGATCCGGCACTTTTTAACGGATCTGATTACTTTTGCAGATCCATATCCATCCGGGTTTGGATTCGAATTCGTATATTATGCTAAAAAAAACAGACTGAATATGATTTTGTAATATCCGATTCGCCTAAGACCCGGATCCGAATAACACCTAAATTGTATGTGTATATATTTATATATTATGTGTAGAGTTAGGCTCCAATGCGCATTGGGTGAACACGCTGGGTTTTTAAGTCTAAAAAAATCGTGGGGCGCCCCACTAACCCACGCTCCGTCCTGTTGCACTATTGACCCGTAATTTTTTTAGGCTTAAAAACCGAGTGCATTCACCGAGTGCGCTTACCCAATGGGCACTGGAGCTAGACTCATTATGTGTATATATATAGGGAGAGGCTCTTTTGTGCACTGGGTAAGTGCACTGACCCACTGCACTGGGCTGACCTACCGCACTAGGCTTTTAAGCCTAAAAATCCCACAGACTTCCCGCTGATCCATTGATTTTTCAGGCTTAAAAGTCCAGTGCACTTACCCAGTACACCTAATAGTCTCTCCTTATATATATATAATACATAAAATGTGTAGATATATATTATATATAAACAAAACTAGTATGTATACATATTTATTCAATATTTTGGACCGGATCTAGATAAACGGACCAGATTATCGGATTCGACCAAATCCGGATATGGACTGACCTATAGTAGATCCGGCGGATTCAGATTTGGATATGGACTGATTATAGCTTGGTATATCCAGATCTAGCCGACCCGGTCCAGATCCGGCTTGTTTATAGGCCTATTACTCAGTGCATTGGAGAGTCTTTCCCTATATGTGTGTATATATATAAATAGTAAATTAAGTGGTCTCTAAGACAGAGGTCCTATTCGAGTTAGCCAATATCCCCAGTGTTGGTTCTAATCATCCCAACCCGCCTTCCCCCCCAATTTTGTGATAATAACAAAATAAAAATAAAAATAAAAAATTTAAGCAGTCTCTCTTGATATATATATACATGTATATATATATATATATGAGGCCGTCTCTAAAGTGGATGTCCGATTAAGGACTTTGTTTTAGTGACGAATTTTTTGTCACTAAAGGTGTACAAAACTATCGTTTACGGTGATTTCACATTTAGTGACGCTTTTTTACACAATAGAACAAAGTCCGTAAACAGACATCCGTCAGAAACTATGTGTGTGTGTGTGTGTGTGTGTGTTTGTGTCTATGTAGATGTGTCATAGGCAGTGGGCCCAGTTGATTTTGATTGGTTGTTGTTGAAGTAATCCCACTATTATTGAAGAGGATCACACTGCCACATGTGTTGAAAAACACTTTTTGGGAAAAAAATTTAAAAAGCATAGAATTACTCGTGTCATAAATATATGGTCTGATGGATTTAGGTTTCAAAAAAATATTAAATCATGCACAGTGGAAAACACAAGTTTCAAAAACTTTATTGGTAGCTCGGATCTACTACTCATCAATTCTATAGATGCGTAATAAGAGGGACAAGAATATTACGTTGTGATCTTAAACCTAATTCTGAATTCTTCAACTTCCAGCAGCCTCCTCTAGATGATCTTCACCTTTATGTCTCCTTTGAATGCTCTTGAAAAGACTAGGGTTGGTGAAAACCCTAATAGAGAAGATATAGAAGGTTTGTTAAACCCTAAACAGTTTCTGCAGCTTTGTATAGTAAAAACGACGATTAAACAAAACTGTATGCACCTGCCCTATTTATAGATTTTCAAACCAACTTAAGCTTTCGATCGATCGGAAAACTTTCGATCGATCGAACTTTCAATCGATTGAATTAAGTTCGATCGATCAAACTTAATAGAGTTCAATCGATCGAAACAAGTTCGATCGATCAAACCTTCAATCAATTGAAACTCTTTTAATCAATTGGTTCATCATCCTCATATATCTCTCCAAGTATTTTGGCGGAACTAAGAGTGGGACCTCCTAGGTTCTTTATTATTGGTTCAGATCAGTTATTAATTCCCATGATCAAACTCTATGATAAGCGAATTAACTAACTGATCAGTTAACGTTTACTCCACTTGTAGTAACCCGTATTTTCATATTTAAATTGATGATTTAGACTTCGTGTGCGATTTTAGCGAAAATTGGTCACACGGGTATTTTGGTCAATTTTCCAATTTTATAAGTCATGAACTGAAAATATAATTTTTTTGGGAAAAGTTGCGTGAGATTAAATGATTTGGTATTCATGTTGCAAGTTAAGATTTTTCGATCTCCGTTCAGAAGATATATCGGTTTCAGTACTTTTCACATTTAGTTGAATCCTAACTAACTTAGTTCAAATCCAACCGACTTGGGGACCAAGTAAAATATTTAGTTGCTACCTAACCTAAATGATCTTAACCATCAAATAGACTATCTAACCAAATGATCTTGACCATCAAATAGACTACCTAACCTAAATGATCTTAACCATCAAATATACTACCTAACCTAAGCTAACCAATCGTGTCCATCCAATTCATCTTGGCCACCAAGAAGCTTAGCCTATAAATATGGATGCTATGCTTCATTACTTTTACACCGAATTTCATAGAGGTCAAAGAGAATTTCTAAGAGAAAGTTAGAGGAATGAGAAGAAGAGAAGTGTTTGGGAGTTGTTCAACATCATTTATAGGTACCCGGGTTGTGTACAATATACTTTCTAAATTCTCCAGAGTATTTCTTTGTTATCTCTACTTGTACTCTTTTTGAAGTTATGTTGTGCTTTCATTTGGAATCAATGTTTATTTATTTATTGTTAAGTGCTATGGGACTAAAGGGTCATGAGCAAGAAGCACCGACCAACAGTCCAACAGGCCTCAGGGACCGACGTACTGGAGACGGGTGAGGTGAGGTGAGGTGAGGTGTCTCTTGCTATGTGATCAAGAGGAACCTGGTATGATGCTATTGGTATGAGTGTTTGGGTAGTGTGAGCAGTTGGGTTGTGAGACTGGTCAATTGATTTGATGTCGTTCTATTTATTTTATTGTCATTATCCTTTTGAGCTTTTATTATTCCTGTCATATTGTATACTTCCCGGTGTGGTTTTTAAATGCAGATAGTGCCAGTAACCGAAGCCTGGAAGGGAGATAAGGCTAAGGATGATATAGGAGATCCGTGGAAAATATGGACCTGTTGGGAGTTTTAAAGAAATATTGTACTTTTATTTTAAAGAATTAAAGTATAATTCATTTAATTTTTCAATGGAAATACGCTTTATTTTTGCGGGGCGCCACACCACTATAAAACGATAACCGCACTCCAACACAAAAGAACAAATCTGAAGTGATAGCTAGACTTGTATGGTGTACTAACTGTTACTGTCAGCGTTCATAATCATATTCAGGTAGTCGGATAACTGTTACTGTCAACCTGAATGGTGATTACATCTTCTATTCCTTGAGTCTCATTCACCTCTCATGATTACCAAACATACAGTTCTCAGTAATTAACTTGATGACATTCTCAAAAAATACTAACTCTTTATCAGAGGGTATATTCTATCTTGACAATATATGTTCACAACTCTATGAATATGACATACCCAAGATACCCAGATGCTGATCTTGCAAGACCTCACTGATTGGTAAGTCAAAGCACTCAGTTCCATAGCCTGTATCAATAATCGTCTCAAGATTGAGAACACGTACTTTATACAAGTTATGAGTTCCTATCGATTGTTGACAGTTTTATATATCAATAACAATCTAATGGCCCGTCAATGCACTATAAGCACTAGCATATTAACTAAAAGTCATATTCTAGTGATCGAGATTCATCACTCCATCCAATGGTAGTTAATTATGCTACAATGTATACCTGATGAGATAACCAGTCTCATCATCCATTGTAACAAGTTTTAAGTATCAAAGAGTAGTAATTCATGTATCTCTTGTATATATCTCATACATATATGAATTAGCTGCTATGATACTTATGGATTACATCAGTCATCTCATGACGCATACATAAAGAAATATAAATATGATATCTCTATATAAAAGGCCAAATGTTAAATACATAAAGGCTGAATTTGAAGGCACAATCCCAACATGGACCTCTTTGGTGTATTTGATAATTATATTGACCTCCCGTTTGGGTGAAAAGCCCTAAAACTGTTTGTGGTTGGTGTAAAAGTACCATTATACGCCTAACTAAAATATGTTTTAAATAACAAAAAATCAACTCTAGTATAAAACGTGATAAAACTTAAAATAAATATGCTATATTTGCTTAGAGAAAGGAGGGAAGTAAATTAAAGATAAGAGGAGAAAAAAACTATCTTATTAGTTCTTTTTGTATTAAAGTTTTTAGTAAATTTTTTGCTATTTTTTTTAATTAAGTGGTACATTATCAAATGCACTGCAAAATTATAAGTGCTGAAATGAAACACCCTACATTTCATGTTTAATTTTTATGGAACAATATTTTAGGTCCGCTTGGCATTTGGCAAACAACTTATTTTCCTTCAGCATTTTCCACTAAGGAACAAACTTATTTGAAATTGTCATGAAACTATCAAGAATTATTTGAGATTAATCAATTATTGAAAAGCATGGAATCGGCTTGGCAACCATATTTTTATAGTTTTTTTCAAAATCAAGTTTACTTTAAAGTTGAAAACACGATTATTTTAACAGCTACAAATTGCTTCTTTTTCGAAATAGTCGGAACCAATCCCTTATGAAAAAAATTTCAGTGAAATTGTCATTTTAATAAAAAATTTAATTCCCACAACAATACCAAATAAGCTTTAGGAATAATAATCCACCATATTAATTATACTTTCCTTTCACCGTAATTACTCTCTCCTAATTTTAATTGTCAACTTTGCTTAAGAAATTGCTCAGCATTGAAAATAAAACTTGGTCTTAAAAGAATTAGGGTTCCATCAAAATCAAAAAATAAATTAGATGTATTTATCCAATAAATCATAAAAAATAAAATAAAACTAAACAATATTTAATCCTAAATGTATTGAACATGTACTACTGCAAAAATAAAATTGTAAAGCGTAACAGCTTCAATAATCTGAGATGGAAGCAAAATATATTTTCTTTTTTTCTTCTTCGCTATTTTCTTTTAATTTTCTCCAGATCTTTTCTTGGTGTTTTCACTTCTGTTTCTTATAGTCCTTCTTTCCCTATTATTTTTGGTCTTAAAATAACTTATTTTTACCATCATATCACATGATATATTGGAAGAACTTATCATATTTTTTTCTTGTCTTTTCTTTTTTTCATCTTTTTTTTAAAATCATCTTTTTTCTTTTCTTTTGTTCATTTTTTTGTTTAACGTAATATTTTTTTTTAACATCATAACACATGATATATTCAAAAGCCCTATCATCTTTTTTTCTTTTTTCTTTTTTGGTTAACTACATATAAACTTTATACAAATATGATTTATTTTGCTAAAATCAACGGAATAGTTATATGTATTACACACATGCCTATAAATTGAATTTTTTATTTTGATATTATCCACAATCTCTAATATTAATTTTTTTATGTTTATTTTACGGGCGTAAAAAGTAAATTTCTAACCATTTGTGCATGTGAATTAAATTTATAAGTATGTGTGTGTAATAAAATATGAAATTCCATTTATATTTATAGCTCTATTGCAAAAAAAAAAAAAAAAAAAAAAGAAGAAAAAGAAGAAGAAGAAGTTAAAGTTAAAAGAAAATGGAAATGTGTATTTTGTGTAACATATGAATATTATAGATGTATTAGCAATTGCAAATTACAATTTGTCTTTTAACATTGCAAAGTATTGCTTATATATGTAATATATGTAATATATATATATTTATTATGAGTGTGTGTATAATATAAAAATATATGATTAATTTTATTCCAAAATTGGTGGTGCTTGTTTGGGAAACAAAAAAAAAACATAAAAACAAAAAAACAAAAGCTAAAATCGGTTTGCTAAACATGGCACAACCGGATTCACAACTGATTTTTGTTTTTTTGTTTTTGTTTTTTTTTGTTTTTTTGGTTGAAAAAGTGAGGTGGGCCTATAATTTAACTTACACACATACTTAGGCATTTAATTGTATTACACGTACATGCCTAAAAAACAGACAAATAAATAAAAAAAACCCATAATTGGTTGTCCTAAATTATTTTGATCACACACAATGCCTATAAACTTTTATTTTATATTTGGATATTACCTATAATCTACAAAAAAATTCATTTTTTTAGGCATGTGTGTGTAATAAAATTAAATATCTAAGTATGTATGTAAATTAAATTTATAGGCACACCTCACTTTTTCAAGAAAAAGGATCAAAATCGTTTGGGAATAAATGACCAAAATCGAGTGTGGAGATGTATGAAATTGTATAGGATTTCAAAAGAGAAATGGTAATAATGAACAATTCAAAAAATGATAAATAAGGATAAAATTAAAATTGAAAATCACATTTAGCAATAAGGACAAAACAGAAATTGAAACTCGAATTAAAAAAACAAAAAAAACCCATAATTGGTTGTCCCAAAATATTTTGATCAAATGCCTATAAATTTCATTTTATATTTGGATATAACCCACAATCTACAAAAAAAATTTCTTTTTTTTGTTGGCATGTGTGTGTAATAAAATTAAATGTCTAAGCATGTATGTAAATTAAATTTATTTGCACATCTCACTTTTTCAAGGAAAAAAAAAAACCGAAATCTTTTGTGAATAAATGACCAAAAAAGAGTGTGAAAATGTATGGAATTGTATAGGATTTCAAAGGAGAAATGGTAATAATGAACAATTCAAAAAATTACAAATAAGGATAAAATTGAAATTGGAAATTACATTTAGCGATAAGGATAAAATTGAAATTAGAAATCACATTTAGCGATAAGGATAAAATTGAAATTAGAAATCACATTTAGCCTCTTTTATATAAAGTATAGATAGATATTGATATAGATTTATATAGGGTATAGAAAACAAATGTTAGTGCTTTGTTTGGGAAAAACAAAACCTAACAAAACTAAACAAAACCAAACAAGGCATAGCCCAATTTGGGTTGTGTTGTGCCTTGTTTGTGTTAATGGTTTGTTTGGGAAAATCCAAAAAAACAAAAACAAAACCAAACAAGTTAGTGACTTGTTTGGGAAGAACGAAAAAACATACAAACCACAAAGCCGAAAAGTATTTGTGCCAAACAAGGCACATCCTACAATTGTTGACTTTTGAGTTTTTTTGAACCAAATCGTAATATTTGTAATTATTGCTTGAAAAGTTGATTGAATCATCATTTTTAGATTAATTTATTTTTAATAGTTAAACTAAATTGTAAATATTTGTAATTATTGTTTGAAAAGTTGATTGAATCATCATTTCTAGAATAATTAAATTTTAAAAGTTGACCTAATAGTAATAAGGGTTATTTTGTGGATAAAATTACCAACTTACCCTCACAAAAATGACAAAAACTCAAAGTAATTATTAAAGAAAAATGGAACAAAAAAGAAAAGTAGGGTAAAACTGTCATTTCAAACAAATCAAAAAATGACAAATCAGGACAAAATTGAAATTGAAAATCAAAGATAGCCTCTTTTATATAGAGTTATAGATTATAGATATAAGTAGAGAATCAGAAACCTACTAAAAAAATTAAGATTAATACCAATTATGACAAAAAATTAGTATAAATTGATTGGTATTTTGTTCATCCCAAAATTGCTCACCCTCTTCTTCTATTAGCTAATGCAGTGAGACCAAAGATTAAATGAGAATTAATTAATAATATAAATTAAAATACTGAACCTACTCCATTAATCAATAAAAAAAGAAGGTGAGCAAAACTGCACTGATATAAAAGTCTTTCGTAAGCATATTGGAAGGAGAGAAAAAAAAAAATTAGTAAAGCGAAAGACAAAACATGGAGGTTTTCCCCCAAATGAAACCATGGGCCAAATGCAAAGTCTTTCCAACCGTTACCTTCATTGTGCAGTATAAAAATGTCTATCATCAACTTTTATGAACATCAAAAGCAAGTTCACATGCATTTCCAATATGGTCAAGGATTCTAATTATTATGTACGACTAACTCAAACTAATCTAATAACATATTTTTTTTTTCCTGGGAATGTGAAGTTCAACCTCAATAAGAATTGACATCAAACGAATCTGCTAGATATTTAATTGGAAGTCTTTGAATGTACTGCTCAAAAGGCGTATATAGAGTGACGAAATATTCACACGAATAGTATAATAGACGTCTACCTGTGCGCAAGAAGTTGATGAGATTTATCCGTTGAAGACCCAAATTACCCGTTTTTCGTATGACTTTATCTCAATAGAAAATGCTAGACTCATACAGTGAATTACATACTTTTTTTACACATAGTTTTAAATGCTTATAGTTTGTGCTGTTTGAATTTTTTTTTGCACTTTTTTGTGCCTTACTTATACAGCACAGGGTACATGCATTTAAAGCTGTGTGCGAAAAAAAATGTGTGATTCATTATGTGGGTTTAGTAGTGCTCTTATCTTAATAACCTCACCAAACACAGCCTTGCCAGCATGACATAATTTGTTGTAACCAATTGAGTTTCTGTGGTGACAGCCAGTGGTGGATCTAGGAATCTTATGTAGGAGGGGACACTGTACGTATGAGCTTAGAGTCACACGGGGGTTCAGGGGGCAGCGCCCTCGAGGCAAATTTTTTTTGGTCTATTTGTAATTATGCCAATATATTACATATAATAAGATTTTTGTTTTCAAAATTTGGTAGAATGAAGTATAATTAGACCAACATCTTACATATAAATTTATTTTCTTTTAGCCTAACTAATATTTTTTGTGGGGCTATATAATAAGTTTACTTATTTTGGGGGGAGCAAAGCTTAATAAAACTTGAAAATTTCCTAAAATACTCATGTAAAAGTGTAATTTGAGCCCCCCCCCCCCCCCCCCCCCCCCCCCCCCTCCTCTTACATCCACCACTGGTGACAGCTGTAGTTTTTGTTTAAGTGTTGAGTCGGTGGATTATATTGACATATAAACAATAATGCTAAGAGCACTACCAAAATTTCACTAACACTCACACCCACACTCTATCTCTCTCCTAGTGGCACTTTGGTTCTACTGCGGATCCCACAGTGCCACTAGGAGAGAGATAGAGTGTGGGTGCGAGTGTTAGTGGAATTTATTAGTGTCCCAAATATTACTCATATATAAATGTGTAATTGTATCATTGATCAGTAATGAGAATGAGAATGGGTTAGCCGTCTTTTACTTCATCTTTTCCCCTAAATCTTCTCATGGTATCAGAGCAATAGAACCTACGTTCTTCAATGGCGACCTCTGTAACTTCTACATCTACAGCTTCTTCTGCAATTTTCCACAAATCAAATCAATCCAATATATTTGCTCTCAAATGTCCAAAATCTCATTCCATTCAAGCTTCATAGTTCGAACTACATACTCCAGAAATATCAGATATCTTCAATCCTTCGCACTCATTCTCTCTTTTCTTTCCTTGAAGGACCAAAACCTTGTCCATCTCAATTCCTTACTAATGAAATTGGCCTTGAATCCACAATTCCAAATCCAGATTTTTATTCTTGGATTCTACAAGATCAAGCGATCATCACTATGATAAATGTGACATTAACCGAGAGCGCTTTATCACTAATTGTTGGAAAAAGCTCATCAAGAGAGGCATGGCTTTCGTTGGAAAGACAATATTCATCGATGACTCGATCGAATATTTTGCAACATAAATCGGATTTGCAGACCATTTCAAAGAAATCAGATTCTATTGATTCCTATGTTCAGAAGATCAAGAAGATTAGAGATAAACTCATGTAGTCACAGTCCAGATAGATGATGAAGACATACTCTTATATACTTTAAATGGCATACCTGCAGAGTATAATGGCTTCAAAACAGCTACACATACCAGATCCAATCGATTAACTCTCGAAGAACTTCATGCATTACTTATAACAAAGGAACAAACAATTGAAGCCAATAGTACAATTGTTTTTCAAGAATCACAGTTCTCAGCTATGGTTAGTGTTCCTAATCAGAATTCTCAGTTTCAAGGAAGATAGCAGAATTTCCAATCCTTCAATCGAGGAAAATTTTCCAATAAAAGAGGAGGTAGGATTGGTAGTAGATTTGGAGGATCTCAAGGACGAGGTAACAATTCGTATCTTTTTCAAAACTCAGGAACCTTCCAGCAATTCAATAGACCTAATTTTTCCCAAAAGCCTTAAGTCTTTTGTCAGATTTGCGATAAATTGAATCATCTTTCCATCAATTGTTACCATCGTATGAATTACACATATCAAGGAAAGTTTCCACTAGCCTAACTTTTTGCTATGGCTGCTTCATCAAATTGGCACTCTCAATCTTCTGATTATCCTAGTAATTCTAAAATCTAGTTGTCCGATTCAGGAGCAACAAATTATATCACATCTAAACTAAATAATCTTGCTTTTATGAAGAATACAACGATACAGATAAGGTTGCTGTTGGGAATAGACAGGGACTTCCTATATCACACACTGGTAACTCTCATCTTTCCACTGCCACTCATACATTTTTCTTGTATAATATTCTTCATGTTCCTTCCATATATAGCAACTAACCTTCTCTCTATTCATAAACTTTGTTGTGACTATGACTGTCACTTATTTTTCATGCTAAATACTTCAAAATTCAAGACAACTCCATAGGGAAGATCCTATATCAAGGGCCTAGTAACAATGGCTTGTATCCACTCAATAGTCTGCTATCTCATTCCAATCCTCAAGTACATCTTGGTCACAAGATTTATGATCATCTATGGCATGCTCATTTGGGGCATCCTTCAAACAATGTTCTTCAACAAATTCTACCAAATATATCAATTCACCCTCTCAATAACATTGTATGTCGGCATTGTCTTCATGGTAAGATGTCAAGGCTTCCATTTTTTCAATCTCAGCATTTAGTTAAATATCCATTAGAAATAATACATAGTGAAGTATGGGTCCTACCCCTTCTAAATCTTTATATGGATTTTGATACCATGTGTCTTTCATTGATAATTGTTCTCATTATTGTTGGATTTTCCCCTTCATAATAAATCAGATGTTGTCCATGTTTTATCCAAGTACAGAACAAATATTGAAAATTTACTTCAAACCTGAATTAAGATTTTGAGAACAGATGGAGGTGGTGAGTACATTAGCTACATTTTTCAATCTATTCTATCTACTTCTTGGATTCATCACCAGAAATCCTATCCTCACATCCCTCAACAAAATGGGCTAGCTGAAAGGAAACATCGTCACATAGTTGAAACAACTTTAGCTCTTATGTCCCTTGCTTCTCTTCCCATGCATTTCTAGTTCCATGCTTTTTTTACTGCAGTTTTTCTCATTAATAGACTGCCTAGTCCTATCACTAGTAATAAATCACCATGGGAACTTCTTTTTGGTTCCAAGCTTGATTACACAATCTTAAAGGCCTTTGGTTGTGCTTGTTATCCGTATCTCCAGCCGTATAATCAAAATAAACATAACACATAACAAAACAATGTGTTTTCCTAGGTTATACCTTGGACTACCAAGGCTACCTTTGTTTTGATAGATCCACAAATAAAGCCTTTGTTAGTAAGCATGTTGTTTTCGATAAAGAGGCCTTTCCCTTTTCTATAACTTCTCTGCCTATTACTTCTTCCATCATTATACCTCCCTCTTTTGTGTTAGGACCAGCCCCTATATCTCATCCCTCTTTCATTTCTCCTCCAGTTCCTCTTATTCATCCACCCTTATCTCCTTATTCACCAGCCCCTGGCCAGCTAAATCAGTCCACTCCTCCTCTCCTCTCTATTCCTTCCCTAATTCCTCCTCCTCCTCCTCTTAATACCCACTCCTCCTACTCCTCAAAATATTTGCTCTATGACTATTATAGCCAAATCTGGCATTTCTAAGAAGAAAGTTGGTTTCACTATTTCGTCCACCCCCTCCGCTGAACCAACTTCTTTTACCTCTGCTTCTAAACTTCCAGTGTGGTAGTCTGCCATGAGAGAAGAGTTTTTATCTCTTCATAACCAAGGCACCTGAACTCTAGTTCTTCCACCTCCCAACAGAAATATTGTTGGTTGTAATGGTTTACAAGATTAAACACAACTCAGATGGCTCTGTCTCTAGGCACAAGGCTGGACTTGTAGCTAAAGGGTTTCATTAAGAAGCTGGTTTTGATTTTGATGAAACTATCAGCCCTGTTGTAAAACACACTATAGTCAGATTAATTCTTGCACTTTCAGCACAATATGGATGGAAGCTTCCACAATTGGATTTTAAAAATACTTTTCTTCATGGGATTTTAAAAGAAGAGGTATATATGTCTCAGCCCAAGGGCTTCATTGATCCTTCTTATTCCAATCATGTGTGCAAATTACACAAATCTCTTTATGGCTTAAAACAAGGTCCTCAGGCTTGGTTTGAATTCACCACCCATTTGTCCACCCTTGGGTTTCAATCCTCTGCTGCGGATCCTTCTTTATTTCTCAAAACTATCAATACTCAGTTTATTGTCCTCCTTCTATATGTTGATGACATAATTTTAACTGGTACTGACCCTTCCTATATCCAACATCTTATTTCTCAACTCCAACAAGAGTTTGATATGAAGGACTTAGGTCCTTTACATTATTTTCTTGGTCTCGAGATTAAATAAACAGACTAAGGTCTCTTTGTGTCTCAAGAAAAGTATGCTAGATATCTTCATAGAAATTCAATATGTTTGATTGTAAACCATGTTCAACTCCATCAGCAATGATTACCAAACTTACCAAAAATTTTGGGTAGCCCTTACTTGATCCTACTCCCTCTCGCCAAGCTATTGGAATCCTACAATATCTCATATTTAGTATACCTGATTTAGCATTCTCTATGAATGTAGTATGTGAATACCCTATATTTTTGTATTGAATAATAATACATAAGATTTTATATACTTTCCTTGATCATACTTGAAGTTTCACTTTCAATCATCGAAGTTGTTTTGAGCAATCAAGAATTTCTTTCTTCAATCGATTGAATTCCTTTTAAGCGATTGAAACCCTACCGACATGAATTTATTACATGTTTCCTTTTTAATCGATCGAATCAGTCTCATTCAATTGAACCTAGCTGATCTGGTCTCATGCGATCGATGTTGCTTCAATCGATCGAACGTGTCTGCAAACCTTATCTCAGTTTTGCGCTGGACATACCACCTGCCCTTACCCTTTCCCTATATATAAATGTCTTTTGTGTGTGTGTGAGGCTGGTTTCCCAATTTAAGATTTATAGAGAGAGAGCTCTTATATATATACACACATCTATATATCTACACAGTTCGGGAGAGAGAGGGAGATAGAAGAATAGAAGAAGAGGAAGGAGAAGAAGAAGAATAGACAGAGAGAGAGAGAGAGAGAGAGAGAGAGAGAGAGAGAGAGAGAGAGAAGACGAGATAGAGAGAAGATGAGATAGAGATAGAGATAGAGAAAGAGAGAGAAGGGGAGGATCAGAGCTCAAAATCTTGCCAAACACGCCCTTACGATCGTTCGGTGAGTTCTAAACTCACTTGGTACATTTGATATGATGTTTTACATATATTAGACGTAAATAAATAGACCCAAACACACCCTAACCCCTCTGGACATTCACTGTCCAGAACCTCTGGAGAAGACAACTCTCGAGTGATTGAACTGGGTTCAATTAATTGAAATTTCAATCGATAAAAAGGAATTCGATCGCTTGAACATTATTTTTCCTAATCCATTTCAATCGATTGAACTTTGAAAAACATGGTTTGTTTATCTTGTTTAATATATATAGGGTTTCATCGTTCGATTCTTGATTCAAACTTTTATTATATGATTATGGGTTGACCAGGGATAATATGACAACAAAGATAAGTACGATTAAGAACAATGGATTACCGTGGTAACATTAGGTGCTATATGGTTCATGTATGAGTTCGATATCTGTTCATTTTAATCAGCATAGTCAGGCTATAACAGGATGTTATGTATCAGTTCTAGTACAAAATTTAGATAGGTCTTGATAAGTTTTTGGGGATTTGTACGTGGGTGGACGCTTAGTCATAGCATGTCCTTAACGAGCAGTGGACGGTGAGATGTCCTTAATGAGTAGTGGGTGGGACCAAGTAGTTAAGAGATAGCCAAGTGATCTATATTATATCCTTAACGAGCAGTGGACGGGTTATGTCCTTAATGAGCGGTGGATAGAGGATCACTAGCAAGATGTTGCTATGTCATGGAAATAGAATGATATATCATTGCTTGAAGCATTGTATCCAGGACTTGCGGTGGACTGAGAATATGTACTCTATGTTCTCAACTGCGGTCGATAGAGTAGTGGTGTATCTAGGAATGTTACAATCAGATCAGTGTCTTATGAGTCAGTGTCTATATGTCTTTGCATAATGAGACGTGGATTCGAGTAACACAGGGTTGAATAAAGAGAATATATTACTTAGTAGAACTATAAGTTATGACTTTCATAACTTGTGATTGCGTTATATAATTAGTACCTTGCGAGTTTCTATTCACTCAGCTTTCAGTAAGCTGACGACCGTTATTGCCTGGACATTTCTCGTCTAGATTATCCTATCCCTCTTAAGGCAGGTAATGGAGCTTATGACGACGGCTACTACCCTGAAGGGGAATATGCAGAGGATGGCCCCACCAATGTCGGTTATGCCGGAGAGTGCTATTACACTGACGACTACCCATACGCCAGCTAGAGATGAAGAAGCTATATTTAGTTTTATTTTACTGTTAAACTTTATTAGTAAACGGGTACTTAGGCATATGTTGTCTCCAGACCTTTAGACCTGTTGTGATCCTAAGGACCACTCTAATATTGTAATTGATAGAATCATTATTATATATTCAGTTTGTTTACTGTTCATGTTTATTAGTTAGACGAGTACTGTGTGGTGTGGACAATTAGTGACATTCACCCATCATTCCCTATGGACCCAAAAAGGAAATTTATTTTTCTCTATTTTTGATGCTCCGGGGCATGATAGGATTTTTGGTATCAAAGCTCCAGGTTGTGATACTTTCATTCACTAACATTCCACACCATCTGGTCCTAGTATTTTAAGATCCTTGAGATGAGATATGAGTTTAAGATAAGTTTGTCCTCCTAACGATAGATCATTCCTTTGCAAGTTAGCATGGATCCGGACTTCCACCTGTTTGTGGATGATTCTTTTGGCAGACATGTTATTTATGGTGACACAGTAGAGCCAACCATATCAGAGATATACCAGAGCCATATTCGCCAGATATCTAGTCGTTACTTGGAGGAGATGATGTGGACTTTTCTCTATGTTGTGGGCACAACACACCCGACAAAAATATCCATGAATGCGTATCAGTACGCTTTGACCCGAGCATCCATATACTAGGAGATGGACAGATTAATTTAGAGTAAGCCAGAGGTAGACGATATTGAGTTGTGAGCTATTGTAGTCGGGTTTGTTCCACCAGAGCCACCGGCAACCCCACCATCACCGGTACCCGATGTACCAGTTCTAGAGCTTGAGCCGATTCAAGGTGAGGAGGACCCAGAACCAGAGGATGGGGACGATGAGGACTCAACAGAGGAGGAACCGATAGACGATGATGATGATGATGAGCTAGAGGATGACCTAGAGGAGATAGAGTTCCCGATGAGGAGCTAGAGCCAGAGCTAGAGCCAGAGAAACCAGTAGAGGACCTAGAGAACCCTGAGGCTATTAAGGCAAATATCAAGGTTAGAGAGGGTGACACAGTAGTAGAGGGAGACGTGATTATGGAGGTAGTAGAGGAGGATATTCCTGACAAGGAGGTAGTTGTGCCTGAGATACCCATTATGCCTGAGTTACCCACCGGACCTATAGTACATATGGCAGCCATGGCCGATATGGCAGTAGGATGGATAACTGAGATGGTCAGTTGGTCAGCCAGCTGGATTTATTATGGGAGAGGCTACTAATTCCTGTTCAATATTGCATTCTTGACTTCATGATTTTACCCTTATTGGATACGAATTATCACTTATACTGGGAGATTTAATGGATAAATTGCACTTTTGATGTTCTTGTTGTTATTCACATTTTACTAATAAAACCTCTTTCTTGTAGGTTTTGGAAGCTTGGTAGAAGTTGCGGATCGATCCGCTGTTGATTCAGGACCTGGAGAGAAGTTTTCAGAAAGTTGGAACGATCCAGATTTTGTACATGGATCGATCCGCGGATTTGCAGGAAGCAATTGCCCATAATTTCAATATCGGATCGATCTGGCCTCAAAGGGTGGTTCGATCCGCGATCTTGAACAAAGATTCTGCTCGCATTATTGAATAGCAGATCGATCCAGCATTTTGCCTGGGATCGATCCACCCCTGATGTAGTTTTTCCCCATTTTAATTACAAGTTTGCCATTGAGTGTGGGTTGTATAAATAGGAAGAGATAGATTTTCGTTAGGGAAGCTTTTATTTTTCTTAGGATTTTAGTTGTATTTCCTCTCTCTCTCTTAAACCCCTTTGGGTTCCCTTCCATTTTTCTTTTTTGTTGTAAACTTGAAGCCTGGATTGAAGTTTTAATGGCTAGGTATATCTCTATCTCTTCTCCTTTGATGATATTGCTATGCTTTCCATTATTAGTTAGATTTATTTAGGTTGTGGTCATGAACTCTTGGATTTAATGTTGTAGCATTTCTAAGGTTCATTTGTGTAGGTTTCAAAACTAGGGGCTTCATCTTATTTGTCTTGCATATTTGATTGTCAAAATTTAGACTTTGAATCCTCATTTATGTATTCATATGGAATATTATGTAACCTTGTGTTTTGCACTCTATGTGTTTGATAATTGTTGTGTGTGGGATTTAAAACTTGGAGTCTTCATCTTTGATGTCAAGCATATTTGATTGTTCAAACTCTTGGGTTTTAAATACTACCTTTTGAAGGCTTCATAGGTGATTTGTCCACCAAGTAGATTAGTTAGTGTAGGGTAGACAAATTATTCGGATTAGAAGCCATGGAGGCTTCATCTTGTATGTCATGCATCCTTGATAGTCAAACGTTTGCTTCAAATCCGTTTTTATGGAAATCTCAAAGCTCCTTTCATCTAATACATAGATGCATTCCTTGTGTTTGATAATATGCCACAATGAGATGGTACCTTAGAGTGTGCTTAAAACATTAGTCCATTTTATCTTGTTGTGACCCAACATGGGGGGAATGATCCCAACATATTGCCTTTTAGATTAGTTTTCCCTTTTATCCTCCAAAAACCAAACAAACACCCCCAAAAGACTCAAAGTCAATTATTTTTCCCTTTATATCATCTTTTCTTATTTCTTTGTTTTAAGCATTATAATTAGTTTCTAAACTTCCCAAACGTTGTTCTTGTATCAATCCCTGTGGACTCGACACCCTACTTCCAACATACTACGTTTTTAATAGGGTTAATAAAACACTTGATTTTGACAAAATCAAAATGACGCAGTTGCCGGGGATTGGGAACAACGTTAAGTTATTTAGTTTCTAATAATATGCACTTTTGCATTTGATCTTTTCATTTTGTCTTTGTTTTGAAGGATTAGTTGCTCTTTAAGAGCTAAACCTCCATTTAGGATGTTGATGACACATTGGTCTCGTATGAGGAATGTAACAGTATCTCCTTTTGTTATTGTTCTTTAAAATTTTAGCATATATAATTGATTTTTCATGATTTCTTACATAGTTGTGCTTAATAGAAGTGGTGTATTGTTACACATGAGTCATTCTAAGAGAAGTTGATTTGTCTACCATGTAGCTTAGTTAATGTAGGGTGGATGTGTGATTCTAATCAAAGGTGTTGCATAGTGTAGTAATTTACCACTTATTTGTTAGTATAATAATTATACTTTGTGTTAAGATGCTTGACTCATACCAAGAGAATGTGATGTGTTCCACCATGTAGTTTAGTTAACTTAGTTTAGTTAATGTAATTTAGTTGTAGGTTAGGCAAATCATGTTAATCAAAGTAGAGCCATAGTATAGTAATGCAAAGTTTGATTATTTTGCCAAACTTTCTAGAACACATCTTTTAAAGTAATATTATCTCTTTTTTGCATGTTGGGCTAGTGGTAGATTTAACATTCTAACATTCAAATTCATCTGCATCATTTCCTAATCATTCCATCTTCATTTCTTTTGTGTTTTGGTATTTCTTTTTTTTGTTTTCTTCTTTTATTTACTTAATGTGATTGGTAGTGATTTATGTGCAAGAACATCATCTTTGTGCTCGTCAGGGATCACTTCTTTTGTTGGTGATATCACTCTATCCCTACTCATTTTGTCCTTGTTTCAAACCATTTGCATTAGGGACAATGCAATGTTCTAGTGGGTGGTGTAGGATATTCACCCATCATGTTGATGTTTCATTTTCTTCTTGTCATTAATTCTCCAAGCATGAATTTTAATAAAAGAAAAGATGATTAAAAAAAACTAAAAAAAAATTGTTTCTAATGATTTTAGTATAGTTGCTCCGTTCTAATACCGAGCGATGACGCTTGTCTTGAGTTTTCTTTCGATATTTGTATGCGATACTTGTTGAATCCCATTACTTCTATAACTATCTTGATTATAGTGAATTTCATGAATTTCAAATCTTAGATTATCGAGCACATTGCATGACTCTTTGTGTTAAGGTGATGTTTAATGCAATTGTTACCTGGAATCATTTGAAACATTTGTGGAGACTTTACCCTTGACATCTTTAGATTCTTTTCTCCATTGATGAGTGTTACATATTTCAATTCTCTCTTTTTGAAAAACATATAAAAGTTGTAGATAATCTCATCTTATTGCTTTGATTATTCTTGAGAGGAATCCTTATGTAGAATGCAAAACTCTTGCTTGCTTGTTATTGTACGTAGTGGAGAACAAAGAATCACAATGTCTGAAGAAATGATTTTATGTCGTCCTTTTCACAATTTCTAGCCTCAACCACGCATACCCTCCCTTTCCTTAACCATATACCTTCTATATCCGCGTTTGAATTACATTTTTGGGATTTCTTTGCATGAGATCTTGTTTGTAAGGTTGTAAAAGAGATTGAATCGTGTTGTTGTGAGAGTAGAAAGAAAACAAAAAGGAAAGAAAATTAACCTAAAAAAAGGAAAAAAAAGAGCTTCATAGTCAATTGTACTTCTCTTTTTGAGCTTCAATGAAATATTTGTGAATGATTCATCTCTTGTGGTCATTTGTATCCATGCATTCCAATGTGTCACGCCCTGAAGTACCAAAAATAGGGAAAAATAAATTTCCTTTATGGGTTTGTAGACACGTGACTGGTTGTGAGTGTCACCTGATTGTCCAAACATGCTTATAACAATAATATAGTACGGGAAGATGACTAAGTTCAGCGGTAGCATAAATTTAAAACTTCAAGTCTTACATGATTAGTATATTACAGACCAAAAGATATCCAAAGATAGATATTACAAGTTCAACTAAGCTATTACATCATTATAACATATTAATAACAGAACTATGACAAAAGAAAAACTTCAACTATGACAAAAGAAAAACTTCAAGATCTTTAGTTGGCGAAACCGTAGCCTTCCTCATAGTAATCTTCACCAGCATAGTCTTTAGTAGTAAAATCTGTATCTTGATCATAGCTGGCTCCATCTGGACCTGCAAAGGCTGGACGTGGAAGGTCCAGCGGCATGAAAAGTCATTAGCGGTTAAGCTAAGTGAGGGTCCCCTTAAGGTTACCACCACCAAGGTAAGTTATTCTTCATTTCTTCTTATTCTCAAACTATGTCTCGTCAATTGTTTAAACCCAATCATTCCCTTCAAAACATAACCCAGGACTGAACTGACCGACGACATTGACTGAAAGAAGACTTAACTCCAAACGCATTTACCGGTCAAGAAAGAATATAATCGACAATGAATCTCTTGATTGAACACATCACTGATGATCCTTAGAACAAGTGTGTGAGATATTAACAATCACTTGGTCGAACACGTCATACCGATCCTCAGGTCACCTGCACGTAATTGAACACTTCATGCCGATCCTTAGACCAAGGGTACGGGATATTAACAATCACTTGGACGAACACGTCATGCCGATCCTCAGGTCACCCGTACTTAACCGAACACGTCATCCCGATCCTCAGTCCAAGGGTGCAGAAAAATAATCAACCACTTGATTGAACACATCATAAAGATCCTCAGGTCATCCACACTTGACTGAACACGTCATGCCGATCCTCAGATCAAGAACATAAAACATAACTCTCCAATCGACTCCATAGAATTATCGAAAGACCAACTTTGCAAGAAATATCCGAACACGACACGAAAGTTTACTAATCAACTTTGACCGGTAGTCACATGACGGAAAACAACGCCCAACGTCCCTTATTCACATAAAATCTATTATTGAAGGTTTTATCGTTATCTTACGCATTCATATGTTTCGTAGTTTAGTTCATTAATAACATCCATTTATACTTGCGAAGTTATGTTTATACATCCGTCATTCTATTTTATATCATAATATACTTACGATGAGAACTTACCTAATCATTATCAACGCAATAATCATGTTGTACAACATACTTAAAGCTTGGGTATGAACTTTCATTGGTCATTAAACTATATTCATAATAATGGAAAACATAGCACGTAGGTCATGGATTTTTAACATGGATAATTCCAATAAACATATAGATGAAACCCTTAACATACTCACCTACGCGATAGCACTACCATAGCACAAGATTTTCATAACAGCACATGTACTAGAAAACTAGCATCAACAATCAACACCATGCATAAACAAACATCATACAAAAAGCTACACAATCTGCCAGGATACATTTTTACTGTGTTGACTGAAACAACATGATTTATTTGGACATGATAAATTGCTTTGTAGATCAAACTCAAAACTAGAACATTATAGGTATTTGGATCATCTTCATCTACAAAAAAAATCTACCTTCAATTACATTTTTGAGCTGCTCAAAATATTTATTTTACTTCTCTATATTTTCAGACTGCTCTGTCCCAGATTTATAGTACTGCATTGTACGTGAATTTTACCTATGAAGGATTCATTTTTAGACTAGGCTATAGAAGAGTTATTTGTAGATAAATGAGTTAGATTTCTCCACACAAAAACCTAACTTTTTTATGATTTTTGGATCCAAACGTTCATTTTACTAAACTATGTTCTGCTGAAAGTTTCAATTTCTCAGATTTATAACACTGCATTGTACATGCATTTCACCTATGAAGGAGTGATTTCTAGACTAAGCTATAAAAGAGTTATTTGTAGATAAATGAGTTACCTTTCTCCACAAAAAAAACCTAGCCTAATTCAGATTTTTATGCTACTCCAAACGTTCATTTTACTAAACTATGTTCTGCTGAAAGTTTCAGTTTCTCAGATTTAAGGATTTGTCTTGCATGGCATGGAATCCTCAAAATAGCAACATCAAGCTCTTACTAAATATCACTACATACTATATATGTTCTAAATTGAGTTAAATTATTCACAATTACTCACAAAAGCTTGAAATTGAGCTTGAATGTTGTTTTTGAGCATAATGGAGCTTGAACTTCAAACTTCAAGGATGAACTTCTTCTTCTTCTTAGCTTTTCTTCTCTCTTTTTCTCATGAACTACCCAAGTCTCCTATTTTTTTCTCCAAAAATTCATATTATGATCCAACTAAGAGAGTGTAGTGTGTGCAAGTGCTTGTTTATATAGAATTTCCATGTGCTAGGTGTCCTTTGCATGTTGCATGCTTAGGACATGTGTCCTACAAGTGGACATGTGTCAAAAGGGTGTAACATGTGGCTTCTATGTGGCCGGTCATGTGGGGCGCACCTCGAGTTGTGTGCTACTTCCTCGATTTGCATGCATAAGTTCCTCGATATATGTGTCAGTCTCAATTTATGTGCAAACATGTATTATTTCTAATGTTCGGGTCCGAGTATGGGACTAAGTTAAATCTTATTATGGTCGAGTCGGTATGGTTACTACAGTCTATATGATATTACTACAACACGTCCATACCATCACGTAATTAAAATAATAATATAATAATATAGTCGGTCCAATACGGAAATTCGAAAACTGATATTACTAATGAAAAGAAAATTACAGGTATTGCATCTTCCACCACCAATTAAAGGATTTCGTCCTCGAAATCAGAGCTTATCTAGGTACAAAACAAAAAAGGATATTTCTCTCGCATCTCTGACTCCATTTCCCACAAAGCTTCTCTTTCATCATGATGATTCCACTGAACTTTAACCAATGGGATCTCCTTGTTCCTCAGCTTCTTGGTTTCTCGACCCAAAATCCTGATGGGTCTCTCTGTGTAAGACACGTTGTTATTCACCTCAATGTCCTTGAAGTCGATTACATGTGGCATCGTGCTCTGATGATACTCCTTCAACATACTGATGTGAAAAACATTATAAATACCTGACAACCTTGGTAGCAACGCAAGTCTATAAGAAACTCTTCCTACGCGTTCCAAGATTTCGAATGGCCTGATATAGCGTGGTGACAATTTTCATCTTTTCTATCCAAACCTTACTACTCCTCGGACTGGTGATACCTTGAGTAAAACATGTTCTCCTACCTTGAACTCTTTATCCTTGCGATGATTGTCTGCATAGCTCTTATATCGATCTTGTACTGCCTTCATCTTCTCTCTGACAATAATTATCTTCTTATTAGTCTCTCGAACTATCTCCGGTCCTAGAAGTTTGCCATCTCCAACTTCAGCCCAACATAATGGCGAACGACATGGCCTTCCATACAATGCCTCGAATGGTGCCATGCCTATGCTTGAGTGATAACTATTGTTGTAGGCAAACTCAATCAATGGAAGATGTGTCTCCCATGAACTCTCAAAGTCAATCACGCAAGTTCTGAGCATGTCTTCCATTACTTGATTGGTCCTCTCAGTTTGCCTGTCGGTTTGAGGATGAAATGCTAAACTCAATCTCAGTGAAGTTCCCAAAGCTGTCTGAAGACTTTCCCAGAATTCTACAGTAAACCGAGAATCACGATCTGATACTATACTGACGGGTACTCCATGTAATCCAACGACCTGCTATATGTATAACTGACTCAACTTCTCCACAGAGTATGTCATACTGTATGCTATGAAGTGAGCTGACTTGGTGAGTCGGTCCACAATCACCCAAATAGAGTCATGGTTCTGCTGAGATTGGGGCAGACCTACCACAAAATCTATGGTAATGCGTTCCCACTTCCACTACAGAATCGGCAATTATTGTAACAATCCTGATGGTCTCTGATGTTCTGCTTTGACTTGTTGACAAGTAAGACACTTAGAAACATATTCTGCTACTTCACGTTTCATGCCTTCCCACCAAAAATTCTACTTCAAGTCTCTATACATCTTTGTGCCTCCTGGATGAACGGTTAAACGGGACTTGTGTGCTTCATCCAAAACGTCCTTCCTCAGATTTCCCATATCGGGAACACACATTCGATTCCTACACCGAACTCCTCCATCTAAGCCTACACTCCAATCCTCAGGTTCCTTCGCCAAAACTTTAGTAAACCACTTCTCAATTCCAGTCTTCGTCTTTCTGCTGGGCTTCCAAAATACGACTGAAAAGCGTTGGTTGTGCTACCAAACATCCAAAATGGTGTCCTCCTTCTGTCTCTGCGGGTTGGAGGTCAAATTATGGTTTCCAATGCTTTCCATTCTCGAATCATGAGAATAACAACTACCCCGTGAGGTTTACGACTCAAAGCATCTGCAACAATGTTTGCTTTACGAGGATGGTACTATAGAGTGAAATCATAATCCTTGAGTAACTCCATCCATCGTCTCTGCCTCATATTTAGCTCATTCTGAGAGAACAAGTACTTCAAGCTCTTGTGGTCTAAAAATAAATCAAACTACTCCTCATAATGGTAATGTCTCCATGTTTTCAGTGCAAATACAATTGCGGCTACCTCTAGATTATGTGTTGGATAATTCATCTCGTGTGATTTCAACTGTCTCGATCCATACGCTATCATCTTCCCATCTTGCACAAGCACACACCCTAATCCTTGGTGTGAAGCATTACTGTAGATGGTATACCTTTTACCTCTTTTGGGTATTGCTAACACGGGTACCGAAGTTAATCTCTCCTTCAGCTCTTGAAATGCACGGTCATGTCGATCCTTCCAATTGAACTTTGTCTCCTTCTTCGTAAGACCAGTTAATGGGGCTGCGATGCTAGAGAATCCTTCTACAAATCTCCTGTAGTAGCCATCCAAACCAAGAAAACTTCTAATCTCTGAAGCATTGCTCGGTCTTTTCCAATCTAGCATTGCATCTATCTTTGAAGAATTCACTGATATCCCATTCTGAGAGACTTGTCCCAAGAACTTGACTTTCTTGAGCCAAAACTTGCATTTGCTAAACTTTGCATACAGTTGGTTGTCCCTGAGTGTCTGTAAAGCAATCTGCAAATGTCTTTCGTGTTCCTCCTCGGTCTTGGAATAAATCAGTATATCATCTATCAAGATGATAATGAACTGATCCAGGTAAGGTCTAAATACCCTATTCATCAAATCCATGAACACTGCTGGGGCGTTGGTTAACTCGAATGGCATCAAAAGAAACTCGTAATGTCTATATCTATTATGGAATGCTGTCTTTGATACATCTTCTGGTCGAATTAACAGTTAGTTGTATCCTGATCTCAAATCGATCTTCAAAAATGTCATAGCTCCTTGTAATTGATCGAACAAGTCATCAATGTGTGGCACCGTTTACTTATTCTTGATGGTTACCATATTCAACTCTCTGTAGTCTATGCAGAGTCGAAACGATCCGTCTTTCTTCTTTACAAATAGTACTAGTGCTCTCCACGGTGATGTGCTTGGCCGTATGAATCCCAAATCTTCTAACTCCTGTACTTGCTTCTTTAATTCTTGCATTTCTGTCGGTGCCAATCTGTACGGAGTCTTGGAGGCAGGCATGGTTCCGGGTGCCATTTCTATGCAAAAGTTGATCTCTCACTTTGGCGATAATCCTGAGAGATCTTTAAATACGTCCTCGAATTCTCGCACTATCAAAAACTCTACGATCGTGATCTCTGAGCTTATGCCCTTGATGGCAGCCAAGCGACTAGTGAGAAAGCCGTCACTCAACGGGTTACACTGAAAGAAAAAGGGTTAACTTCTAGGTATCGTGAAGGGAGTCGACTTGCTAGTACAATCCAAAATAGAATGGTACTTGGTAAACCAGTCAACTCCTAAGATGACATCAAACTCCTTCATCGAAAAGATCACCAAATCTGCGAATAGGTCTCTATCTTCTATATTGATGGAACAGTTTTTGCATACTCTACTCAACTTAACAGATGTACCCATTAGAGACACGACATTCAATGCTAAAATAAGGTTTTGAGGCACTAAACCCAAACCTTGCACGACTTTACTAGCAATAAACGAATTTGATGCTCCAGTATCAAATAACGTTTTAACTCTATTACTGAAAAGAGTGAGCGTACCTTCCAAATTCTGATGTGCTTCAGCGTCAAAGCCTGCTGCTTTTGAAATAACAGCATTCAGATGAGTCTTGGAAGCTTGTCCTTGAGCGTTGGGTCCATTGTATCCTCGGCGCATGCAGTCTTGGCTCCAGTGGCCTTTATCTCCATAATTAAAGCATATGACTCCACCACGATCGTGGTTCTTGGAGGCTCTGTAATCCTTGGCATGGTGGCCGAGTATGCCACCGTTAAAGCAACTCCCTGGGCCTTTTCCTTAGGCGGTATAACCTCCTTGATATCCAACAAGGACTGGTGCTTGTGGTGCTGCAGTTCTAGCTTGCTTTGGTTGTCTCCGTGCCTGCTGCGGCTTCCTTTCTCCATTCCAAGTGCGCTTGTTATTCTGATGCATGGGCGGCCTCGATCCTTGGACATTTTGTGATGGGAACCTACTGGTAAACCTCTTCTGCTTCTGTTTCTGTATATTCCCCATCTGTATAGCCAACCCTACCAAAGATTCAAAGGATTGATTCACGTATACTATAGTGTCTCTTATAGTGATAGAGATAGCCCTTGGTGATATTGTTTGTTCTTCTTATCAGGTGTGTCCACCATGTGATGCACAAAATGGGATAGGCGCTCAAATTACGTTGTATACTCCTGAACAGACTTGTTCCCTTGAACTAACTCCATGAATTCCTTCTTCTTCAAATTTTGTTCCACTAACGGGAAATACTTTGCTAGGAATCATTCCTTAAACACGGTCTATGTCATTTTCCTTATTGCTCTTTCTCCCAAAGTAGCCTCTTTTGCTTCCCACCAGTCTACGCTGGCATACGTCAACTGAAATACAGCTAAACGGCACTTTTCGGCTTCACTGCAATCCATGGCTTTGAAAATGAGATCCATTTCACATAGCCATTGCTCAGCCCTCCACGGTTCCATCATCCCATCGAACTTTTCCGGTCTTAGTGCGCGAAAACGTTCAAGTAGCTTATCCCCTGTCTACTTTGGGGGTGGTGCTGGGCAGTTGTTGTTGTTGTTTCCTACATTATTCAAAGCTCTCTCAATCCTTCTGACAAAAGCTGTGAGCAGCCCTGTAGGGTCTATCTCATTAGGTATCTTTGGTTCTTCTTCGTTATGACCATTGCGATTCCCCCTACGTCCTCCTGCCATCTGAAATCAATGCCCAAGTTTTATTGCTAATATCCTTTGATTCCATACCAAGTCTCTATAGGTGGTCTTGATGTGTACCAAAGTTAAAATATGACAAGAATGCATATAATACTAAATATCAATGAAATAAAGCGATGTACAAATTTTACATAAATAGCTGAGACCATTCATTAAACCAAAAAGATTTACATCCACGTACTGCGTCCATGGCTAGTACATACTATACACATAAGGGTTTAAGAAACTACTAGGTGTGCTTACACAAATACATCTACAACGTATCTTACACCAGAAATATCTATAATACGAGTTACACCAAACAAAACTAATATGTACATCATATATAGAAGTAACAGTAGCTCCCAGTAGATCATATCAACGTGTCGGGGCATAAAAGTCTACCTCATCATCGGTAACCGTAGGTGGTATCCCATCTCCTGGAACGGTAAGTACGTCTGCTGGCATAAAGTCCAGCAACGAGTCAAAGTCATCTGGTCCCCCATCTAGTAACATCCATCCTGGTGGTACGCCATCTCCGGTAATTCCATCCAAGTCGATGTCGTCCTCGTCGCCTAGCTCTACGACCTCAGGTGGCGCATCGTCCAACTCGATAGCTAACTCGCCAGGCTCAGTGACATCATCTGGATCCACGTCGCCATGTAGGTCAGGCTGTGCATCGAGACCATCCTGGATCTGCTCCATAACTGGATCATCTGCGGGGTCTATTAAGAACTCCTCCTCCGGGTCCTCCTCAACATCAGCTGGGTCTGCTCTGTAGTCCTGTTCGGGTATCGGTACCATCAAGTCTTGATCAACTGGAAGTACTGGATGATCGTGTACATCATCCCCTAGTCCCTGAACATCATCTACTGGGTCAACCTCCTCGATCGGCTCGTCATCGCTACTCGTCAGATCGTCATCAATAATCAGGTCATCGTCGTTATCTGTGTCTTCACCATCAGATGGGTCGTCCGTTGAGTGGTCATTGTCTGCAGAATCCTTTCCACTCGCTATGTCGTCGTTGCTATCCATGTCCATAGGATCAGAATCCGCATCTGGTTCTGGTATGGGCTTGGGAGAGAATGGCAGTGCCAGTGCTACCATGATAATCGGGAAAAGTATGTCGTCGTATAATGCCTCAGCCATGCTGATAAGCTTCTGGTGAATAAGTATGGTAGTCTCTGAAGCATGGATCAACTCGAGCTGAACCCGATCCGGATACTGCAATGCATCGGTAAGCACAGCTCTCCGAATGTCCTCCTCCAATATGTGCCTCGCCCTCTGGCGAATCTGCTGTGGATATAGTACGGGGTCGGCAGGCTGGATACGGTCGTCGAGAATATAGTGCCTTTCGAAATTGTCGTGAACAAAGTTCGGCTCCATAGCCTTGCAAGAGGAGCTAACTTAGTGTCAGTACTAATACAAGGTAAATCTTATGCTCATAACTTAAGCTGTAGGACAATCAATGAGGGCGTCTAAACCTAAGCTCTGATACCAAAAATCTCTGTCACGCCCTGAAGTACCAAAAATAGGGAAAAATAAATTTCCTTTATGGGTTCGTAGACACGTGATTGGCTGTGAGTGTCACCTGATTGTGCAAACATGCTTATAACAATAATGTAGTACGGGAAGATGACTAAGTTCAGCGGTAGCATAAATTTAAAACTTCAAGGCTTACATGATTCGTATATTACAGACCAAAAGATATCCAAAAGATAGATATTACAAGTTCAACTAAGCTATTACATCATTAAACATATTAATAACAGAACTATGATAAAAGAAAAACTCCAAGATCTTCAGCTGGCGAAACCATAGCCTTCCTCGTAGTAATCTTCACCACCATAGTCTTTAGTAGTAAAATCTGTATCTTGATCATAGCCGGCTCCATCTGGACCTGCAAAGGCTGGACGTGGAAGGTCCAGTGGCATGAAAAGCTATTAGCGGTTAAGCTAAGTGAGGGTCCCCTTAAGGTTACCACCACCAAGGTAAGTTATTCTTTATTTCTTCCTATTTCTTAAACTATGTCTCATTAATCTTTTCTTATTCTCAAAACTATGCCTTGTTTAAACCCAATCATTCCCTTCAAAACTTAACCCTGGACTGAACTGACCGACGACATTGACTGAAAGAAGACTTAACTCCAAACGCATTTATCGATCAAGAAAGAACAACACTCAACAATGAATCGCTTGATTGAACACATCACTGATGATCCTTAGAGTATGTGTGCGAGATATTAACAATAGCTTGGTCGAACACGTCATGCCAATCCTCAGGTCACCCGCACATAACCGAACACTTCATGCCGATCCTATTAACAATCACATGGACGAACACATCATGCCGATCCTAAGGTCACCCATACTTAACCGAACACGTCATGCCGATCCTCAGTCCAAGGGTGTGGAAAAATAATCAACAACTTGATCAAACACGTCATGATGATCCTCAGGTCATCCGCACTTGACCGAACACGTCATGCTGATCCTCAGATCAAGAACACAAAACATAACTCTCCAATCGACTCCATGGAATTACCGAAAGACCAACTTTGCAAGAAATATCCGAACATGACATGAAAGTTTACTAATCAACTTTGACCGGTAGTCACATGATGGAAAACGACCCCCAACATCCCTTATTCGCATAAAATCTGTTATTGAAGATTTTATTGTTATCTTACACGTCCGTACATTTTGTAGTTTAGTTCATTAATAACATCCATTTATACTTTTGAAGTTACGTTTATACATCCGTCATTCTATTTTATATCATAATATACTTACGATGAGAACTTACCCAATCATTATCAATGCAATAATCGTGCTGTACAACATACTTAAAGCTTGGGTATGAACTTTCAACGGTCATTAAACTATATTCATAACAAATGGAAAACATAGCACGTAGCTCATGGATTTTTAAAATGGATTTAATACCAATAAACATATAGATGAAACCCTTAACATACTCATCTATGTGATAGCACTACCATAGCACAAGATTTTCATAACAACACAGGTATCGAAAAACTAGCATCAACAATCAACACTATGCATAAACAAAACATCATACAAAAAGCTACATGATCTGCCAGGATACATTTTCACTGTGTTGACTGAAACAACATGATTTATTTGGGCATGATAAATTGCTTTGTATATCAAACTCAAAACTATAACATTATAGATATTTGGATCATCTTCACGTACAAAAAAATCTAGCTTCAATTATATATTTGAACTGCTCAAAATATTTATTTTACTTACACATTTTTATATTTTTGGACTGCTCTGTCCCAGATTTATAGTACTGCATTGTACGTGACTTTCACCTATGAAGGATTCATTTTTAGACCAGGCTATAGAAGAGTTATTTGTAGATAAATGAGTTAGCTTTCTCCACAAAAAAAACCTAGCTTCTTCATGATTTTTGAGCTACTCCAAACATTCATTTTACTAAACTATGTTCTGCTAAAACTTTCAGTTTCCCAGATTTATAACATTGCATTGTACATACATTTCACCTATGAAGGAATGATTTCTAGATAGAGCTATAGAAGAGTTATTTGTAGATAAATGAGTTACCTTTCTCCACAAAAAAACCTAGCCTAATTCAGATTTTGAGCTACTCCAAACGTTCATTTTACTAAACTATGTTCTGTTAAAAGTTTCAGTTTCTCAGATTTAAGGATTTGTCTTGCATGGCATGGAATCCTTAAAATAGCAGCATCAAGCTCTTACTAAACATCACTACATACTATATATGTTCTAAATTGAGTTAGATTGCTCACAATTACTCACAGAAGCTTGAAATTGAGCTTGGATGTTGTTTTTGAGCTTAATGGAGCTTGAACTTCAAACTTCAAGGATGAACTTCTTATTCTTCTTACCTTTTCTTCTCTCTTTTTCTCATGAACTACCCAAGTCTCCTAATTTTTTCTCCAAAAATTCAGATTATGATCCAACTAAGAGAGTCTAGTGTGTACAAGTGCTTGTTTATATAGAATTTCCATGTGCTAGGTGTCCTTTGCATGTTGCATGCTTAGGACATGTGTCCTACAAGTGGACATGTGTCAAAGTGGTGTAACAGGGCTGCTATGTGCGGCCTACCTTGGGTTGTGTGCTACTTCCTCGATTTACATGCATAAGTTCCTCGATATATGTGTCAGTCTCAATTTATGTGCAAACAGGTACTATTTCTAATGTCTGGGTTCGAGTATAGAACTAAGTTAAATCTTTTTATGGTTGAGTCGGTATGGTTGCGACAGTCTATATGATAATACTACAACATGTCCATACCATCACGTAATTAAAATAAAAATAATATAATATAGCCGGTCCAATACAGAAATTCAAAAAACTGATATTATTAATGAAAAGAAAATTACAGGTATTACACAATGAATCCCAAGTTGTTCCCAAACACTTTACCTACTTTCCCCTTGTCTTTCACCTCATAACCCTTTCCCACTTTAAAAACTCCCTCAAGGTCCTAATTGATCTTCAAGTTTTGTGATTCAGAGTTTGAGACGATCATGACAAGTAGTTTGAGTTATTTCACATCCTCTAGTGAATGGTATCTTTCATGAGATTAATTTTTACTTATTTTTCACGTATATGTTTTTCATCATTGACATGTGTGTGGCTTTGGTATCCATTTTCTTTACTCTTTTTGCCTGCATGTCCCATGTGTATTACCTGATTCAGAGTTGTAATATCCTGTATGTTCATAATCATTTATGTATGAGGATTTTATATACTTCCCTTGACTATTCTTGAAATTTCAGTTTCAATCGATTGAAGCTCTTTCGAGCGATCGAGCATTTAAAAGTTCCAGCGATCGAATCTGTTAGGAAACTGTGTTCCCAGAATCCATTGACAGCGTCTATAAGTTGGTACTGCAAAAAAAATTATGTGAAAACTACAATAACCCTACAAGGACGGAACTAGGGTTAACTTAAACTGCTAAAACGGATTGCTGTAGTAGACGAATCGAGAACACGGGCTCGATAACAGCTCACGATCTTCCACCGTATTCCTTTGCTTCCAGAATATCGAACTGAGTGTGGGCTCTTTCGAAATCCTTTCTGTTTTCTGCTCTCCCTCTTTTATGCTCTCTTTTTTTATTCCGAGTTATAATTCTCTATATAGAAAAATGCTAATTGAGGAGAGAGCCAAAGCAACATATATATAGGCTACGATAGGGACCATAAGAAGTCAATACGGAATAGGCTTCCTTATGGAATTAGAAAACCCTAATTCGAACTGAATCAGATTCCTATTTCCATATATTATAATTCATACTACTAAAGAATTATAATTGCACTCCTACCCTTATCTCAAAAATATATTTCGAGCTCCCATGTTATTAAATGCTTATTATCTCCCCATGTTAAGATTACAGATATCCATTAATTAAATATAATTACTGACAATCATATTTAATTAATTTCTTAAAATTTCTTGAGATCCTCTGCTTAACTTATCTGATATGTCGGATACAAAATCCACCTACAGGGTTTGACATAATCAAAACTTATAAGCTTTCTCAAGGGGATATCATCAATCCCAAAATTGAGACATGGATTCCATCATTAATTAATATCCACCACACAATTAATATTGCCACCCAATCCAATGAGATATTGACCCATTTAAGGATCTCACCCTTTTAGGGATCAAAGTGTAAATATCAAATGTACGTGTCTACAAATTAACTTAGGATTTAGAGACACACATATAGAATGAGAGACACACATGCATAATATTAAATAAATAATATAATACAAACATTGCCCACACATATTCTCATAAAAAAATGGATTAACTGGTTTTTTTAAATGAATAATAAATCAACTACATAAAGCATGGCTTTTAGTATATATCCATAACAATCTCCCACTTAGACTCAAAGCCATGATGCGACACACCTCAATCCTATCCCATCTACATGACTGTCAAAAGTCTTGGCCGGTAAGCTCTTGGTGAAAGGATCTGCCAGGTTATTTGCTGATGCTATCTTGGTCACTTCAACATCACCTCTTTGCACGATCTCTCGTATCAGGTGATACTTACGCTCAATGTGTTTTCCCTTCTTATGGGCCCATGGTTCCTTTGAGTTAGCAACCGCTCTGCTATTATCGCAATAAAGGGTAATAGCCGATTGTACCGCAGGTACTACTCTTAGATCCCTAAGGAAGTTTCTGAGCCAAACGGCCTCCTTAGCGACTTCCGAAGCAGCCACATACTCGATTTCCATGGTGGAATCAATAATACATGACTGCTTGATACTCCTCCAAGTAATGGCTCCACCTCCTAGGGTAAACACATATCCTGAGGTAGACTCTCTGGAATCCCTATCTGACATGAAATCAGAATCTGTGTACCCAATGGGTACAAGACTGTCTGCTTGGTAAACTAACATATAGTCTCGAGTCCTTTTCAGGTACTTGAGAATATTTTTCACCGCAGTCCAATGTTCTTGCCCTGGATTAGACTGATATCTACTAACCATGCCAACAGCAAAGCAGATGTTAGGTCTAGTACATAGCATAGCATACATTAGGCTTCCTACTGTCGAGGCATAAGGAACTGCCTTCATCCTCTCTATCTCATCAGGTGTCTTAGGACACTGATCCTTAGATAGAGTAATTCCGTGTCTGAAGGGAATGAATCCCTTCTTGGAATCTTGCATGCTAAACCTTGCAAGAATATTGTCAATATAAGTGCCTTGTGACAAGCCCAACATCCTATTCTTGCGATCTCGCATAAGCTTGATCCCTAGGATGTGACCAGCTTCTCCCAAGTCCTTCATATCAAATTGACTAGACAACCATACCCTTACAGAAGATAATACCCCCACATCGTTTCCGAATAGCTTATGCGAGAGAGAGAGACTGAGACAAAAAGAGGAGTAGAGAGAGAAAAGAGAAAGCCATTGGAGAAGCTTTGATGCTTCAAACTTGCCAAACGCGCCCTTACGATCTTTTCAATGAGTTCCAAACTCACTCAGTAGATTAGTTGTGATGTTTTACATCTTATGGACGTTCACTACTAGAATCTGTAGAAGACGAAGTTTGAGCGATCGAACTAAGTTCAATCGATCGAACAACTCTGAGTCTCAATCGATCGAAATGACTTCAATCGATCGAGACTACCTTGACTTCAATTGATCGGGAACACTTCAATCGATTGAACCGCACTTTTTTCAAGCGATTAAGAGGACTTCAATCGATCGAACCTTAACAAAACTTGGTGGTTTCCTTTAGTTTATAATTCAAATGCTTAGCTATTTAATTAATGTTCTATGTTTCTATTATGAGATATTATGGGATTACAGAGATAATGGGATATGATAATGAGATTGAGATAATGGGGGTGAGAAATGTAATAAGGTTCAGAACGTTAGTAACATTTCGACGCAATAACGAGATAAGATTTGAGATATAGTGGTGGGTAACATTGGTTAATCCTGGTGATTGTGTCAGTGGGTTTTTGGTGACCGTTAGTACAAGTATGTCAGTGTCAGGTGTTGGTCGTGAACACATCTACGTGGGATGTGAGCAATATGTATTATGCAAGCAAAAAGTACTGATGTGTAGTGATTATGAACGGACGATACTCACAAGTGTTCTTACAAGCGGTGAATAGTAAGAGTTCTTAAAAGCGGTGAATAAGAGTATTGGTGCGTCCATAAACTAATGGTTATCTTGGGAGGTATGGGTGTACAGTACTCGCAAGCGTTCTTAAAAGCGGTGAACAATAAGAGTTCTTAAAAGCGGTGAACACGAGTACATGGTATGACCATAGACTAGTCGTTATATGAGATCGATGTATCGTGTTCGCAAGTGTTATTAAAAGCGGTGAACATTAAGAGTTCTTAAAAGTGGTGAACAAGACCACTAGTATGTCGTGATTATATAATCAGTTCGAGATAGTCAGTCGGATTTGGTACGGTCAGTCTTAGAGTTGGAAGATTATGAGAATCGATTAATTATGTGTCTGAATAAAAAGTGGAAAGATATAATTAGTATCATTGCTTTAAATCGTTCATGATTGGTAATTATGCTATTTCTATGAGACTGTGTTAGTTAGTTCTCACTCAGCTTTCAGTAAGCTGACAGCCTTTATTGCCTAGACGTTCCCCGTTCAGACTACCCTGGCACTAACAATACAGGTGATGGAACCACCGGTGATGGCTACTACCCGGAGTTGGATTATGCAGAGGATGGCCCTACTGATGCCGATTATACTGGAGAGGAGTATTAGGCTGATGACTATCCTTACGCCGACTGAAGATTTGAAGATAGTTATATCTAGTTTATATTCTGTCAAACTCTATTTTGTTTTAGTTAACGGGTCCTTGGGCATATGCTGTCTCTAGACCTGTTGTGATCGTGAAGACCACTCTAATATTTGTAATAGTGATACTATTATTATATTGTAGTATTACTATTTCTGTTTATCTTGTGGACTAGTACTATGTGGTGTGGATAATTAGTGACTTTTCACTTGTCATCCCTATGGACCCGAAAAGGAAATTTAATTTTCTCTATTTTTGCTGCTCTGTGGTGGGATAGGGATTTTGTTATGAGAGCCCTAGGTTGTGATACTCCCTTTCACTAACGATTCCGCACCATCTGGCCCTAGTATTTTAAAATTTCCTGAGATGATATACGAGTTTTTGATAAGTTCGTCTTCCTAACCATAGAAAGTTTTCCTTTGCAGGTTAGCGTTGTGGATCCAGAATTCCATAAGTTTGTCACTGATGCCTATGGAGGACACGTGGTCTATGGGGATACTGTGGAGCTAGTTGATCCGGAGTTTTATCATGACCGCATACACTAGATAGCTAGTCGATATCTAGACGAGGATACATGGAAGGCTCTTTATGTGACTGGAAACACCCACCCTACGGAGATGCCTATGGATGCTTCAGCGAGGGGTAGGGATATTTACTAGGAGATTTTACGTTTGATCTAGAGTAAGTTGGAGATGGACGCTATAGAGCTACGAGCTATCCTTGGAGAACCTATTGAGGCAGCGCCAGCAGTAGCACCGCCATCACCGGTACCTGAGGTACCCATTCCAGAGCCTGAGGAGCCAGAGTCGCCAGAGGCTGAGCCGATAGTAGATACTGACCCAGAGGAGGATCTCGCAGAAGACATCGAGCCTGTTGAGGATGATGACGAGCCAGAAGATGACCCAGAGGAGCCAGAGTTTGAGCCAGAGGACCCGATTGAGGGAGACGAGATTCTGGAGATACCAGCAGAGGATGTCTCTGATGGGGAGGTAGTCGTACCAGAGATACCCGTTGTGTTTGATTTACCAGCAGGGCCTGTACTACATATAGTAGCTATGGCCAATATGGCAACCGAGTGGGTAGCAGCGATGGTTGCACAACTAGTTGGACTTCCGATAGGACAGGAAGCATTAGCAGAGGCTATTGCCATAGTTGGGGATTTTGCTGAGTTGATCGCCAATGTCGCCGAGCCAGCATTCAGTGTTGAGGAGATGGATGTTGATGAGATGATCGTTGAGGATTAGGATATAGGAGTAGTAGTTGGAGGACTTGTTGTACCAGCAGAGGTCGATCCACCTGAGGAGATGGACATTATACCTAAGGACGAGGTACCACCAGCAGGATCAGATACTGACGACTTTTGAGTCAGGATCTATAGGGCTTAGTTTTTGTTAGTCTTATCAAGACATGTTGTCCACATGATTTTGGGAGCTTGAGAGATAACTATTTGACCATAGCTTTTGTATAGATGTTATCAGTAGTAGTATTGTAACTAGCTAACCTTAGCACTGTATTTGTTCAAGTTCCACGTGGTACACAGTACAGTTACTGTGCACTCCATGGTACATCTTTTGATGCATATGTATATATGAGCAGTACTTTTGATATTGATTATGGTGTTTGCATTGTTATATGCTGATTAGTAGAATTGTTACTTCCTATTATTGTTATCGCTCTATCTTGATTTTGTTTCTTCGAGAAGACTATCTGCTAATTGATAGGTTTTTTGTAGGTATACAACACACATTCACACTATGGTAGGACCCTTGAGAAATCACCAATCGCGTAATGGAGCACCTATTCCAGAGGGAATGGACCCACTCGAAGTATTTAAAGCATTTATGCAGAGAATGGAACATGTAGGGGATACCTACAACCATGCCACTAATCAATGACCTGTTTAACCCCCAGTTACACTGTTTCAGCAGAGACAAACTGGAGACAAATTTTTGTAGACTACATCGAGAGAACTTCGATAGACTAACAGAACCATGGAAGGCCGAGCAATGAGAAAAATGGAGTTGATCTTTGAAGCGTTGGAATGCAGTGAATAAGAGAAGCACCGTCTTGCTACGTTCCAGCTCACCTATGCCGCCGCAGATTGGTGGGAAGCTGAACGAGCTACTATATGGATAAATGTTACAAGAGCGATGCCTTGGGAAACATTCAAAGGAAGATTCTTAGAGAAGCATTTCCCAGAAGATGAGAAAGATCAATAGGAAAGGAATTTTCTCAATCTGGCCAAGGATGATGAACTGTACGAGAATACACAACATAGTTTGAGCGTCTATCCTGATTTACTCAACATATGATAGACACTCCACAGAAGATGGTGAGAGATTTCACCAAGGATTGAACCCCACCTTAGGCATATGATAGTTGGCCATCTGAATCTGTTCTTTGAATGGATTGTCAGATTCGCTGCAGGATTGGAAAATGATGTTTACCCAGCACAGCGACAATAGATGAATCAACCCCAGTTGTCAAGAGGTTTTTAGCAGAGGAATTTCTAGCACCAACCGTCGAGAAATACCCAGAGTTGGAGACCTCAGGGTAATTTTCAAGGGAACAAGAGTACCAAGAAGACACAACAAGGTTATTCTCGATCCCAGCAATATTGCCAGCAGGGACCATAGCCACAAGCATTGTTAATAGCACCGCCAAGCAATAACAAAGGATGTTTTAATTGCGGAAAGCCAAGGCACATTGCCAAGTTTTGCACAGCCCTCAGGATTAATCGTCGAATGGATGCTGTCTACTGGAATTGCAACAAGTCGGGACATTTGAGTAAGGATTGTCATGCACCTCGTGGAGGATATTATGGGGCACCAGTTCAAGGAATTTAAGGACCCCCAGATTAGATAAGGATGAATGCTGTCATCACAGGGGAAGCAGGCTTTAATGCTAATGAGTAGCAACATTTGGAAGGTACGCTTGTACTTTTTCATAGTCAAGTTAAGTCTTTATTCGATACTGGAGCTCACGTTAGTTTATTGCTATTAAGATTGTGCGTCAGTTGGGTTTAGAACCCTAGACACTCGAGTCAGCACTTAATGCTGTGTCACCATTGGGAGTGACTGTTAGGTTCGATAAAGTGTGTAAAGATTGTCCATTGACCTTGGGAGATAGGAATCTTCCAGCGGACTTAGTGATCCTATCAATGTCAGAGTTCGACATTATCCTAGGAATGTATTGGTTGACTAAGTATGGTGCCAATTTGGAATGCCCAACTAGGACGATTGTATTTTCGATATCAGGATGACCGACGACCATATTTCAGTATTAGTTAACAAGCGATCTATTCCTCACGAGTGGTTTAACTACTATTGGTAGTAACAGTACGGAACTCACGATGGATCAGATTCCTACTGTACAAGACTTTCAGGATGTTTTCAAGGATATTAAGGGACTTCCACCGAAGAGAGAAATAGACTTCTGTGTGGAACTAGTACCTGGTACGTTACCAATATTGAAGATTCTATATAGGATGGCACCGACTGAGATGTTGGAATTGAAAAAACAAGTTCAGGAGCATAAGATCTAGCTTTTATTCATCTGAGTATGTCACCTTAGGGAGCACCAGTTCTATTTGTAAAGAAGAAGAATGGAACACTTCGTCTCTGTATAGACTATAGGGAGTTAACAAGGTTACGATTACAAATAGATATCCACTTCCTCGGATAGATGATCTATTCAACCAATTACAAGGATCGAGGATCTTTTCAAAGATCGATCTACTTTTGGGATATCATCGACGTTTAGTTCGACCTGAGGATGTGTCAAAGCCTGCATTCAGGATGAGATACAGGCATTATGAGTTTCTAGTTATGCCTTTTGGATTGACGAATGCTCCAGCAATATTCATGGACTTGATAAATAGAGTATTCAGACTATATATGGATAAATTCACTATAGTATTCATCGATGACATACTGATCTACTCAAAGACGAAGGAAGATCACCAGGAGCACTTATAGATTGCTTTACAGACACTTCGAGATAACAAGTTGTGTGCAAAGTTCAGCAAGTGCGAATTTTGGCTATAAGAGGTCAAATTCTTAGGACATATTATATCTTAAGATGGTACTTTGGAGGACTCATCTAAGATTGATACAATTTTAAGTTAGAATAAATCGACCAATGCGACAGAGTTCAGAAGTTTTCTCGGTCTAGCAGGATATTATTAGAGATTTATCAAAGAATTCTCCAAGATAGCAGGGCCATTGACGAATTTGAAAAGGAAGGAGATAAAGTACGAATGGATAGACAAACATGAGGGTGCATTTTAGAAGTTAAAGAAAAGATTGACTTCTACACCAGTACTTGCGATACATAAGAGTGGAGAAAGGTATGCGATCTATAGTGATGCATCGCACCAAGGACTTGGTTGTGTGCTTATGCAGGATGGGAATGCCATTGCATATAGATCTAGACAATTGAAGATACATGAGAAGAACTATCCTAGACATGATCTAGAGTTAGCAGCAATAGTGTTTGCATTGGAGATTTGGACACACTATCTCTATGGAGAGAAGTTTGATCTATTTTCCGATCATAATAGCTTGAAGTATTTGTTCTCTCAGAAGGAGTTGAACATGCAACAACGGAGATGGATGGAGTTACTTAAGGACTATAACTTTTCATTGTAATACCATCCAAGTAAAGCAAATGTCGTAGCATATGCTTTGAGTCATAAACCTCGACTAGTGATCACTGCACTATTAATTTGAGAATGGAAAGCATTGAAAGTGTTAGCTGAATTCGATCTTCAGCCAGTGGAACCAATGGAAAGACAACATTTTGGATGCCTTATGGTACAACCAACTTTGATCAGCCGTATCTTTGAAGCTCAACAGACAACCAAAGATTTAAAGCTATGGTTTGCCAAGATGTTAGCAAAGGAACCAGAAGTCTGGAGTATCAGTATGGACGAAGCCTTACAATGTAAAGGAAGACTCTATGTATCTGACGAAGAAAATCTCCAAAAAGAAGTACTAGATGAAGTACATAAGTCACGGATGACCATTCATCCTGGAGGTACGAAGATGTACAAGGACTTGAAGAGGAATTTTTGGTAGGAAGGAATGAAGTGAGAAGTGGCTGAGTATATAGCCCAATGTCTTACTTGTAAGCAAGTAAAGGTAGAATATCAGAAACCACCAGGACTTCTACAGCCATCACCGATTCCCAATAGAAATGGGAACATATAACCATGGATTTCGTGGTAGGATTGCCGAAGTCACAGCAAAACCACAATGCTATTTGGGTAATCGTGGATCGACTTACAAAGACGGCACATTTTATTACCTACAACATGACATATCCTGTGGAACTTTTAAGCTGGATGTATTACATCACGTTGTACGGTTACATGGTGTATCTATTTCAATCGTGTCAGATAGAGATTTGTGCTATACCGTAGAGTTTTGGAAGAGCCTCCAAACAACAATGGGTATAATGTTGAACTTAAATTCAGCCTTTCATCCACAGACCGATGCGTAGACTGTACGAGTTAATCAAGTGATGGAAGACATGCTATGTGCTTGCATTATTAATTTTGAGAGTTATTGGGAGATGCACTTACCATTGATCGTGTTTGCCTACAACAATAGTTACCATACGAGCATAGAGATGGCACCATTTTGAGCTTTATACGGAAGGCCTTGTCGATCGCCGCTATGTTGGGCTGAAGTTGGAGATACTTAACTCCTTGGGCCAGAGATGGTACGAGAGACCAGCAAGAAGATTCAGATTGTACATGAGAAGATGAAGATAGCTCAGTCCCGACACAAGAGTTATGCTGACAAACGACGTAAAGACTTGGAGTTTGCCGTTGGAGATTATGTGCTACTCAAAGTTTCACCTGTATAAGGCATCGTCAGATTTGGTCAGAAGAGAGGCAAGTTATCAACACGATTCATCGGACCATTCGAGATTCTAGAATATGTTGGAAAGGTTTCTTATCGACTTGCATTGCTGCCAAAGATGTCAAGAGTGCACAACATTTTCCACATCAGTATGCTGAGGAAGTGTGCTCACAACCCAGCACATGAGATCAACTTTGAAGATATTGAGGTCAACGACAACGTTACATTCAACGAAAGACCAGTGTAGATCCTAGATCATGGAATCAAGAAGCTCAGGAGTAAAGGAGATTCCGTTAGTAAAGATTTAGTGGAAACATCATGATGAAGGAGAAGCTTCGTGGAAACTAGAGTCAAAGATGCGTGAGAAGTTACTATTTTTGTTTTAACTCTGTATACCTGATTTTGAGGATGAATATTTTATTGAGTGGTGGATGATGTAATATCCTGTATTTTCATAATTATTTATGCATGGAGATTTTATATACTTCCCTTAACCATTCTTGAAATTTCACTTTCAATCGATCGAAGCTCTTTCAAGCTATCAAGCATTTCAAAGTTCAAGCGATCGAACCCTGTTCAATTGATCGAAACCCTACCAACATAAATTTAATACGTGGTTCCCACTTCAATTGATTGAAGCCTTTTTGAATCAATCAAACAGACCGATCTGTTCTCGAGCAATTAAACTTGTAATCATCAGAATTTTGGGGTTTCACACAAAGACAGCCACCTGTACCCCATACTCTCTCTATATACCTTGTGCTTGCGTGCTATGTGTGTTTGCTGAACTTATAGAGTTTAGAAATAGTTGTGTGCTTGTGTTTTTATATATATACTCACATCTATATATATACATAGTTAGAGAGAGACAGAAGGAAGGAGAAGAGGAAGGAAAAGAAGAAGAGAAAGAGAGACAAAGATGAAGAGATGAGGAGAGAGAGAAAAGAGAAAGCCATTGGAGAAGCTTTGAAGCTTCAAACTTGCCAAAACGCGCCCTTACAATCTTTTCGGTGAGTTCCAAACTCACTTAGTAGCTTAGTTGTGATGTTTTACATGTTCTTGACGTATTAGAAATAACCCGAACACCCCCTAACAGATTCTGGACGTTCACTGCCAAAATTTGTAGAAGACGAAGTTTGAGCGATCGAACTAAGTTCAATCGATCGAACAACTCTGAGTCTCAATCGATCGTAATGACTTCAATCGATCGAGACTGCCTTGACTTCAATCGATCGAACCACGCTTTTTTTTAAGCGATTGAGAGGACTTTAATGATTGAACCTTAACAGAACTTGGTGGTTTCTTTTAGTTTATAATGCTTAGCTATTTAATTAATGTTCCATGTTTCTATTATGCAATATTATGGGAATACAGAGATAATGGGATGCGATAATGAGATTGAGATAATGTGGTGAGAAATATAATAAGGTTCAGAACGTTAGTAATATTTCGATGCGATAACAAGATAAGATTTGAGATATAGTGGTGGGTAACATTGGTTAATCCTGGTGATTGAGTTAGTGGGGTTTTGGTGACTATGAGCACAAGTATGTCAGTGTCAGGTGTTGGTTATGAACACATTTGCGTGAGATGTGAGTGTTATGTATTGTGCTAGCAAGAAGTACTGATGGATAGTGATTATTAATGGATGATACTCACAAGCGTTCTTAAAAGCGGTGAACAGTAAGAGTTCTTAAAAGCGGTGAACAAGGGTTTTGGTGCATCCATAAACTAATGGTTATCTTGGGAGCTATGGGTGTACAGTACTCGCAAGCATTCTTAAAAGTGGTGAACAGTAAGAGCTCTTAAAAGCGGTGAACAAGAGTACATGATATGACCATAGACTAGTCGTTATATGAAATCGATGTATAGTGGTTCTCAAGAGTTCTTAAAAGCAGTGAACAGTAAAAGTTCTTAAAAGCGGTGAACAAGAGCACTAGTATGTCATGATGATATAATTAGTTTGAGATAGTCAGTCGGATATGGTACGGTCAATCTTAGAGTTAGAAGATGATGAGAATCGATTAATTATGTGTTTGAATAAAAAGTGGAAAGATATAATTAGTATCATTGCTTTATATAATTCATGATTGGTAATTACGCTATTTATATGAGACTATGTTAGTCATTTCTCAATCAGCTTTTAGTAAGCTGACGACCTTTATTGCCTGGACATTTCCTGTCCAGACTACCCTGTCCCTAACAATGCAGGTGATGGAACCAACGTTAATGGTTACTACCCGGAGTTGGATTATGCAGAAGGTGGCCCCAGTGATGCCGATTATACTAGAGAGGAGTACTATGCTGATGACTATCCTTACGCTAGTTGAAGTTATGAAGATAGTTATATCTAGTTTATATTCTGTCGAACTTTATTTTGTTTTAGTTAACGGGTACTTGGGCATATGTTTTCTCCAGACCTGTTGTGATCCTGAGGACCACTTTAATGTTTGTAATAGTGATACTATTACTATATTGCAGTTGTTTATTATTTCTATTAATCTTGTGGACTAGTATTGTGTGGTGTGGATAATTAGTGACTTTTCACTTGTCATTCCCTATGGACCCAAAAAGAAAATTTATTTTTCCCTATTTTTGCTGCTTCGGGACGTAACAGGAGTGCTCATTTTTAGAGTGTAATACCAGTGAGAATTGAGTTGAAGCGTGTTTTGAACAAAATTCGGATTATAAAAGCATTGTCATCTTCTTGATAGTTGTAGTTGTGCACTTCATACCACACACGCATCCAAGATTGAGTTTAATGAAGTTTATAGAATAACTGTGATAGTTTGAGAACTATTTGGATTTGCGTGTCATGTGCTAAAATCATTTGAAATTCTTGGGACTATGTTGAGTGTCGGCATTAGATAGTGAGCAACTAGCATGAGGAAACAAAATTTTTGTAGAACCCTCCAGAGACAACACTCTGCCTCTACAGGTAGCCTAGAGGTTTAACGGCTTGTTGCTTCACTCAATGCAATCGTATTCCCACGAAAATGGTTGATCTTTCAATTTAAATAAATTTTTGGTACAAGGTTATTCTTGAATCTCTTGGTCTTCCACTTTGTTGCTAAGAGACTAGCAACATGCAAGTTGGGGGGTGTGATTTATGTTCAATATTGCATTCTTGACTTCTTGATTTTACCTTTATTGGACACGAATAATCCCTTATATTGGGAGATTTAATGGATAAATTATACTTTTGTTGTTCTTGTTGTTCACTTTTTACTAATGAAACCTCTTTCTTGTAAGTTTTGGGAGCTTGTTAGAAGTTAGAATCAAGCATTTTGGTTCTTACCTCAAAAAAGGGCAAGGAACACAGTCCTGTAGAGCCGGATCGATTCACTATTGATTTAGGACCTAGAGAGAAGTTTTCAGAAAGTATCCGGCTTTTGCACACGAATCGATCCGTGGATTTGAAGGAAGCTACAACCCAAAATTTCAATATTGGATCAATACGGCCTCAAAGGGCGGTTCGATCTGCGATCTTGAATGAAGATTCTGCTCACATTTTTGAATAGCGGATCGATTCGGCATTTTGCCTGGGATCGATCCGCCCCTGCTGTAGTTTTTCCCCTTTTTAATTACAAGTTTGCCATTGAGTGTGGGTTGTTTAAATAGGAAGAGATAGATTTTTGTTAGGGGAGCTTTTATTTTTCTTAGGATTTTAGTTGTATTCCTCTCTCTCTCTCTCTCTCTCTCTCTCTCTCTCTTAAACCCCTTTGGGACGTTCCCTTCCATTTTTCTTCATTGTTGTAAACTTGAAGCTTGGATTGAAGTTTTAATGGCTATGTACATCTTCTATCTCTTCTCCTTTGATGATATTGCTATGCTTTCCAATATTAGTTAGAATTATTTAGGTTGTGGCCATGAACTCTTGGATTTAATGTTGTAGCATTTCTAGAGTTTATTTGTGTAGGATTCAAAACTAGGGCCTTCATCTTATTTGTCTTGCATCTTCGATTGTCAAAACTTAGACTTTAAATCCTATGTATTTCATATGGAATATTATGTAACCTTGTGTTTTGCACTCCATGTGTTTGATAATTGTTGTGTGTAGGATTTATAACTTAGAGTCTTCATCTTTAATGTCAAGCAGCTTTGATTGTTCAAACTCTTGGGTTTTAAATACTACCTTTTGAAGGCTTCATAAGTGATTTCTCCACTAAGTAGATTAATTAGGGTAGGGTAGACAAATCATTCGGATTAGAAGCCATGTAGGCTTCATCTTGTATGTCATGTATCCTTGATAGTCAAACGTTAGCTTCAAATTCGTTTCTATGGAAATCTCAAAACTCCTTTCATCTAACACATAGAAGCACTCCTTGTGTTTGATAATATGCCACAATGAGATGTTACCGTAGAGTGTGCTTGAAACATTAGTCCATTTCATATTATTGTGACCCAAGATGGGGAGAATGATCCCAACCTATTGCTTTTTAGATTAGTTTTCCCTTTTATCCTCCAAAAACCAAACAAACACCCCAAAAGATGCAAAGTCAATTTTCCCTTTGTTATCATCTTTTCTTCTTTCTTTCTTTTAAGCATTATAATTAGTTTCTAAACTTCACAAACGTTGTTCTTGTATCAATCCATGTGGACTCGACACCTGACTTCCAATATACTACGTTTTTAATAGGGTTAATAAAAATACTTGATTTTGACAAAATCAGTTGCATTAGCAGGGGTGTAGGATATAACCGATGGATTTGCTACTGTAGCCATCGACGTCGCTAATCAGGCAATGATGGCAAAGGATGCAGATATAGAGATAGTCGAGGATTGGGATATGGGAGTGGTAGTCAGAGATCTTGCTGCATCGGTTGAGGAAGCTCCCCTTGAGGAGATGGATATTGTTTTAGAGGATGAGGTAGGATTAGACACTGATGATTTTTGAGTTAGGATCTGCAAAGCTTAATGTTTGCTAGTTTTATATCAGGACATGCTGTCTATATAATTTTTGGGAGCTTGAGAGATAGCTATTTGACCAAAGCTTTGTATAGATATTATCGGTAGTTGTAGCATTGTAAATAGCTGACCTTAGTACTGTATTAGTCTATGTCCCATGTGGTACACATTTTACCTAGTGTGTACTATGTGGTACATCTTTTGATATTGATGGTATGTTTGAGTTGTTATCTGCTGGTTAGTAGAATTGGTTGTTCATTCCATCTCTTATTACCACTATGAGAAGACTTTTAGTTAATTAATAGGTCTTTAGTATGTACATAACACACATTACCACTATGGTTAGACCGAGGAATTAAGCATGATTAGGAGCCCCTATTCCGGCAGGCATGGATCCAACATGCATGTTTGAATCCTTCATGTAGAGGATGGAATATGTGGGAGATACTTATAACCACTCTACCCACCAGAGACCTGTTGCACCACCATCACCGAGACAGACTGGTGATAAGTTACTCAAACATTTCCGTGGATTACTCTCAAAGAAATTTGATGGATTATTGGAGTCATGGAAGGCGGAACAGTGGATAGGGGAAATGGAACTGATTTTTCAAGTTTTGGAATGTACTAAGCAAGATAAGCATCGTCTTGCCACCTTTCAGCTCACCTACGATGTTGCAGATTGGTGGGAAGCCGAAAGAGCTACAATAAAAGTTGAAGTTGCACAGAGAATACCTTGGGGGATATCTCAGGGAAGATTTCTGGAAAAGTACTTCCTAGAGGATGAGAGAGATCAATAGGAGAAATATTCATGAGCCTGGTCCAAAGAGGATGGACTGTGCGAGAATATACTACACAATTTGAGTGATTGTCTCGATTCGCTCCACACTGATCGATACACCACAGAATAAGGTAAAGAGATTTCACCAAGGGATGAGTCTCCACCTCAGACATATGATGGCTGGTCACCTGAATTAGTCGTTTGACGGGATTATCAGATTTGTTGTAGTGTTGGAAAATGATGTTTATCCAGCACAGCGACCACAGATAAATCAAGGTTGTCAAGAGGTTTTCAGCAACAAAGTTTCCAGAACCAACCACTGAGAAATAACCAAGGATGGAGACTTCAGGGTAATTTTCAAGGGAACAAGTGCACCTGGAAAGGAACCAGGAAGCCTTAGTAGTGTTATCCTTGACCCCAGTAATATCACCAGCAGGGGCCATTGCCTCAGGCACTGTTAATAGCCCTGCTAACCTATAACGGGGGATGTTTCAATTGTGGAAAGCCAGGGCACATTGCCAAGTTTTGCGCAGCCTCTAGGGCTAGCCACGGGATGGATGCTATTTGCCAGAATTGCAATAAGCTAGGGTACTTGAGCAGGGATTTCCATGCACCACGTGGAGGATACTACGGGGCACCAATTCAGGGGATACAAGGACCCCTAGATTAGATAAGGATGAATTCCATCAATCCCATGGAAGCAGACTTTAATGCTAATGCCGAGCAACATTTAGAAGGTACGCTTGTACTCTTTCATAGTCAAATAAAGCTTTATTCGATACTGGAGCTGCACATTCATTTATTGCTATTAATATTTTGCATTAGTTGGGTTTAAAATCCTAAGCACTTGAGCCAATACTTAATCCTATGTCACCTTTGGGAGTGACTGTTAAGTTGGGTAAAGTGTGTAAACATTGTCCATTGATCTTGGGAGATAGGAATCTTCCAACAGACTTAGTAGTCTTGTCAATGTCAGAGTTCAACATTATCCTAGGGATGGATTGGTTGACTAAGTGTGGTGCCAATTTAGATTACCCTACCAGGACTATTATGTTTCCAATACCAGGATGTCTGACGATTAGATTTCAATGTCGGCTGACGAGTGACATGCTCTTAACAAGTGGTTTAGCTACAATCGGAGGTTCCACTACAGAACCAACGATGGATCAGATTTCTACCATACAAGACTTTCAAGATGTATTCCAGGATATTAAAGGACTTCCACCAAAGAGGAAAATAGACTTTTGTATGGAACTAGTACCTGGGACATTGCCGATTTCCAAGACTCTATATAGGATGGCGCCGACTGAGATGTTGGAACTAAAGAAACCAGTTCAAGAACTTGAAGATTTAGGTTTTGTTCACCCAAGTACATCACCTTGGGGAGCACCAGTTCTTTTTGTGAAGAAGAAGGATGGAACACTTCGACTCTGCATAGACTGTAGGGAGTTGAATATGGTTACAATCAAGAACCGATACCCACTACCTCGGATAGATGATCTAATCAACCAGTTATAAGGGTTAAGGATCTTTTCAAAAGATCGATCTGTGTTCGGGATATCATCAACTATTGGTTCCACCAAAGGATGTGAAGAAGACTGCGTTCAGGATGAGATACGAGCATTATGAGTTTTTGGTTATGCCTTTTGGATTAATTAATGCGTCAGCAGTATTCATAGACTTGATGAATAGAGTATTCAGACTATATCAGGATCAATTCATTATCGTGTTCATAGATGACATCTTGATCTACTCAAAGATGGAGAACAAGGAACATTGACAGATTGCTTTATAGACGCTTTGAGATAGCAAGTTGTATGCAAAGTTCAGCAAGTATGAATTTTGGCTATAGGAGGTCAAATTCTTGTGACATGTTATATCTTAGGATGGTATCTTTGTAGACTCATCTATGATTGATGCAGTCTTAAGTTGGTACAGACCGACCAATGCGACGAAGGTCATTTCCTCGATCTAGCATGATATTATCGGAGATTTTTCAAAGAATTCTCCAAGATTACAGGACCTTAGATGAATTTGATGAGAAACAAGATAAGGTATGAATGGACAGATAAGCATGATGGTGCATTTTAGGAGTTAAAGGAAAAATTGACTTTCGTACCAGTACTCGCGATAGGTAAGAGTGGAGAAATGAATGTGATCTATAGTAATGCATCGCACTAAGGACTTTGTTGTGTGCTTATGCAGGACGAGAATGCCATTGCATATGGATCCAGATAGTTGAAGGTACATGAGAAGAATTATCCTACACATGATCTAGAATTGGCAGCAATAGTGTTTGCATTAAAGATTTGGATACATTATCTTTATGAAGAAAAGCTTGATCTATTTTTCAATCATAAGAGTTTGAAGTATTTGTTGTCTTAGAAGGAGTTAAACATGCGACAACGAAGATGAATGGAGTTACTCAAGGACTAAGACTTTTTATTGTAATACCATCCAAGTAAAGCGAATGTCGTAGCAGATGCTTTGAGCCGTCGACCTTAATTAGTGATCGCTGCATTATTAATTCCAGAATGGCAAGCATTGGAAGTGTTAGATGAATTCGACCTACAGCCAGTAAAGTTAACCGAAGGACAACATCTTGGATGTCTTATGGTACAACCAACTTTAATAAGTCGTATCATAGAAGCTCAATAGACGATAGAGGATTTGAAGTTATGGTTTGCCAAGATGTCAGCGAAGGAACCAGAGGTCTGGAGTATTGGTACAGACTGAGCCTTGTAATGTAAAGGTAGACTCTATGTACCTAATGACGAAAATCTCCAAAAACAAATATTGGATGAAGCACATAAGTCACGGATGACTAGTCATCTTGGAGGTACGAAGATGTACAAGGACTTAAAAAGGAATTTCTGGTGGGAAGGAATGAATTGAGAAGTAGTTGAGTATGTAGCTCAATGTCTTACTTATAAACAAGTAAAGGCAGAACATCAGAAACCACTTGGACTTCTACAGCCGTTGCCAATTCCCCAATGGAAATGGGAACATATCACCATGGATTTCATGGTAGGTTTGCCGAAGTCACAGCAGAACCACGACGCTATTTGGGGAAACGAGGATCGACTTACGAAGACTGCGCATTTTATCACCTACAGTATGACGTTTCCAGTAGAACGTTTGAGCTGGATGTATCTATAACAAGTTGTATGACTACACAGTGTACCTGTTTCTATCATGTCAAATCGAGATTCGCGTTTTACTGTAGAATTTGGGAAGAGTCTTCAGACAATGATGGGAACAACACTGAACTTGAGTTCAGCTTTTCATCCTCAGACTGACGGACAGACTGAACGAGTCAATGAAGTGATGGAGACATGCTACGCGCTTGCGTTATCAATTTTGAGAGTTCTTGGGAGACGCACTTGCCATTGATCCAGTTTCCTACAACAATAGCTACTGTACGAGTATAGGGATGGCACCGTGTAAAGCTTTATACGGAAAACCTTGCCGATTGCCGCTATGTTGGGCCGAGGTTGGAGATACTCTACTTCTTGGGCCAGAGATAGTATGAGAAACTAGCGCGAAGATCCAGATTGTACATAAGAAGATGAGGAAAGCTCAGAATCGACACAAGAGTTATGCTGACAAGCGACGCAAAGACTTGGAGTTTGCAGTTAGAGACCACATGCTGCTAAAGGTTTCACATGTCGGTGGGATTATTCGATTTGGTCAGAAGAGAGACAAGCTATCGCTTCGATTCATCGGACCATTCGAGATTCTAGAATGTGTTGGGAAGGTTGCATATTGTCATACGACAACCCGCTATGGGCCGATTAAGTCATGTAACAACGCCACCAAATATAGGTGATTAACGTTCCAAATTCAAGATTACACAGTCATTTTGAAAGTCTCCTCAAATCAAGATGAATTAATTCAAATTCTGAAACAAACTCTCATTTAAAACTCTTTCTGTCACCAAAAAGGTCAAACAATTATTCCAAAAATTTTCCACCATACTCAACTTCAAAAATGTACTATCTGGTATTTGAAGACCAATGGTGAAAACAACACGCAAATATGAACTTTTTAGCCCAAGGTATGAACATTTTAAACTTGATTTTCCAAAACTTAACAATTCTGGCAGAGAGACCTTAGACCGGTATACAGAGCCTCTTCTTCCTATTTTGTACCGTTCAACCATTTCAAAACATTTCTGATATAAATAAAAGAGATTTCTATTGAATTGGGGATATTTCCAAAATATTTTCTATTCGTTTATAAAACTTGAAAATTCATCTATTCACACATTTATACCTCAATCTAAATATCCAAAAACAAATAAACTCCCCTCTCTCCAACCTTCTTAATCAAGTATGAAAACTTTTAGAAACATGCATATAAACTCACATAACCTCTTACCAACCATTTACACAATGGTATTTGGGGTCTCTCCCAAAATTAGTCTCACATTATACTAGTTTCTTATACAAAACTTCAAGTCTTAAAACTATAAACCCAACAACTATGATTATAAATAACATGTGCATTACAACCATTTATTTCCCCCAATCTTCACGTTTGCTCTCCCGTTCCTGTACCTGAAAATGTTATTCAATAAACACAATATAAATTGTTTTGTTTAAGCTTTCGCTTAGTGAATGAACAAATCGTGCAAGTGAATATAATAAACATTTTAATGCCACAACCTTTCATATAAGCATCATTGTAGTCTCCAACTACCAAGTATTGGTTCACTCAGCTCTACCGCTTATATCATTATCTTTTTATCCTAATACAAAGGACTTATTCTTGCCCCTACACAAAGGACTTAATCTTACCCCTACACAAAAGGGTTTCACTTACCCCTACACAAAGGGCTTCTCTTTTCTTATTGAAATTTCATACTCGGTGAACCATTACCGGGTAACCTTCGACCCACATAATCGCATAAACATATAATCAAATCAACATAGCAATTCTTGAATATTTAAGCATGCTTTTCCGCTCTCTAACATAATCATGATATAACAAATATAAATTCAACCTTCTCAAATCTATATTGGCATATTAAGCATAATTTGACATTCAAAGACAAGATTAGAATCACTCACCTCTTTTCGATTCCCATTCTAGAACCCCATTCGAACCCAATTCAAAGCCCCGTTGAGTTCTTGCACATTTTTAGAATTCCTCTAGTGACCGATTTAATCTGTCACAAGAAGTCTAACATTAAATCTGAAATTACACTACGTAGAGATATAAATCTTACCCTCCCAATACCAATTATAGCTTCAATTCCATGCACAAGCCGAAATTCCTAGACCCATTTGGAGTTTTCCCCAATTTCTCTTGCTCTTGGTCCGTACGAAACCTCCCATTTCTTCTTTTCTTTTCAATTTTTTATATCTTCTTGCTCACTCTCTGTATTTTGGTGGTATTAGGAGCTGAAATCCCAGCTCTCTTTCTCTTTCCCTAACTTTTGAACTCTTCTAAAGAAACCTAAAGAAGTCTAAGAACTCCTACTAATCCTTTTGTTTTTTTTCTTTTCTTTTGTTTCTTTCGGTGAAGAATGATAAAGAATGGCAGCCTATCTTTTCTTGTGGGTTCTAAAGTATTCTAAAGGATTCTAGGAGAATCCACTAACTCCCCATTTTTTCTAATTTCTGTTACATCCCCACAACTTACGTTATTCACCCAATTAACTACCCAATATCTAATGGGTTCCAAACTAACTATAAATGATGTACCCAACATGTGGTCCCAATTATTTATATTCATGTGAAGTTAATAAATTAACCTAGCATTTATGAACACATGTCCAATTCGCTCTCACAAGGTTACACCCAACTATCAACATAAATAATCCCATGATAGTAATATTTAAAACAATTAAACAATTAATCACATGGTCATCAACTTATGCACATAAATGCAATTACAACATTTAAAATCACATATAAACACATTCCTCTTTTTGTGTAATTCTCACTTATGTCCCTAGCTGGACATTGGTCCCCTCGCAGAGTCTATAACTCATCCTTTTAAATTTAATTAACACCAAAACATGCATTTAAACAATACTAAGATAATTTTTCAGATGCGGGTGTTACATTTATCCCCCTCTAAAAAGAAGTTTGGTCCCCAAACTTTACTGGCTTCAAATATCAACTCATTGTGAGTATTTCCCTTCAAATTTCCAACATCTCTTTCTCAAATTGTCTCTCAATCAAATGGTTCTTTCACCAAATATCATTTACAAGAGCACTTGCGTTTCTCAACATTTACTCTCTGTAATAAAAAATCTGTATCAATTGTTTCATGTAATTTTATATCCTTCTATAGTTCCCACGATTGATGTATTGTAACACACTTCGAATATACGCATTATCTAATCTCAACTACAAACTCTTCTGGCGATACTTCAAGCAAATTCAGAATTTTTTTTCCTCACTTCCGTTTAGTATACCAATGAATATCATTTCCAATTGTACAATGCTTCGTAAGACTCCATTGTAATTTTTTTACTCGAATCTACTACTACACTTAAACTTTATCAATTGTGGATTTTTCTTCCAATTACACTTAAAATCAACTCACATACCCATAGCACATATTTCCCAAACTTTAGATTCATTATTTCGACCAATAGTCATCTTGCGATGAAATGTTCTACAAAAATTCAGTTTCATTCCCATTGCTTCCTGCATTTTTTTTTATAAATCTTCTATACAAGTCAAACACCACATTCTAAAGTGATAGACATCAGTACCCACATAATCTCGCAATCGCTTGAACGCATAGCTAACTTCAATAAATTATAAATTTTTTTAATCAATAAAATTACTCTAACTCGATCAATCTATTCACAATTATTCATTTGCTATTACTCGATCTCGATGACTTCGGCAACCCCACCACAAAAATTCATTATGAGTAGTATTTATTTCCACTTGGTCATTAATAATAATTGTAACAACCCCGCGAGTCTTTAATGTTTTGCCTTTGTTCTTTGTTATACCAAATATTTAGGAAGTGCTTCACAATTTCCCACCTCCTGTTTAACTTCTAGCATTTATACCTCACAATCCCAAAGTATTTCGGCATTTTTTTCTCAAATCCTCCCTTTTTTTAATCCATCTTTACTCGGAATACACTCTATTTCTAGACTTCGACATATCTTGGCATATAACAAAGATTTGTTTGCTTCCCTTTCAGAAATTCATCATGAATCTTTTCAAGGACGAATTCCAAAGTTGGTTCCTTTAATTCTCATTTAGTTGTGTTGATTGAGCCTAATTACTGCCACTAAACCTCCCTCAATTTTCGAAATAACTACAGCTTCTGATCATTTCAAATATTGAATCCTTTTCTTTTAATAATCACTGTACATACCAGATTCCTGTTGCCTTTCAACTCAAGTACCGGTAGTAACCCCCGACTTTATTCGATCAATACTGAATCTGTAAATCGTAATCTTTATAAATTCCAACCATCTTCTTTATGGTACGATCAATTCCCGTTACATATACAAGTATTCCAACCCATATGGCTTGAATAGGTTTCATACATATCCTGGGTAAAGTAATACTGCCAAATTTGTGATATAAGATAATTTTCACCAACTCCAAATCCTATATCAGTTAATTCTTTCAATGAGAGATTAGCTATTATCTACATGCTTATCGTATCATACTCACATAGTCCAAATCCTTGAGTTAAAATATCATTACAGTCCACAAATTTCTCGGTACTCAACGGAACAATCAAAGTTAGTGATGTCACCAATTAATTCTTTAACTCTCGAAATCTTCCTTTACATTCCTAGATTTATTCAAATGAACATCCTTTATTACTCACTATATTCGTCGATGTCACAATACGACCCAAGCTTTTTTTTTTCCCAAAATATACTAACATGTCTTCGACAAATATATTTCCATGTACTCATTCAAATATATCTGAAACACGTAGTTCATTAGATCCATAAAGTTAGTTGGTGCATTGGTTACCTCAAACGATATCATAAGAAATTTATAATAGCCTAGTCGAGTTTGTAAACATAATCTTTCTTCTTCATAAGTAACAAATACTATCAATACTTCTCAGGGTGACACATTCGATTGGATAATTCTCATATCAAATAATTCTTGCAATGGTATTTTCAATTCTTTTAGCTTCACCGCCATTCGGCATAGTACTCGGAAAACACAACAGATAGTTTGTTTAAAATGAACATATCTTCATTGTTTTAACCCATTGTCTCATATATCAAACACTACACAAAATTTCAGACAACCCCCCTCCCCCTTGAAACAAGATTTCCCTTGATTCGGTGCTTAGGACACGACTCTCATTCTCATACTATCAGCTCTTGTACAGTTTGTCGGCTTCAAGTCTATAACCAGCATATCATCGAAACACGAATTAATTGTTAGCATCAAGTCAACAATCAAATCGTTGTTCCAACCCCTTTTTTTCATACCAAAACTACCAACGGATATATGCAGAATAAAATTATAGCAAATCAATATGGCATAAGTAACTGTGTAAACCCCAGATACTATTCCACAGATCTGCTTTAAAATTTCTTGCTCCTTTTTTTTTTTCTTTCTTTTTGTAAAAAAAATATAATACTAGGCAAATCTTGCTAACCCGACCAACTCTACCTCATACACTTTTTTTATTGTCAGTTTTTATTTTTTATTTTTAATTTTATTTTTAATTACCATTCAAGCATAAACTCTTGAGTTTTGTTTTGTTTTGTTTTTTTTTTTTCCGGCAAAGTCTTCTCATAAAACCACAAATCACCAATATTGAACTTCCTCTCTCAGCATACCCATCACAAACTTACCTTCTTCTTTTTCTTTTATTGCTCAACATACCACAATACACAAGAAGTTCTTTCCCAACCCAAAATTTTTACCTCGAGTTAACGGCCTTATAACACAATATCAGCTTAGTTTCAAAATCCATTTCGATATGGCTAATCCAAACCTTGTTTTAGAACTCGAATAATTTTTTTTTCCTTGCTTTACATTAGTGGCATTCTGACATTCATCATTTGTACGAACCCATTAATAGCCTCTTTAGCTTGGTTAATTCCTACATGTAGTAAAACAACTCTCTCATGTTCCATTCTTAATACTCGATGAAATATCCATCATTCTTTCACAATAGAATTCCAGCTCTTCTTATATGTATTACAACGTATATTATAACATGCAATATAGTATGCATGCTAAACAATATATCAAATGTATCACATGAAAATGCATGCCTCTCATGCATTTAAATAGCATGAATTATATGATCTATTATACGTCATATTCGTCACTCGTCCCCAAGACTCTAGCCTATTGCTTTGATACCAAATATTATCACACCTCAACCCGCTACGGGTGAATTAAGTCATGTAACAACACCACCAAGGCTCAACTATAGGTGATTAATGTTCCAAATACAAGATTAAACACTCAGTTTGAAAGTCACCTCAAATCAAGAGAATTTACTTCAAATTTTGAAACAAGCTCTCATTTAAAACTCTTTCACAAATCTGTCACCCAAAAGGTACAACAGTTATTCCAAATTTTTTCTACCAAACCCAATGTCAAAAAGATAGTATTTGGTATTTGAAGACTAATGGTGAAAACAACACGCAAATCTGAGCTTTCTAGCCCAAGTTATGAACATTTAAACTTGATTTTCCAAAACTTAACAATTCTGGCAGAGGGACCTTTGATGGGTACACAGAGCCTCTTCTTCCTGTTTTGCACCCTTCAACCATTTCAAAACATTTCTGATTTAAATCAAAGTGATTTCTATTCAATTGGGGATATTTCCAACACATTTTCTATTCATTTGTAAAACATGAAAAATAATTTATTCACACATTTAAACCTCAATCTAAATATCCAAAAACATATAAACTCCCCTCTCTCCAACCTTCTTAATCAAGTACGGAAACTTTTAGACACATTTATACAAACTCCCATAACCTCTTCCCAACCATTTACACAATGATATTTGGGGTCTCTCCCAAAATTAGTCTCACATTATACTAGTTTCTTATACAAAACTTCAAGTCAACTATGATTATAATTAACATATGCATTTACCACCATTTTTCCCCCTATCTTCACATTTGCTCTCCCGTTCCTTTACCTGAAATGGTTATTCAATAACCATAATAGAAAATAGTTTTGTCTAAGCTTTCGCTTAGTGAATGAGCTAATAGTGAAAGTGAATGTAATAAACATTTTAATGCCACAACCTTTCATAAAAGCATCATTGTAGTCTCCGACTAGCAAGTATTGGTTCACTCGGCTCTACTACATTTATCATTATTGATCTTGTCAAAATCAAGATATAAAAGTATGCTTACTTATGCTTTACTTTCAAAAGATTTGTAGTGTGGAAGTAGAGGTCGAACCCACAGAGATTGAATACAACGCACTTTCATTTTTAATACCTAAATTTAGTTCATTTATAAAAACAGATTTTGGATTTTATTTGAATTAAACTAATAATAATAAAAGTAAATCTAAATTATGGAAGCAATTAAATATTTGTTTTTATAATAAGTTTAAGGAACCTAGGATTGCAAATCCACCACTAGCTTCATAATAAGGGTATTTACGAATTACTTTAGCTTATTAAGTTGGATGATAATGGGGAATTGTAGCTACAAGCCCAATTCCTCCGTCAAGAACATAACTATGGTTCAAGCTCCAACATAATCCATCTTCAGTTAGCACGAATTATCCCGCACTAAACTAGGGTTGTGGCATAATCCGTCTATCCTAGGCATGGACTATTTGGATACTTGATATCACAATTCAATTTAAGCACCATTACATGTAAATAATCTAAACAAGCACAGCAAGCATAGATCATTGAGCACACTACCATCAAAATAGATCTAAGACAAGAGTAAACTTTGAAAGTAACGATTTAATCAATAAAAGCACGATTTATTTATAAAAATCATCGGAACATGTAACTGTCATCCATACATAATAAAACTAAAATAAAAACATACCCCTATTACTTGGCTAGGGTTTCATTGAAACCCTAGATCTTGAGTTTAGTTGGCCATAGAATTGATGAATGGCAAGAGGTTGATGGAGGAGGCCATGGGAATCCTTGGTCTTCTTCTTCTTCTTCTTCTTGCTTTTCTCCCTTTAATGGCTGAAGTTTTAGTTGTGTATTGTGTGTATAATAATTTCCAACCTAAGAATTGAATTATAATTGAGTATTTATAGATTTGGAGCAAGTTTGGAAGCTTTCCTAACCCAATTCGCACTAAAACTGCTGTATTTAGCTTTCCAGACGTAATTATGCAGTTTCGTTCGCGTAGAAGTCTTCAGCTATTCGAAATACGAGTTTTTATATTTTTCATACAAATTGCGTGAGTGGGCCACGCGAGCGCGTAAAATGGGAGGTCGAGCAAGCGGGTCGCGCGAGCAATTTCATGGGTTTCACCCGAGCAAACCGCGCGCGCGAGGTGGCTTTTTCAGCTTCTTTCTTGGTGCTTTTTCACCCTATTTAACCTGGAATCCTTACTTTTTTCCAAATCCTGACAGACAACAGAAAACAAAGTAAAAATACAATAAAATAGGATAAAAACGGCTAACAAATGTGAATTAAGGCATATAATTAGGATTTGTTCTCTCCCGATCACACCCCCAAACCTACATTTGGCTAGTCTGCGAGCAAAATGAATAGAAAAATAAAACTACTAATAAAAATACTACTCCATTTTTGCATGGATCACGATTACATTTAGCTTATGCAACAAGCCTTTTAAACCTCTAGGTGTCCCTAGTCGGACGAGTGAAGTCTCGTGAGGGTTCTCGTCAACAAGTCACCCACAACCACCTTTATTAACTTGTAAAGAAAAGTTTTATTAAAACGAAAAGCAACATTCAATACTCCTTATTATAAAACGATGATTTGAAATAGAATAACGAACAAGAAGAAACAGAATTAAACGTCTACCTACATCATGAAAAGCAATCTCAAGCACATGCATCGTATAAATCAATAGAGTTTCTCATAAAATTGCACGTGTGTGATGTGGTAGTTAAATGAACACGCGCATGTCATGAACTTGGAATATAACTCGGATGACCATCTAACTATGCTTCGACTATGAATCTCGCAATGTTAATTACACTCTCAAATGAAACGCTCAGAACATGTGCAATTTATCCGATATATGGGAGTAAAGGAAATATGTTTTCAAAATGAGAAATGCTCACATATGACTCAAAAAAGACACATGACACAAAAGAACATCAGTCTCATGGATAGGACGCCAACAGTCAAGAGAAATTAATCATTACCATGTTTTAATCCCCTTCCCATCGTTTATATATCCAACCCATGTTTCTAGGATCAAATAGGACTTTTCATAGGTTGTAACGTGGCTCAGGCAATGAAAAAGGATAGGAAGGATTCATTAGGTAGTTCTAGAATGGCTCTGTATGGCATGTTCGATTTCTTCATTCACTCTTCTACCAACTTTCATCTTTTCATTCTCTTCTTCTCATATGTTTTTTTTTTTAAATTTCTTCCCTCTTCATTTCTTTCTTTTCTTCTTTCCACCTCTTTTTTTCATTTTTTTGTCAACCTTATTCTTTACCTTTTCGTTGCTTTTGAAATAAATATTCATTGAATACCAAGGCAACTCCCCAAACATCATCTTATTTTCTTCTTCTTTTTAATCAATACATCGCCTTATCACCACTAACAGTTGACAAATCTCTCAGTGGTGAACTCCAAGTTTGTCAAGTTAGAGCAAAAAAAAGGATAATGGTGATTAAAGAAAGAAATGGCATTTTAACGACTCAAGGGGGCGAACTAAGAAAATTTATCATTTATCGGTCGGTAGCAAATAAAGAGGGCTTACCATCATTTCCTATGGTCATATGGTTCTTTAATATTTATGACGGAAGATTATTTAGCATGGTAACAAATATTTTAACTTGACTTATCAACCAAAACAAGAATAATGAGACTAAACAACGAGTTAATGAGCTATTTCAAGTGAAATTCGATAAACACAAAATATTTTTATAACCCTCTAAAAAGAAAAGATAGGCTCAAAAGCTCACCGGGTTTAGTCTCTACCATGTGTTAACTAGAAATCCGAATCATATTATAGTTCACATCAAACATGTATTCAAGCGACTACGTGCAGTGCATAGGTTTGTGTGCAAATCTATGATATAAAACTACGATTCAAACAATACATGACCTAAAACGTCATATCATGACTTCAGCAAATATTTAATCACATCTTCTCATGTTTACCATTCTATAACAATCCAAGTTACATAACAAGATGTATCGACTAGAGATTGCAAAATCGTAGGTGACATCGTTTATTTAAGCACAAGGATCGATTTTTTTTTCAAAATTTTGGTGTATATAATAATGTGCATGTGAGTGCATACCCCCAAACCTAAACCTTTCATTGCCCCCAATCAAACAATAAAATGAAAGAAAGGAAAGTACGTAGAGAAGGAACGATAGTACCTCAATTTCGACAACCACAAACTAGGTGAACATATAAATATGGCGATAAAGTTCAAATGCTCCAAATGGAGCTAAAAGCACTTGTCAATACTTGACAAAAGAAATTAAACAACAAAAGAACAATGATAAAGAAAAGAAAGGAATATTAATTTTTTTTTTCAATAGAAACTAAACTATAATTAAAAGACTCAATAAAAGAAACAAATAGAACTTATGAAAACAAAGAAATACTTAATCTAAAATAAACTTAAGAGAACAGAATATAAAAACAACTGACCTGGTGCGGGAGACAGGAGGTTAGAGAACAAAAAAGAAAATTCCTGAAAATCCTACCTCGCACGAGTGAGCGTTGCTCGCGCGAATCCCTCCTCGAGGTAAACCTGAGGCCTGTTATGAATTTTTTTTATAAAATTTCTAAGTGCTAGAATAGTGCGAGCAAGACCCTCACGCACGCGATTCTAGGCGCGAGATGTAACAGAGAGCTCATATAATAAAAAGTTGAAAAACTTTTGTCTAAGGAAGAATATCGCGCTGGCGGGCCACGCGAGCGATGTGGTCTTTTTCCCTTGTTTCTTTATTTCAAGGTAAATAAGTTCAAAATAAGTTTATCCCGACCCCTAAACCTGTCCAGAATGTCCAAAACAGACTAAAAAATGACTGAAAATAAGGAAAATGAACGAAATAAAGCTTGGGTTGCCTCCCAAGAAGCGCTATCTTTTACGTCTTTAGGTAGACCGTTCTAGCTCAAGATTTATGGAGGTTGAAAATCAGACTTTGTACCCCTTAACATATCAGAAAGAGCCCGGTGATAAGCAGAAATAACGTTGCTTTGAATTAATTCGACCGACGGTTCTCCCAAATTATGTTCAAATTGATTTCTTATTTTTCGAGTAAATTCATCATTCGGGTCTTGGTTGTCAGGATTCATCCGCTCATTACGAATTATATTATTTTCCTCATCCATATTCAGTTCTTTGTTAGGCTCAATATTCCATCTTACCTCACATTCCGCCTCACATAGGTAATCGTCGTCTTTAGGAGGTTGATCCATAGCATTAAAAATGTTTAATTTTAAGTTCATGTTCCCAAATGACACCTTCATTACCCCCGTCCGACAGTTAACACGAGCGTTAGCGGTTACTAAGAATGGACAACCTAAGATGACAGGAGTGTGTTTCCTAGCATATAGCACGGGTTCAGTGTCAAGGACCATGAAGTCGACAGGATAATAGCATTTATCAACTTTAACCAAGACGTCCTCGACAATTCCTCTAGGTATTTTAATAGAACGATCTGCTAATTATATGGTAGCGGCCGTAGGCTTAAGTTCACCTAGTCCTAGTTTTTTATAGACATGATAAGGTAAGAGATTAACGCTAGCTCCTAACCCGATGAATGATAGTGTCACCTATGACACATGAAATCGTAGGCATACCTGGATCTTTATATTTCAGAGTAGTGTGTTGGAATATTGAGCTAACTTTTTGTGTGAGAAAGACCTTTTTCGGTATATGACTGCGCAGCTTGCGCTTTTGAGTACAAAGGTCTTTTAAACATTTCGCGTAAGCGGGTATTTGTTTTATAGCATCGAGGAAATGAATTTTTACTTGTTTAAATACCTCGACTATATCTTCAATTTTTGACTTGTTCTTTGAAAAATTTGACGGTTCCTCAACATTCGGTGGAAAAGGCATTCTTGGAACATAGTTAGTTGGGATTGGTTCTTTTTCTTTCTTATTTTGACTCACCTCCTTACCCTTTTTGTTTATTCGAATGTACATTTATATTTTTCTCACCCTTATTCGGAATAACAACAACTTCCTCTTCCTAAATAGTCGTCCTAGTCGATACGACATTCACTTGCTCACTCGACCCCCCATTCTCGTATTGTACCTTAGGGTTTTGAATAGTTTGCGTAGGCAACTTTCCCTCGTTTCTATGACTCACCATAGTATAGCTATTTGTCCCATTTAGGATTCAAGCTTCACAATGGATTGTGTATGAGAGTGCACTATTTATGCTTGTGCTTGGACTTGCGTTTCTATGTTTTTAAGGGAAGACAACACCTTCTCCTCAAAAGTGTTAACCCGTGGAGGGTTAGGATTAGGGGGGGGGGGTTGTTGGTATTGACTTTGTTGATATTGGGGTCGATAAGTATTAGAAAAATTGTTCGACATATGATTATAGTTATTTCGTGGGAATAGTTGCATAGAATTAATGTGTTGCTCAACAAATTCCAGATATTGAGATGCAGAAGGACATGCTAAGATACTATGAGACGATTCAGAACATAATGCACATACTTCAGAAGAGGGTGGACTCGACGTTTTGTTCATTTGCATAAGTCGGTCAAGTTTTATCGATAATTATTGTATTTCAATTGATTGACTCGACTCAACTTTCACCTCTCGCTTAGGTTGAAGGTACCCCTCAGGACAGATAGACACTGCTTGGTGCATCAAATTCTCACTCAAAGTTTTAAAATTTTTTCAGGTCTCGTTGGCACTTTTATGTAGGAAGGCACTGGCACAAACAGCATCGACGGTATTACGAAGTGAAGGAACTAGTCCCTCATAGAGGACCTGAACTAATTGCCACTTGAGAACTTGATGATGTGGGCATGAGCGTAACAATTCTTTAAATTGTTCCCAAGTGTCGTAAATCGTTTTCCCATCTTGCATCACAAAGTTTGTTATTGATTTTCTTATCTGATTAGTTCTTGTGATTGGGAAAAACTTTTGTAAAAACGCCGTATGTAATGCTTCCCATGTTTTTATAGTGTTTGGCTCCAAAGATTGGAGCCAATAGTTAGTTTTGTCTTTTAATGAAAACGGGAAGAGGCACAATTTTAACTCATAATCAGTTAGGTGTTGGATTTTAAAGTAGAGCAAATATCTTGAAAATCACCTAAGTGCTGATAAGGGTCTTCTTTAATATGGCCATAGACAGAAGGTAGTAGCGCGATGGTAGATGACTTTATCTCAAAGTGAGATGCCGACACCTCCGGTAAATCAATACATGTTTGTGGCATGTAAGTCGTAGGAATAAAGTAATCCCTAAGCGGAGGCGGCAGAGGTATATTATGATTATTTACATTACTTTTGTTATTTCCGTTATTTCCAAAGTCAGCCATTGGGATAGGTTTTATTTTAAAAATTCGAGTTTTTCTTAACCTTCTAAGGGTACTTTGAATTTCGGCCTGAAATAGAGACGACGGTTGAGGTGTCCGATTAACTCTAAGGGTACGTTCAAGTTCAAGATCGACAGAAAATAATTCCGGTTTACTAGAACGTGTACCAAACATAAACTTAAAAAAAATAACTAATAGAAACTGACCAAACAATTACAAGACAAGAATCATGCAAATAAGGTAACAGGCACACAACTATTATGATGCATGAATATTATCCTGTAATGCAACGACCGCGTCAAGCTCAGTGCCCCGGGTTTCCTAGCTAATGCACATGAACAATCACTCCTAAACTAATGCAAATAGTGCATCTCAGCGCCCTGACTTACAGTGGTTGGAAGCAAATTTCAAATGAAGCGATTTAGTTTATTTACTATTTTTTATTTTCGCGTAAGCTCCTTTGACGTGCACAGCTGCTCCAATCAAAATGCTAGAATTCGATTACTTTGAGAAATTACAAAACAAAAAGAAAAGTTAGTAACTTAAAACAAAAATGAGAAATAAGAAAAAAAAACCTAATCTAGTATTTACGAATTAACTAAACTAAGATTCTAAAACTAAAGGTACTGAATTGCAATCCCCGGCAACGGTGCCAAAAATTTGATCTCGTCAAAATCAAGATATAAAAGCATGCTTACTTATGCTTTACTTTCAAAAGATTTGTAGTGTGGAAGTAAAGGTCGAACCCACAGAGATTGAATGCTACGCACTTTAATTTTTAAAACCTAAATTTAGTTAATTTAGAAAAAACGGATTTTGGATTTTATTTGAATTAAACTAATAATAATAAAAGTAAATCTAAATTATGAAATCAATTAAATATTTGTTTATAATAAGTTTAAGGAACCTAGGATTGCAAATCCACCACTAGTTTCATAATAAGGGTATTTACGAATTACTTTAGCTTATTAAGTTGGATGATAATGGGGAATTGTAGCTACAAGCCCAATTCGTCCGTCAAGAACATAACTATGGTTCAAGCACCAACATAATCCATCTTCGGTTAGCACGAATTATCCCACACTAAACTAGGGTTGTGGCATAATCCGTCTATCCTAGGCATGGACTATTCAGATACTTGATAGCACAATTCAATTTAAGCACCATTACATGTAAATAATCTAAACAAGCACAGCAAGCATAGATCATTGAGCACACTACCATCAAAATAGATCGAAGACAAGAGTAAACTTTGAAAGTAACGATTTAATCAATAAAAGCAGGATTTATTTATAAAAATCTTCGAAACATGTAACTGTCATCCATACATAATAAAACTAAAATAAAAACATAAAATACACCCTATTACTTGGCTAGGGTTTCATTGAAACCCTAGATCTTGAGTTTAGTTGGCCATAGAATTGATGAACGACAAGAGGTTGATGGAGGAGGCCATGAGAATCCTTGGTCTTCGTCTTCTTCTCCTTGCTTTTCTCCTTTCAATGGATGAAGTTTTAGTTGTGTATTGTGTGTATAATAATTGCCAACCTAAGAATTGAATTGTAATTGAATATTTATAGATATGGAGCAAGTTTGGAAACTTTCCTAACCCAATTCGCACTAAAACTGCTATATTTAGCTTTCCAGACGTAATTAGACAATTTTGTTCGCATAGGAGTGTCACACCCCAATCCGCCTCGGATGGATTAGGACACGTGTGACAAAGCCCATATGCCAAAACACCCTTAATTTACTAAGAAAAACATGGATTAGACCTCTTTGAATAGCTTTGCTGACACAAAACAGCCCCAAGGGCAAAATTGTCATTTATAAAGTATATCAAATATTTACACCAAAAGATAGGTCTTTAAGTCCCGGTTCCAACGCAAAAAACGGCGCGCGAATCCGAGTTTTGTAGAGAGAGTTATGTTTGTTTCCGTAAAAGTCAGTAGCTGCCAAAAACAAGGGCGGATCGATATGGGACAAAGAAGGGATCGATCCATTTCACTGATTTTCAAGCAAAATGTCCCCAAAAAAGGGTGGATCAATCCGCGGGAAGGCCGGATCGATCCGATTTCTGTAGAAGAGCTCCCTACTGCTAAAAAATATCATTTTTCAAGTCCAAACTTCTTCCAAACATCCCCAAACTTTGTGAAGGCATTAAAGATCATTCCAAAACCATTTCTAAGTGTTCCCAATCATCGACACAAGTTAAATCAAGTGTGATGCAGCAATTAAAACACACAATTTACTCACATGGATCATAATTTGCATAAAAAATCCCATTTCTCCCAACATATACATGAGTATTTAACATAAGGAACCAATTTAAGATTTACAACTCAAAAATTACCATAACATGCCCAAGTACTTCCCAACTTTACACATGACTCTTGACTTGCAAATACAACTTACATTTTAGTGCAAACTCAACATTAACACCCAACTTAACATATTACAAGGCTCCTAAAAAGCTAAGGTACATCTAAATTAACAACAAAAGATATATTTTAACCATAAACTAACTAGGCATATGAACATATACACTTGGACACAACTCCCACGCCCAACCCGTCGTGCAGATCATTTTCTCTCCTCTTCCCGTGCCGTACTTGCGATGGTTATTCAATAACTACAACAGAAAATATATTTTCGTCTAAGCTTTCGCTTAGTGAGGGAACTAATCATGCTATTGGAATGTTTAATATGCAACTGCAACAATCATGATAAACAACAACAAATTGATCTTCGAAAAGTCAAGTCATTCTAGTCACCACCCCCGGGTCCTTCTCACCCTGGATCTTTCTCACTTTTGGTGCTTATAGCGCAACACACACTCTTTTGTGACCCCGAAGGCGTCACCGGCATTTTATTATGGTCGTCACCACGTCCTACTCATTGAGGAGTTCCTATCCCTTACATATGGGACCTATAAATGGTTACCACTACTTTACTTCCATTTGATCCACATAAGCATATATAAACAACTTTGCATATAAGCATATAAGCATAACAATTTCATAATTTTGACATGCTTTTTACCCAAATTCAACAACACATATAAACATAAACATGGATTAAGCATTCTAAGCTAACAATTATCACATCAACATATCTAAACATCCAATTTTAGGATTAGAACACTCACCTCTTCGATTTACTATCGAATTAAGCTTAGAAATTCCAACTTCTAGCAAATTTCCAACCCAAATTCCACCGTTGTAATTCCTACACAAGTTTGGTATCATATACATCGTTTATCAAGAACGGTCGTTGGAAAAACGTTGCCAAAAATGAAAATAAATTGCGTGCATGCGATCCTCTTACCTCCACGAGTCCAAAAGTGGTCTCGGATCGTGAATCCGACGCCGGACGGCGAAGAAACGGCAAGAAACGTCGCGTAGATTGCTGTCGCCGACTTGAGAGCTCTCTGTTCTCTCTTTCCTAAGAATTCCCAGCTGTGTTTAGTGTGTAGAGACACATATGCCTCATGCATATGTGTTGTCTCCACTTTTCCTTATTCCCATTTATACCCCCAATTAAACTTTATTATGAAACCCTCTTGTTAACTACATTAGCTACCCACCTTTTCTAAAAGTATTTAATCTAAGTCCCGCGTGGGTCCCACATAAATTATGAGGTTGCTATTAAACCTACCAATTATGAATTGTTTTCAATTACGCCCTCACATGGGTACCTATACTGGTCCCCTTACCTATCATAAAACATAATAATATCTTTAAACTTGTAAACAAGTAATCATATATACATATAATGATATAAAAATGCAAATTATTTAATTAGACCCTCATTGGGCCTCACTTCTACACTAGCCCCGCCTTTCACAGGACTTTCATCTATGCCCGCATTTGAGCACCTTTTCACATGTGGGTTCATAACCCCACCTTAAATCATCTCATGCATTAATTATCTTTAATTAACACATATTAATACCGAATTAATCTTCTCGTCCGGGTACAGGTGTTACATTTCTCCCTTCCTTTTAAGAAGTTTGTCCCCAAACTTATTCTTACCTCATCAGTCAAACAAGTACGGGTACTTCTCCCTAATTTCATCTTCTCGCTCCCAAGTTGCCTCTTCAACGCTATGGTTATGCCAGAGGACCATGACCAACGGAATTGTCTTTGTTCACAACACTTGATCTTTCCTATCCAGAATCCGTACCGGATGTTCAACATACGTCATATCTTCTCGGACTTCCAACGGTTCTAGTTCAAGGATATGACTCGAATCCGACACATCACATCTAAGCATAGACACGTAGAACACATTATGAACATGTGACAACTCTTGAGGTAACTCCAACCTGTAAGCTACCGGTCCCACTTTATTCAAAATCAGAAAAGGTCCAACATATCTTGGACTCAACTTAGCTTTCTTACCAAATCGCGTAATGCCCTTCGAAGGTGAAACTTTCAAGAACACATAATCACCAACCTTGAACTCCAAAGGTCTTTTACCCATATCAGCATAACTTTTGTAGCGACTTTGTGCCACTTGCAACCGTTGCTTAATCAACTTAACTTTATCGGTGGTGATTTGTATAATTTTCGGCCCTAGAAGTTGCTTCTCCCCAACCTTTGTCCAATACACAGGTGATCTACATTTTCGACCATACAATGCCTCAAAAGGCGCCATTCCATTGCTTGTTTAGAAGCTATTATTGTAAGAAAATTCAATTAGCGGCACATGCGTTTCCCAATCAGCTTTGAAATCCATAACACAGACCCTAAGCATATCCTCTAGAATCTGAATAACCCGTTTTGACTGCCCGTCAGTTTACGGGTGGAAAGCGGTACTAAAATGCAAAGCTGTTCCCATTGCCCTTTGTAGCCCTTCCCAAAACCTAGACACAAAACGTGTATCACGATCTGATACAATAGACACTGGTGCCCCATGCAATCTCACAATCTCTTTAACATAAAGTTATGCTAACTTTGTCGGTTCCGTGGTCTTAATCGGCAAGAAGTGGGCTGACTTAGTCAACCTGTCAACAATCACCCAAATGCTATCATTAAATCTAGGAGACCTCGGCAATCCAGACACAAAATCCATTGTAATATGTTCCCATTTCCATTCCAGTATTTCCAATGGTTGTATCTCCCCAGCGGGTCATTGAAGCTTAAGCTTTACCAATTGACACATCATACACTTGGCTACATATTCAGCAACTTCACGTTTTATACCACTCCACCAATAAACCTCTCTCAAATCTCTGTACATCTTTGTACTACCCGGGTGCACGGAATACCGAGTACCATAAGCTTCTTCCAAAATTCTTTATTTTAAGTTGCCCACATTAGGCCCACAAAATTGATTGATGTACCATAGTACCCCATCATGCAGACTGAACTCTAGTCGCTTACCCTCAGGTAATTCATCTACAACTTTCTTCAAGGTTGGGTCCAAAAGTTGATTTACTTTAATTTCTCTAATCAAGTCAGGTTGTGCTACAATCGCTGCCATCAATCCGCCTTCAACTCTAGGAATAACTTCCAATTCCAGTAGTTCAAACTCTTTCACCAACCTTTCTTGTGCTATAAAAATACATGCCAAACTTTTGATTGATTTCCGACTCAAAGCATCAGCCACCACATTTGCTTTACCCGGATGATATTGAATTTTTAGGTCGTAGTCCTTCATTAACTCCAACCATCTTCATTGTTGCATATTTAAATCCCTCTGAGTAAACAAATACTTTAAGCTCTTGTGGTCAGTGAAAATTTTACAAGTTTTCCCATATAGATTATGTCGCCAAATCTTTAAGGCAAAAATTACCGTGGCAAGTTCAAGGTCATGGGTCGGGTAATTCTTTTCATGAGTTCTCAATTGCCTTGAAGCATATGCTATTACCTTGTCCCCTTGCATAAGGACATATCCCAAGCCTTGATGAGAAGCATCACTATAAATACTGAATCCCCCCGTACTTGTCAGAATTTCCAGAATCGGAGCAAAAGTTAACTTGTTCTTCAATGTTTGAAAACATTCCTCACATTCTCTCCCCCATTCAAACGGAATATCCTTTCTCATTAATGTTGTCATCGGAGTAGCAATCTTGGTGAAATCCCAAACAAACCTTCTATAATACCCAGCCAATCCCAGAAAGCTATGAATTTCTGACACATTAGTTGGTCTCGCCCAATTCATAACAACTTCTATTTTCTGCGGATCCACTGAAACGCCATCCTTGGAAATCACATGGCCAAGGAAGGTAACACTTGTTAACCAAAACTCAATTTTCTTCAGTTTTCCAAACAACTGCTTTTCTCGAAGTCGTTGCAACACCAATCTCAAGTGCTTATCATGCTCTTCCGGACTCTTTGAATAAATAAGAATATCATCAATAAAAACTATAACAAATTCATCCAAATATGTTTTAAAGACTCGATTCATTAAATCCATGAACGCAGTCGGTGCATTGATTCCAAATGGCATTACAAGAAATTTATAATGACCGTACCGAGTTCTAAAGGCCGTTTTCTCAACATCCTCAGCTTTTACTTTCAATTGATGATACCCCAACCTCAAATCGATCTTTGAAAACACTTGAGCTCCTTGTAACTGGTCAAATAAATTGTCGATCTGCGGCAATGGGTACTTGTTTTTTGATAGTTACTTTGTTGATCTCACAATAATCTATACACATCCGCATCGTCCCATCTTTCTTTTTCACAAAAAGAACTGGTGCACCCCAGGGTGACACACTTGGCCGAATGAACCCCTTATCCAACAACTCATGTAACTGAGTCTTCAACTCTTTCAACTCTATCAGAGCCATTCTATATAGTGCCCGCGAAATGGGTTGTGTTCCCGGTATTACATCTATACCAAATTCAACGTCCCTTTCAATTAACACACTCGGCAAATCTTCAGAAAATACATCAGGAAATTCTCTAACTACGGGTATATCTTCTAACTTTAGTTCCGTACTTCTAGTATCCAATATACTACAAAGAAAACCTTTACACCCCTTTTTTAATAAATGACCAGCCTTGATGGCGGATACGAGATATGGTGGTGACACAACACCCACCCCTTGGAAAGAAAAGACTCTACGAGTTGGTGCTTGAAATTCTACCCTTTTATTCTCACAGTCAATGACCGCGTAATTTATTGATAACCAATCCATCCCCACTATGACATCAAAATGTTGAATTACTAACGGTACTAAATTTGCAGTTAACACTTCATCATTGATTTTAACTTCACAATTCCTATAAACTCTCGAACTCACCAAAGATCTCCCCAATGGAACATCAATAGATAAATCGTATCCGAGAAGTTTTAAGGGTACATTCATATTCCTAACGAATTGGTGTGATACAAACGAGTGTGTAGAACCAGAATCCATTAACACATTAGTAGGTGTTGAACAGATAAGAACTTTACCTGACACGACCGTGTTAGCAACGGTGGTCTCCCCTGGATTAAGTTGGAAATAACAACCCTGACGTTGTTCCCTTCCTTGAGGTGATTGTTGTTGAGGTGGTCGCGGTGTTGGTGCACTACTTACGGTTGCACTAAAACCTCCTTGCCTCAGCTTAGGACAATTGCGCATTCGGTGTCCAAGTTCCCCATAATTGTGATAAGTCATCCCACTATCATCGATACGTCTTATTGGTGCATTTGTACTTGGCCTTATCCCCGGATAATTCTTGGCCACATGGCCCATTTGGCTGCAATTGTTATACACCGTTGTCGGTAGATTACATATACCCTAATGAAATTTCCCGCATGTATTACATCGTGGCTTGTTACCTCCACCACCTGAAGTACCCCCAAAACTTTGTCTTTTCGAACTCCCTTGACCGCTATACTGACTTGAACTTGGCCTCTTGTGTTGTTGAGTTATCGGTGCTTGGAAACTTTGTTGATACCCCATATCTCTCTCAGCAATTGAAGCCACATCCAATGCATCTACAACTTTATCCAACCGTTGCACTGATACTCGGCGTCGAATATCATCCCTAAGCCCCATCACAAACTTCCTAGTTCGATCCCCTTCATTCGGTACTATATTTTCAGCAAATCGTGCCAAACTTGTGAATTTGTCAGATTACTCCCGAACTGTCATTCCCCCTTGTTTCAATTCCATAAACTCTTGAGCTTTCAAATCTTTAAATGATTTCAGAAAGTACTGCTTCTTGAAGAGTATTATGAACTCCTCCCAAGTTTTTGGCCTTTCGGGTCCCAATTTTGTACGCCACTAGTACTCCGCTTCTTCTTTTAAAGTATCGGCGGCAAATAGAACTTGTTGAGCCTCAGAACACGGAAGAAGCCTGAATATCCTTTCCATATCAGATAACCAAAAATTGGCTCTCATTGGATCGGTCTCCCCTCTGAATAGTGTCGGTTTCTGCTTGTAAAATTGTGAAACAGTGGTCACCTCCTCCCTCAAATTAGGATTCGGTTGATCACATCTCCCTTCTATTGCATGAGTTTTAACAACTTGTACCAACCCGACTACTGCCCTTTCCATTCTTTCCATTTGCGTAGGCAGTGTTGAACCAGGCATTTTATCTCTGGCATTTATAATACAGTTACACACACACACACGTTATGTTTATACTTTTTAATGCATGCTCAACATCATTCAACATGCTAAGTAAATGTGTATGCATGATTTACACATTCATTGATCATTTATGCTTATTACACGTCGTAGTCGTAACCGTCACTCGTACCCAAAGGCTCTAACCTATTGCTCTGATACCAAAAATTGTCATACCCCAACCCGCCTCGGACGGATTAGGACATGTGTGACAAAGCCCACATGTCAAAACACCCTAAATTTACTAAGAAAAACATGGATTAGACCTCTTTGAATAGCTTTGCTGACACAAAATAGCCCCAAGGGAAAAATTGTCATTTATAAAGTATATCTAAATTTTACACCAAAAGATAGGTCTTTGAGTCCCAGTTCCAATGCAAAAAATGCCGCGCGAATCCGAGTTTTGTAGAGAGAGTTATGCTTGTTTCCGTAAAAGTCACCAGCTGCCAAAAACAAGGCCACATCGATCCGCGACAAAGAAGGGATCGATCCATTTCACTGATTTTCAAGCAGAATGTCCCCGAAAAAGGATGGATCGATCCGCGGGAAGGCCGGATTGATCTGGCTTCTGCAGAACAACTCCCTACTGCTAAAAAACATCATTTTTCAAGTTTAAATTTCTTCCAAACATCCCCAAACTTTGTGAAGGCATTAAAGATCATTCCAAAACCATTTCTAAGTGTTCCCAGTCATCAACACAAGTTAAATCAAGTGTGATAAAACAATTAAAACACACAATTTACTCACATGGATCATAATTTGCATAAAAAATCCCATTTCTCCCAACATATACATGAGTATCTAACATAAGGAACCAATTTAAGATTTACAACTCAAAAATTACCTTAACATGCCCAAGTTCTTCCCAACTTTACACATGACTCTTGACTTGCAAATACAACTTACATTTTGGTGCAAACTCAACATCAACACCCAACTTAACATATTACAAGGCTCCCAAAAAGCTAAGGTACATCTACATTAATAACAAAAGATATATTTTAACCATAAACTAACTAGGCATATGAACATATACACTTGGACACAACTCCCACGCCCAACACGACGTGCGGATCATTTTCTCTCCTCTTCCCGTGCCGTACCTGCGATGGTTATTCAATAACCACAACAGAAAATATATTTTCATTTAAGCTTTCACTTAGTGAGGGAACTAATCATGCTATTGGAATGTTTAATATCCAAATGCAACAATCATGATAAACAACAACCAATTGATCTCCGAAAAGTCAAGTCATTCCAGCCACCACCCTCGGGTCCTTCTCACCCTGGATCTTTCTCACATTTGGCGCTTATAGCGCAACACACACTCTCTTGTGACCCCGAAGGCATCACCGGCATTTCATTGTGGTCATCACTACGTCCTACTCATTGAGGACTTCCTATCCCTTACATATGGGACCTATAAATGGTTACCACTACTTGACTTCCCTTTGATCCACATAAGCATATATAAACAACGTTGCATATGAGCATAACAATTTCATAATTTTGACATGCTTTTTACCCAAATTCAACAACACATATAAACATAAACATGGATTAAGCATTCTAAGCTAACAATTATCACATCAACATATCTAAACATCCAATTTTAGGATTAGAACACTCACCTCTTCGATTTACTAACGAATTAAGCTTAGAAATTCCAACTTCTAGCAAATTTCCAACCCAAATTCCACCGTTGTAATTCCTACACAAGTTTGGTATCATAAACATCGTTTATCAAGAATGGTCGTTGGAAAAACGTTGCCAAAAATGAAAATAAATTGCGTGCATGCAATCCTCTTACCTCCATGCGTCCAAAAGTGGTCTCGGATCGTGAATCCGACACCGGACGGCGAAAAAACGGCAAGAAACATCGCATAGATTTCCGTCGCCGACTTAAGAGCTCTCTATTCTCTCTTTCCTAAGAATTCCCAGCTGTGTTTAGTGTGTAGAGACACATATGCCTCATGCATATGTGTTGTCTCCACTTTTCCTTATTCCCATTTATACCCCCAAACTTTCTTTAAACTTTATTATGAAACTCCCTTGTTAATTACATTAGCTACCCACCTTTTCTAAAAGTATTTAATCTAAGTCCCGCATGGGTCCCAAACGTGGTCCCACATAAATTATGAGGTTGCTATTAAACCTACCAATTATGAATTGTTTTCAATTACGCCCTCACATGGGTACCTATACTGGTCCCCTTACCTATCATAAAACATAATAATATCTTTAAACTTGTAAACAAGTAATCATATATACATATAGTGACATAAAAATGCAAATTATTTAATTAGACCCTCATTGGGCCGCACTTCTACACTAGCCCCGCCTTTCACAGGACTTTCATCTATGCCCGCATTTGAGCACCTTTTCACATGTGGGCTCATAACCCCACCATAAATCATCTCATACATTAATTATCTTTAATTAACACATATTAATACCAAATTAATCTTCTCGTCCGGGTACGGGTGTTACAAGGAGTCTTCAGCTCTTCAAAATACGTGTTTTATATTTTTCGTATGGATCGCTCGAGCTGGCCACACGAGCGCGTAAAATGGGAGGTCGTGCGAGCGATTTCTTGGGTTTCGTTCGAGCGGACCACGCGCACGAGGTGGCTTTTTCAGCTTCTTTCTTGGTGCTTTTTCACCCAATTCAACCTGTAATCCTTACTTTTTTCCAAATCCTGACAGAAAATAGAAAATAAAGAAATAATACAATAAAATAGGATAAAAACGGCTAACAAATATGAATTAAGGCATATAATTATGATTTGTTCTCTCCCGATCAATTATCTTTTCATCCCTATGCAAAGGACTTATTCTTGCCCCTACACAAGGGGCTTAATCTTACCCTACACAAAGGGTTTCACTTACCCCTACAAAAAGGGCTTTTCTTTTCTTATTAGAATGTCATACTTGGTTAACCATTACTAGGTAACCTTTGACCCACATAATCACATAAACATATAATCAACTCAACATAGCAATTCTTGAATATTTAAGCATGGTTTTCAACTCTCTAACATAATTATGATATAACAAATATAAATTCAACTGTCTAAAATCTATATTGGCACATTAGGCACATTTAGACATTCAAAGACAAGATTAGAATCACTCACCTCTTTTTGATTCCCATTCTAGAACCCAATTCAAACTCAATTCAAAGCCCGCAGAGTTCCTACACATTTTCAGTATTTTGCTAGTTACCGATTTAATCTGTCACATGAAATCTAGCATTAAATCTGAAATTACACTATGTAGAGATGTAAATCTTACCCTCCCAATTTCGATTATAGATTCAATTCCATGCACAAGTCGAAATTCCTAGACCCATTTGGAGTTTTCACCAATTCCTCTTGCTCTTGGTCCGTACGATACCTCCCATTTCTTCTTTTCTTTTCATTTTTTTAAATCTTTTTACTCACTCTCTGTATTTCGGTGGTATTAGGAGCTGAAATCCCAGCTCTCTTTCTCTTCCCCTAACTTTTGAACTCTTCTAAAGAAAACCTAAAGAAGTCTAAGAACTCCTACTAACCCTTTTGTTTTGTTTTTCTTTTCTTTTGTTTCTTTCGGTGAAGAATGGTAAAGAATGGCAGCCCATCTTTTCTTGTGAGTTCTAAAGCATTCTAAAGGATTCTAGGAGAATCCACTAACTCCCCATTTTTCCTAATTCTGTTACATCCCCACAACTTACGTTATTCACCCAATTAACTACCCAATATCTAATGGGTCCCAAACTAACTTTAAATAATGTACCCAACATATGGTCCTAATTATTTATATCCATGTGAAGCTACTAAATTAACTTAGCATTTATGAACACATGTCCAATTCGCTCTCACAAGATTACACCCAACTATCAACATAAAAAATCCCATGATAAAATATTTAAAATAATTAAACAATTAATCAAATGGTTATCAACTTATGGATATAAATGCAATTACAACATTTAAAATCATATATAAACACATTCCTCTTTTTTGTCCCATCCGTAATTCTCACTTGTGTCCCCTGTTGGACACTTATCCCCTCGAAGAGTTTGTAACTCATCCTTTTTAATTTAATTAATGCCAAAACATGCATTTAAACAATACTAATATAATATTTTGAGTACGAGTGTTATATCGACTTACGTTGCTGCCAAAATGTCAAGAGTGCACAACGTATTCTATATCAGTATGCTGAGGATGTGTGCTCATAACTTAGCACACGAGATCAACTTCGAAGATATTGAGGTCAATGACAACATCACATTCAATGAAGGACCAGTGCGAATTCTAGACCGAGGGATCAATAAGCTCAGGAACAAGGAGATTCCATTGGTGAAGATTCAGTAAAAGCAACATGACGAAGGAAAAGCTTCATGAGAGTTAGAGTTGGAGATGCATGAGAAGTTTTCGTTTTTGTGTTAGACCTTGTTGTTTTCAATTTCGAGGAAGAAATCTTTTTATGAGTGGTGGATGATGTAATACCCTATATTTTTGGATTGAATAATAATACATAAGATTTTATATACTTCCCTTGATCATACTTGAAGTTTCACTTTCAATCGATCGAAGTCGTTTTGAGCGATCGACAAATTCTTTCTTCAATCGATCAAACTCCTTTCAAGTGATTGAAACTGCACCGACATGAATTTATTACGTGTTCCCTTTTTCAATAGATCAAATTAGTCTCAATCGATCGAACTTGGCCAATATGCTCTCAAGCGATCGAAGTTGCTTCGATTAATCGAACGTGTCTGCAAACCTTATCTTAGTTTATGCACTGGACATGCCACCTACCCTTACCCTTTCCCTATATATATGTGTGTGTTTCATGTGTATATGTGAGGATGGTTGTCCGTTTTAAGATTTATAGCGAGAGAGAGAGAGAGAGAAAAAGAGAGAGAGCTCTTATATATATATACACACATCTATATTTACATACACACATACTATATATATACACAGTACGGGAGAGAGAGGGAGAGAGAAGAATAGATGAAGAGGAAGGAGAAGAAGAAGAACAGACAGAGAGAGAGAGAAGACAAGACAGAGACAGAGACAGAGAAGGGGAGGAGCCATTAAAGCTTGGAGCTCAAAAGCTTGCCAAGCATTCCCTTACGATTGTTCGGTGAGTTCCAAACCCATTTGGGACCTTTGATATGATGTTTTACAAGTGTTAGACGTAAATAAATAGACCCAAACACACCCTAACCCCTCTGGATGTTCACTGTCCAGAACCTCTGGAGAAGATGACTCTCGAGCAATTGAACTGGGTTCAATCGATCGAACTGGGTTCAATTGATTGAACTTTAAATTGATTAAAAGGACTTCAATCGCTTGAACATTATTTTTCCCAATGGATTGAAATTGTTTCAATCGATTGAACTTTGCTGAACATGGTTTGTTTATCTTGTTTATTATATATAGGATTCGATCATTTGATTCTCGATTCGAACTTTCATTATGCGATTATGGGTTGATTAGGGATAATGTGATAATAAAGAACAATGGATTAACGTGATGATGTTAGGTGCTAAGTGGTTCATGTGTGAGTTCGATATCCATTCATTTCAATCAGTGTAGTCAAGCCACAATGGGATGTCATGTATCAGTCCTAGTATGAAACTTAGATAGGTCTTGATAAGTTTCTGGGAATTTGTACGTGGGTGGACACTTGGTCATACTATGCCCTTAATGAGTAGTGGACAGTGAGATGTCCTTAACAAGCAGTGGGAAGAACTAAGTAGTTCAGAGATAGCTAGGTGATCTATATTATATCCTTAATGAGCAGTGGACGGATTATGTCCATGACGAGTGGTGGATGGGGGGATCACTAACAAGATATCGCTAAGTCATGACAATAGAATGATATGTCATTGCTCGAAGCATTGTATCTAGGACTTGCAGTGGACTGAGAATATGTACTCTATGTTCTCAATTACAGTCGATAGAGCAGTGGTGTATCCAGGAATGTTTCAATCAGATCAGTGTCTTATGAGGCAGTGTCTATACGTCTTTGCATAATGGGACGTGGATTAGAGTAATGCGGGGTTGAATAAAGAGAAGATGTTACTTAGCATAACGATATCTAATGATGTTCAAAACTTGTGATTACGCTATATAATTGGTACCTTGCGAGTTTCTATTCACTCAGCTCTTAGTAAGCTGACGGTCGTTATTGCTTGGACATTCCCCATCCTGATTATCTTGTCCCTCTTAATGCAGATAATGGAGTTTATGACAATGGATACTATCCTGAAGGGGAATATGCAGAGGGTGGCCCCACTGATGCCGGTTATGCCAGAGAAGGCTGTTACGCTTACACCCATACGCCAGCGAGAGATGAAGAAGTTATATTTTGTTTTATTTTACAGTTAAACTTTATTAGTAAACGGGTACTTGGGCATATGTTGTCTCTAAAACTATAGACCTGTTTTGATCCTGAGGACTACTATGATATTGTAATTAATAGAATCGTTATTATGTATTCAGTTTGTTTACTGTTCTTGTTTATTTGCTGGACTAGTACTGTGTGGTGTGGACAATTAGTGACATTCACCCGTCATTTCCTATGGACCCAAAAAGAAAATTTATTTCTCTATTTTTGCTGCTCCGGGGCGTGACAGTATGTCAGTTTATGCATAACCCAACTTATTCCCATCTTTCAGTTGTCAAACATATTTTTTGATATGTTCAAGGCATTATATCTCAGGGACTTCTTTATAAATCTAGCCCTCTTCATCTATCCACCTACTGTGATGCTGATTGGGTAGGAGACCATGTGGATCGCTGGTCCATTACTAGCTTTCTTATGTACTTGGGCTCTAATCCTATTCATTGGGGCGCTAAGAAACAGTCCACTGTCTCTCACAGCTCAATTGAGGCAGAGTATAGGGCTTTGGCAACATCTGCAACTGAGATAAATTGGATTCAAGTGCTCCTCTGTTAGCTTCGAGTCTTTCTTGCTAACATTCTTCTTTTATGGTTTGACAATAGCTCTACAATCTCTATGGCCTTCAATCCCCTATTTCATGCCAGAACGAAACACATTGAACTTGATTACCATTTCGTGCGTAAAAAGGTTCTGAAAAAGAATTTAGCTATTGCTTTTGTTCCTAGCATTGATCAGGTTGCTAACATTTTCACTAAAAGCCTTACCTCGACTCATTTTCATACATTGAAGTCCAAACTGATGGTGGCTTCACCTCCCCTCAGTTTGAGGGGGCATAATAACCACACCAAACACAGCCTTGCTAGCATGTCATAATTTATTGTAACTAATCCAGTTTCTATGGTAACAGCAGTAGTGTTTGTTTAGGTGTTGAGTCGGTGGATTGTATTTATGTAAAAATGTGTAATTGTATCATTGATCAGTAATGAGAATGAGAATGGGTTAGCCCACTTTTACTTCATCTTCTTCCCTAAATCTTCTCATATCTTTCGTAGATAGTAATTTTTTGCACTTATGCTAGACATAGTTATTATAATCATGTGAGGCATGCATCACATGTAGGGGTGTTATTTGGAGCAAAAATTCTGATTCTGACCAATTCCGAACTAAAAGAATTCCGATTTTGGCACCTAAAAACGAATTCCGGATTCCAAAATTCCGAATTTCAAAAATTTTGAAAAACTTTGGAACAGAATCGGAATGTTTTGAGAATTCCAAATATTCTGAAAATATATTTTCTGAAAATTTCCAATGTTCTTCGAAAATATTTCTATTTTCTTGTATTATATGTATAATAAGTGTGGGTCTCAAGATTATTTTGAAAAGCTTTATGCTAAAATTGAATTTACAAAACTTTTAAGTTAAAAGGGATTAGATTTATAACTTTTATATATGAGATGATACTAATATATCATCATATCCCAGCCGTAGAGGCCAAATTTTAACCCCATGCATTCCAACCCCCCCCCCCCCCCCCCCCCCCCTCTCTCTCTCTCTCTCTCTCTCTCTCTCTCTAAATCTGATGGCATCTCTCTTTCTCCCCAATCCCTCAGTGACCGGCCATGGTGGTGTGCAGTGACCGGCCATGGTGTCACTTTCTCGATGAAGAAGATACGACAAAGGATGCAGGTGGTGGTGAAGAAGATGCGATGAAGGACTGAGGTTAGGCATCACTCTTTCGATGTCTCTCTTTATTTATTTATTTATTTATTTGGGGCAAATCTCGATCTTTATCTAGAATCCCTCTGATCATGAGGTTTTTTTTGGTATAGGGTAATGTTCTGTGTGTTTTTGTTGTTATACAAAGATCTTTGTTTGTATATTTATACCTAAAGATTTTGAAAATCCTAAAAAAAAATTGATTTTCAAAAATTCCAAATTTGTTGAAATTTTTGAATTTTCGGAATCGGAGCACAAAATAAGAATTCCAAAATTTCATAATAGGAATCGGAATTGGTTTTAGTGTTCCAAAAATTTTGAATTTTGTTTCAAAAGAGTGATTTTCGTTCCGTTCCAGCCGAATGATACCCCTAATCACATGAGATAAATAGTCACCAATATTCTTTGTTAATTGACTCAAGTATACATACATACATATATATATATATATATTCAATTTTCTACTATAATGAGTGGTGGTAGTGACATCATATGACCTGTTCAAAGTTAAAATCGTCCTAAAGAAGTCACGTTCATGACTTTTACGACCTAACAATGACCACCCAACAAATTAAAGATGGCTTTTCATTTATGTGTAATATTATACTTCTAAAATTTCAATCTTAAAAGTATTTTTTAAATGATATAGTAGTGGGGTCATATCTAATACAGCGAGAACAGTTAAATTTTGATTGAAAGTTATTATCTTGTCCCACTGCCACATCATTTATGAATCACTTTTGAAATAAAAATTTAAGAAGTATATCATTACTTTACATTGTATATCTAATGGGGTGTTTAGTTTACTTGAAAGTTAATTAGTGTCAAAAACTTCAAAGAGGTGGTAGTGTGCATGTTATTCTTCATTTTAAACTGTAAAGTTTGAAATAGGGACTCCTTTTAGGCTTACATTTTTAAGTTTGAATTAACTCTATCCAAACTTTGACTAAATTTTAGCAGAGTTTGACCAAGCTCATCTGAGGCGGAATTCGGATCCACCGAGAAAACTAATCTAAATTTACTATAGGCATACATAAATCTGTGGGCTCGTGAACCTCCAAACTCCTCAACCGTATTTGTATATGTTGTGATGATGCCGAAAATTGGTAAGAGAGAGATGGAGAGAGAGATATTGTGACACAAACAATTGTATGTGGTTCGACCCCATTAATAAGGTGACCTACGTCCATGGGTGCATCAGTGCGCTTCACTAGCAGATCACCGGCGAGCCTGGTGAGCTCACAATGTGGCGGCACTACCAGTAATACCGGCCGGGTATATGCGTATCAGTGTATATTGCTATTCTCTAGGTTAAGGGTGCGATCCCCTTGATGGGGGTGAGTGGCCTCTTTTATAGGTGCAAGAGATCACCCGTATCAAGCAACTGATTAGATAAGGAAGCCTAATCTAATTACAAGTTGATGAGCACAAATCATGGGGAGGTTTCCTAGATGGCTTAGGAAACTATTTACACCTTCCATTAGTCTTCTGACCGATTTAGGAAATTGCTGAGTAGCTTGGCTGTCAATCTGCACCTTATGGAGAGCTGCAGAGCCGCATTCCTGGGCTGTGCGAGCACCCTAAGCGGTAGCACTCGAAAGATCCTAAGATCAGTGGGCCATAGGCTCCCTTGCCGGATAATCCAGGTGCTTAGCTGCTGATGTGGAGGTTTGACTTGTAGCAGAATATTTCTGGGCGTATCAGCTGCCCCCCATTTTCGGAGTTGATGTGATGTCCCATCAGATGAAGTTTGAAAATTAAGACTGCTTCCGAGGAATTGTCTGGTAAAAGCCCGGGACTCAACCCGGGGTGGGACCGATTGTGGTGGTCAGTCGGGGTACGGACTGAGCGGTGACTTTGTGGGCCTGAGTCCTACCTGCGCCACGTGTCAGCTTGTGACTGGCCTAGTCAGGATTGAACGATACCAGCGTGGGAGTAACCAAACCATTTACACGATAACTAAACTATCTCATCGTGCATTCAATGCGCACGCCTTTTGAGGCGATGTTTCGCCTGCCAGAGGTGACAACTGTCAGCCACTTTGGGCGGGAAAGCGTATGAGCCATTGGATCTGTTTTGATATGAACCGTCCGTGGTTCCTATATAAAGGAACACTTGTTCATTTCTCAACTCTTTGCTGCAAAGACACACATTCCCGAGCGATTTTGAGAGCAAACAATTCCCGGTCAAGATTTTTGAGCCCTTTTCTTGCGTTGATTTTTGTAAGTCCCTTTCCTTTCCAAGTTTTAATTTGTCACTCTTTTCCTTCTCTTTTCCTTTCTCTTTTCTTTCCGCGGTGAGGCTGGAGGGAGCGAGTCCGGTAGGCTTTGAGCGGGAGTGGGATTTTTTCCTCCTTAGGTTCTATTTTTTCTTTAAGTCAGGTGGAACCTTAGGACAGTTAAACCGAGCAGTTACCCCCGGAGTAGTCTTGAGAGAGTGCCATCTAGTGTTAAGTACCATCCACTCTTTGCCTTTTAGGTTAGTGACCTTACTCCCTCTGTATACCAGGCTCGGGGTTCCTAACCCATACCTTGGTCGTCACCTTCTTTCCGGTCCTGTTACCGAAACTTAAAAAATGTGTCACTCTGGTTTTAACTCGTCCTCCCGGTCAGAGGATGAGCGGTCCGGGTCAGAGGAGCCGGACACAAGTCTGAGTCTGCCGCCCGCGTCCCCCTCTGATCACCAGAGTGAGGGCAGAATCCCAATCCGTCTCTCCGATGATGAGTCGGACTAGGAAGCCTCCGCTGCTTCTGTTTCCAGGGATTCAAGCGATGAAACAACAAGGGAACCCGACCCTGAGGTGGCCTTTTCCAGCGAATTCATCCCGACCATATTACGTACTGAAGATCTCGGGCGCATTAGGGATAGATACGGCCTTCCTGACTACAGCTCCTTGGCGGTGAGTGTCGGTGGGGCCCAAATCTACCAGAGGGGTTTCACTACCCTATATGAGGACATCCTCATGGCTGGATTTTGCTTCCCCCTCCATTCGATCACCCGGGACGTCCTGGTCTACTTGGGGATTGCCCCGGGCCAGTTGGCCCCGAACGGTTGAAAGTCCATCTTTCTGTGGCCCCAGGTCTTCGGATATGAGCTCTCCATCTAGGAGTTCCTCTGGACACACCGCCCATTCCCCGTACATGGAGAGACCGGGTTCTTTTATCTCGGGGCTCGCCAGGGGAGGAAGATCTTAGTCAACTGCCCGAGCAACAACAAAGGGTGGAAGAACAGGTTCTTCCAAGTGTCCACCCTCGAGCTCTGCGAACTGGCCCCCGAGATCCAAATGAGGACTTCCTGGGCAGGAGAGTTGAGGGGTAAGCCTGTTCAGTTTCACTTGTTGCTTACTTCTTTGCTTTGCTTCCAATTTTTGAGACTAACCATTTTGTATTTGGCTTTGCAGCGGGATCAACCAGTCTGCCGAGCATTCCCGACGAGTGCCAGGCCAGGATCAGGAGTATGACAGATCGACCAATTAACATCTAGAACGTGCTGACTCGGATCGGCGACTTCCGAGGTACTGACAACCCAGTTCAGTCCACCGAAGCTCCGGTATTCCCCTCAATTCTTCCTGGTGAGTGCCCGAACTCTACCGTCCCCCTGTGGTACTCCTTCCCTGTTCTCTACACTGGTGGTTTAGTTGTTTAATATTTTTCTTTTGTAGAGATGGCTCCGAAGAGAAATATGGAGCAACTGAGGGAGAGGCAGGCCACTACCGCTGTTGCTGCTGCCACCCGAATGGCGGTGGTACAAGGAAAAAGGCCCGCCGTCGAGGCCCCGGGTGGCGAGCGCCCATTGAGGCAGATCCGGCATGGTGTCTGTCCGAAGCCAGTGGGGACCTCAACGCCCCAGTAGTGGTAGTTGAAGAGACTGCCCCCTGGGCGGGGGTGCCGGCCGTGGAACCAATGACTACCTCGGCCGAGATCAGGGACCGAGTGAAGCCTGGTTTGCTTCCCAGCCAAGTGGAGGCATGTGAAAACATGTCTCCCGAGGTCTTCTAGGGCTGGCTGTACAGCCTCTCTCACATGGTGAGTTCTCCTGCCTTTATTTCCTTTTCTTCAACTATTTTGTCAACTGTGCTTGTTCTCCAAGTCGTCGGTTTTAACTTTTTGCAGGTCGGATGCATAGCCGCCGGGGCTAAGTCCTTCCTACCTTCCCTGGCCAGGAGGGCCGCTGCTGCTGAAGTCGCTTTGTCTGAGGAGCGGGCGATCTCAAAGGCTAGGGGAATCGTTCTGGCCATGGAGAAGGACATGGTAAAAGGCTTGGCCTTGAGCCTTGGCGCTGCTCAAGCCGAGCTGGCTACCACCCAGGCTGACCTAGAGGCTGCTCGGGCCAACACAACGGTGGTGGAGGCACGAGAGAAGGAGCTGGCAAAGGCATCCGTAGCCAGGGCCCGGGAGGAAGCTTTTGACAACGGCTTCTTCTAGGGTTACGAAAATTTGAAACGACGGTAATCGTATGCCTAAGGTCTCCCCGGCTCCGGGCCAGAGGGTCTTTGGCTGATTCCCTGGGCTTCGGCCCTGATCCCTCCCCCCTGGAGGCGCGCCGCCTGTTGATGATGTCCCTAGCATCTTCAACCCGACAAGGATTGGTCCGAGCTCGCCTCCTGGGGCGCTTGGGCACTCCGCTACGGTCACCTTCCCGGGTGTGTTCCCAATCCGACGGGGATACCGGCGCAGAGTGGGTATGGTTCCGGACTCTTCCGAGCTCCCGGTCGGGTGCACTTTTCTCGGTCTAGTGCTCTAATTGAGGGCGCTTCTCCTGCATGGCCAACAACGCTTCGATTTGCTACTGGGTTTGCCGTTGGTCTTCCAGGAGTTGCGCGAGCGCTGCTGTCATCTGCTCGAAGGTCATGGAGACGGCCTGCTGCTTGAGTTGCAAGTTCTCCTGACCGGTTGGAGCAGTAGCTTTCTTACCCGTCTTTGGTGGCATGTTGATCATTCAATAATTCGTTGGTGAAAAACTTTATCGTTTCCCACAGACGGCGCCAAACTGATGATGCTGAAAATTGGTAAGAGAGAGATGGAGAGAGATATATTGTGACACAAACAATTGTATGTGGTTCGGCCCCGTTAATAAGGTGACCTACGTCCACGGGTGCGTCAGTGCGCTTCACTAGCAGATCACCGGCGGGCCTGGTGAGCTCACAATGTGGCGGCACTACCAGTAATACCGGCCGGGTATATGCGTATCAGTGTGTATAGCTATTCTCTAGGTTAAGGATGCGATCCCCTTGATGGGGGTGAGTGGCCTCTTTTATAGGTGCAAGAGACCACCCGCATCAGGCAACTGATTAGATAAGGAAGCCTAATCTAATTACAAGTTGATGAGCACAAATCATGGGAAGGTTTCCTAGATGGCTTAAGAAACTATTTACACCTTCCATTAGTCTTCTGACCGATTTAGGAAACTGCTGAGCAGTTTGGCTGTCAATTTGCACCTTGTGGAGAGCTACTGAGCTGCATTCCCGGACTGTGCGAGCACCCCGAGCGGTAGCATTCGAAAGACCCCGGGATCAGTGGGCTATAGGCTCCCTTACCGGATAATCTGGGTGCTTAGCTGCTGACGTGGAGGTTTGACTTGTAACAAAATATTTCTGAGCGTATCATGTTATTTATATCATGATTTGACTTCACCATTTACATTCTGTCTCACATTTTTTGTGTCTCTCTATATTAATTGAACCTTCATAACAAATTTATACGAGTGACAAATGGAAAAAGAGAGTCATACAATGTCAACACTCCCAAACTTCTCAATCACATTAACAACTAGCAATTTATCTTGCTTTCTTCCAAATATAGAAAAAGGGAAAAAAATTGTTATTCTTGTCTCTGTATCAAGAAATGGTTCAGGATAAGATTAAAGAAGAAACTTTGGATCCAATCTAAAAGTTTAAGCTATTAAGTGGAGAGGTCTAATATGTATATTTAGTCATAGTCAATTCTATATTTATTCGATGTGGGATATATTATCTAATACACCCCTTCACGTGTAGCCTCTTCTTGAGTCTGTCACGTGCGCCTCTTTAGATCTTATCATCATACATCCTTTTGTTGGGTCTGTCATCTTGTATATTTGGTCTTTAGTTAGACCAATATTGAGTCACTTTCCAAAAAACAAAAGCAAAAACCAAAAAACAATATTGAGATATTTTGACAAGATAACTTATCTTGTCCCTTGGTTTTCAGACTATTTGATTCAATTCATTTCAGAAATAAATGACTTTGTTTCTTTTTGGTAACCAAATACTATTATTAATTTTTTTATAGGGTAATCAATTATTTGAGATTATAATTAATTATTAAAAAATTTCAATCTAATTGCCAACTAGCTTTTTACAGTTTTTTTTCACAATCTCAAAATATCTTTAAAGCTAAAAAAATAAAAAATTTAGTGAATTTGTTACTTAACAAAAATCTCTGGTTCCATTACAGTACCATAGACTAAACAGTCTTGCAAAAATTATCTTATTCCTACAACTAGCTATCCCAAAGCGGCAGTTAATCAAACCATGCCAACTACATAATCTATTCAATCTTATTGAATTATATTTGCAATCAGTTCTCATGCTGAGAACATCAACATCTCATTTAATTAAATCTTGCAATTTAAGGATCAATGTTTTATAGAAAGAACATCCAACAAGATTCCTAAGCAATTAATTGTTTACTTAATTAACGACTGATTGTAGCTAAGCCGTCTCAATAAGAAGAAAAATATTAAGCACACAATACATTCCACAACAAGGCTTTAAATGTATTGCACTCTGTGCTGTTTGAATTTTTCACACTTTTCTATGCACCACTTACACAGTACATGGTACATGCATTTAAAGCCTGCTGTGGAATGTGTTGTATGCCTAGCATTCTTGCAATAAGAATTGCTAGTCTTGGTAGACTCAGAATTTTTGTCTGGGGGGCCTAAACTATACGAGGGTTCGGGGCAGCGCCCCCGAGGCGATTTATTTTGGGTCTGCCTATATATAATTATGTGTAAAATAGTAGAATTGTATGTAGAATTGGTTTAACACCCCTAATTTGGTTAAATTATGTAATTTTAGGGGATCTATTTCTAAAACCTGCAAAATATTACATATAAATCTAGAATGTTTAAAAGTCCATAGGGCTGTGTCTAAAACCTATAAAATAATACATATAAAACTAGAATTTTCAAAAACTTAGGAGAGTGAATTTTAAGAGAATCTATTTTTAAAATTTATAAAATACTGAGTAATTTTATAATTTTCAAAAGTTATGGAAAATTTGAACCCCACCTGGCCCTTATGTGCCTCCGACCACGACTCTCGATGGTTTCTTTCTTTCCCAAGGTTCTCACACGATAACTTGGTCAAAGAGTACTAAAATTAAAGGTTGGAGTGTACATATGGATAGAGCGATGTCCTCACCAATTATAAATTAGGGTAAAAAACTTTTTGGACTTCGAATTATATATTATTTTGGACTTTGCATTCTAATATTTTAATTTTTTTAAATTGATCTTTAAGGTATATAGTGAGTTATAACGTGACCCTTATGTCAGAATTTCTGTTAAAAACTAATAAAAACTAGTCCATGTACTAGTCATGTGACTTATTTAAGGGTATTTTAGCCATTCACTATAAATTAAAAGCATTTTGCACCCTTAATGTTTGGTTCATTTGGCAATTTACACCCTTAATGTTTAAGTCGATTGGACAAGGTGTTTTTTTTGTGTGTGTGTGTGTGTGTGTTTGTGTGGAAAAAAAAAAGTGTTCCAACATAATTTTGGGTGCCTCTATCGCTACCCATTAATAATAGTAGGAGCACTAATCTAATTAAAAAAATAAATTTAAAGTTATCCAACCTATTATAATTGGAATATTAAATAAGCTCTAATTCTAAAAGGGTAGGACTAAATCCACCACAATTTTTGCTATATTCACCACCTTTTGAGAGGACATTATTTACTTTTATCTTATATATTTTAGGTTATATGTATCTGCGTCCCCTTAACTTTTGATTTTTTTTTCTTTTACCCAATATGTATAAATATATAATTCTTTAATCGTAATGAGAATTAGTGTTGATTCAAAAAAGTGTTACAACTAGTGGCGGGGCCATGATTTGAACCTGGGGTGGCTTGGGGACAGCGCTCTTGACATGTTATTCTTTTTTTTTTTTTTGGGAAAACTGTACATTTGGGCTTAAAAAATTGCATCATTTTTCCGTGAGTTTTAGAATTACCCAAAGTCAAACAATTCAATTTTTTCAAAATTTTTTTTTATATAAAAAGGATCATATGTGTTATTTCTTCTTTTATTTTTATAGAAATAGAAGAAATAGTCCCTCTCTAGCCATTTAATTACAAGTTAATCTATCGGAAGGGCTAGATTAGAAATAGACCCTTAATTAGGCATGTTAATTAGAAATAGGTCCTTTTCCCAATTTAATAAAATTTAAATGTTTAAACTACCGTTACTCACATGGCCAGTTATATACATATATATATATATATACATTTTCGTGTATCTATATAGACATATATAGATTTGAAGTTAATGTCATTAACTAATAATGGGATTATGATCCCTTAATTCAAGGGATATCCTTATCTGCTCACCATGATCTTTTGTTTGAAACTCAAATTATTTAAAGTGTTTTTCAAAGAGTGAGAATTTTTCAGTCTTTTGTGAGAATTTCTCAATCTTCTGTGAGAATTTCTCAGTCTTTACACAGTCCGTCTTTTTGGTTTGTTTTTTATGGTCCACTTAAGATCCGTATTGTATATTCTTGTATTTATATATGGACATATAGATATAGATTTGAATTCATTGTCATTAACTGATAATGAGATTATGTTCCCTAAATTCAAGGGATCCCCTTATGTTCTCACCATGATCTTTTGGTTGAAATTCAAATTATTTAATACGTTTTCCAAATAGTGAGAATTTCGCAGTCTTTACACAGTTCATTTTTTAAGGCACTCTTAAAATCTAGATTGTATATTTGTGTATCTATATATGGACATATAGATATAGATTTGAAGTTAATGTCATTAACTGATAATGGGATTATGTTCCCGTAATTCAAGGGATCTCCTTATCTGCTCATCATGATCTTTTAGTTGAAATTCAAATTATTTAATACGTTTTTTTTTTTTTTTTTTTTTTTTTTGTGAAATCTCTTATTAAAATACTGATAAATTCCTTAATCCTGGGAAATTTCTCATTAAAAACTGAGAAATTTCTACTCTTTTGTGAAATCGCTGATTAAAACAATGAGAAATTAATTTCCACTCCTTTGTAAAATTTCTAATTAAAATACTGAGAAATTCCCACTCCTTTGTGAAATTTCTGATCCAATAAACTGGGATATTTCAAATCATACAAATGGATAACAGCTCTATCCATCAAGATGTGAGAAATAGATACTTTACCATGTAAAATTGTAAAACAATTGTGAAATATCCCTATTATCATGTTTTCTCGCTAATTTTTTTCGAGTAATTTCTAGTAATGGATTTTCTATTGACATAAACTTTCTCAGTTAACTGAACAATGATGAACAATTCCTCAATAAAAAATAAGATATAAAACACTGAGAAATTATAAACAATTTCAAATATGATCAATATTTTGTGAAATTTCTCATTAACTACTAAGTAATTCACACTCTTTTGTGAAATTTATGAGAAGTATATAAGCCATTAAACTAGTAAAGTGTGTCGATCTCCGACATTATGCGCTTGAGTTCGTCCGGCGAGGTCTCGGTGCTGAGCGCTTTGAGTTTGAGTATGGCCTTGAGCTCTGAGACGGAGATCTTTCTGTTGCCATTGGCATCAAACTTCTTGAACACCTTTTCCACCTCGTCCATGCCGCCTAAAACACAGTCAATCTGTTTCGAGTCTGTTGATTTCTTTACCATTATAGACTGTAGAGAGAGAGAGAGAGAGAGAGAGAGAGATTATTATCCTAATATATATATAGAGAGAGAGGGAGATTATTATCCTGATATATAGAGAGAGAGAGAGGATAATACAGAGGTATTTATGTATTTAGCAACACAAAAGGACTAATTTCTAGATTCAGATATAAGAAGGGGCTATTTCTAGAAAAAGCTAGGATTAGGGGGTAAATCCTACTTTAACCTTATTTTTAACACTAGTTTCACCTACAAAACAAAAAATCTTTAGAAGTTTAGGATCATAGTGAGATTTATGGATCAAAGTCATTTATTTAGTTTACAAAAAAATTGTGGATCAAAGTGAGATTTTTGAGTTTAAAGCGATAAACCATATGTAAATCATGTATCTTTTTCTTATGTATTTATTCACCCTAAACATATATCTGAATCGTTTGAAAATCTTTTACTATATTTTCTTTGTAATTTATTCCTTTCATTATATTTTCTTTAATTTTAGAATTAAAGTTTATTTAAAATTCCAATTAGGATATATAGGCTGGGTAACTTTGGATTTGTTTCATTTTATCTAGGTTAGGTCTCTTATTCTTATTAAAGGGTAGCGGTAGAGGCACCTAAAAATTTTGCCGGAATAATTTTTTTTTTTTATAAAATAAAATTAAAACTTGTCCAAATGACCTAAACATTAAGGGTGCAAATTACCAAATGAATCAAATATCAAGGGTGCAAAATACTTTTAATTTATGGTGAATGACTAAAATACCCTTAAATAAGTCACATGACTAGCACACGGACGAGTTTCCGTTTGTTTTTAACAAAAATTCTAACGGAAGGACATTGCAACTCGTTATACACTGTCACGCCTTGGAGAAGCAAAAATAGAGAAAACAAGTTCCTTTTTGGTCCTGTAGGTTCGTGACTAGTGAATAACCGCATTGTCATCTACTCAAACCAATAAACACAATGATAGGGAGGAATTTATTCATAGAACATATCTTATTAACACAATCAGAGGCTACAGTAAAAATATAAAAGGTTTGGAAGCAACATATGCCCAAGTACCAATTATAAAAGTCTACTAAAACTATTACAGTAGCTGGCTTATAGTCTGACACTTATAACAACAATAACAACAGTACAGCAGATAAACAAACTAATTATTACAAAGCAACACTTCTTCGTCTTTAAGCTTCCAGCTCCAAGTTCGGAGAAACATCAGTCTTCCGTCCTCAAGACCTACAAAGCTCTAGACATTGGAATGTCTAGGGCATAAACGCCATCAGCTTTGAATACAACGCTGAGTGAGTACATCAAACACACTCCTCACCTGTTATTGTTTAGCATCTTAAAATGCGGTTAATCTCTTATCAATGACGTCTTTCACGGACATAGTAGATGTCTCATTAAACTATGCATTAACTCAATGATAACAGAAATCATAGGGAGCATAGTAATGACAAAGATAATGATCATGGCATAACATCTTATCACATATTCACCAAATCCATGCATGCAACCCATGCATCCATCCCATGCATATACCTTTACATTGGGACGCTGAGTCCACGACTGAACCATCATCTGTTATGTCCATACCCATATCCATATTCATACTCGTATCCATGTTCTTATTCTCATTCGTATCCATACATTGATACAATAATACCAATCTGATATCTACATGTCGATACAATAATACCAATCGGAATCACCCAACTAGTCAGTAGGCCCCACGATCCCTTGATAGGGTTACCATCGTCTATACGGTACCACCGATCTATAAACGATGGAATTGGCACAACAGATGTCTTCTACGCTGTGTATATTCTCACTGGTCATCTACACGGTGAGTATACATTAGGGCACTAGCCAAACGTAATCGTCAACGGTACACTGGACGTCTTCAACAGTGCATATGCATCACTGGGCATCTTCAACATTGAGAGGCACACTAAGAACTCTAACCGTCCCACGTCCACCCGACTCGTCAGCTGTTGATCCCATGGATCCAAAGTACACATATCACATATTCTACATTGAGGCACAATTTTTTATTTTCATCATATTCTCTCATCTCCACATAACATCATCCTATGAATGCTGACCAAATGCTGTGCAATGCTCATACTCTAGATAAAAGAATTAACACATGCTGTATATTCATTATATCTATTCATTACTGATTATTAGCATGCAGTCGTGTTCCATTCTACTATTCAGTTTAACAGTATCAACATATAAAATCATGGTGCAACATTTAACTAACTAAACAGTTCATATTATAATCAACATGAAGTAAACATGTTTTCGAAGGTTCGATCGAATGAACTCGTTTCAATCGAATGAGAAAAAGGTAGTTTCGATCGATCAAAGTCCCTTCAATCGATTAAGGAAACAGCAAGTTCGGTCGATCGAGAATAGTTCGATCGATTGAGGATAGTAAACCTCGATCGATTGAACCAAGTTCAATCATTTAAGAATCATCTTCTACCCAGGAACTGGGCAGAGATGAACTAGTGTCTCGGGGTCATAATATACATGTTCTAAACACACAAAAATCATCCAAGAATTATCCCTTGAGTGAGTTAATGAACTCACCTCACTCCGGCGGTCCGATGGCGGTTTTCCCGAGATCCGCGGCGACGACTATGGTGGCGGCTAGCTTTCTCTCTCCTCTCCTTCTTCTCTGTCTTTCTCTGGTCTATCTCTGTCTTTCTTCATCTTCTTCTTCTGTACCTCTTCTTATTCTTCTTCTCTTCTTCTTGCTCTAAGTATATACATATATCACACACACACATACACGATTATATATATATATACGGAACACACACACAAACACAGACACCAACTCTCTCTAACTCTCTAAATTGTAAACATCACACACATACAAATCACACGTGTATATAGGGAGAGAAGAGATGTAGGTGGCAAACACGCAAGATAAGAATAATAACACTTTCGATCGATCAAGTGAGTTTGATCGATTGAGAACAGGTCGGTCAAGGTTCAATCGATTGAAAGCAGATCAATCGCTCGAGAATGGGTACACATCACAGAATCAGGTTGGCAGAGTTTTGATTGCTCAAAGTAGGTTTATTCGCTCGAGAAAGCACAAGGTCAATCGATTGAGAAGACTTTGAACGATTGAGAAAGGTTCTTCACCAAGGGCTAACATAAGCATACAGGGGCTTATTTATATAACCATGTATCCGAAAATACAGGGTATTACATTATCCACCACTTATCAAAAGATTTCATCCTCGAAATCTGAAGCAGTAGTCCTAAAATGAAAAGGAAACCATCTCGCAAGACATACTCTAAAAATGCTCAAGTTCTCCTTTTGTGTAAACGATTACATCGTCGGTCAACTAGTTAAGTTCTATACACGTGATATGAAAACATTAATGATCAATGACCACTAGGGTGATAGCTACCATCTCAGGGTTTAGTCGTATGAAATTCATATGTTGAACTTCAGGAAAAAGTTTCTAGGTAGCACAATCTAATCATCTCATAAATATGAAACGGCTAGTCTCCAAACACATGAGGTTCATCCCTTAGGTCAAACTCTACGGTGTGAGGATTCTAGTGATCAAGTGTTCTAATCTCATCTAAGTTGTAGCGCAGCATTGTCATCTACTCCCGTCTCTGAAGATGCTTCCTACTGTGCTGACGATGTCTCTACTGTATCATCAGTTGGGTGTCTCCCATCTTTGGACTCCTTGTTACGATCGTCAGCTTCCTTGGTCAATCTCTTATTGTACACGACGTCCTTGTTAACTCCCTTGATGTTGTCGTCCTTTAATGTGCTGACCTGAAAGCATTTTGACTTTGGCATCGTAGTTGGTGACTTAAACTTTTTCAAGTGTCTTATGATTCCCACGTACTATTGATATAATCACCTCTTCAAGGTTGTACAATCTGTTGAATATCTGTTATGCTTCTGCGTACTAACTAAATAGGTTAGGTAGGGCTATACACTGATATCACGAGTTGACCTACTATATACCATCTTGTTTGGATAAAAGTAACATTTAATCGGTGTCCACAAAGCGATCTTCTGTGGTACTCTTTGTAATTCAGGTGTTGTCTCTGCGTTACTCGTGTCTCTTCTCGTATTCTGATAATCTTCTAGTTCATCCTGTCCGATTAACTACAGTCATAGACGACTATTGACCATTGTCATGTAAATTGCTCAGGTATCTACAATTTACGATGTAGGCTAATTCTCTTATAGTTAATCAAACAAATGCTAAATTTCTTGCAATATCAGGATCATATGTAATACATGATGTAGGTGTTGAGTGTTATATCTTCTGTCTATCATTCTTGTCTAAGTCGAGATCAATTATTTATTTGGCAAGTTTGCCCTTGTGGTACTTTTACGATGGAGCATTGTGTTACATCTCTAGTTCTGGAAAAAACTTACGGACATGACCAACTTTACTGCAGTTAAAACACTATACTCCTCGCCTATTAGATTTCCTTAACGCTCTATATTCTTGGGAATGGTGTCCTGGTACTCCACAATTGTAGCAGATATCTAGTTCTCTGTGCTGTGTTGGAGTCGCCACTGATTTTGATTCTTTCTTGTTGTTTCTCAATCTTTTGTACTTCTGGTGGTTGCTTGTGTAACTTTTCTCTGTGTTTCCTTGTTGAACTTGGTTAGCTGCCAACACAACTTGACTGTCCCTTCCTCTCTGATCCGTTAGGAGAAACTGGTCATTTTCTGGAAATGTTTGATCAAATCGTTGCCCTTCACTAATCTGAGTGTCGTCTTCCAGTTTCATTGCCATTTCTACCTGAGCTTCGAAAGATTGGTTTAAATGTCCTATAGTCGTATGACAAATATGTGGAACTAGTCCCTGATGATATCTTTTGATCTTCCTTCTAGGTGTATCGATCATATGTGGTGTAAATCGTAATAGTCTCTCGAATTGAGTTGTATATTCTGGCACTTTCATACTACATTGGACTAAATTTATGAATTCTATCTCCCTTTTGTTCTTATCAGATTATGGGAAGTACTTCTCTAGAAATTGAGTCTTGAATGATTCCCAAGTCATCCTGCCTACAGCTTCTTCTCCTATCGTAGCTTTCACTGCGTCCTACCAATATACTGCTAACAACATCAGTTGAAATACTACTAGATGTCTTTTCTCAGAGTCAGTACATTCGAGTGTCTCAAATATCAATTCTATCTGGTGAATCCATTACTTAGCTTGCCATGCTCCAATTAATCCGGTAAAGGTTCTTGGTTGAAGAGCACAAAATTCCTTTAACAGCTTGACTCTCGTTTGACATACTGATGATCCATTGCCGATGACACGATCATCACGATTGATAACTTGTTCTATGCGACGGATTAAAACTCCGACCATTCGTGTGGGATCTATCTCGGGAGGTACTACATCAGGTACTCCATTCAGCTGGCCGGGGTTTCCTCGAGTAGTCCTAACCATAACGAGTGTTGGTAGTGTTCAGTGTCGCTACTTACAATTAAAAATCTATTCGGTTAGACGCATTCTATCTTATAGCTCAAGCATGAACAAGCGGTAAATATACAATACCACTATATAATACAATCACACCACGCAATATGAATACCTCACATAAACAATAATATTAACCATAATGCTCAGTCTACCTACTAGGTATTTTTAAATGTATCTAAGCTCAAGGCAAAGGTTACGAAACTACAAGTTCTAAGCATAACGTCAAATCTTAAACATTCTATTTCTATTCTTAGGTACTAGACTTCGAATACTGCTCAACTAACATGTGAGACCACTGTACTAACATGTGACTTAAGGTAATGTGATAATTCTAGGTCATACTGACTGTTCTGAGATCTCTCAGGAATTTGTCAGTGTCCAACTCTAACAATTCTATATTTATAATCTCCAAGACCACAACTAACTCTAGAAGCCTGTTCTCCGTGAACTCCGCTACCAACAACTTTAATGATTCTTATCGGCTCCAGCAGTTGCTGCCTTCCAAAGAAACATCCTCAGATGGATTCATCTAACTTCTCGTCTATGTGATAGCGAATCCTCATGCTATCGACATTAACTTAGAACTTGGGTTCTAATCACACAGGACAAGCGGTCCGCAACTAAAACCTAGACTCTAATACCAAAAATCCTATCACGCCCTAGAGAATCAAAATTAGAGAAAACAAGTTCCTTTTTGGTCCCGAAGGTTCAGGACTGGTGAATAACCGCATTGTCATTTACTCAAACCAATAAACACAACAATAGGGAGGTTGCTATTCATAGAACATATCTTATTAACATAGTCAGAGGCTACATCAAAAATATAAAAGGTTTGGAAGCAACATATGCCTAAATACCAATTATAAAAGTCTACTAAAACTATTACAACAGCTGGCTTATAGTCTGAAACTTATAACAACAATAACAGCAGTACAACAGATAAACAAACTAATTATTACAAAGCGACACGTCTTCGTCTTTAAGCTTCCAGCTCCAAGTCCGGCGAAACATTAGTCTTCCATCCTCAAGACCTACAAAGCTTTAGACATTGGAATGTCTAGGGCACAAATGCCATCAGCTTTGACTACAAAGCTGAGTGAGCACATCAACTACACTCCTCACCCGTTATTGTTCAGCATCTTAAAATGCGGTTAATTTCTTATCAATGATGTGTGTCACGGACATAGCAAAGGTCTCATTAAATTATGTATTTAACTCAATGATAACAGAAATTATAGGGAGCATAGTAATGACAAAGATAATGATTATGGCATAACATCTTATCACATATTCACCAAATCCATGCATGCAACCCATGCATCCATCCCATGCATATACCTTTACATCAAGACGCTGAATCCATGACTGAACCATCATCTGTTCTATCCATACCCATATCTATATTCATACTCGTATCCATGTTCTTATTCTCATCTGTATCCATACGTCGATACAATAATACCAATCTGATATCTACACGTCGATAAAATAATACCAATTAGAATCACCTGCCAAGTCAGTAGGTGCCACGATCCCTTGATAGGGTTACCGGTCGTCTACACGGTACCACCTATCTGTAAACAATGGAAGCAACACAACAAACGTCTTTTATGTTGTGTATATTCTCACTTGTCATCTAAACGGTGAGTATACATTAGGGAACTAGCCACATGTAATTGTCAATGGTACACTAGATGTCTTGAATAGTGTATATGTATCATTGGACGTCTTCAATAGTGAGAGACGCACTAGGAACTGTAACTGTCCCAGGTCCACCCGGCTCGTCAGCCGTTGATCCCATGGATCCAAAGTACACATATCACATATTCTACATTGTGGCACAGTTCTCGATTCTCATCATATTCTCTCATCTCTTCATAACATCATCCCATGCATACTAACCACATGTTGTGCAATGCTCATGCTCTAGATAAAGGAATTAACACATGCTCTATATTCATCATATCTACTCATTACTGATTATTAGCATTCAGTCGTGTTCTATTCTACTATTCAGTTTAATAGTATCAACATATAAAATCATGGTGCAAGATTTAACCAACTAAACAGTTCATATTATAATCAACAGGAAATAAACATGTTCTGCAAGGTTCGATCGATTGAACTCTTTTCAATCAATTGAGGTAGTTTTGATCGATTGAAATCCTTTGATCGATTGAGGAAACATTAGTTCGATTGATCGAGAATAGTTCGATCGATTGAGGATAGTAAACCTCGATTGATTGAACTAAGTTCAATCACTCGAGAATCATCTTCTACCTGAGAACTGGGCAGATACAAACTAGTGTCTCGGAGTCACAATACACATATTCTAAACACATCGAAATCATCCTAGAATTATCCCTTGAGTGAGTTAATGATCTCACCTCACTCCGGCGGTCCGGTGGCGGCGTTCCCGAGCTCCGCGGTGGCGACTATGGTGGCGGTGAGCTTTCTCTCTCCTCTCCTTCTTCTCTGTCTCTCTCTGGTCTCACTTCTTCTTCTTCTCCTCTTCTTGTTCTTCTTCTCTTCTTCTTGCTCTAAGTATACAATATATATCACACACACACACACACACATACATGATTAAATATATATATATGGAACACACACACACACATACACACACCAACTCTATCTAACTCTCTAAACTGCCAAACATCACCCACACACAAAACACTCGTATATATAGGGAGACAAGAGGTACAGGTGGCAAACACGTAAGATTGGAATAATAACATTTTTGATAGATCGAAGTGAGTTCGATCGATTGAGAACAGGTCGGTCAAGGTTTGATCGATTGAAAGGAGTTCAATCGCTCGAGAATGGGTACACATCACATAATCAGGTCGGCAGAGTTTCGATCACTCGAGAAAGCACAAGGTCAATCGATCTAGAAGACTTCGATCGATTACGAAGGGTTCTTCACCAAGGGCTCACACAAGCATACGATGCCTTATTTATATAACCATGTATCTAGAAATACAAGGTATTACATATATATTAAGGGCCAGTTTGACAAAATTGAAATATTAGGGTGCAAAGTCCAAAACGGTATATATATTAGGGCTACAAAATACTTTTTTTTCCATGAATTCTATGATAACAATTTATGTAGACGCTATTGTAAAAACTCAAATTGCAATTAAGATTTAAATTGCGAGATATTTAATGTGGGTAGCTAATTTTTTTTGTTAGTGAAAATCCTAATGGATGAGAAAAAGCATATTTTAAGCTCCACTGAAAAAAAGGGTAGGAGGGATTGATTGGAAGTGGCGATCCCTACTTGGGTATAATTAGAGTAGCTCTTCCCTATTGAGAATCAGTGACAAATGGGGCCTTGAGAGATTTCAATGCAGAGAACTGCAAAGGCTCCCTCAAGTCGATTGAGTCATAGGCCATGACCCAACCCTACCAAAAGTACTATTGAACACCCAACAAGTTTCCTAGCAATAATGCTTAGTGAATCTTATTGAGGAATTCAAAATCAGGATCTACTAGCAATTAAACCACTTGGGAGTAAACGAAGTGCCACTGGACCACCACCCATCATGGTTACTGATGAGAATGCTTGTTTGTTGGAGAGTTGTCTAAAAAAATTCCATTTCTTAGTTGTAATTTGTAAGAGTTTATTGGTCTGTTTTCATAGAACTAAAACCTTGTTTTAGATCTGTGAGAAAAGAAAAATAGAAAAGAATTGACACACAAAATTACCAGATTTATATGATTCATTCAAATAAGAGTTACGTCAACAGAGCTGTTGAAATTTCTACTATAGATAATCATTTTTAAAAAATAGAAAATTGCACTACATGTTACAATTATAAAAATTATTAAAATAAAAATAATAAAAATAATTAAGTGTACAATATTCTGAACCTTTGAAGTAGTGATATCATGTTCCACTTTACTGTGTTGAATTGCTGACATTGCCTCTTCACATTAGTATGATTTGTCATATGGGGACTCTATTATTGCAAATGAGTTATGCTATACCCATAACTTTTTTCACAATCATACATCATGGCCCTTGATTTCAGTGGATCTCATAAGGGTCTTATATGAATCCTACATAGGACCCACTAAAATCAAGGGTCAAAATGTATTGATTGTAAAAAAAGTTGTGAAAAATATTGTGGGTGTAACATTTTTAAATGCAAACTGGGCTAGGATTTGAAGACATGAGGCAAAAACGTGTGGTTGCGTTACTACTCCCCCACAAAGTTTAGTTGTAATCTCCCCATAATTGAAGGTGTGAATTCTATTATATAACTATTTTTAATTCATGCACTCATGATTTGTATAAGAATGGAAAATTCTTACAAAAGAATTTGATTTTTAAAAAAAAAAACTTTTTTTTATAAATTTTTATGATATAGCTGTTAGGAAATTATGTTTACTAATGATAGTGGGCAACATATTAATATCAATTATATTATAGGGCTATTAAAATTAAATGGGCTTATGTTATGTGGTCTAATTGTAGGAAGTCTATGGACTTCTGTTGTGTATGGGTTTAATGAGTGGATACCAAATACTGACCCTGTTAGGAATAATGGGAACCCTAATAGAGTAGTATATAAAAATATATAGGTTATGGTCCCCAATATGTCAAATCAATACATACAGTCTTCCTCTTCTATTCCATCTAGAGAATGAACCCATTACAAAACTAAGGAGATTTGACTGAGGAAGACATAATGTGTAACACCCCGCTCCCACGGGCAGAATTTAATTGCATTTAGCATGGGTATTAATATTTTATTAATGATATGATTACCTGTGTTAAGTGAGTTTTAACTCACTAAAATGATTATGGGTGTCCAGTTTGGAACCCAGAGATAGGCCAAGTGGTAGTCCCAATTTGAGAGAGTTATGATAGGTCCCCGTGTGATGGGACAGATATGGAAAATAACCCTTATGTGCTTAATTGTTTATTAAGGTATATGTGAATAAGTTAATATGTTGATTTTATAGAATGTTAATTGTTAGAGACCATTTTTATGGTCCGTTAGAGATGCCTTTGTGAGGATGAACTGAACATGTTGCATAATTAGTAAGTCAATTAGCAACTTCATAAATTATGTGAGACCACTTATGGGACCCATACGTGACATAGACAAACACCCATTTAAGTTTGGGATAGTTTTAATAGGTTTTATTAATTAATTGGGGTATAAATGTAAAACTAAAGAAACTAGGGGTGGCAAACATAAAAACCAAGACACTTGGCTTGCATGCCACGTGACATGTGGTGGATGACTCATCACATGAGTCATCATCTTCATTAGACTAAGTTAGAATGTGCAGATAAATTTCGTACGAAAATTCTCGATGACGAAATTGACGCCGATTGACGCGCTTAACGACATGCAATTTCAAAACTAGCGTGGGTACTAATCATATTGCATTTTGAGATAGTTTTTCTATGTCCCAATTTGGGAGTTTAGCTCACAATCTATGACTTTTGTGTAGAATTTGTACCTGGGGTTTAGTGGAACTATAATCTTGAGTTAGGAGCGAAATCTTTGAGGCGAGTGACAGTAATTGTGAAATATGGATGATTAGATGTCTGAGATTATCTCTGTAATGAAATGCATGTCTATATGTATTAATTAGCATGTTTTAAATGTTAGTGGGCAAACCCATGTGGTTAATAAGACCTATATAATTTGTGAATTGCACGGTGTAATGACTATGTGAGCATGTTGAGTTGTCAATGTGGGTCAAAGGGGAACTTGTACTTGCCATCAGAAATGTGACTAGGTGCCTTAATGGCCATAAGGTCGCATGTCTGACAGAAAGAGGCGTGGGTCTCGGTTAGTCGTGCGGACAAATGGAGTTGTCGCGGGTTAACGTGAAAGGGTGGTCGGTACTTGCGTTCCGGAGACTATAGTTATGTGTAGAATGATGAGATTGAGCATGTTTATTATTCATGTTCATAATTATTAGCATTCACCAGCATATAACTGACATATTGTAGTGGTTATTAAATAACCATTGTATGTGATAAAGGCAAGATGGCAAAAGAATGAGAAAATGGATTCGGCGAGGCAACGTGGGAAATCTAGGAGTAGTTGTGGTTAATGTTGATAGCTTTATGTTCTTGTCTTAAACTTGTAATATGGTAATTTCAGTTAATTTTGGAAGAGATTTGTAATTGTCCACTTGTAACTTAAGTTTTTACAAGTTAAGTGTTTGTTTGGTTTCTAACCTTTGTAAGCTTTTGGTATTGTAAGTAAAGCTTATTTTATGTTGTACCGGTGTCTAATTTGGGTTGAATCTTGTAATAACCTTGATTAAGTAACTAGTAGGTGTTGTAAAATGGTTGTACTTTATATCCATGAGTTGTGAGTGTGAGTTTTAGTTGTTTTATCAAGTAATGGGAGTGTTGGTTTGGTTTTTAGTTTCAAAACAGGGGACTGCTGAGAATTGGGTTCTACTGCTGCGAATCAGTTGACTGAAGGCCAACCCAGTCGACTAGATCTTGTAGTAGAATGCCAAATTTATGGAGTTGGGGTGTTCAGTCGACTGGACTGTTCAATCGATCGGACTAGTAGTTTTTCAAAAAATGTTCTCTGCAATTTGCATTTGCAGTCGAGCGAGTCCCCGATTAGTTGATTGGATACTCTGTTGTAAAAACTGTTTTATTTTAAAAGTGTTTTTAATGGGAGCGACGTTTTGTAATCTGATTTATTGTTAATAATGGAGACTTAGGAGTGTAGGAGCCTTAGTGGCGTGCCATGTGTCCTAGAATCGTATGTGTGGTTCTGGGGCGTGACATTTAGTAGTATCAGAGAAATAGGCTTAGAACTCTGGGTACTAGAGACGACGACTTGAGTGAACTTGATAAAGGCGAGTAATTAGATGCGTATCATGAGTACATATGGACATATGATATGAATGTTGCATGTTTTAATGGCATAGTATGCATAGTATTTATTCGAATTGATTGGCAGGTAAGAAATGGCAGACCAAAACTGAGAACATTCACCACATTTGAGGTTGGATCACCTGGAGGATATTGTGAGTAATTTTGTAAGAGCTGCCAGTGATAGAATACCAATGGGTGACAATAGACCTGTAAATCCGTGACATGAACGAGGGATTATTGAGCAGTTTTACAAGCAGAAGCCACTTTAGTTTGAAGGAAATCCTGACACATCATTATTCAATTATTGGTTAATGGATATGGAACGCATTTTCCAAGCTGTGGAGTGTACAGACGCCGAAAAGATTATATGTGCTACCGATACCCTAAAAGGGGGAGCTCAGAGCTAGTGGACTAACCAAATTGCTTAAGGACCGCTAGAGATATGGAGAGGGTTCAAGAAAGAGTTTAATAAACGGTATTTTCTGGCATCAGCAAAGACACAATTAAGTCAAAAATTTGCAAATTTACAACAAGGGGACATGACTGTCAATGAGTACGCTACAAGGTACAATGATTTACTCCATTTTGGATACCGATCTGTTCCAAGAGAAGTTGATAAAGCTCAGAAGTTTGAGGAAGGGTTGAGGGATAACATACACAGCCGTGTTGATACACTACAACACCAAAGTATGGCTGTTGTTCAGGATGTGGCCTTGATAGTAGAGAGATATTAAGAAATTCAAACAAGGGCAGCAAGACAAGCGAGCATATGAGGACAAGGAGAGAGGATAAGGGTTTCCTAAGAGGATATTTCACAAGGTTCAGGCTCAAGTACCAGAATCCAAGGGAGAAATATCTAGTCTGGGGAGACTACCGCACTATGCCCAACATGTAATCGTCGACACATGGGAGCTTGCCACCTTACTTTAGTGTGGAACATTTGTAAGAAGCTGGGGCATGTTGCTCGGTATTGTCCACAAGTCAGAACTCAGAGTACGGGAGGTTCTAATTCGGAAGAAGTAAGAGGTAGATGTTACACTTGTGGGGTGCCGGGACATCACTCCAACAACTGTTCGACGAGGAAACAACAAAGTACAAGTTCAATGGCTACAACCGAAGCAAGATTTGGAACCATTGTAGACAAAGGAAAAGGCGTTGAACCAAGTTAAGGAAGGTTTTACCAATTGGCACCAGGAGACATCTCAGCCACCAACTCTGTGGTTTCAGGTATATTATTGATTTGTTCGCATCCAGCTCATGTCTTAACAAATTCGGGGTCGACGCATTCTTTTGTTGCATGTGAATTTATTAAACATTTACATGGCATGTCTGAACCTTTAGGATATGAATTGTCAGTATCTCTACCACTTAGCAAACCAATGATGACTTCTTCGGTTTACAAGGCATGTAACATTTGGGTAGATGATAGAGAGTTAACTGTTGACTTGATACCATTGACCACTAACTATTTTGATGTAATTCTGGGTATGGATTGGTTATCTATGAATAAAGCCTTCGTTGATTGTGAATGAAAAAAGTTATTTTCCGACCACCAGGACAGGGAGAATTTGTTTTTCAGGGAATTGGTGTCGTGGTACCACCATTTTTAGTGTCGGCAATTCAGGCAGGTAAACTGTTGAAACAAGGTTGTCAGGGATTCTTATGCTCTATAATTGATACACGAGTTACGGGCACCAAGGTAGAAGATATATCAATAGTACGGGAGTTTTTGGATGTATTTCCCGAGGACTTGCCAGATGAGTTGATTGACCGAAAAATTGAATTCACTATTGAGGTAGCTTCGGGAACACAACATGTATCAAAAATGCCGTATAGAATGGCAATAGTGGAACTCAAGAAATTGAAAATTCAGTTACAGGAACTATTGGACAAGGGGTTTTTCTGGCCTAGTGTATCGCCATGGGGTGCATCGATCTTATTTGTTAAGAAGAAAGACGAAACCATGAGAAAGTGTATTGACTACCACGAATTGGACAAATTGACTATCAAGAACAAGTATCTATTGCCCAGAATTAATGACCTATTTGATCAACTTCAAGGAGCTCAAATATTTTCTAAAATTGATTTGCGATCGAGTTACCATCAGCTGAAGGTAAAAGAGGAGGATGTAGAGAAGACTGCATTTAGGACTCGCTATGGCCACTATGAGTTTCTTGTCATGCCATTCGGGGTTACTAATGCACCGGCAACATTTATGGATTTGATGAACCAGGCATTTAAGGATTACTTGGACCAGTTCGTAATTATTTTCATTGATGCCATCTTGATATATTCCAAGAGTGTAGAAGACCATGAAAGGCATCTTCGACTAATTTTGCAATGACTCTGAGAAAAGATGTTGTTTGGAAAGTTGAAAAAATGTGAGTTCTGGCTAACTGAGATTGTATTTCTAGGCCATGTAATATCAAAAGAAGGTGTATCAATAGATCCACAAAAAATTGAAGCCATAGCTAATTGGAATCCGCCAACAAATGTGTCAGAAGTAAGAAGTTTCTTAGGTTTAGTCGGTTACTACCGAAGGTTTGTGGAGAATTTCTCTAGAATTGCGACGCCTATGACCCAACTAATGAGGAAAGATGTACAATTTATTTGGAGTCCTGAGTGTGAAAAAAGCTTTACGAAGCTGAAGACTTGGCTTATGTCAGCGCTAATCTTGACTATACCTTCGGGTACTGAGGGATTTAACATTTATAGTAATGCTTCGCATCAGGGATTGGGGTGTGTTTTAATGCAAAATGATAAAGTAATTACCTACGCTTCACGACAACTGAAACCGCATGAAGTCAACTATCCGACACATAATTTGGAGCTAGCAGTCGTAATATTTGCCTTGAAAATTTGGCGACATCATCTACACGGGGAAAAGTGTGAAATCTATACCGACCATAAGAGTTTGAAATACCTTTTCACCCAGAGGGACTTGAATATGCGACAAAGGCATTGGCTAGAGTTAATGAAAGACTACGACATAACTATTCACTTTCATCCGGGAAAAGCCAATGTGTGGCTGATGCGTTAAGTCAGAAATCAACAAGTAATTTGATCTATGCCTTGACTACTCAAGAGAAACTGATACGGGAATGGAGAAGCTGAAATTAGAAGTAATTCCAAACACTAGAGGTGTTTTGATGTCAGCTATTATTGCACGACCATCTTTAGTAGATGAGATTCGAAACAAGCAACTTCAAGATCCAAAGTTGAAGAAGATTTGTGATCGTATATCGAAGGGTAAGTAGCCAGAGTTTATTTTTAAGAATGGTATATTGAAGTTTAAGAATCGGGTTTGCGTACACAATGTAGATCAAATCAAAGAAATAGTTCTAAAAGAGGCACATAATACCAAGTATTCAATTCACCTGGGAAGCACGAAAATGTACCGCGATTTACGGGAAATCTATTGGTGGTCGGGAATAAAATAAGAGGTGGCAGAATATGTAGCTAAGTGCGTAGTTTGTCAGCAGATAAAGATGGATCATCAGAGACCAGCGGGATAGTTGATTCCATTACCTATACCAGAATGGAAATGGGAGAGCATTACAATGGATTTCGTATTAGGTTTGCCAAGATCAAGAAAGTCAAATGACACTGTTTGGGTAATCGTTGATCGATTGACCAAGTCAGTGCACTTCTCGCCAATCAAGACTAATGATCCGATAAAACTAGCAGAGTTATATGTTCAAGAGATAGTACGATTACACGGAGTTCCAGTATCAATTATTTCTGACAGAGATAGTAGATTCACATTACGATTTTGGCAAGGAATACAACGGGCTATGGGTACTAAACTAAGTTTTAGTACAGCATTCCATCCTTAGACTTATGGCCAGTTAGAGCGTGTAATCCAGATATTGGAGGATATGCTACGACTATGTGTTCTAGATTTCAAGGGCGATTGGGACGAACATTTGCCTCTAACAGAGTTTGCTTACAATAACAGTTTCCAAGCTGGTATTAGAATGGCGCCTTTTGAGGCTTTATACGGGCGAAGATGTCGTTCACCAGTTTGCTGGACTGAAGTGGGAGAAAAAATTTGTTAGGGCTTGAAATAGTTCAACAAACTATAGAAAAGATCAAAGTGATACAACAACGGCTACAAACGGCCCAAAGTCGTTACAAGAGTTATGCGGACATAAAGAGAAGATCGATAGAATTTGAAGTGGAAGACTATGTATTCTTGAAGGTATCGCCTTCGAAGGGAGTGATACGATTCGGTAAACGAGAAAAGTTCAATCCAAGATATGTCGGACCATTTGAGATTATTGCAAGAATTAGATCGGTAGCGTATCGACTAGATTTGCCACAAGAGTTAGCTAATGTGCACAATGTGTTTTATGTATCAATGTTGTAAAAATGTGTATCGGATTCGAGACAAATGATTGAACCAGAGCCGTTGAAAATCCAAGAAGACTTAACATATATTGAATATCCAGTTAGAATTTTGGCCAAAAGAGCAAATACTAAGGACAAAGACCATTCCATTGGTCATGGTATTGTGGCGTAACCAATCGGTTGAGGAAGCTACATGGGAAACTGAGAAGGAGATGCGAGAGCAATATCCTTACTTGTTCGAGACTTGAGGTACAGCGAGTTTGGGGAGAAACTCCTCTTTAAGGAGTAGAGAGATGTAACACCCGCTCTCGCGGGCATAATTCAATTGCATTTAGCATGGGTATTAATATTTTATTAATGATACAATTACCTGTGTTAAGTGAGTTTTAACTCACTAAAATGATTAAGGGTGCCCAGTTTGGAACCCAAAGATAGGCCAAGTGGCAGTTCCAGTTTGGGATAGTTATGATAGGTCCCCGTGTGATGGAAAAAATGTGAAAAATAACCCTTATGTGCTTAATTGTTTATTAAGGTATATGTGAATATTTTAATGTGTTGATTTTATAGCATGTTAATTGTTTGAGACCATTTTTATGGTGCATTAGGGATGCCTTTTGTGAGGACGAACTGGACACGTTGCATAATTAGTAGGTCAATTAGCAACTTCATAAATTATGTGGGACCACTTATGGGACCTATACGTGACATCGACATACACCCATTTAAGTTTGTGATAGTTTAAATAATTTTATTAATTAGTAGGGGTATAAATGTAAAACTAAAGAAACCTGGTGAGGCAAACATAAAAACCAAGAGACGTGGCTTGCATACCACGTGACATGTGGTGGATGACTCATCACATGAGTCATCATCTTCATTATACTAAGTTAAAATGTGCAGAGGAATTTCATACGGAAATTCTCGACGACGAAATCGCCTTCGACGTTCACGACGCCGATTGACGCGCTTAGCGACGAGCAATTTCAAAACAGGCTACATATTTGGACTTCTGGAGGTGAGTCTAATGTATGGGTACTAATCTTATTGCGTTTTGAGATAGTTTTTCTACGCCCCAATTTGGGTGTTTAGCTCACAATCCATAATGTTTGTATAGGATTTGTATATGGGGTTTAGTGGAGCTATAATCTTGAGTTAGGAGCGAAATCTTTAAGGTGAGTGACATTAATTGTGAAATATGGATGATTAGATGTTTGAAATTATCTTTGTAATGAAATGCATGTCTATATGTATTAATTAGCATGTTTAATTGTTAGTGGGCAAACCCATGTGGTTAATAAGACCTATATAATTCGTGAATTGCACGGTGTAATGACTACGTAAGCATGTTGAGTTGTCAATGTGGGTCAAAGGGGAACTTGTACTGGCCATCAGAAATGTGACTAGGGGCCTTAATGGCCATTCGCACGTCTGATGGAAAGAGGCGTGGGTCTCGGTTAGTCGCGAGGACTAATGGAGTAGTCGCGGGCTAACGTGAAAGGGTGGTCGGTACTTGCATTCCCGGAGACTATAGTTATGTGTAGAATGATGAGATTGAGCATGTTTACTATTCATGTTTATAATTATTAGCATTCACCAGCATATAGCTGATATATTGTAGTGGTTATTAAATAATCATTGTAGGTGATAAAGGCAAGATGGCAAAAGAATATGAGAAAATGGATTCGGCGAGGCAACGTGGGAAATCCTGGAGTAGTTGTGGTTAATGTTGATAGCTTTATGTTTTTGTCTTAAACTTGTAATATGGTAATTTCAGTTAATTTTGGAAGAGATTTGTTAATGTCCACTTGTAACTTAAGTTTTTGCAAGTTAAGTGTTGGTTTGTTTCTAACCTTTGTAATCTTTTGGTATTGTAAGTGAAGCTTATTTTATGTTATACCGGTGTCTAATTCGGGTTGAAACTTGTAATAACCTTGATTAAGCAACTAGTAGGTGTTGTAAAATGGTTGTACTTTATCTCCATGAGTTGTGAGTATGACTTATAGTTATTTTATCAAGTAATGGGAGTGCTGGTTTGGTTTTTAGTTTTAAAACAGGGGACTGCTGAGAATTGGGTTCTGCTGCTGCGAATCAGTCGACTGAAGGCCGACCCAGTCGACTGGATCGTGTAGTAGAATGCCAAATTTCTAGAATTGGGGTGTTCAGTCGACTGGACCCGATGTTCAGTCAACTGGACCTTAAATTTCTCAGTCGACCAAACCGTCCTGTCGACCGGACCAGTAGTTTTTCAGAAAATGTTCTCTACAATTTGCATTTCCAGTCGACCGCATCCCTAATCAGTCGACTGGATACTCTGCTGTAAAAACCGTTTTGCTTTAAAAGTTTTTTTAATGGGAACGATGTTTTATGACTCTGATTTGTTAATGATGGAGACTTAGGAATGTAGTGGGAGCCTTGGTGGCGTGCCATGTGTCCTAGAATTGTATGTGCGGTTCCGGGGCGTGACATAAGCGATCATCATCGTTCTCCTAAGGTTTGCTAATTGCTACAATGGATACAAGTATGTATTCTATTATACTGCACCCTTAATAATCTAACAGGATTTGATCCTAGGGTTGTGTTTTTACTACTCTAAGGTTTTACAGTTTTATAAATTAAAAATATAACAAGTGATATCAGAGCAGTTCTCATGTTGATTATTAGGGTTGTAGGCATCTATGCCTTCTGGAAGGCATCTCTTGTGTGATGTTCACAAGCTTGTCTTTTTTGATAACCATCTATAAAGGTTTCGGATAGTTGTTTATTTTTAAAGCCAAACATGCACGATTTGGGCCAAAATCTAAAGATGTCAAGTATTTGCCCTTGAATCTGGTGTAATAAGATGAACAATTACCAAATTACAATCTCAATTGTAAAACAGTGCGCAGCCCATAAATTTGTTTGGCAACATAAACAATTTGGTTGTTTGTTGTAAACATGGTACCAAACGAGGTTTGTACTATGTGACGTGCCATGTGCAGTTTTTGTGCAATAAATGTTGGTATGGAAAGTACATCAGTCATTGAGTTTTGTGCAGTTTTGTTAATGGAAGAGCATTGAGGCCTTGTTTGGTAGTTAAAATTAAGAAAGAAAAAAAAGCATTCATGGAATTTTTAAGCCGCGACCAAACAAGCCCCACATGGTTGCATATTGTGCATTTTTCCAGTGTTTAGTACATTATGTGGATCCATTGACAACTTTTGTACATGATCCTATATTAGTGAATTAAGGTAGTTTTATTGTGCTTTAGAATTTTGGGTAATTCATTACATGAATTTAATTCTATGGTAGCATAAGATTTTGGGGTCTATTTTAGGCTCTAATACATATATCTAATACTTCAAATAAATTGATTGAAATAAAATGTTACCAAAGTCAGGGGCGGAGCTAGGATTTCAATTCAGTGGGGGCACGCTTACATCGGGGCTCGGAGGCAATGTCCCAGGCCAATTTTATTTGAATAAGTAATATGCTTTCAAGCCTTAAAAATTCCATGATTGTTACATGTGATTCACGTGTAGTTGATTAAGTGTTAAAGTGAGATTTTTGAGTTTAAAAGGGGTATATTTAGACAAAATTCGAAGATCACATTCAAAGATCAAAGCGAGATTTGAGTAAAAATTAAACAAATTCAAAGATCAAAGTGAGATTTTTGAGTTTAAAAGGGTTAAATTTAGACAAATTCAAAGATCAAATTTAAAGATCAAATTCAAATATCAAAGTGAGATTTGAGTAAAAATTAGACAAATTCAAAGATCAAAGTGAGATTTTTGAGTGTAAAAGGGATAAATTTAAAAATTCAAGAAGGGCACAAATACATATAATCTCAAATATATAGAGTAAAATGATAAATTTTAAAACTCCAGTGGGGGCATGTGCCCCCACTGGCCCCCACACCCCTACGCCCCTGACCAAAGTAACCTCTGTTGTGTAAAGTTTATTTATTTTGAAATACTAAGATAGCATATATGTTATTCATGCAATTAACAATCGGCCCAAAGGAAGATTCTTAATTGGCTGAATGATGGGTGTACATGTGGTGATAAATATGTAACAATTATCAAGCTAATTATCCATGTGGGCAATAAGTCAAATCAAAGAAAGGCTACTGTCTAACATAACTTAGTGTTAGTATTTGATCACTACACGGGGAGTACCACTTACAGTTGATATTTATGTTCAAAGACTAAATATCAATGTTGTTTTAGGTAACCTGTGATGGGCCCACCATTATGTAAATTGTTTAATGTGTCATGCATGTAGATAAAAAGTATTTATGATTTATTTATGTTATGACATGCTATTCATTGTGAGCATGTTATTTTATTTTATTTGGTTCTCTATTTAGTTTTTGCTACAGTTACAAATGTTTCTGCTCAAATTAGTACTATCCCAATGCTGAATGGGGGAAACTTTAAGGTCTGGAAAGAGAATGTGGAAATTGTCCTCGGATGTATAGATTTGGACCTTGTGCTACGGACAGAACGACAACTTTGACTACGGAAAACCCGAATGAGCGTAAAATTGAGACGTGAGATCACTCGAATCGCACGAGTTTGATGATTATGAAACGTTCCATTCCGGAAGCGTTTCAGGGCTCGATCACTGAGAACACAAATGCTAAGAAGTTCCTCTCTGAATAATAACAATATTTTGGTAAAAATGAAAAGTCAGAAATGAGTACCGTTTTGGCTACTAATTTCCATGAGGTATAAAGGAAAAAGGAACATAAGGGAGTACATTATAAAAATGTCTCATCTCAGTGGGATACTCAAGGCACTAAAGTTAGAGATGTCTGAGAACTTGGTTCTTATATCTTGCACAATTCAGTCAATTTAAAGTGAGTTATAACACCCAAAAGGACAAATGGACTCTTAATGAGCTCATATCTCACTGTGTGCAAAAAGAGGAAAGAATTCAGGGACAAGACTGAAATTGCTCACTTAGCTTCAATCTTAATAATAAAAAGAAGAGAGCTAAGGATGCTGCAAATATGACACCTCAGTAGAAGAAATTAAAGAAGCAAAATGAAGAATTCCTATTTTTGCAAGAAAAGAGGCCACATGAAGAGAGACTATCCCAAATACCCCAATTAGCGTGTAAAGAAGGGTAATCTTCTCGCTTTGGCTTGTTCTGAAGTTAATTTAGCTTCTGTACCTAAAGATACTAGGTGAGTAGACTCTAGTGCTACTACTCACATAAGTATGTCTATGCAGGGTTGCTTGTGGAGCCGGCCGCCAACTGATGCTGAAAGATTCATCTTTGTGGGCGATGGCAAGAAAGTTCTAGTGGAAGCTATAGGAAATTTTAGATTATTATTAAAGACTAGTGTTTATTTGGATTTGATTGAGACTTTTGTTACACCGTCTTTTAGATGGAATTTAATTTCTATTTCTAATTTGGACAAATCTGGTTATGCTTGTTCTTTTGGAAATAATAAAGTTAGTCTATTTCAAGTTTCAAAGCTTATTGGTACCGGTTCTTTGATTGATAATCTTTATATGCTTTGTACTATTACTTCTTGTAATGAAATTCTGCATACTAATTCACGTGGTACAAAGCGAAATTAAATGAGAATTTTGCCACCTTATGGCTCAAGCGATTAGGTCATATCCCTAAACAGAGAATTGAGAGGCTTGTGCTTTACGAGATTCTTAGCCCCTTAGATTTGGCAGACTTTTATGTCTGTATTGAGTGCATTAAGGGAAAACACACAAACATAAGGAAATTAGGTGCCAACAGGTGTACATATGTCTTAGAACTCATTCACACTGATATATAGGTCCATTCCCTACAACCTCTTGCAATGGACAACAATATTTCATTACGTTCATAGACAACTACTCAAGATATGGGTACCTATATTTAATGCATGAGAAGTCACAGTTCTTAGATGTTTTCAAGTCATTTAAAGCCGAAGTTGAACTTCAGCTTGGCAAGAAAATTAAGGCTGACAAATTTGACTGTGGTGGTGAATACTATGGTAGATATGATGGATCAGGTGAACAACGTCCAGGATCCTTTGCTAAATTCCTATAGGAATGCGAAATTGTCATTCAATACACAATGTCAGGCAAACCTAGCATGAATGGTGATGCTGAGAGACGAAACAAAATGCTTAAGGACATGGTAAGAAGTATGATTAGTCATTCTTCTTTACCAAAATCGCTCTAGGGAGAAGCTCTAAATACTATAGGTTCCAAGTAAAGTAGTAGCCAAAACCCCTTACGAAAATGAACTGGAAAGAAGCCTAGCATTAGGCATTTACACATTTGGTATTGTCCAACTGAGGCACGGCCTTATAGGCTACATGAAAGGAAATTGGACTTAAGAACAATCAGTTGCTAATTTGTTGGATACACTGAACGCTCTCGGGGCTTTAAGTTGTATGATCCCATTGTTAGGACATTTTTTCAAACAGGAAATGCGAGATTTCATGAGAAAGTTGAGTTTGTAGGGAGGGGGGAATAATGTTAGAGACATTATCTTTGAAGAGGGATTTATTTCTTGTCATATTATTATTGATAATGTTCAGGTTCCTATTCCTAACATTGTTCATGATGCAAATTCGGATATACAAGACAATGTACAAGAGCTCCCCATGCAAAATGAAGAAATTATACCTGAATTGCAAACTCAACAACCTCAAGAGGAAATGCCATTAAGAAGATCCATTAAGGAGAAGGAGAAATGCGATTTTGGATGATTACATTGTATTCCTCCAAGAACATGAGTTTGACATAGGGATAGTGGAAGATGATCCAATCAACTTTCACCAAGCCAAACAAAGTTCTAACTCTCAAAAGTGGATTGATGCCATGAATGATGAGTTGAAATCCATGAAAGACAATGACGTTTGGGATCTTGTCGAATTTCTTAAAGGAAATAAGCCCATTGGTTGCAAATGAATATCTAAAACCAAGAGGGATTCAAACAGCAATGTTGAGAGATATAAGGCTCGTCTAGTCGCCAAGGGTTTCACTCAAAGGGAAGGCATAGATTATTAAGAGATTTCTCTCCGGTTCATCAAAAGACTTTTTCAAGACAATAATGGCACTCGTGACTCATTTTGATTTAGAGTTACATTAGATGGATGTTAAGACATCATTTCTCAATGGAAACATTGATGAGATTATTTATATGGTCCAGCCAGAAAACTTTGTATATGGAGATCCCAAGTTTAGGGTCTGCAAATTAAAGAAATCCATCTGTGGTCTCAAGCAGGCTTTTCGTCAATGGTATCACAAGTTCCATCAAGTAAGTACCTTGTATGACTTTGAGGCAAATATGGTTGATGACAGTGTATATCACAAGTTCAGTGGGAGTAAGTATATTTTTCTGATTCTATATGTCGACGACATTCTACTAGCTTGCAGTGATATAGGCTTATTACAAAAAACCAAGAGCTTCTTCACTAGGAATTGTGAGATGAAAGATCTTGGGGATGCCTCTTTTGTATTAAGAATACAGATACTGCAAAATCACTCTCAAGGTATCCTTGAGTTATCACAAAAGAGCTATATCAAAAAAGTTTTAAGTAAATTCAGCATAAAAGGTTGTTCATCAGGAGATACTCCTATAGCTAATGGAGACAAGTTTAGTCTCGGACAGTGCACCAAGAATAACCTTAAAACGAAAGAGATGCAAAAGATTCCATATGCGTCAGCAGTAGGAAGTCTAATGTATGCTCAAGTATGTACGCGTCCGAATATTGCGTTCATAGTAGGAGTATTGGGTAGATACTTGAGTAACTCAAGAATGGATCATTGGAAAGCAGCCAAACGAGTTGTGTAGTATTTACAGAGAACAAAGGACTACATGCTCACGTATCGGAGATCAGACTTTTTGGAGATCATTGGCTATTCTGATTCCGATTTTGCTGGATGCCAAGACAGTAAGCGATCCACGTCAAGCTATGTTTATATGCTAGCTGAGGAGCTATATCTTGGAAGAGTGCTAAGAAGACACTCATAGCTTCTTCAACCATGGCTGTGGAGTTCATAGCTTGTTATCACGGGATATGGTTGCAAAACTGTGTCACTGAGCTACGTGTGGTAGATGGCATTAAAAGGTCGTTAAAGATATATTGTGATAATAAATATGCGGTACTGTATTCCAACAACAATAGAAGCTCTACGAAGTCGAAGCATGTTGACATCAAGTTTCTGGTTGTTAAGAAAAGAGTTCAGAGTGGTCAGATTTCGATAGAACATATAGGGACAAACTCCATGATTGTGGATCCACTGACCAAAAGATTACCTCCTAAGGTCTTTCACAAGCACACTGCTCATATGGGTGTTAGATTGTCTAACGATACTTGGTTTAGTGGGAGTTTAGTTTGGAGGTTCTATATTTGACATTTATGTGATTTTTCATTTTCTATAGAATAAAGTTGATGGTTTTTGATTTATCTCTGAATCTAATTATGTGGTTTTGCAATGTTTCGGATTGATCTCACTAAAGACTAAAATAGGACCAATTGGAAATAGGCATGTTTAAGATCACATTGCATGTAATTTCCATGCTGCTCATCCATACTTAGGGATGGCAATTTCCCCCGCTCCACTCTGCTCCTATTGGTAAGGAATTGGAGTTCAATAAAACTACATAGGACTGGAGTTAGTATGAGCAAAGTAAACTCCTACAGGAGTAGGAGTGGAATTGGTAGGACCCCCTAAACTCCGACTCCGACCCGATTATACTCCGCAATTATTAAACTACCCTTATTATTCTACACATTTTACTAATTGTATCACCTATATATATAAGCAATAAGTTGGGTAACAGAGATACACTTCAATTTTTACAAAGTGTTTTTTGGTATGATATAATATTTTATGTTTCAAATATTATTTTTGTTGCGAAGTCATTGGATTGTAGGCTTTTTTTGTTGGTTTTCTAATTGATTTATATATTGGTAAATGGAGTAGGAGTGAGATGGAGTGGAGGAGTGGATAATTTTAAATGGAGTAGGAGTTGGTATACTTTATGTGTAGGAGTGGAGTGGAGTTGGAGTACCATATATATAAGTGGAGTGGAGTTGGAGAATGGGGACTCCTACTCCACTCTGCCCCGTTGCCATTCCTATCCATACTTGATCCATGTCATTGAATGTGCTGGTATGGTGACCATTGAAGGTCTAGTTGCAATTATGTGTGACAAAAGCAGCCTTGATCCCATACTAATATAGGAAATGGACCAGATTGAAACTAAAGTGAAGTCTAAAGAAAAATAGCATTCAGGTGCGCATCTAAGGAATATGTAATATAATTGTTTCAAGAATCATATGTAGCCCAAGTGGGAGATTGTTAGGAAATTATGTTTCCTAATGATAGTGGGCAACATATTAATATCAATTATATTATAGGGCTATTAAAATTAAATGGGCTTATGTTATGTGGTCTAATTGTAGGAAGCCCATGAACTTCTACTGGGTATGAGTTTAATGAGTGGATACCAAATACTGACCATGTTAGGACTAATGGGAACCCTAATAGAGCAGTATATAAAGATATATAGATTATGGTCCCCAATATATCAAATCAATATATACAGTCTTCCTCTTCTATCCCATCTAGAGAAGGAACCTATTACAGAACTAAGGAGATTTGACTTAGGAAGACATAACCGATCATCTTTGTTCTCCTAAGCTTTGCTAATTGCTACAATGGATACATGTATGTATTCTAATATATTATACCCTTAATAATCTAACATTATTTAATCCTAGGACTGTGCTTTTACTACTGTAGAGTTTTACAGTTCTATAAATTAAAGATCTAACAACAGCCACCAAATGCATCAAGACTATAAAATGGAAATGACATTTTTTATATGATTATCAAATGTTAAAACAGTTATATCGTATCGGTGACACTATATACCAATGCTTTGTTGTATAACTGACAGTTTTTAAAAACCAAATTTAAAATTCAAATCAAGGAATCATGGCTTCATTTATTTTTGGCCTTTACTCTCGCTGTACATGCACCTCTATTAGGCAATTAATAATCAAATTTAATGATTATATCTCATCGCTTGACACATACGGGATGTGGCAAAATAAAGAATACATAGCAATATTTATGGAGCAAATAAAAACAATATTGATCACTAGTGGCATTGTCTTTATATTAGGTGGTCCTTGATTGCTCAGTTGAACCAAACTGAACTTTATTTGATACATTATTAAACAGTACTATCAAACTTGTGTCCATGCCCTTCTTTGTAAAATCAATGGCCATCTTTTTCTTTCAATTCTCACTTAGTTGACGCTTGGCATCATTTTCATTTTATACATTTCATATGTGAATCTGTGATGATATACTATTGAGAGTAGGGGACACCAACGACGTTATTTATACATCTATACATATAATAATATATATATACATGGGGCTGTTTCTTACTAATACGACGGTAGCAGTATAGTATGGTCGTGTGTAGCAGTATATTATTTTTTTTGAGCAAAGTAGCTGTATGTTACTGTTTTCATTTTTAACAAGGGGAATAAGATAATTTTTGGGCACATAAGAATCTCACAAAAATAATATATATAAATTTATGTGTCTATCTCTCTCTTATGTGGATCCCACCACAGTGTCAGTGGACCCAACCAGGAGAGAGATAGACACATTGTGACTTATGTATATTCTTTTTGTAAGATTTTTATGCGCCCCAAGAGTTATCCAGGGTAAAAACATAGATTAAAATAGGAGCGTTAAAGTAGTTTTATAAAAAAAAATTTAAACTGTCACTTCTGAAGTGGTGTAATATTTTGTCAATTTTAAAAAAATGTTAAGATTCCCGAATTTAATTCTCAAATGTTTTGAGAATTGTACACATATTATGGCAGTGACCGTGCTACCACTCCCTTAGTATTCGGGACATTCTTAATTTGGGAACCATATCATTGCTCAATTTAGAAGATACCATATATCTTAAGAAGTTGATAAATACTAGTTTTCCAAATTTAAATCTCAATTTTAGTTTTCAAATGATTTAACAGCTGTACCACGTGTTGTTGCAGTGGTTGGTTAGGTACAATTGGTAAAACATTTATTATCATAGCTTTATTCTAAGAAGTTTACATTACAAATAGAAAAGAATAATGTCATATTTTCCATTTTTGAATCCCAAAAAGCTTAACAGTTGTACCACATATTGTAATAGTGATCGGATGGCATTTGGTACAATTAACAAAGCATTAGAAAACCAAACTTGAGAATAAAATTAGAGAAACATAGCATTACTCAATAGAAAAGTTCCATTTATCTTTCAATTGTAGAATATTGATGGGAGGAAAAAAAAAAGAAAAAAAGAAAAGAAAAGAAAAAAAAAAGATGCTTGGTTTTAAAACCATTGTCCTCTTTCAAAAGAACACCATGTTATCTTGCAGACTTTGCCATTATTTTTCCTTCTTAAAATGGTTTATTTACATGGAACCAATAAATATCCAAAAAGACTATTGAACTTAATGATTATAACAAAAAATGGTATAATATTTTTGTTTAGGCTCTGTTTGGTCCATGAATTCGGTGAGGGAAAGAAAAAGGGAAAGGAAAACAAGAAGGGAAATGTTTGTTATAGCTTTTGGTTTGGGCGTGCCAGAGCCAAACGGGCTTGGTTGTGCAAACTAGTTTCCTAAACTGCTCAAGCAAGTGATGCAAGAGATTTTTAGACCTGACTTATAATAAAATGATTGTGACTGGTATTTGCACCCAAAAATCGCCAAAGCTTTTTTTAGCCTGAATGAAGTGTTGAAATGGGCTTGAGGATGGCAGGCCCGGAACTTGGTTAAGGGTGGCCGGCCCATTGATTGCAAAGGTTTATCTGACTCAAGAAGATAACGTCGAGTGTTGCAAGGCTAGGCTGCTGTCTAAACTAAGGTACAGCCCGATAGGTAGTATAGATCATGTACTTGCCAATCGAGCACCATTTACAAGATAAGCAAGCAATGGCGAACATGGGAGTCCAATTGCGAGGACAAACATGGATGACCGCAATCGGGCATCCTAGAAGACAGTTAGCGTTGGAACGGAAGCCCAATGCATAAAAATAGGGATACCTTAGCAGATCGGACACCATACTTGAGATAAGCAGTAAAGGCCAGTTGCATGAGCCCGATTGATCGAAAGCATTCAGGGAATCGTCATCGGGCATATGAATTAGAGAGTATGGCGAATGGTGGTTGCACGTGACCGATAAAGATGGGGGGCAGCATCATGGGAACCCAATGAAGCAGAGAATAACAGTCGTAAGGCCGATAGATATATCAAGAAGGCGGTTCTGCTCTTATCTGTCATTCGTTATCCTGATTTTAAGGAGTTAGAATTCGTCTGGGAGTGCAATCTGTCCATGTCCAGCTAGATATGGAAGGATGATCCCTGAAATATTGGGATTGAGGCAAATCAGGGTGAAGATAAGGAAATAATTAGAGCTAAGGAAGGAAATCGCTAGCTGTCCTTTGCTTGGGGCGCAATCCAAGGGTCTTGCCTTATCCAGACTACTCAGGGCCACTATAAATATATGAGAAGGCCAACCGTAAAAAGGACTCCGCATCACTCTCGAAAAACAACACTCAATAGCATTCACATACTGCATTCAAGGTATTCAAACCTTCCGAGCTCTTATTATTTCACATCAATAGCGAATAGGTCTGCCTTTTTGTTATTTTCTTTTCATTTTTCTGGACAATCAGAGCTTGTTCTAGTCTTGTTCTTTGGATTTGTTTATTTTTTCCAAATAATTAATAAAATCTCATGTTTATTAATAGTTTGTGATTATTTACATAGTAAACTCTTGCAATATTTGGCTTGTGCGCTTCAGTATTGCCAAAAGATTTTGGATAAGGGTACTTTCCTACTTGTCCCACACAATCACCTTTTAGAAGTCAGATCTAAAGCCTTGAGTATCATTCACTCAAGCAGATAGGAGATTAGTTTGCGCACACACCGAGCCCGTTTGGCTCTAGCACGCCTGCGTAAATTATAAGCAAACAATTTAGAACGCCCAGTGGGACCCATAGTGTCAAGACATGCCTCTGAAGAAAGATAAACAGACCGGGAAAAACGGTCAGGACGATCCTGCCGTTGAACTAACCATTGAAGAGAGTACCGGCCAATCCCCACATGATGGTTGTGTGTCTCTGGAGGCAATTTCAGAAGTCTTGAGAACGAACATTGAACCTATGAGGGGTGACTACAACGCCTTGATAGGATCGATGGGTAACTTCAAGGATTTATCAGCCAAACGGCCGAAATACATCAGGGTCAAATTGACCTCTTTACGTCCACTAGGATCACACACTCAAAGATGGACGACCTGTTTGAGCGAATGGCCCAACTCATAACTACACTCGAGGCCAATAATAGCAAGGAACAGTCGATTGGGTCGGACTCTGGCGCATGACTTGTGTCCGATAAGCCAAAGGACCCGCCATTTGTTATCCCAAATCTTACGGAGCACAATAGTTCAGGCAAATAGTCTGAATCACAAACTGGAGAAGCTAGCGGTTCAGTAGTCATCGACCCCAATGGACCTGCGATACTTGTTTTTGGTCGACCGTTAGGCCGTAACGGAGGCCTAATCGGCTACACACCCCCCTGCCCACACTGCCAGGGGCAAAGGACCAATGGCGGTTTTTGGACTCATTTGGCCAACAACAACCAACACCAGTTACCACCTTCGATAGTACCCCCTGTGGTGGTGGCTCAGCCCATTATTCAGCCACCCATCAAGAGGGAAGAGTTGGTGGTTGCCATACACGAAGAGTATGGTCCGTTTATGAGAAGGATGGAGAGGTCGACGTACCGACGGCCATACCCGCCTGAAATTGACCAAGTTAACTTTTCCCAAGGATACAAAGTTCCAAACATTACTCTATTTTCTGGGAAAAGTGAACAGTCATCGGTGGAACATATTGGCCGTTCTATAGTTCAATGCGACCATGTGGGTAGTAGTGAACCATTAAAACTTAGGCTGTTCCCAAACTCGCTTACGAGCATAGCATTTTTATGGTACGCAATCTTACAGCCAACTCCGTGCAGAATTAGCAGGGGATGGAAGAGTTATTCCATGACCAATTCTATAGGACTGAGCCCAAAACATCACTGGTAGATTTGTTTAGGATGTTGCAGTTAGTCGGAGAGACCGTTGAGACTTATATAGCCCGTTTCCAAAAGGCAAAATATAGATGTAAGACAGCCTTACCCGAAGAGGAATACATGAAAATGGCCATGGGAGGCATGTCCTTTAAACTTCATAAAAGGTTCGAGGGAACTAATTTCTGTGATTTATTTGAGCTAGCCATGCGGGCCGCTCGTTACGAGCGTATCCTCTTGGATGAGCAGGAGAAAAGGAACTTGTCCAAGGGAATGTACTACAAAGATCCAAATTACGAAGTCCACCTAGCGAACTATGACCTCGAAGCAGAAAGCAATATGGACGAGTTAATCTACAAACGGCCGATTGTATGTAACGCCTTAAACAAACCCATCAACAATAATGCCACTACAAAGAGGATGGCGTTTGAGGCGGGAAAAAACTACACTTTTGATATAACTATGGCCAATCAAATTTTGATGCCCTATTGGCCGATAAAGTGATCAAGCTCAGTGAAGGTCATCGGATCCCTAAGGTTGATGACTTGAAAAACAAAGAATACTGTAAATGGCATAATTTGTGGAAACATTCTACTAATAATTGCGTTGTTTTTCGTAATGTTATACAGGAAAACGTGGAGAAATGAGTGTTCAAATTCTCTGACAAAGCTATGGGAGTTGACACTGATCCGTTCCCTCAAATCACCGGCGCCAACATGGTGACGCCCAATTTGACCAAGCTGACCAGGCCAAGACTAAAGGTGGACTTGACCAAGAGGGAAGAATTGCCAAAGCAAAGAGAAGGAAAACAGATTGCCATTTCGGCCACTGATGGGACGAAGGTGACAATACATGAGCTCTAGAAGACTTATGTGCAGCGTAAGGAAACAGAATGCAAGGCCGAAGTGGAAACAGCCAGATCAACCACTGATAGTTTAATAGCAGATTTATGACACCAACTTGACCTGATTGAGCATGGCCTTTGCTCGAGATGTAAGGCCGATATCAGGAAAGAAGCCTCCAGCCCGAGCAAGTAGCCTAGGATGGACGAGCGTAGAAAGCATGGCCCAAGAAGATCTATGTACAAAAGTCTATCATTGCCTAAGTGAAGCTAGGGTAAGCCCGAATGGAAACCCAAGCTATCACCAACCACCCGAGCCGGCCCAAGAGACCCTAGCTGATCGGAAAAAAGGCGTTATCAAGCATTCTCTAGATATGAAGTGCAGAAAAAGGTACCAACTTCAGACATACGCCCAAGGATAGTGCTACCATTCAAAGTGGATGAAGGGAGGTGGTACAGAACTAAACACCCTAAATTCTCGGCAGCACCTAGATACAGCAGATCTCAGAAAAGAAGGTATCAACGAGCAAGGAAGGCCGAACGAGAGAGCTTACTAGGAGAATTAGGTGAACAGATCTTCGAATCCCAATTCATCTGTGTTGCCCGATCCCAAAGATGGAGAGCCCATTTTTGACAAGAATATGGGAAAAGGAGCGATGCACGCCACGAATCATCTGAAGGAGAGTTTTAGGTTGGAAAAGCTAAAAGAAGAATGTAAGCCCGAGATCGATGTCATGGATGTCTTGTCCGATGATGATTTGTCAGATTCAAACGCGATTCCAATCCAATTCGGGTCTATCCCAACACATTTGACATCAAATATGGTGTTCACCTTGCCTATGTCTTTCATGGCCAAACTAGATCAACCAAAGACCATGGAGGGCGATGTAATAGAGGGCTTGGCCAAAGAGTCGGCCACTATAAAAGAATATTCTAGAGTGGATGAGAGACTGTCAAACCCGAGGTGGTGGAAGCTACGAGCAAAAATGTGGATGCTACTGGCCTATAGACCGATCGGCCAAAGATAACAATCTTAAGGCCGAAAGGGCAGCAGACTGAGGAAGGACAACAGCCAGGAAGTCCTGTCAAGGTAGTTTTTGAGAAACCAACCTATCAAATGTCCCAACATTTAAAGCCGCTATACGTGAAAGGACATATCGAAGGGATCCCTATAAATAGAATCCTCATTGATGGGGGATCCACCATCAACATTATGCCCCAGATAATGTTGAGAGTTCTTCAGAAGTCAGAATCTGAGTTGATATCAACTGAGATGAACATACAAAGTTTCACGGGGACACCATAGAGGACTAAAGGTATTCTACCTCTAGAACTGACCGTTGGTAGTAAGACGGTCATGACTGCTTTCTTCATCATAGAGATATCAGCCGCCTACAATGCGTTGCTAGGCAGAGAGTGGATTCGTCCTGACTATTGTATTCCTTCCACCCTCTACCACTTGTTGATCTTCTGGAGAGTAAATGAAGTAGAGGTAGTTGGGGCAGATACAAAACTATTCATAGCACACCTATAAATGGTCGATGCATTATATGAGGATGACATCGGCCCTATCAAATTATTAGGATGTGGTAAATTGGGTAGACCAAACGCCGCCACATTCCGTAAAGGAGTCCCATTGAACTTCAAATCTTATTACTACAAACCTAGTCGGGTAGAAGAATCAAGGCTGATAGAGGTCACTGAACAAGAAGATATAGATGAATCCACAACAGATTGAGATAGAGAGACAGTTGGCCTTAAAGGCCAGCATAGCCAGATGGTGTGCATATCTGGCCGATAGAAGAATAGAGATCAGCCCAATTGACGGCATGGTTAACCTGGCCGATTGTATATGTGAGGAAGAACTACCAAGAGAGGAGGAGATCCAGATGGAGGAATTGGAAATGGCCATAGTAAAGCTTGATGATTTGAAGGCCGACGTACAAGATCCACTCATGGAGGTTAACCTGGGCGATGAAAGATAGCACAAGCCCACTTATGTAAGTCAGGCACTTGAGCCAGAGTTTCAGACCAAGATGATTGCTCTGTTACACGAATACAAAGATTGCTACGCTTAGGATCATGATGAGATGCCAAGGCTATCCAGGGAATTGGTGAAACACCGATTGCCAATTAAATCGGGGTTCAGGCCATTCAAATAGCTCCCCAGATGCATGTCACCTGAAGCTACTTTAAAGGAAAAAGGAGGAGATTGAAAGACTACTGCGCACTGGCTTTATTCGAATGGCCCGATACGTAGAATGGTTCACGAATAATCCCAGTGGTGAAGAAGAATGGGAAGCTCAGGGTCTGCATTGACTTCAGAAACTTAAACCTAGCTACCCCAAAAGACGAATACCCCATGCCCATGGCCGATCACCTGATTGATTCGGCCACAAAACAAAAATTTTGTCCTTTATGGATGGGCATTCGGGGTACAATCAAATTTACATCGCCGAAGAAGATGTCCCAAAGACAGCTTTTCGGTGCCCGGGGGCAATTAGAACCTTTGAATGGGTAGTCATGCCTTTCGGTCTGAAGAATGCTAGATCCACCTATCAATGGGCGATGAATTCAATCTTCTATGATATGATTGGACGTTTCATGGAGGTCTACATTGATGATGTGGTGGTCAAGTCAGGTGATAATGCTGATCATTTGAGAGACTTGGAAAGGGCATTTGAAAGAATGCGGGCTCACAAGCTTAAAATGAATCCTCTAAAATGTGCGTTCGGCGTCTTAGGAGGGAACTTCTTAGGTCTTCTAGTATATCAGAGAGGGATAGAAATAGACAAGAATAAGGCTCGAGCTATCCAAGCAGCGAGACCCCCAGTAAATAAGAAGGGGCTTCAAAGGCTACTCGGGTAGATTAATTTCCTGAGGAGGTTCATCTCCGACTGTGTAGGAAAGACTCAAGTATGGACCCCACTCCCTAAAATCAAGACCGATGAAAAATTAAAGTGGGAGAAAAGTCACCAGCAGGCCTTTGAAGGGATAAAGCAGTACTTGTCTAATCCTCCAGTGTTAATGCCACCCAAGAAGGGTAGGTATCTCAAATTGTATTTATCGGCCTCTGATTGCTCAATAGGAAGTATGTTAGCACAAGATAATGAGTAAGGGAATGAGTAGGTCGTGCATTATCTGAGTAAAATCTTAACTCCAATTGAGCAGCGGTATGCGCCTATTGAGAAGCTGTGCTTGGCATTGTATTTTTCATCTCAGAAATTAAGAATATATATGCTCCTTGTTTCCACTTACATTATATGTCAAACTAATGTGATTAAATACATGTTTTCAAGACCAATTATGAGAAGCCAAATGCAAAATGGACCCTGGCCTTGATGGAATTCACCATCCAATACCGATCATAGCAATCGATCAAGGGCTAGGCCATAGCCAATTTTCTGGCCGATCACCCAGACCCCACTGATCTAGGTGATTCTTCACCAGCACCTAAGATCCTAAATACATCCTTAGTCCCATGGACGCTGATCTTTGATGGGTCTAAGAATGCAGAAGGTGTTGGGGCTGGGGTGGTCATTGTTTCACCCAGATACAAAAAGACGAAAAATGTCGTTTCGGCTCAATTTTAAATGTACTAACAATCAGGCCGAATATGAAGCACTCATTATTGGGATTTAAATACTCCTCAAGATGGGGGGCATCATCAGTGCACATCAAGGGAGACTCAGGGCTGGTGATCGGACAGATATCAGGGGAGTTCCAAATAAAAAGCTGGGAGCTCTGTCCATTTCACTCAATTTCCACCCAACTTATGGATGCTTTTGATGACATAAGTATGAGTTACATACCCTGTTCTATGAATACTGAGACCGACAAACTGGCTAAAGAGGGATCGGCCTCACCCCCCTTTAAAAAGGCAGAAAACTAAGCTATTATGGTATAAGTCCGATCATTGCCTTTAGTAGCGAAGAGAGGTTGGTATACCGTAACCAATTCGGTCTTAATGGAGGATGATGATTGGAGAGAGAGATGGACATAATGAACTTTGTATGTGGTTCAGCCCCATTAATGAGGTGACCTACGTCCACAGGTGCGTCGGTGAGCTTTCAGTAACAGATCACCGGCGGCTATTGGTGAGTCAACAGAGTCGGCGACACTGCCTGAAAAATGACTAGGTATATGCATAATAGTGTGTTGTTTGTATGTTATTCCTTAGAGTCAGAACATAATCCCCTTCAATGGGGGTTAGTGGCCTCTTTTATAGGTGCAAGAGACCAACCGTACAAGGTAAGTCTGCAGATTAGGAAGCCTAATATGATTGTAACCGATTTATATGAATTTAGGAGAGTTACCTAAGTGGTTTAGGAAACTACTTGCTCCTTCTATTTAGTCTTCTAGCTAGGATAGGAAACTGTCTGGAGGCTTGTTGGGCAAGAAACCACGCCTTCTAGAGGTACGCCCATGTGAGGCCAGTCTGGAGCGAACGCTCGAGCTTTGGACCGAACCGGGTAGTTTTGTATAACAGCCCGGGATGGTTTGAGTAGCCAGCCCAGATCCAAGGTGACTTGGCTTCTTTTTGCTGAGGTGGTGAGGCTTGACTTTGACCTGATATTTTTGTACATATCAGCTGCCCCCCATTTTCGAAACTAATGTGATGCTCTATCAGATGAGGTTTGAAAATTAAGACTGCTTCCGAAAAACCGTCCGGGGAAGAGGTCAGAATCTTACTTAGGGCGTGACTGGTCGTGCTGGTCAATCGGGGTTTGGACTGACGGTGACTATATAGACCCGGGATCGAATTCTGCCACTTGTCAACTGGTCACTAGCCTGGTCAGGATCCGACGGGGCCTGTATGAATGTAACCTAATGGTTGCATTATAACCGAACTGTCGTGTCACGTATTTAATGTGCATGCCTTTTTAGGCGTTAATTCGCGTGCCCGAGGTGACAGATGTCAGACAGCTTTGGTGGGAATGAATCGTGGTCGTTGGATCTGATTTGATCTGAACCGTCCGTGCTTTCTATTTAAGTGACACTTGTTCATTTCTTTTATTCCTACTGTGTTGATACAGAGATTACTGAGTAGTTTGAGAGCAAAAGTCTATGGTCAAGCTTCCCTAGCTCTTTTCCTGCTTTAATTTTTGTAAGTCCTCACTCCCCTAGTCTCAATTTACTATTTTCTTTCTTCTCCTCCTTCATCTTTTTGTTTCAATGATGCTGGAGAGGACGAATCCACTAGGGTTAGCACGGGAGTGGGATTTCTTCTTCCTCAGGTTTTTCTTTTTCTTTAGGTCAGGCAGTACGGTAGGTCAGTTGAACCGAGTGTGTTATCCTGGGGTAGTGTTGACAGAGTACCACTTTTCCTTGAGAACCTTGCACGCCTTGCCCTTTAGATTTGTGACCTTACTTCCTCTGTACCTTCGACTTGGAGTTACCAACCCCTACATAGGTCTTCGTTTACTTTCTCAGCCCACCGCAGGAGTACCAGAGATGTGTCACTCTGATTTTGAATCTACTTCCCGGTCAGAAGATGAAGAGTTAAGATCTGGGACCCCTGGTACCAGTTTGGATCTACCCTCCACTACCCCGTCTAATCATCGTAGCGAGGGTAGGATTCCCGTCCGGGTGTCGGATGATGAATCAGACAGGAGGCTCCGATGACTTCCATTTCTAGGGGCTCAGGTAATGAGATACCGGAGGGCCCTAACCCAGATGTAGCTTTTGCCTTCAAGTTCATTCCTTCTGTCTTGCGTTCCCCAGACCTCACTCGGATCAGGGAGAGATATGCCATTCCCGATGGTTGCTCGTTGTCTGTGCAAACTAACGGGGCCTATGTTTACCATCAGGGGTTATTTACTTTATACGAGGACTCCCTCCTAGCTGGGTTCAGTATCCCCCTTCACCCGGCCACCCGGGATGTCTTGATCTACCTCGGAATCGCTCCCGAGCAGTTGGCCCCGAATGGGTGGAGGTTCCTGATGGGGTGCATCTCTCTCTGGCCCCAAGTCTTCGGGTATGAACTCACCCTCGAAGAGTTCTTCTGGATCCACAGATTGTTCCCTGTGCACGGGGAGGTTGGGTTCTTTTCTATGGGTGCTCGACAGGGTAGAAAAATAATCATCAACTTCCCGAGCAACAACAAGGGGTGGAAGAACAAGTTCTTCCAAGCGTCCTCCTCAGGGCTCTGCAAGGAAGCCTCAGGGGTCCAACTAAGGACTTCCTGGGTGGGGGAGTTGAGGGGTAAGACAACCCTATGTCCCTTTTTTGATTTCCTCTCGCTTCCAGTTATAATCATGGATCTAACTACTTCATGGTTTGTTGTGCAGCGGGGTCAACTGAGCTGACGAGCATTCCAGAAGAGTGCCAAGAAAGGATCAGGGGCTTGGCTGATCGTCCTGTCAATGTTTGGAACGTCCTGACCCGGTGGGGAGACCAAAGAGGTGATCACCGGCCAGACTAACCCGCCGAAGCTCCCATCTTTCCCACCATCATCCCGGGTAAGCGTTCGGTCAACTACGGCTTCAGCCATTCTTCGTTGTTTTACCTCTCACTGCTTTCCCCAGATATTAACTTCATGATTTTTCCTCTTGCAGAATGGCTCCTAGGAGAGATCTAGAATAGCTAAGGGCCACGCAGGCTGCCGCTGCTGCTCGGATGGCAGCAACTTGAAAGAGACTGATTGTCGAGGCCACCGATAGCGACCACCCACTTAAGCATGGGCTGACGACTCAATAGGGCCCCAGGGAGACGTCGACTCCCCGTATGGTCATAGTGGGGGAGACGTCTATTCCCCGGGCAGACATACCGTCCGGAACCCCGTTAGAGGAGTCGACGGAGATCCGGGAGAAGATCAGACCGTGTCTTCTCCCCAGCCAAGTGGAGCGGTGCACCAACTTGTCTCCCCAGGCCTTCTAGGGGTGGTTGTACAGCCTCTCCCACCTTGTAAGTGTTTTGATCATGCTGCCTCGCTTTCCATTTATTCTGTCTGCTATGTCGACTTACCAGCTCTCCTTGTTTTCAATTTTGTAGGTCAGCTGCATGGCTGCTGGAGTGGAGTCTTTCTTACCCGCCCTGGCCGGGAGGGCCATCGCTACTAAAGCTACCCTGGCGGAGGGGCAGATGGCCCTTGAAGCCAAGGAGAGGGCCCTGACCGTGCAGAAAAATAAGGTTAAGGGTCTGGTCCTGAACCTGGGAACAGCCCAGGAGGAGTTGGCGGAGGCTTTGGCAGAGTTGAAGACTGCCCGGGCTGGCTGTGCGATGGTGGAGGCCAGGGATAAGGTGCTGCTGGAGGCGGCAATGGCCTCTAGGGCCCCAGGGGAGACCTTTGATGATGGGTTCTTCCAAGGCTATGAGGACCTGAAGAGGCGGCTGGCCCGGGACCACCCAAAGTGGGATACTTCACCTTACGAGGGGATGGATTCTGATTACTGGGACCTGGCGGAAGTTGTTGCTGAGGGTGCCGCCGCAACTGAAGGTGCCACCACCTAGGGGGTTCTGGAGGAAGAGGTTACCCTGGCGAGGGAGACAGTACGGGAATCTGAGGAGAGGGTAGATGTGGTCGATGTAGAAGACTCCTAGCTTCCCTTCTTTTCCTTGTTGTTTGTTTTTTATTTATTTATTTTTTTTTTTTTGTGGGGGGGGGGGGGGGGGGGGAGGGAGGAGGGGGGCTAGGAGGCTACTACAACTACCCCCCTAGCAATGTAAATATTTTTTTATTAGTGAAAAGGTCCACCGATGCTGTGGATATCGCAATTTTTCCTACCCACAACTTTTTCTTTTAAAGTTCTTTTAAATTTCAAATTCAAAACAAATGAGTCGCCATTTAATTTTTAAAAGGAAAATTAAGAAACCATTTTTAAAGCAACTGATCTTTTGCGAAACCAAAGATTAACTAGGTCCGGGGATTATGGAATGAGAAGGGAAGGAGCCCATCGGACTAAAACACCCCTTCTCATCCTATCTCGCGATAGGCCTCTACTTAACATCCTTTAAATTGAATTACTAATCTAAGCGTGCCCTCAACTAATACATAGGTATACGTTTACATTACACAAACATGTCAAAATGGTGTAAAATTACCAATTTACAAAATATCATTCAAAAAGCCACGTAATTCAAGTAGCAAGCAATATGATATGCAATAAAGAACGAGAGAACTTACCCGGGATCCAGTCGCGAATATGAAACGTGCAATGCATGCGATTAAATAAAAACCTAGGAAAAGAGTCTCTAATCCACATATATACATTTAAGGCAAAATCTTAATTCTAATGTGTCGCGCATAAAGGTCAAGAAAATCGATAAAATCAAGAAATTAAAATAAATTAAGAGGAGTTCAAGAAATCATACCATAACAGTGCTGCAAAACAAAGGGTTAGTCCACATGCTACATAAGATACGAAGTTAGAAATAACAACCCTGAATTTCTAGCTTAAATCTATCAAATGTAATTAAATCTAAAGCAACCAAGTCCTAATTATAAGTGTCAAGCCATACGGATGAATATGCACATGAAAAGAATAAACTATTGGAGTACTTAATGATTTAGATCACTTAAACTTTGAATTCAAGCTTAACTAATCATTATTGAAACATGGTTTGGACCTTAACCCATGAAAATATCATCTGAGCCACTACACATAAGATTGGTTAAAACTTGCAGAATTTTGGAAATTGCTGAGAGCAGATCATAACTTTAAAGAAATAAAAAGCATGGTTTCCGTGGCTTGATCTTGATGAATTTTGGACACAAGATGCCTCTGTGTGTCTAGTTTTTAACCCAAAAATGAAATCAAAGTTTCAACGGTTGGATCTCTGGGAATTGGACAAAAACCATACATCACTCAGCATTCTACAACCTTCTGTCCAGAGTTCTTGCACGATTTTCTAAAAATAGCAAAAAGATCAGAAATGCTTTGTTCTTTTTAAGGTGACTTCCTAACACATTAATCTACTTAGAAAAAATTATTTTTGGTCACAAATACTTTATTAAGGTTCTGATTTACTTATTTCAAAAGAGTGTTACTGTTCTGAAACTCTGGATAGATTGTAGTGACTTCACAAAACTCATGACCAAACCACTTTAAACATGAAATCTCCTTAAAACAAAAATTACAGTGGTAGAACTTTGAGTTAGTGACATTTTTCCGTTGGTTTCACTTGATTCCAACGGTTAGATTTCGAACCAAAAATCTTTGATCAAAATCGGTTTATTAATCCACTGTTTCATTGTCAAGTTCAACTTTTATTTGTTAACCCCAACTATTAGACCATGAAGTTGGACTTAAACCAAACCATTTTTTCCTACCATTTGATGGTCATTGGAGGCTAAAGACCTTTATATTTGTAGATTTCAAATAAAGTATGAATAGGCTTCATGAAATCTCAAGATAATGAATCTAAACCATGGAGATGGGCTTAGACTCAAAATACTTCCTCCTACCACTTGATGGTCATTGGAGATGAAGACATGACTAATACTCATGAGTCTTCAAGAATCTCAAGAGAGAAGTACAAACAAACATAGCTAATACTCATAGGTTTTCAAGGAATATGGAAAGGGACTCCATGAAACCTTAAGTTAAAGAATCATAAACCATGGTAGGGGTTTAAATTCATTTACTTGTTCTTATATGAAGGATGATCAATCTTGACTCTCATGGGGGAGCACAAGCTCACATGGAATCAAGGGATCCAACTCATGAGACTCAAGTGAAGTATGGAAGACTTCCAAGAATCTCAAGAGGGCAGTATAAACAAAGAGGAAGAAAAGGAGGAACTAAAAGAAAAAAAAAGGCAATTAAAGTTTACAAGTTCCCTAATAATATTTCTAAAAAGGGGTTAATCAAAAGACCAAGTAGTGTTAAGAATTTCAAAAGAATGAAAAAAAAAACTTATGGTTAGAGGATCACATCCAAACTATCCTCAAAGCTTCTCTCTGTTGAAGATCTTCCAAGCCCTTCTCTCTAGTTTTTTTAAAATTCTCTCTCAAATATATGTTAGTGTAATGGTATCCACTTCTTGTACATTTTTTTGTATATCCTCCCAAGGAAGATCCTCCTTCTTTTATAGACAAAAAATACCAAGTATTCTCAGTAAATTCGGAGTAAAAGACAGGTGTAAATGTCTCATTTGGTGGTATAATACGTACTTCCTAAAAATAGACAGACTGCTGTAGAAGGCGGCAGTCAAAAATCCTTTGCGGCAGTCAGTGGATGCCGCAGCGGCACTCCGTGAAAGCCGCGGCGGCATTCCGTGACTGCCGCGCGGCTCTCAGTAAGTGCCGTGCCAAATTATTGATTGCCGCGTTTTCATCAACCTTACTTTATCAGGTTTTTGTTTTTATCCGCATACATATACGTATTGTACCACAAAGTACGGACTGTTAAAGCAAACGGCAGTCAGAAATTATCGGTGGCACTCAGTAAATGCCGGTCCGGCATTCTGTGACTGCCGTTCGGCACTCACTGAGTGCCGTAAACAACTGCCGTGTGCCGGTTTCTATTGAACTTCCCCTTTTTATGTCTTTTATTTTCTCCTTTTTCTTAAAAAAACTTATTTTCAAAGATCTTTTCCAAAAGTGATATTTTATACCTGAATTCTCCTAAACACCTGGTATTTCATTCTGTGAAAATTTTACGGCGTTTGGAGGACTTTCTGAAGAGCTTGGAACACTTCGAATCTTTCGGTCCTTGTCATCATCGGATATGGAGGTGACACTCTCCTTAATTCGACGTTTGGTCAAAATTGGGGTGTCTACAGAGGCCGTCTTTTTTCATCAACTTTCTAATATTTCGCACTTGTTCATTTATAATTGCTTGTGCCTGACCGGTTTATAGTATCTTGTAGAAACCCCGCCTTTGCGAAAGTTTGAGGACTATGATGGTAGGGAACACTCGGTCTTTCGAGGACCTACTTTGGAGGTCTCGTCGGGTGTAGTGTAGGGTTAGCCCTATTACTATCCGTTCGATTTTTTCGAACAGTATAGGTACCCGGGTTGGCACCATGTGCCCAGCCCCGTGTCCTGTTGAATGCCCAGTTTTTTTGGACACTGTAGGTACCCGGGGCTATCTGTTGGTGGTACCATGTGCCTAGCCCCGTGTCGTATTGAATACCTGGTATGATTCCGTATCTTGGTCCGGAGTTTAAACAGCAGTATCCCCTTGTTCCCCAAGCTTTGGCTAAGGCGGGCGCTTAGTAAGGGGACGGATCGTAGGGAGCCGACCTAGAACATGGGTGGTGCAGGGTCTTTTGGGGCTTGCCATCATCAGCCGCCTAGGGGGTTTGCCCCTCCATCGTCGGTTGGGGACCTAGGCGAAGCCAGTGCTTGTGGATTTAAGACCGAGGCCTTTGCCTCGGGTGTTAGCCCGAGGTCTTTTTTGCATAGGACACTTGTAGCGGTCACTCTTTGTAGTAAAAATAGAAAATCTTATATTTTATTTTGAAAAATCGTAATAAATGCTTGAACAGAGCTACAAATTTTCCAACCAATGCTAACCTGCCCTTATCCAACGTTACTGAAAGTACTTACGAAGATGTTGCACGTTCCACGGGTGAGATAAATCATTCCCATGTAGAGTCTATAACCAGTATGTGACCGGACGGTTGACCTGGGTAACCTTGTAGGGTCCTTCCCAGTTTGGCCCTAACTTTCTGTAGCTCGGGACTCTAGTAGGCTGGTTCACCGCCTTAAGGACGAGATCACCCACTTGAAAACTGTGGTGATTCACCTTGCTGTTGAAGTACCGGGATACCCTCTGCTTGTAAGCCGCTACTTTCAGGTAGGCCCGATCCCTTTTTTCTTCTAACAAGTCGAGCTCCCCTCTGAGGGCTTCCTCATTGTCCGGTTCGCTGAAATTCCCATTCGGTAAGTGGGAAATTTGAGCTCCGTGAGGACCACCCCCTCGGGCCCGTAGGTAAGTAAGAATGGTGTTTTGCCCATTGTCGCTCGGGGAGTTGTACGATAGGCCCACAGGGGGTCGGTAGTTCCTTTGCCCAAAGCTCTTTGGCATTTTCAAGCCTAGTTTTGATTGACTGTAAAATAGTCTGGTTTGTTATCTCAGCTTGGCCATTGGCTTGGGGGTGCTCGGGTGAAGAGTAGTGGTTAGATATTCCATATCCCGAGCAGAATTGCCTGAAGACCGGGGTATCAAACTGTCTGCCGTTGTCGCTGACTAGGACCCTGGGGATGCCAAACTGGCTAAGGATGTTTCTTTCAACGAAGGTCTCCATCTTCTCCTCGGTAATTGTTGCCAAAGGCTCAACTTCTGCCCATTTAGTGAAATAGGCCATAACGATGACAGTGAACTTGACTTATCCTTTTCCCATAGGGAGGGGACCAACAATATCGATACCCCATTGAGCGAACGGCCAGGGGCTGAGTATTAGTGTTTGGGGCTCTCCCAGGCGGTTAATCATGGGTGAGTATCTCTGGCATTTGTTGCACTGTTTGACATATTCCTGGGAATTCCGGGCCATCGTCAACCAATAGTAGGCTTGTTGTAGGGCTTTTCAGGAGAGTGGCCGACCTCCTATGTGGCTTCAATCAACACCTTCATGGATTTCTCGCAGTACTGCTTGTACCTGTGCTTGGTGTACGCAGCGGAGATATGGGATAGAGAATCCCCTTTTGTAGAGAATGCCATCAACAAGGTAGTATCTTGTCGCCCGGTATTTTACCTGGCGGGCTTCTTCCTTCCTTTCAGGTAAAGCGCCAATTATGAGGAATATCGTGATCAGATCCATCCTATTAGAGCCTAAGGCGACCGGCTCGACTTCCATGCCTTCTGAGTTGATCACACTTGGCTCGGGTAAGTATTCTATCCTTATCTTGGTCAAGTCTGACTCGGAGGATGAGGCAAGGCAGGCTAACCGATTGACTCTCGTATTCTTTTCCCTAAGGGATATATGTAATGGAGAAGCCCTCGAGTTTCTTTGAGACTGTTCGGACAAGGGCCAAGTAGGCTACCATGTTGTCTTCCTGAGCTTCATACTCTTGAGTGACTTGATTGACTATGAATTGGGAGTCACTGTACCCCTAGACTTGTTGCGCGCCCATCGATGTAGCCAATTGTAATCCAACAAATAGGGCTTTGTATTCAGCCTCATTGTTGGAGGCCCAGAACCTGAACCACAATGCATATTCTAGTTGGATCCCGTCTGGTATAGTCAGGATGAATCCAGTCCCATTGCCCTATTTGTTGGATGACCCGTCAACATATAGTACCCAGGTCGGGGTGTCAGGCCGTAGACTGGGCGGTAACTTTGGCGGGTCCAGCTCTTCCACTGCTTCCTTTGGGTACATAAACTCTATTAGGAAATCTGCTATGGCTTGTCCTTTGATAGCCGTCCAGGGTCAGTAGACGACCTCAAACTCTTCTAGCTCTAGTGCCCATTTAACGAGCCTTCTAGATGTCTCGGACCTACTCAGGATTCGACGGAGTGGCTGATTTGTAAGAACCACAATGACATAGGCCTGGAAGTAGGGGCGGAGTCTCCGGGCGGAAGTGATGAGGGAAAATTCAAGCTTTTCAATGCGGGAATATCTACTTTCTGCTCCTTGGAGTGCCCGACTGGTATAGTACACCGGGAATTGTATCCCGTGCTCTTCTCTGATTAGTGCTGAGCTTACCGCTGAGGGCGATACCGCCAAGTACAAGAGTAGCTCCTCCTATGGTATTGGTGTTGAGAGCAGAGGGGGTGACGCCTGGTACTTCTTGAGTTCCTAGAAGGCCTCCTCGCACTCCTCCGACCATTGAAAAGCCTTACGAAGGATCTTAAAAAATGGCAGGCACCGATCGGTAGCCCGGGATACGAACCTGTTCAATGCGGCTACTTGTCCGGCTAGGCTCTGAACTTCTTTGGTCGACCGCATATTGATGATTGCTTAAATCTTCTCGAGGTTTGTTTCAATTCCCCGTCTGTTGACCAAATGTCCCAAAAACTTCTCGGAAGAGATGTCAAATGTGCACTTGGCTGGGTTCAACCTCATCATGAATTTCCTTAAGATGCTGAAGGCCCCAGCTAAGTGCTCGAGATGGTCTGACTCGTATCGTCTTTTGACCAAGAGATCATCGACATAAACCTCCATTGATTTCCCGATTACATCTTTGAACATATGATTGACCAAGGTTGATAAGTTGGCCTGGCATTTTTGAGACCAAAAGGCATCACTTTGTAACAGTACGTGCCTTGGTCCGTGATGAATGAGGTATTTTCCTCGTCCCTAGGGTACATGCTGATCTGGTTATACCCAGAGTAGGCATCCATGAACAAAAGGAGCGAATGGCCCGTGGTTGAATCTGCAAGGAGGTCTATCCTGGGCAGTGGATAGCAATCTTTGGGGTAGGCCATGTTCAGATCGGTGAAATCTATACACATTCTCCACTTCCCGTTGCTTTTTTTGACTAGTACAACATTCGCCAACCAGTCGGGATAGTGGATCCCTCTGATGGAATTTACCTTCAGGAGTTTTTCAATCTCTTCACGCACTACTGCTTGTCTCTATAGGGCCATGCCCCGTCTCTTCTGCTTGACCGGTCGAGAATCTGGGTTGATGTTGAGATGGTGGGATATAACCCGGGGGTCAATCCCAGGCATGTCTTTATGGTTCCAATCAAAGACATCTTGACTCTGTCGCAGGAATTGGATCAACTCCTTCTTGAGGCCTGGTTGCAGGTTGTCCCTGATGCTGACGAATCGACCAGGAAAATCTGGGTCCAGCACCGCATGCTCTAGTTCTTCTGCGGGGCCCATTCTGTCATTTTTGTCCCTTGGGTCCATCTCATGGATGCTCAATGTTTCTGTGATGGCTTCCCAGCATATGAAGCTAATGTAATAGCTCCGGGCGGTTGCCTGACCCCCTCGTAGGCACCTGCGACCGTTAGGGGTCGGAAACTTGACCACTAGGCTGTATGTTGACACAACCGCCCTGGCCTTATTGAGCGTTGGCCTCCCCAATATGACATTGTAGACCGATGGGACTTCTACCACCACGAAGTTTGCTAGTACGGTGACCTATTGGGGATAAGTCCCTATGAAAACTACGAGCTCGATTGTCCCGAGCGATTGGGTGCTTGATCTATTGAAACCTACCAGGGGAGTGGCTACAAGCCAGAGCCGATCCCTTGATATTCTGAACTGGTCAAATGCTGAAATGAACAGGATGTTAGAGGAGCTGCCCGTGTCTACTAACACTCTATTGACCACATAATTCGCAATGGAGAGCGTTACCACCAATGGATCGTCGAGAGGATAGTGTAGGTCCTCCACATCGTGAGACGAGAATGTTAACACATTGGTTGGTTGGGAGTCGGTCGATTGGACATGCCAGATATCCGCTTGGGATGCCCAGGCGTGCCTCTTCCTCGCCAACTGCGAGTCCCCACCACTCAAAGTTCCTCCGTAGATCATGTTGATTTGCCCGAGCGGTTGTGGCAGCTCGGGCACAGGGGCATCTTGCCGAGGTCGCCTATCTATTGCGACAAACTCGATGAGGTGACCCTGTTCGATCAGCTTCTCGATGGCGATCTTAAGCTTGAAATAATCCTCCGTGTTGTGGCCATGGTCTTTATGGTACCGGCAGAATTTGTCCCGGTTTTTCTTCCTGGGTAGGCTCCTCAACTTTGTTGGTTGTTCGAGCAGCCTCTAAGTCTCTGCGGCGGCCATGACCTCGTTGATATGCCAGGAAAGTGGAGTGAAGTTGGTCGGGACCTGATCTTGACCGCCTCTCTGCTGATTCTGCTTAGGATTCTTTCCCGGTCCCTTCTCAGAGTCTTCACGCTTGCGCTTAGTCCTTCAGGACTCATCTCCTGCGAAGCTGGCGCGCTTGGCCTTAAGAAACTCCTCGCTGTCAACATACTTTCCGACGCTCTCTGAGAGTTTTGCCAGGGATGCCGGTTAGTCGCGATGGAACGACGTAGCAACTTTCGTGTGTTGAACCCCCGAGCAGAAGGCCATAATAGCGACCGTTTTGTCTAAGTGGCGGATTTGAAGCCTTTGCTGATTAAAACGATTGATGCATTCTTTCATGGATTCCCCTTTGTGCTGCTTGACGGTTAGTAGCTGGGTATCTAGTTGAGATCGATCTTGTATTCCCACGAACTAGCTGATGAAGAGTTTGCTCAACGTCTTGAAGTCATCAACCGTTTGAGGTTGAGAGCATAGAACCACTGGGTGGCTGGCCCTTTGAGAGTGTTTGGAAAGGCCAGGCACAGTAGTTCGTCAACGGTAGTGACCAGCGCCATCTGGGCTTTGTAAGACCGAACATGATCGACAGGGCTTCCCGAACCATTGTAGGAGTCCAGATGCGGTGGTTTGAACTTCCGTGTGATAGGGAATCCAGTGATCTAGACGGTGAATGGGGACTCAGTCTCAGTGTTGGTGTGATCGTAGCACGACTTGCAGCTCAATTGTTCAATTTGCTTCTGCAGATCCTCAATCTGGGCCTTGACATCCTTCTGACCGATCCTCTTCTCTGTATCTGAATGGTGTGCTGGGTCAGATGAGGAGGTTTCTTCCTCGAAGCATGTGGTCCTTGGGGATGAAACCTGGCTCTGATTCCAGGTAATCATGTGCCTGAGATCCCAGCGGCCCAAGACCGGGGGATCTCTGACCGAATCCCAGGCAATTTGCCTTTGTTCTTCCCCTTTGGTAGCGCGCCTCTTATAGATGATATCTCGAGCATCCCCTGTCCGGCACGGGCGGCCTCGTGAGAGTTGTAGGGTCCGTTCGGGAGCTTGGCTACGTTCATCATTCTCGAGCCGTCCCCTAGCCGATGGGGACAATGGCTTAGTGTAGGCACGCCTTTAGGGTTTGATCGACTCCCGATCGGGCACGCTCTTATCGGGCTGATCCTTGATCAATGGGAGCTTTTCTTGTTGGGCCAGCAGTGCTTCAATCTGTTGCTGGGTTCGTTGCTGGCCTTCCAAGAGTTGCGCAAGAGCCGCGGTAATCTGCTCGGGGGATATGGAGGCCGCCGGCTGCCCGGACTGCGATTTTGCCTGACCCGATGAAACAGCGGTCTTCTTACCTTTCTTCGGTGCCATGGTAATCAGTTAAAAATTTATTTTCAGAGGAAATCTGTCGAGTTCCCATAGATGGCGCCAAACTGATGATGCCAAAATCTGGGTGAGACTAATTTAGAGAGAGAGATGGACACAATGAATTTTGTATGTGTTTCACCCCCGTTAATAAGGTGACCTACGTCCACGGGTGCGTCGTGTGGGAAAAAAAGGTTTAAAATTAAATCTAAACGCGCAGCGGAAAACAAAGTTCAAAACTTTTATTGGTAGCCTTGGATCTACTACTTATTAACTCTATAGATGCGCATAACAAGATGGAGAAGATTCTATACCTTAGGTCTTGAACCCAATTCTGATTTGTGTCCTTCTCCTTGTGTGTGCAGCAGCAACCTCTAGGAAATCTTCACCCTTATGTCTCCTTGAATGCTCCCAGAGTGGTTAGGGTTGGTGGGAACCCTAATAGTGAGAATAGGGAAGGTTTGGGAACTCTAAACAGGTTCTGCAGCAACTGGTACGTTAAAAACGACGACCCCACAGATTTCTGGACGTAGCTGCCCTATTTATAGATTCCCAGAACCGACCTTACTTTCAATCGATCGAAGTGACTTCGATCGATCGAACTGTCGATCGATCGAACCACGTTTGATCGATCGAACCTGTCTAGACTTCAATCGATCGAAACAACTTCGATCGATTGAACCAATCTTGACAGCATTCTCATTTGCCTTTCCAAGCATTCTTGCGGAGCTAAGAGTGGGACCTCCTAGGTTCTTAATTACTGGCTCCGATTAATTATTATTCCATCTAGTCAGTACTCTTGACTAAGGAATCAATAATTAATCAATTATCATTAATGCCACTATAAAATGATAATTGCACTCCAGTGCATAAGAACATAATCACACATACATAAGTGATTGCTAGACTTGTATAATATGATACGGATGTCCCTCTACCAGGCAGTATTCGTATCTATCATTGGGATGTATGTCTTAAGATATTGTCGACCCAATAGATAGTACATCTTATATTCCTCAAGTATCATTCACTACGCTTGGATTACCAAACATGTCAACAACAACACTTTGTTGACAAGGCTGGCCAGCTCTCAGTAATCACTCCTAGTGACATTCTCGAGGGAATACTTACTCTTCGTTTAATTGAAGAGGGTAGAATTCCATCTTGACAATATATGTTCCCAACTTTGCATACTTGATTACCCAAGATACCCAGGTGTTGATCTTTCAAGACCTCACTGATTGGTAAGTCAAAGCAACTAAGCATACAACTTGCGTCCATAACTGTCTCAGGATTGAGGACATGTATCCCTATACAAGTTTTGAGTTCCTATTGACGGTGACAGCGTTTAGGTGTCAATAGGTTTAACTCAGGTCCGTCAATGCACCAAGTGCACTAGCATATTAACCAAGAGTCAAAGACTCTTATGAATGAGATTCATCATTCTACCCCGTAGACGTTAATCATGCTACAGTGTATACCTGATAAGTTATCCAGACTTATCATCCACTGTGACTTATTTGAAACAACAAGGATTTGTGATTCATATCTCACATGTGTAATCACATACACAAATGAACCACATACAATGTTGTTTAAGGATTCCAGTCTAATATTCATCTCATGAACTAACATGCGTAAATGCATTATGATATTCCATTGTCCAACTAACTGGTTTGAGGGCATATTCCCAACAAACTCCCACTTGCAATCATAACCATATAGTGTTAAAACAACAATAGCATTATCTACGTGACATGTCAAAATCCTTAACCCGTAAGGTTTTGTAAAGGGACTGATGATCATCGACTGAAACAATCCATAGTAGAACATCTTCATGTTATACTATATCCCTAGACAAAAGACGTCACCAGACATGTATCCAGTAAAGCTAATTCAAACATTGTCCAAAACACTATCACCCTGCATATATCCGCTAGTTCTTTCTCAAGCCCTAGAGAATATATACTTTATGATAGTTCATAAAACTGAATTTTCATTTGGACTGATATCTGTGAACAACCTTAACGGTATAACTGATATCCATACCTAATATCACATACAAGGTTTATCAATGGCGAAGGCTTATGATATACCTTTCATGCGACCTCTTTCATCTTGTATCCCAAGATACAAGTCTTGAAAGAGCAATAGGTTATGTTCAAAGGTGAAAAACCTTTATCGAAATGTTCTACGTTGAATCTAGCCAGCAACTTTCTGATATAAAAGAAGTTTGAGATAATTTCATTATCTTAACTTTCCGATCTTGAATGAGCAAAAATCTAAAGATTATAGCTTGCCTCACCGAGATCACAAATATCAAGTATACTGTAAAAACTTAACCTCAACCACTGATAACACAATTTTAACATCTCGCAATGATAAAGATATTATCAATATGAGGAACCATAATCACCACCACACTTCCTTTGCGCAAGGATCCTTACATCCACTTAAGCTACATCCATACTTTAGACGAATCCAAAGTATTTTGACCAACTAGTCAAAACAGATGTCCTTATCTCTGGATGATTGCTTAAGTCTGTAGACTTATGCAAATCATATACCGGAGCTTCCTTATCACAAAACTTCAATGTACAAGGAGATTTTAGCAACGCTAAGAATTCTCCCACTAGAATGAAGTACCGATGTAGGAACAGATGAAGAGGTAGTAGATTTTAGTTCTAGATGATTTATAGATTGCTTTAAGATATAAATTACTTTACTCTTTTATATTATCTTTCCTTTGTAAAATTTGGTCTCCAACCAACTTTTGTTTTCTCTGAAAACACTACAAAAGTATTCTACTTCTAATCTAGATTCAAAAAGGCTCATCATTTCTTTACACCAAAGTGCTAGACATCCTTATCCAAAGTTACCATGAGAAAGAAGTCGCATTCTTTTCACAACTTTGGGGATGTCTATCGAAAAGATTTGCTTTTGAATAAGATCCAGTATATACATTGTAGTTCCATCGAGAAAAACAAGGAATAGTAGTAACTCTAAATAACTCATCCCATGACCCAGTCATATCTAAAAGAAGATAGTTCATTCTACTTGCTACACCATCCCGTGGAGGCGCACTAGGTGTAGACTGTCGAGAAAGAATCTCATTCTTATCTCCTTTGGACAATAAATACATTAGATAGATACTCACCATTTTGATCAAATCAAAAGGCAACGATATTCTTTTACCAATTACTCTTCATTCCAAAACTTTTGAATTTCTTCAAAATTGAGGATGAAGATGCAATAAGTAAATGTATATCAGTATCCAAAGTAGCCGAAACTACTTTTCAACTCTAATGTTTATTGCCCTACATACATGAGTATGTCCTAATTCTAATAAGTCCTTGGTCGTGTGATTTTCAAAAGAAAAGTCACCTGATCATATTAGCCTCTAAATAGGATTGACAAACAGGTAGTGGTTTCAACAACCAAAAGAGTTTTAGGATCCAATCCTTTACTCCCCATTTATCCTAATTTAGATTAATATGATCTGATCACATTTACTCTCTAAATAGGATTGACAAATAGGCAATGGTCTTAGCAACCAAAAGAGTTTAGGATCCAATCCTTTACTCCTCATTTATCCTATTTAGATTAAATATGATCTAACTTCAAAACCAAAAGTTATAGAATTAGTTGAGGGTGCTATCCTTTTAGATGGTAAAATACCCATGAGTCATTTAAATACTACATTAGATAATATATGAGAAACAAGAGTAAATTGGTGAGATACTTGCTTGACAAGTTATTTAGATCACATAAAAGAACGCTTTCTTTTAATCAAGAATTTCAGTACCAAAATCAAAAGAATAAATATTATTTCATTAATTCAAAACTGAAATCCATCTAATAGCTCCAAAGTTTTATTACAATATAAAACTATTAATCTAATAGCAACTCTTGCATCAGATCCCAAAAGGCAATCAAGATCTTCTAATCACTGCACATTCTTATTTTCCAATTCCCTGCAACAATTACAGATATAATTTAGAAAATACAAAATCAATGCCCCAAGTATTTGAAGTATCAGTTTTTCAACTTACTTCAAAAACTAGTGAAAAGGGATCATACCTTGCCTTTTGGCTGTCAAGTATTCCACACAGTTCCTTTTCCAATGCCCTCTCACGCCACAATGGAAACATTTTCCTTTCGGCATAGCATCAGCCTTTCCCTTTCCAAGTCTTGCCTTCTTCCTAATAATTGGATTAGGCTCACCTATCCTTGAGTCTTGCTTCTCCTTCTCTGAACTTATGCTCTTAGGCTTAGTTCCAGAAGATGAAGCCATTACAATGTTTTGAACATTTGACTCACCTTTGACTATATCCATCGTTGCCTCAAGAGATCTCATCAATTCACTTGTTGAAAAAACTGTTTTACTCATTTTAAAAACCTTTTTAAATTGAGTGAATGATGAAGGCAACGAATGCAAGATTATGTCAACTTGAGTCTCACCATCAATGTCGGAACCCAGAACTTCCATTACTTTGAAATAAGTAATCATTTTAAAAACATACTCTCTTATAGAAGTTCCTTCCAACATTCTGGTGTCCATGACTAACTCCAAGGCTCTAAGCCTTGCAGTACGGCTCAGTTCCCCAAACATCTCCTCGAGGTTCAATATTACAGCACGGGCAGTGTTCAAAGGTTGATGTTGCTGCTTCAACACATCAGACAAAGAGTCTAAGATGTTAGAGCGAGCTATACCATCAAATCTTATCCACTGCTAATATTGATCCGCAAGATCAGTTGGGGTGTCATGGTATGGAATAGGTGGACAGGGAATGGTAAGAACGTATTTACATCCATTAGCAGTTAACAATTCATCCAGTTCCAGTTTCCATTCAACGTAGTTATTTCCAATTAGCTTATTCTGGATCATGGTTATAGCAAGTGGGCTAGACAATATAAATCTGAAATACAAATAATGTAACAGAATTACAATATGGAAATCATGAATATGACAATTTATATGATACATTGGAATTCCCTTAACCAACTCATTAATTGTCTTTAGGATGTCAAGTGTAACAACCCTAATTTTCTAAGTGTTTTTAGTAATTATTTATATTATTATTTTTTAAATATTAGACATTAACTGTGTATGTATCTTAGAAACACCTAATAAAAATGTTGGAGTAGCGTGTACGGGTCGTTAGTATTTTAAGTAGTGTGCTTAACATAGAAATTTAGTGCCCGGGGTCATGGGTACCCATTGGGCTAATCATTTGTCACTTTAGAATGTATTTTCGGGCCCATATAAAGCCTTTATGTGAGGCCCTTAGATAAAAAAACGGGATTTGCATGTTTGTGTGTATTTTATTGATAAGTGTTGTGTGTGTAAATACAATTATATGTTTTGTGTGTATACCATAGTTATATACATAATATTATATTATATTAGGGTTAGTTGGGTTTTTAACATAAAAGTAATAGAGCCCCATTGTCAGCCGTAAGAAGAGAGAGAGAGAGAGAGAGAGAGAGAGAGAGAGAGAGAGAGAAGAAGAAGAAGAAGAAGAAGAAGAAGAAGAAGAAGAAGAAGAAGAGGAAAAGGGAGAAGGGTCTTGGCTTCGTGGGCACGTGTGGAATCGCGGAGCATTTGTGATTTTCGATTTTTGATCAACAAGGTGAGTTAAATTTTGTTTACCCGAGTATATATATATACACGTATGTATATATGTATATGAGAGTAAATTAAATTAGTACATGTTTAATATAATTGTTAGGGTTAAATCTTTGTATGGATACACGTTATTGTGAAGTAATCTAGATTTTTTTTTTCTTTCCCTTCTTGTGACTTTGTGATTATGATATTAGGGTATTCGAAAAGGGTTAGGTGAATAGTTAGTTTGATAAAACTCTATGTGAGATATTCATAGTAATCAAGAAATATATGTGAAATTCGTTTTTTTTTTATTTCACACAGTTGCAGAAACTTTAGAAAATTATTAGAAAATCGTGGCTTTGAATTTGAACATTCTGTCCGCGTGTCTTGTGTAAAACGTGATTCTGCACCCTTTTCGTGTTTTGAGTTTTTCCTGATTCTGCACTGTTTGGGCTGTAAATTTAAATTTCAGTAGCATTTTTTATAAGATTAAAAACGTGTTGATTGTCTAAGTTGATATATGTGTTGAGATGAACTCGTATTTGGTTATTATGATATAACGCGAAATATTGGTGAGATGTAAGCATTCTCATCTAATGTTGATATAACATGAAATTTTGCTGAGATGTAAGCATTCTCATCTAATGTTGGGTTTCATAAACTTGTGAATGTGAGACCATCTGTGTGAAGATTTTTTTTTATAGAAGTTAATAATATGAAATCCTTTAATGTTCACCACTGCTCCTTATGAGTTTAGGCGGCGACTTCGTGGATGACCCGTCTTGTGTGATTAGACGGCGACTACGTGGATGACCCGTCTCTTCATTTTTAAGCCTTATGCCCGGCTTGTTGGTCTATTTCATGTGTATTTAGACATTGTTTATTGACGTCAAAAACGTAAGTACTAGCCTTTCGGTGTAGACTCAAATCCCAATGATACCCCATGGGAATTGGGACCGCAGTGGGAGTTAGTATTACGTTAGGAGACACATGGGATATATGTGTAGGCTGAACCATGGATGGGTGGCCGAAGTGGTGAACATAAGGTTTAATTAACTAAAACGCACGTGGTGCTTAAATTGTGGCTATACGTTGTAATGTAGTTCGTTATATTTTGTTGTAGTCGAATCCTTGTCATATCAAACAACTTATGTGGGTATCCGTTAGTTTAAATGTAGTATTGTATGTGTACCGTAAATTATTTGGGAACATTGTGAACTAATAATAAATAGGATCAGATTAGTAAATTAGATAATTTGGTCACTTAACTTCACAATTGAGGGTCGTTTCGCGTAACCTGAAGTAAAACGACAATCCGAGCGACTTTCGTGTTTTACACTTTTCCTAAAAAGGTCATCTTGACACCGTTTTGATTTAATTTCAGAATCTGCTGAATATCGCGTGTTTATGAGCTGAAGTTTAATAATTAATTTCTGACTTACGTGTTTAGAATTAATGAACGGGGGCGCGCGCCTTCCCTGAGAAATTTAATTCTGAACATCTTTCGTGTTTTAAGTTTTGTCCAATTCTAACTCTTTCTTGGAGATAAATTCATTTTTTTAAATAACATTTAAATAATGATTTTTGATTTTTTACTAACATCTATTTATGCAGGATGGTAGGCCCACTAATGTGTTTGCAGGTATTGTCCTACCATAGCTAAGAAGGGTAAGTATTTTTGCAGTCTAGTTCGGGTAGGAACTATATTGCCGTCACATAAAAGGGAAACTACCCCTTGTCCCGTTATGTGAGCGGAACTACTTTCCTACCCGATCTTTTATTTATTATTGTTGTGTTAGTGTAAGGGATTATGAGCGATCCCTAAGATTGTGTGTGATTATTTTTTATTTAACTCATACCAGTCATGTGACTGACCCGTTGAGTTTTTTTCTCGCGGGTGCGTTCTTTTTGGAGCGTAGCCAATCGAAATTTGCAGGGATAGTAAGAAGTTCATGGCATCTAGTTGCAGGAGAGTTGTGGAGACTTTATTCGCTTATTTATATATATATATATATATATATTTTCTTAGAGAGTTTTAATATTTAAGATTTTGGCATTGTGGGCCATTTAACTTTTTCAGTTAGTGTTTGAATGACGTTTATGGAGAGATGTTAATTGTGAATTTTTGGAACTTTGGGTTTTGATCCTTATTGATTGGAGATTTTACTGGTATTTTGCGCTTGTGAGTTAAGTTTTATCTTATACAGACTGTGTGATGATTTACATTGCGATCACCTCTAATAATTGGACAACTGAATATTGGTTTAGGGATTTTCCCTTGACTAATATTTAATTGTCTGAAAATTGGGGTGTGACATCAAGCCTATGAAATTAAGTCTCCGTGTGGCGATCATAACCTCATAGCCTGATTGGGAAACCCATCATGAATGTCATGCAACTCTTACAAAACAATTCATGACTCCTGAACTTTTGGTCTCTAAGTTTCTGGATAATGCTCCGTGTGGAATCCCTTACCCATAGCTTAGCTAGTGTTTACCATTAACTAGAATCCAATGACAACCGCCTCAAGTAGCGCCTCAGTGTAGTGGTCACCCTCTAACGCGTCTCATTGATTCTATCCAAAGGAAGTTCATACCTAGTAACCAATGAATAGTCTATCCTCTGTATGGAATGATCACCCATGGCTGGGTGACACAGAATATACTACCCACCTTACAATGAACCGTTTATGGAAGACCGTGGGAGTTATAAAATAAGTCCCTCTCCCACTAGATTTTTATAAGAAGTTCATATCTAGTAATCAATAAGAAATACCCTCCATATGGAATGATCACTCATAAATGAGTGACACAGAGTATTTCTCATACTTGCAATGAACTAATAGGAATTTTTTAATAATAAAAAAAAAAAATTGTTTCTACACATTGCCCATAAACATCAAGTGTTTACCAATGTGTTGGAAAAGTTTTTGAATTTTATTTTAGAAAAGTTGTTTTACGTGCATGCGAGTAGTAACAATATATAAAATGTCAATCACAACTAAGCACATAAAACCAAAACTAAAATGAAATAAAAGCATTCAACAATGCCTCTATCTCCCATGGCTCTATCTCCATAGAACCTTCTTCTTGGTTTGATTGCCTCCGACTCCATCTTCATGGACAACGGCTTGCTCCTCCATCTTCATGGATTTTCTAATTCTATTACATTGTTCCTATGCTTCTCTCGAAGCTTACAATTTATCTAGAAATAGAAATAACAATAATAAAATAAAAGGCTAGGGAAACCGGTGCGACTTTCCTTTTCATAGGATTGAAGTCGCAGCGCCCTTTACATATGCCTTAAAACCAAACCAATAATTAAATACAAAATTTAAAAGTCTTGGTGCCATGGGAGATAGCGGAGCTTGCTGCAAAAAGGGTTAGTCACACGCACAACCACGCATATATATAACAAATATATGTACCATTGGAACCCCTAATTGATTCACACAGTATATAAACTCTTTACATACTGAATTAGAACTTAAAACAGCATCACAGTTCTCTGTCACACTTCGATCGATCGAAAGAGTTTGATCGATCGAACCTTCGATCGATTGAACATAGTTCAATCGATTGAACTTTCAGTTTCACAGAATGTTTTGAAAAACTTACAGCATAAATAAAATTTTAAAGTAAATATTTTTAAAACCATTAAATCTGTAAACTGAAAACCTGGATAGAAAAGCAGTATCGATCGATCGAACACCATTCGATCGATCGAACAGAACCAACGTTCGATCGATCGAAACAAGTTAGATCGCTTGAGAATAGAAGATGTTCGATCGATCGAGACTACTTCGATCGATCGAACCCACCTTGCATCCAATGCAATCACAGATTTGTATTCTACTGCATAAACACTGCAGAAACAGATCTGTGACGATGCAGTTTTTAAAACAGTCCTAAAATCAACATGCAAATCAAAACTAGTGTTCCAAAACGCATCTATAGATCCAAACAAGCGAGGCTTTGATACCAATTGTGGGAAAAACAGGTTTAAAATTAAATCTAAACGCGCAGCAGAAAACAAAGTTCAAAACTTTTATTGGTAGCCTTGGATCTACTACTTATTAACTCTATAGATGCGCATAACAAGATGGAGAAGATTCTATACCTTAGGTCTTGAACCCAATTCTAATTTTTGTCCTTCTCCTTGTGTGTGCAGCAGCAACCTCTAGGAAATCTTCACCCTTATGTCTCCTTGAATGCTCCCAGAGTGGCTAGGGTTGTTGGGAACCCTGATAGTGAGAATAGGGAAGGTTTGGGAACTCTAAACAGGTTCTGCAGGAACTGGTACGTTAAAAACGACGACCCCACAGATTTCTGGACGTAGCTGCCCTATTTATAGATTCCCAGAACCGACCTTACTTTCAATCGATCGAAGTGACTTCAATCGATCGAACTGTCGATCGATCAAACCACGTTCGATCGATCGAACCTGTCTAGACTTCAATCGATCGAAACAACTTCGATCGATCGAACCAATCTTGACAGCATTCTCATTTGCCTTTCCAAGCATTCTTGCGGAGCTAAGAGTGGGACCTCCTAGGTTCTTAATTACTGGTTCCGATTAATTATTATTCCATCTAGTCAGTACTCTTGACTAAGGAATCAATAATTAATCAATTATCATTAATGCCACTATAAAATGATAATTGCACTCCAGTGCATAAGAACATAATCACACATACATAAGTGATTGCTAGACTTGTATAATATGATACGGATGTCCCTCTACCAGGCAGTATTCGTATCTATCATTGGATGTATGTCTTAAGATACTGTCGACCCAACAGATAGTACATCTTATATTCCTCAAGTATCATTCACTACGCTTGGATTACCAAACATGTCAACAACAACACTTTGTTGACAAGGCTGGCCAGCTCTCAGTAATCACTCCTAGTGACATTCTCGAGGGAATACTTACTCTTCGTTTAATTGAAGAGGGTAGAATTCCATCTTGACAATATATGTTCCCAACGTTGCATACTTGATTACCCAAGATACCCAGGTGTTGATCTTGCAAGACCTCACTGATTGGTAAGTCAAAGCAACTAAGCATACAACTTGCATCCATAACTGTCTCAGGATTGAGGACATGTATCCCTATACAAGTTTTCAGTTCCTATTGACGGTGACAGCGTTTAGGTGTCAATAGGTTTAACTCAGGTCCGTCAATGCACCGAGTGCACTAGCATATTAACCAAGAGTCAAAGACTCTTATGAATGAGATTCATCATTCTACCCCGTAGACGTTAATCATGATACAGTGTATACCTGATAAGTTATCCAGACTTATCATCCACTGTGACTTATTTGAAACAACAAGGATTTGTGATTCATATCTCACATGTGTAATCACATACACAAATGAACCACATACAATGTTGTTTAAGGATTCCAGTCTAATATTCATCTCATGAACTAACATGCATAAATGCATTATGATATTCCATTGTCCAACTAACTGGTTTGAGGGCATATTCCCAACACGTCGGTGGGTTTTCACTAACAGATCACCGGTGGCTATTGGTGAGCCAACAGAGTGGGCGGCACTGCCAGAAAACTGACTGGGTATATGCGTAATAGTGAGTTGTTTGTATGCTATTCCTTAGAGTCAGAAAGTGATCCCCTTTAATAGGGATGAGTGACCTCTTTTATAGGTACAAGAGACCACCCGTACAAGGTAAGTCTGCAGATTAGAAAGCCTAATCTGATTACAATCGATTTACATAAATTTAGGAGAGTTTCCTAAGTGGTTTAGGAAACTACTTGCTCCTTCAATTTAGTCTTCTAGCTAGGATAGGAAACTGTCTGGAGGCTTACTGGGCAAGCAACCACGCTTTTTGGAGGTCAGCCCATGTGGGGCCAGTCTGGAGCGAACGCCCGGGCTTTGGACCGAACTGGGCAATTTTGTGTAACGACCTGGGATGGTTGAGTAGCCAACCCAGATTCAAGGTGACTTGGCTTCTCTTTACTGAGGTGACGGGTCTTGACTTTGACCAGATATTTTTGTACATATCAAGAAGTATGTTAGTATAAGATAATGAGCAAGGTAATGAGCAGGCCGCGTATTATTTGAGTAGAATCTTAACTCCAATCGAGCAGCAGTATGCGCTGATTGTGAGGTTGTGCTTGTCATTGTATTTTTCATCTCAGAAATTAAGAACATATATGCTACCTGTTTCCCCTTACATTATATGTCAAACTGATGTGATTAAATACATGTTATCAAGACCAATTATGAGAGGCCAAATTGGAAAATGGACCCTGGCCTTGATGGAATTCGCCATCCAATATCGATCATAGCAATCGGTTAAGGGCCAGGCCATAGCCAATTTTCTGGCCGATCATCCATACCCCACTAATCTGGGAGATTCTTCACTAGTACCTAAGATCCTAAATACATCATTAGTCCCATGGACGCTGATCTTTAATGGGTCTAAGAATGCAGCAGGTGCTGGGGCTAGGGTGGTCATTATTTTACCCAGATACAAAAACATAAAAATGTCACTTCGGCTCGATTTTAAATGTACTAACAATCAGGCTGAATATGAAGCACTCATCATCGGGATTGAAATACTCCTCGAGATGGGGACATCATCGGTGCACATCAAGGGAGACTCAAGGCTAGTGATCGGACAGATATCAAGGGAGTTCCAAATAAAAAGCTGGGAGCTCTGCCCGTTTCACTCAGTTGCCACCCAACTTATGGATGTTTTTGATGACATAAGTGTGAGTTACATACCCGGTTCTACGAATACTGAGGCCGACAAGCTGGCCAAAAAGGGATCGGCCTTACCCCCCTTTAAAAAGGCAAAAGACTAAGCCATTACGATACAAGTCCGATCATTGCCTTTAGTAGCGAAGAGAGGCTGGTATACCATAACCAATTTGGTCTTAATGGAGGACGATGATTGGAGAATCATTATCATCGAATACTTAAATCACCTAAATGTTAGGGTTGACCGAAAAATCAGACTGTTCGCGGTCCGATTTGTTGTCTTAGATGGGGAGCTATTCAAGAAACCCATCGGTGATGATGTAATCTTAAAGTGTCTCAGGAAGAAACAGGCCATGAGGGTAATTGTCGAGGTACACGAAGGGATTTATGGAGTTCATCAGGCCTAGATAAAGATGAAGTGGCTTTTGAGAAGGTATAACTACTAGTGGCCTGGCATGCTGAAAGATTGTATTAGCTACGCAAAGGGATGCCAAGTTTTTCAAAAGCATGGCCCGATCCAACGAGTACTATCCAAGGAACTTCAACCAATAATAAAGCCATAGCCGTTCAGAGGATGGGCTATGGATCTGATCAGCAAAGTCCTACCACCATCATCGAGCCAACATTATTTCATTATAGTGGCTACGGACTACTTTACTAAGTGGGCCGAGGCCATACCATGCAGGATAGTGACCCAAGAAATAGTGATTAAATTTATTGAAGAACATATAATACACCGGTTCAGCCTACCAGAGACCATCACGGGCGATTAGGGATCTGTGTTCACAGGAACTGAAATGTTAGCCTTTGCAGAGAGCAGGGGAATTAAGATCCTCAACTCCACTCCATACTATGCTCAAGCTAATGGATAGGCCAAGTCAATAAACAAGATCCTTAAAGAGATCATTTACAATATGATAGATGAAAACCCTAGAGAGTGGGACAAGCTACTATCCGAAGCATTATAGGCATGTCAGACTTCCAAGAGGTCCAGTATAGGAGTTACTCCATTCATGCTAACTTATAGGCATGATGCTATGCTACCTATGGAGGTCACAGTCCGATCGGCTAGAAGAGCGTTGTAAAATTAGCTTAGAGGCCATGATAGCCGAGTTAAAAGGGCTCGATGAAACAAGACTTGCAGCCTTGGACTCGTTGAGGGTACAAAAGCTACGTATAGCCCGAGCATACAACAAAAGGGTGAAAGAGAAGCCTTTCTGCACAAAGGATTTGGTTTGGAAGACCGCCTTACCTATAGGAGACAAGGATAACCGGTACGGTATATGGTCGGTCAATTGGGAAGGTCCCTACATCGTTCACCATGTCAAGAAAGGTGGAGCTTATAGGCTGCATGATATGGACTGAGTAGTTCATGTTAGGTTGATAAATGGTTAATATCTAAAGTCCTACTATCCTCCTCTGTGGGAGACCATCGATCTTGAATATAAACCAAATCCAGGGTTGGAATATGATCAACTTATTAATTATGAGCCTGAGCCCGAGTGATCAAAAATCATATTTGTATTAAAAGGGCTGAGCACAGCTCACTTACAAAATAGAAAAGGAAAATATACAAGTATAAATAAGGAATCAGCCTCTAGGTCGACCCAAAATTCCTAAGCTTTTTCTTCAGGTCCTCCCAAGTCTTTGCTGCCGTAGCCCGGTCATGTTTGGCTTTGTCCAATTTTTTAGTCCAAGCACGGGAGACAGGTATGTTGGCTTGTAGTTGATCTCTGCATTTTTGAGCGTCCCACCAAGCTGAGCTAAGACTCAGTCAATTTTCACCAAGGCCGCATCGTTGGTTATGACTTCCACCTCGCATTGCTCTAATTGAGCTTTGAGTGTAGCGATGCGAGTTTGAAGCAAAGCGTCTCGAGCGATCACTTGAGCCCGAGAAACTTTTCCTGCTTCGTATTTAGTTTTGGCTGATTGAAGAAACTGCATCGCCTTTTGCCGGGCACTGAGGTGAGTTTCGGCCTCGGACTGAATGATGGAAGCCAATTAATCCAGCATACGGCAACCTAGCAGTCACTTTCGGATTTCCCTTATTAACGAAAGTTGACCGACTGAGAGAGAACGATCAGCCAAGAGTGCAGTGGTGGCTGTATCAACTTTCGCGGCAGATGGCAGTCCAGTCAAGTTGGAGTTTACAAGGCCGAGGAGAAGATCCCTTGACCGTTGAATGGTGGAAGGGAAAGTTGTCTCGGGCTCCAATGGGCCAAGGTCAAACACCCCGTGGTCCAGACTTGTGAAAAAATCATCAAATGGTATAAAAGGTGCTGGACCCAAGGGAATGGCTTGGTCAAAGGTCTAAAAGGATTAGTTTTAGTAAAAGAAAAACAAAATAAAGGAGCCGGTACTAAAGGTAAAATACCTGGGTAGAAGGAGATAAGGAGGCCGAGATGTTTTGTCGCACAACGTCCTCACCACTCAGCTGGGATATGGATGGTTGTGTAGGTTGCTATTTTGATATGGGAGTAGCTATTGGGGGTTCCTCTGCCGACCCTCCAGCACTCACACCGGCAGTAGATACATCAGCCTCTACGCTGGCTGAGGTATCAGATGGAATACTACCCTCGCCACCATGAGCTAGAGGATCCATTAGAGTGAGCAAAGTAGGATTGGCCACACCCACCTCTTCCGTATACTCAGAGGCTGACTCCAGTGCAGCAAGAGGGTCATCTTGACCCGATAGGACGTCTTGGTCTCCTTCGACCACTGGTGAGATCGTTTGTTCCACTACATCCCTAGCTGTCTCCATAGCACCATCACCCCTGGTAGGTCTTCACTACTGGAGGAAAGTACAACCTGCTTGGGCATAGATCCTTCGGTGGCATCTGCATTCTCATCCCTGTCTGATGGAGTCAAGGGTGGAATCATGTGAATAGGCATAACCCTTTTTGTAACTCATTCAAGGTAGGCCGCCGCTTGGGTAGGAAAAGTTGGAAGATTGACCGGGAGAGTGTGAGAGGGCAGGGTTGTTTGTGGCTAGGAGCCTTGCCCAGTTTGTAGCACGTCCTCCCCAGAATCGTCTTCATTCATGCGTTGAAATAAGGTAGGAGTCAGAGAAGAAATGATAAGACTTGGAAGCACGGGGTGAAGATGCAATAATGCCTGAGTGGATGAAGGTGCAGCTTGTTTCATTTTCTTCAACGGTCCCTGGCCGGGTGCTTGTTTTCGAGCTGGTCTTTTCGCTACTTGATTTCTGCGGGCTACAACCGGAGCAACAACAGGTTCATCGGCCGTTACGGCTGATGACATAGAAAATTGAAGTAGCATCTCGGCGACAGTGCTTTTAAAGATTTGGGTGGACTGATCGGACCACCATTTCTCAAACTCTTCGGTCACGACCGGTAGGCCAGAGAACGTTGTAAATTTGAAGGCGGCTTTTAGTCTATCCGACCATTCTTTAATTTTTTTACTTGCCCGTCATTAACAATAAGGCCGCATTCAACCCAATCCAAATTTACGATTATCGCTAGTGGAACGGCCACCAGTTGATAAAGCCCGAATTGTCAAGCGTAAAGTGGAGCAAAGTAATACTCTACCCCACATTTGTTGTTGGCAAAAGGGATACTCGGGCTAAAAATAATGTCTCTAGCTACCAAGTAGCTAGAGAAAATTTCATTGTAAGAGGACTGGGTACCCGGGCCCCAGTTAGAAGGATTATTTGGAAGTTATAGAAATGTGGGAAAATGGGTAGAAGAGAATGGTCTGAAGAAAGGAACAACCTCATTGGCACATCCATCATAGAAGAACAAAAAACACTCCTGAAAGGAGTGGGAAGAAGGAGAAACGTCCATGAAATGGATAGTGAAAACAGGATCGGTTGCTAGTTAGCGAGCGGCCAGTCTGAATTGATGGAAATATGAGTACAAGCAAAGTTGAAGAATCCATATCGGGCTTCCTCCAGCACTGAAGCCCGATTGAACGAAATCGGTCATACCACGCACTAGGTGCGCCCATACAAGGGAGGCAAGAGAGAGAGAGAGGGCTCTGAGATATAAGTTCTAGAGAGAGATAAAGACGCAAATGAAGTGAGGTGAAGGGATTTTTGAAAATTTCAATCGTCTTTATACGCGTAGCATTTAATGTGGAGGGAATGGTGGGATTCTCGAGGATCTGACAGTCTCTGAATGAATGACACATGGCAAGATTTTAAATTCAAAATGTCACATCAATCAAGGCGGGACGTTTGATATGACCTTTTGGGGGGCAATTGTTTACACCCAAAAACCGCCAAAGGTTTTTTAGCCCGAATGAAGTGTTGAAATGGGCTTGAGGATGGCAGGCCTGGAACTTGGTTAAGGGTGGCTGTAGACACCCAATTTTGACCACACTGATAGGATTTAGGGTGAACAATGTCTTGAAGGATTCGATGATGAAAAGTACCCCGTGGAAGGTACTGGATTCCACACAATCGAAAGATCGAACTTCGGAAAGTGACTTCAAGCTTAGAAAAGCCCTTTTCCATGGACAAATCCCGGTTTTCTCAAAATCGTCTCTCAGAATTCATTTTCACTCAGGGTTACATGAACATTAAGTGTTCTAAACGCAGTATTCTAGGTATCCAAAGATTCAATTTTAAAGAAAAGTTCAAAATCGATGCACAATTGAAAGCAATTTTGAAAAAGACGTCGTTTGATTTTAAAAAGACGACGAAAGTATCGGAGGACTTCCGGGCTTTAATTGGACTTCAATTTTTATTTCAAAACCTCTGGGAATATTTTTATTCTGAAATTCAGCCTGACAGCTTTCCAACGGTATGTAAACGGACCATTTCGGACACCAAAAAGCATTTTTATAAAAATCTGGAAAAGCGGTGCACGTAATTTTTGAAACAGGGCTTGTGAGGTGGCGGGTCCCACAAGTGGGGTGGCGGTTGCCCCATTAACCGCTACCTATAGGGAGTGTTCTCCATCGGGTTTTTCTGGTTCCAGACCCTTCTAGAAGACTCCCACTACGAGAAAATTGCCTGTAAATTGCGTTTAGGCACCGAAATGGCCATTTTAACCCTTTTCTGCTCTCTGAAAACCTGTTTTAACCCTGTAACTTAAGAGCGATGTCTTCAAAACTCTATATATAGATCTATATGAGATCATCTTTAACACACAAGAGATAGATAAGAGAGTATACACAAGTACATACAAGAGAATATACAAGATATAGAGGATTATACTTAGATTTCAAGAGAAATTTCAAGATAATAGAAGTGAATTATGAATTAGAATTTCCTAAACTAATCTCAAGAAAATAGGATTAGATGATTTTAACACCAATTTCCTCCCTCAACTTCCATGGATGAGTGCTTGAAGAACACTTGAAGAAGAAGATCTTCAATTCAACTTTGGATTATATAATTGAGAATCCTCCAAGAGGTAAACACTAATTCATCTCTAATTCCTATTTTATACATATATATAGATCTATAAGATTGGGATCTAGCTTAGTTTAATTTTATTTGTAGAACACTCATCTTCTTCATCTCTTGTTCTTCACACACTCACATAACTAGATCCAAATCTCTTTTGATTTTCATTGATAATTCATAATTAGAGATTGTTTTTCACTTTGATTTTCAATTTTGATTTCATTTTTCAATTTTAGTTTAGATTCATACATACATGATTATATATATGTATCTATTTTTGAATTCTATGATGGTTTGGAAGTATGATCTATGAGAAGGATGATTCCTATGTTCATACCTATCTCTTGATTATTTCCATTACCTAGAATTCTTATTGAAATTCATCTCCAATAGGATATTTGTAAGTCCCTTTGATCCATGATCTAAAGTTCTTTATAGAACTTGAGGGCTAAATTGATTGGAAATCATGATAGTCAAGTAGATCTATGAATTTGATCTCTCTAATAAGCTTCAATCAACATCTAAGATGTTTTCCTCACACGTTAAAATGAACTAGATGAAAATTCAGCAAAATAGATTGGTTTTGTCCATGAGATTTGGTCCATCAAAATCCATAGTTTCATGGATTTCAAATTTTATGGGTAAATTTTAATGAATTAGCTTTCATCCGGTCCATTTTGAGAGCTTCTAGGATTCATATGCTATTTTTAGAAATTATTGAGAAATCGGTTGACAGATTTGAACATAGTCTCTTTGTGCTTGAATTTCAGATAATCTATAATATTTATCAATGTTCTGCTTTTTGAGGATGATTCCTAACTCATATATCTATATGCCGATGTAAAATCGTGAGCATACAATCGAGTTAAGATCATTTTCTAAGCGTTTGAAGTTGATACAACTATTCTAGAATTTTCTAAGTTTAAATACAATTATGATTATGTATACAAAATGGTCATACCTTGATCACTCAACAATAATTGATGAATAAAATTTGGTTTAGAAATCATCTAGGATAATTGGATGAGAAATCAAAAGCTTTGAATAACTTGATTAACATGATTCATGAACTTCTATTGTGTTGTGCATTCATTTGTCAAATGATATCAAACGTTCAGAATAACAGAGTTTGTTTAAAACACCTTTTCAGAAATCTTAAGTTCATAAAATGTCCATGGAATTATTTTTTCCATAAACTACAATGAAATAACTTTCTTTTGACACCAAATAGAGCTTCACGTGATTTTTGTAGTATTAATTATGATATTTACAAGAACAGTGGACAGTCCTGATCCACTGTTCTCAAAACTCTTATTTCTCTCATGTTAAAAATGGCAAAGAGGTTCTACTTTTGGAGAAGTTCCCTAAGACATGTATCTAACTTTCTGTAAAAGGCTTTTAACCCAGCTCATGTTTAAGACCACTTTTGATAGGATTCATTAGAGGTAGCTGAATCTGGAAATTTGATTGATGTAATTTTCTACTTTCTTTTCATGCATGTCATATGTTTGCTTGTGTTTTTGCAATGCTTGGGTATTCTTTGGTGTTTTAGTGCAGAGAATTGAATGCTGTGGATCCGGACTTCGATTCTTGATCTTGCCTCGTCTATATGTGGCTTAGTGCCCATGTATCGCATACCTTCTCTATCCTTTCTCTTAAAATTTTTCTAGATTTACAACTTTGTTTTCAACGACACAATTCCTTTAGGATAGTCTCCGTTTATATGATTATTTATTAGAGACATCTTATCTAGGATTGTTGCATGATTCCATTTCACATTTCCATTTCTTTTTGGTTTTACAACTCTGCTTGAGTTAACCCAATGTAAGTTCTCTTGTTCCCTTTTTGCATATCATGACATGTTTCCTTTATTTTGCATCGGTCCCGGGCGGGACTAGCCACTGTAAGTATACCTCTCTCTTGTATTACATATGCATCCGACTTCTACTTGATTTAATCTCTTGACATGATTTTCCTTAGATGTTCCCTTTTGACATGTATATAGTATCTAGTATGTTTGAGGAAACAACATCAATTATGAATTAAGAACAAGAATATTTGAATCAAGGCCTACCATTCGGTAGGGCGAGGTGGGGGTGCTTTAGTCCTGCTTGGGCTCCTTCCCTTCTCGTACCAAGACCTCCGAACCTAGTTTTTGGTAATGAAGGGCAAGTAACCTTATTCAATTTTGGATGAGTCAAACTTAGGTTTCCTAATTCCCGATAAAAATTAGGTGGTGACTCTTTGTCTCTAGGACCACGTAAGAAAGTTCTAGTTTTTCCTAAAGTGTGCTCTTTGGGATCCGTCCCGGGACATTATCGAGGGAAAGCGCCAGGACGATCGAGCGGCGCGTGTCCACAATCTGGCGACTCTGCTGGGGACTTGAACATGAAACTGATAGTTTCTTGTTCTTCGAGGGTTTGACTTGAGCCAAAGAATATCCTTGTTATTAATTCGATAATCATGTTGTTTCTGCCTGCATTTCCACTTGCATTGTTCTATCACCACGACTTCTTGAGACCATTGCCTTGTGGGTGGAGGGCCCTCTTTCCTCCATTTGTCAAGAGTTTTGGTAGCATGTGGTCACCGTTAGCCTTGTACCGCATGCGGTATATAGAGCCCTTGGCTTGCTAATGGACCCTTTATGAGACTAAAATCCGGCCTTTGCATATAGTTTCTATAGAACCCTTCAATTAGGATCTTGTTTATCATCTTTGATTAGGACAATGTGATGAATTATTTGCGCTTGCCCGTAAGGGATTATATGGATGATGAGGATGTGTATCTGAAGGCTTCATCAAACCTTATATGATAGATTCCTCTAGAGTAGTATGGTCTTTATCCAAACATCCAATCATTATTCAAGGACGATCTTTTGAAAAATGTTGAAAATACAAGCACTTCTTTGAAAAACCCGAGTCCTTTTGAAAATTCCGAGAATATCCCTTTTGAAAATTTGCTTTGAAATCCCTTTCACAAAATCCTTTCATAATTCTACTTAAATTTTAGAGAATTTCAAAATTCCTACTTTGATCATTCAATTTTAAAACCTCCTCTCAGATTTTAGAAAATTTAAAAATTTCTACCTTGGTTTTCAAAGAAATCATGATTCCACACTTTGATGATTCAAGTCCAGATTTTAGAATTTCAGAATTTCCTACCTCGATTTTCAAAAATCACGATTTCATACCATATGCATTGATGGTTCAAAAATGCTTTTTGAAATTTACAAATCTCCCCCTCTCTTTCAAGATTTTCATGAAAAATTCTATTTCGTAAACCTGAGCTATTAAAGAATTTTAAAGCTAAAAATCCTTAGATGATGATTGGATTGGTAAGGTAACTAGCATACTCAAGGAATCTTACGTGCTTATGTGCTGATATGCTAGGTCTAAGCTAGATTAAGGTGCATTGCATTTAGATTAGATTGTATTTCATCTGCATTGCATACACTACACGAGCATTTCACATACGACTCACGAGTGCGACGCCTCTAATATACTTTCGAAAAAGAAAAGAATTGTTTTCCTAAAAATTTTGGAACTTGATTTCTTCAATTTTGAAAAATGTTTTTGAATGATTTTCAATCCACTTTTTGTAAAATATCACTCTTTGAAAATTCTTTTGAAACAAAGATACCTGATTATTTGAAAACCCCTAATAAACCAGAAAAGAAGATAGGACCAAAAATTTGTACTCCTTCCTGGGTTAGAGCTCCGAACAGTCGTTTGATCAGATCAGGGTTTGAAAAAGGAACAGCTGAGTCAACTAGGGTTAAGGGTATGACATACGAAGCTGATATGGAAGCCAGGTTGGCCGTAATGCAAGCTGTATTGGATCAGAGTATAGAACAGAATCGAGAACAACTTGCCACCATGATGAGAATGATTGAGCAGCTGACTAATCTGCCACCACCACCGCCTCTACTACATCATAAGGGAGAAGACTTTGGGGAGACAATTTAACCAAAGGTTCAGCTAGATCAGAAAACTCAGGATAAGTTAGCTAAGATCGACAAGCTTGAGAGTATGATCAAGAAGAGCAAAGGGGTTGATGAATATCTATTCGATATAGAAGGTCTGTGTGATGCTCCAAAAGTAAAACTCCTTGATAAGTTCAAAATGCATCATATCGAATTCTTCGACGAAACTGGAAATCCAAGGAGCCATTTGAGGCTTTATGTAGGAACTTTGCAGCCCATGGGCATTGGGTCTGATTGTTTTGCCGTGTTATTTCAATGAACTCGGAGTGGAGCAGCACTGTCATGGTATCTGACCTTAGAATCAACTGTGGCCAAAGATTGGGAAGCCTTGGCTAGAGCATTTATGGCTCAATACTCATATAATCAATCATTCGATGTTACTACAAAAGATCTGGAAACCACTAAGCAAAAGTACGAGGAATCCTTCGCAGGGCTCCTTACTCGTTGGAGGGCTAAGGCTGCTCAGATGACGAACAGGCCTTCTGAGAAAGAGCAAGTCTGAATGATCATCAAGAACCTGCAGCCTGAGTATCTTGAAAAGCTTCGATTCCAATCTATCATGACATTTGAACAACTATTTGACATAGGTACACTCGTCGAAGATGCAATCAGGGATGGGATAATCAAGAAAGAGAACATAAATAATCGAAGGCTAGTCTATCATCAGTCCACTGACGTCAATGCATTATCTCCTCAGCCTTTTCAGAAAGAACATCAAAATACTACTGCGACAAGAGGAAGTCAGAACCAGGGGTAGGCAAGAGAGAAAAGGGAATTTTCTGAATTGGGAATGTCCTTGAGCATTGCATTTGAGAGGATGCTAGAAAAAGGGTACTTGGAGAGATTGGAACCCAGGCCAGAGCCAGATCCTCTTCTGCCAAAATTTAGAACCCATTTGTACTGCGATTTTCACCAAGAATACAGGTATAGCACAGATAGATGTTGGAGGCTCAGGCATGAAATTCAGAACCTGATTGAAAAAGGTGTCATCGTTCCCCCACCGCCACAGAATATCAATTCTCTTGAGATAGGGTCTGCACACTATAACCCAGTAATTTACATCTCACCATTAGGGCTGCTAGTGTCCCATATAATTTTTGTCTGGTCTTAGGGAGATGATGCAATCTACCAAGGAAGATGATTGGTGCCTCGAAGACGAGGAGTATATGCCTGAAAGGTTAACCGAGAAGCTTGAGCCTTTGATGGAGAATGGCAAGCTCGAGAAAGCGATGAAGTGATGATGTTCGGGAACAACTGCTTGTTGAAGCCAAATGGATGAAGCAAATCACCATGACACTCCACTTGAGATCCAGCTGAATCGAGTCCAGTCTGTTTTATGTTTTAGAAGTTAAGTCTTCTTGTCAAGTCCGTCTATCGTCGAGTTGTTTTGAGTCTGTGTCAAGTACTGTAATCCTCCTTTTTCGAAGTAATAAAATCTTAATTTGCTTGATATAATGCGCCTTGACATGAATGACTGAATCTCTAAGCTGAAAGTGGCATTTCTTTTATTATTGTGAAAAATACTCTGTTGACAAATTTTTTGCATTGAAAAGAATCCTGAAAGGATCAAAGTTGATTTTGCACAGACACCGAAGAAAGCTAAGAATTGATTAGTTTTACTTTAAGAATCCTGAGATGCCTTTGCTTAAATCTTGAAAAGATATACTTGATAGTAAATCGGGACTAGCTTAAATCCCCGATCTTCCCATTTCGAGCCCTTGAGCCCAGAAAAATGAGCTATTCAAACCTGTCTAAACTACAAGCCATGAACACTTTATCCTTGATGGTAGCCAAACATTTCAAATAACCTACTTCTCTCTAAAAAAAAGGAAAAAAGAAAAAGAAGAAGCTCGCTAGGATGAAAACCCGAAAGGGCGCCTAGGCAAAAGTTAGAGCACAAAAGAAAAAGAAGAAAAAGGAAAAAGAAAAAGAAGAAGCTCGCTAGGATAAAAACCCAAAAGGGCGCCTAGGAAAAAGTTAGAGCATGAAAACAAAAAGAAAATTTTGCGTGTTGCTTTCAAGAACTTGATCCTAGCCAATCAAAACTTTAGAGCGAAAAGAAAAGAAAGAAGAAAAAAAAGAGGAGGAAGAATGAAGAAGATCGAGAAATTGGGAACATGAATTATCCCAAAGCTTTGATTTGTAATTTCTTAAAGTAAGCCCAAATATTTGAAGGGCTAAAATGTAAAAACTGGCTGGCTAGTGAAAAAGTGAAAAGAACCAACCGTCAAAGAGAAAAGAAAAATGAGAGGTAGTTTAGTTTCGTTCAACGCTACCACAAGTGACCTGCTTTAGAAAATCTGTCTGATGATATGGCTTGAAAAGCCCCTCAATTCTTGAATCCTTGCTCTTTCAAAACCTCCAGCCTTTGAGGAACTACGCTTGACCTGATTCCCACTTGGGAATACGTAGGCAACCTACTCGGTTCGGTCACTGCTCCTGAAAAACTCAGCCACACTTCAAATACCTTCCTTCAAACCTCGGCCGAACTACTTTGGACCTAATTCCCACTTGGGGATAAGTAAGCGAGCTTTCCTAGCTCTCAGTCTCTGAATCGTTCAAACTAGGGGCAAACTTTTCAGTTTATCCAGAACCTCAAGATATCATTACCACACTAGGGGCAAACTGTGTTTGCCTAAGCTTTCATTTATCCTCGTCAACTAGGGGCAAACATCGTTTGCCTGCACTCCCTTCCACATCATAATCTAATCATGAGCCGTCAAGTATATCTTTGAAAACATTTGAAATGAATTGTCTCTTATTCTATAAGCTAAGGCACTAATTCAAAGCACATTTCAAAAAAAGCAAAGGATTGATTGAGATCCATACAGAGTATTTTTCAAGGCATTACTTTATCAACTAAGTATTATTACACTAAGATGAAAAGTGCACATGAAAAGCAAAGAGATACGTCAAACATGACAAATGCGCATTAAATCATGGAAAATTGAGTTTTCTCCTCCAAACTTCTATTTTAGTGTCAAGAGTGTTATCTTCCTGTGTCAACGTCTATCATGGTCAAGTCTGTCGTCGTCCAGTCTGTTGTGATCTCGAGTGTGTGGGTCCAGAGTGATCTACAATAAATTTTCAAAAACTTTAAGGGCATCTAAAGGTGGATACAAGCAAAAGTTCCCGAACATTGTTGTTACATCAATTGATCCTAGTCAAGATGAAGTATTCAGTGGTTAATAGAAAAATCAGAAGACCGGCCTTTGATTTTGAGTTAAGCCACTGTTTAACAGATCAGAGTGCCTTGCATGAATATCTGCTAGAATTGGTTGAAGATTTGTGAAGCTCGTCAAAGTCATGCCAAAATCATTAGGCCTTTTGAGTACCTATCAATTGTGAATCAGAATCGTGATATTGGGAACTCTTGTTTTGACCCCGGATTGGTCCGATCATGATATATAAGCCTTAAGAGTACCTGAAACTTGTTGGAACTGGTCGGAAGGACCCTTGGGAATTTGAATCTTGGTTGAAGAAAAGTCCCCATACACGCAGAATTGAGGGCACCACAGCTTGAAAATAAGTCGAGAAATGATGATTTACAACAAAGTCTCGTAGATTTGGGTTGATTGTGTGTTAGACATTTGGGTCTACTGTCGCTCAAGAATTACATCCAGAAAAGATTTACGGAACACGAATCAGAATTCAAAGGTTCAAGGTCAGAATAAGCCTGATGTGTTTACAAGAATGATTTGAGCTGGTTGAAGCACCGATATGACTCTCAGATTGAATCAGCAGGGCCTCTAGATTATAAGCTCACATCTCAGAAATCTCAGATATCTCCCCAAGCAGAGAACTTTCATATATCGTCAGAATCACCTCCATAAGAAAGGTATACTTGAGCAAACTCGTGGATCATAGAATCTCCTTAGCAGAGAACTTTCAGAATTCGTGTTACCCCCACCAGATATAGGGTATCTATCAGCATCAACTATCAGAAGTGCCTCCAGATATAGGGTATCCGTCATAATCATGTATCCGTGGTTTATTCTCAGAAAAAGAGTATCTCTCAAAAATCACAAATCTTTCAGCATCGTGTATCCGTGGGTTGCTCTCAGAAGAAGGGTATCTCTCAGAAATCATGAATCTCTCAGCGTTGTGTATCCATGGGTTACTCTCAGAAGAAGGGTATCTCTCATAATCGTGTATCTCTCAGCATGGTGTTGCCTTCAGATATAGGGTTTATCTCAGCATTGTGTTGCTTCCTGATATAAGGTATCTCTCAGAAACATATACATCTCAGAATCGTGTATCCGTGGGTTGCCTCCAGAATGTAGGGTTTCTCTCAGAATCTGTGTATCTCTCAGAATTCATGCATCAGAACAGAAGATTTGTCTAGAAGAAGGACCTGTTTTAGAAAAAAATAGAAGATTTGTCTCCGGCAAAGGGACCTGTTTCAGAGGATTTGCCTCCAGACCTATTTCAGAAGATTTGTCGTCCAAAGAAGGACCTGTTTCAGAAGAACATAATATTTGTCTCCGACAGAGGGACCTGTTTCAGCAATCGTACCCAGTAGAAGAACTCTACATTAGCAATCGTCCCCAGCAGAAGGACTCTACATCAGCAGATCGTCCCCAACAGAAGGAATCTACATCAGTAATCATCCCCAGCAGAAGGACTCTACATCAGCAATCGTCCCCAACTGAAGGACTCTTCATCAGCGATCATCCAGGGAATTCATCCAAGATACTCTGCTCTTTTGAAGTTATCCGAGATATAGATGACACCTACAAACCTCAAGCTCAGAAGAAAAACTCCGATAAAGCTCCGAGAATCATCTAAGATACATATATCATTCTTCTCTTTAGAAATATTCGACTGTGAGAGTGAGACATTGCATCCTTCGCATTAGATTTTGCAAGTAGGGAACCCTTGAGGATGATCCCTCCAGCACGTGCACATTCATGTTTTCATACTGCACTAACATCCTAAGATAGGAGTATTTCATATGTATTGTTGTTGTGTGTTGTTCTTTGTCTCCTCGCGCGCTTGAACTACGCCCTGGTCTGATTCCTGGAAAGGATACGTAGGTAGCTCCAGCGGAGCACGACCAGCAGCAGCTTAGATTTAGTAGCCTCTACCCAGCATTGCATGTTATTATTGCATTTCGTGATTTCTTGATTTTCTTTGATTTTGAATTTCTTGATTTTTGCGGATATTTGTTTTTCCTAAAACCTCTCAGTATGGTTATTGGGTGCCTTCAAAGCTTTGGCACTCACTTGCAGTTCACGTTGTTCACAACAAGCTCTGCCAAAGAGGGGCAAACTGTAGACACCCAATTATGACCACACTGATAGGATTTAGGGTGGACAGCGTCTTGTAGGATTCGATGATGAAAAGTACCCCGTGGAAGGTACTGGATTCCACACAATCAAAAGATCAAACTTCGGAAAGTGACTTCAAGCTCAGAAAAGCCCTTTTCCATGGATAAATCCCGGTTTTCTCAAAATTGTCTCTCAGAATTCATATTCACTCAGAGTTATATGAACATTAAGTGTTCTAAACGCAGTATTCTAGGTATCCAGAGATTCAATTTTAAAGAAAAGTTCGAAATCGATGCACACTTGAAATCAACTTTGAAAAAGATGTTGTTTGATTTCAAAAAGACGACGAAAGTTTCGGAGGATTTCCAGGCTTCAATTGGACTTCAATTTCTATTTCAAAACCTCTGGGAATATTTTTATACTAAAATTCAACCTGACAGCTTTCCAACGGTACATAAATGGATGATTTCGGACACCAAAAAACATTTTTACAAAAATCTGGAAAAGCAGTGCATGTAATTTTTGAAACAGGGCTTGTGGGCAACCAGGGGAGCCCAAAATGCAGGTGGCGGGTCCCACAAGTGGGGTGGTGGTTCCTCCCTTAACCTCAATCTATAGGGAGTGTTCTCTATTGGGTTTTTCTGGTTCCAGACCCTTCTAGAAGGCTCCCACTGCGAGGAAATTGCCTGGAAATTATGTTTAGGCAACAAAATGGCCATTTTAACCCTTTTCTGCTCTCTGAAAACCTGTTTTAACCCTGAAACTTAAGAGCTAAGTCTTCAAAACTCCATATATAGATCCATATAAGATCATCTTTAACACACAAGAGATAGATAAGAGAGTATACACAAGTACATACAAGAGAATATACAAGATATAGAGGAATATACTAAGAATTCAAGAGAGATTTCAAGATAATAGAAGTGAATTATGAATTAGAATTTCCTAAACTAATCTCAAGATAATAGGATTAGATGATTTTAACACCAATTGCCTCCCTCAACTTCCATGGATTAGTGCTTGAAGAACACTTGAAGAAGAAGATCTTCAATTCAACTTTGGATTATATAATTGAGAATCCTCCAAGAGGTAAACACTAATTCATCTCTAATTCCTATTTTATAAATATATAGATTTATAAGATTTGGATCTAGCTTAGTTTAATATTATTTGTAGAACACTCATCTTCTTCATCTCTTGTTCTTCACACACTCACATAGCTAGATCCAAATCTCTTTTGATTTTCATTGATAATTCATAATTAGAGATTGTTTTTCACTTTGATTTTCAATTTTGATTTCATTTTTCAATTTTAGTTTAGATTCATGCATACATGATTATATATATGTATCTATTTTTGAATTCTATGATGGTTTGGAAGTATGATCTATGAGAAGGATGATTCCTATGTTCATACCTATCTCTTGATTATTTCCATTACCTAGAATTCCTATTGAAATTCATCTCCAATAGGATATTTGTAAGTCCCTTTGATCCATGATCTAAAGTTCTTCATAGAACTTGAGGGCTAAATTGATTGGAAATCATGATAGTGAAGTAGATCTATGAATTTGATCTCTCTAGTAAGCTTCAATCAACATCTAAGATGTTTTCCTCATACGTTAAAATGAACTAGATGAAAATTCAGCAAAACATATTGGTTTTGTCCATGAGATTTGGTCCATCAAAACCCATAGTTTCATGGATTTCATATTTTATGGGTAACTCATATATCTATATGCCGATGTAAAATTAACTTCAAATTGTATCAACTTCAAATGCTTTTTGGGGATGATTCCTAACTCATATATCTATATGCCGATGTAAAATTGTGAGCATACGATCGAGTTAAGATCATTTTCTAAGCGTTTGAAGTTGATACAACTATTCTGGAATTTCTAAGCTTCAATATAATTATGATTATGCATACAAAATGGTCATAACTTGATCACTCAATAAGAATTGATGAATAAAATTTGGTTTAGAAATCATCTAGGATAATTGGATGAGAGATCAAAAGCTTAGAATAACTTGATTAACATAATTCATGAACTTCTATTATGTTGTGCATTCATTTGTCAAATGATATCAAACTCCCAGAATAACAGAGTCTATTTAAAACACTTTTTCAGAAATCTTAAGATCACGACATGTCCATGAAATTATTTTTTCCATAAACCACAATGAAATATCTTTCTTTTGACACCAAATAGAGCTTCATATGATTGTTTTAGAATTAATTATGATTTTTACAAGAACAGTGGACAGTCCTGATCTACTATTCCCAATACTCTTATTTCTCTCACTTCAAAAATGGTAAAGAGGTTCTACTTTTTGGAGAAGTTCTCTAAGATATGTATCTAACTTTAGGTAAAAGGGTTTTAACCCAGCTCATGTTTAAGTCCACTTTTGATAGAATTCATTAGAGGTTGCTAAATCTGGAAATTTGATTGATGATATTTTCTACTTGCTTTTCATGCATGTCATATGTTTGCTTGTGTTTTTGCAATGCTTGGGTATTCTTTGGTGTTTTAGTGCAGAGAATTGAATGTCGTGGATCCAGACTTCGATTCGTGATCTTGCCTTGTCTGCATATAGCTTAGTGCCCATGTATCGTGTACCTTCTCTATCCTTTATCTTAGAATTTTTCTAGATTTACAACTTTGTTTCCAACGACACAATTCCTTTAGGATAGTCTCCATTTATATGATTATTTGTTAGAGACATCTTATCTAAGATTGTTGCATGATTGCATTACACGTTTCCATTTCTTTTTGCTTTTGCGACTCCGCTTGAGTCAACCCAATATAAGTTCTCTTGTTCCCTTTTGCATATCATGACATGTTTCCTTTATTTTACATCGGTCCCGGGCGGGACTAGCCACTGTAAGTATGCCTCTCTCTTGTATTACATGTGCATCCGAATTCTACTTGATTTAATCTCTTGACGTGATTTTCCTTAGATGTCCCCTTTTGACATGTATATATTATCTAGTATGTTTGAGGAAACAACATCAATTATGAATTAAAAACAAGGATATTTGAATCAAGGCCTACCATTCGGTAGGGCGAGGAAGGGGTGCTTTAGTCCTGCTTGGGCTCCTTCCCCTCTCGTACCAAGACCCTCGAACCTAGTTTCTGGTAATGAAGGGCGAGTAACCTTATTCAATTTTGGGCGAGTCAAACTTGGGTTTCCTAATTCCCGATTAGGTGGCGACTCTTTGTCTCTAGGACCACGTGAGGAAGTTCTAGTTTTCCCTGAAGTGTGCTCCTTGGGATCTGTCCCGGGACACTATCGAGGAAAAGCACCAGGATGACCGAGCGGCGCGTGTCCACACACAGAGAGAGAGGGCTCTGAGATACAAGTTCTAGAGAGAGATAAAGATGCAAATAAAGTGAGGTGAAGGGATTTTTGAAATTTTCAATCGTCTTTATACGCGTAGCATTTAATGTAGAGGGAATGGTGGGATTCTCGAGGATCTGACACTCTCTGCATGAATGACACGTGGTAAGATTTTAAATTCAAAGGGTCACATCAATCAAGGCGGGACGTTTGATATGACCTTTTGGGGGACAATTGTTTACACCCAAAAACTGCCAAAGGTTTTTTAGCCCGAATGAAGTGTTGAAATGGGCTTGAGGATGGCAGGCCCGGAACTTGGTTAAGGGTGGCCGGCCCATAGATTGCAAAGGTTTATCTAACTCAAGAAGATAGCGTCGAGTGTTGCAAGGCTAGGCTACTATCTAAACTAAGGTACAACCCGATAGGCAGTATAGATCATGTACTTGCCAATCGAGCACCATTTTCAAGACAAGCAAGCAATGGCAAACATGGGAGTCCGATAAAGAGGACAAACATGGATGACTACAATCGAGCATCCGAGAAGACAATCAGCATTGGAACGAAAGCCCCATCCATAAAAATGGGGATACCTTTGACGATCAGACACCATACTTGATATATATACAGTAAAGGCCAGTTGCATGAGCCCGATTGATCGAAAGCATTCAGGGAATCGTCATCGGGCATGTGAATTAGAGAGTATGGAGAATGGCGGTTGCACGTGACCGATAGAGATGGGGGCAGCATCATCGGAGCCCAATGAAGCTGAGAATAACGGTCGTAAGGCCGATAGATATATCAAGAAGGTGGTTCTGCTCTTAGCTGTCATTCGTTATCTTGATTTTAAGGAGTTAGAATCCGTTTCGGAGTGCAATCTGACCACGTCCAGCTGGATATGGAAGGATGATCCATGAAATATTGGGATTGAGGCAAATCAGGGTGAAGATAAGGAAAGAGTTAGAACTAAGGAAGGAAATTGCTAGCTGTCCTTTGCTTGGGGCGCAATCCAAGGGTCTTGCCTTATCCGGACTACTCAGGTCCGCTATAAATATATGAGCATGCCAACCGTAAAAAGGACTCCGCGTCACTCTCAAAAAACAACACTCAACAGCATTCACATACTGCATTCTAGGCATTCAAACCTTCCGAGTTGTTATTTCGCATCAATAGCAAATAGGTCTGCCTTTTTGTTATTTTCTTTTCATTTTTCTGGACAATCAGAGCTTGTTCTAGTCCTGTTCCTTGGATTTGTTTATTTTTTCCAGACAATTAATAAAATCTGCATGTTTATTAATCGTTCGTGATTGTTTACATAGTAAACTCTTGCGCTATTTGGCTTGTGCGCTTCAGTAATGCCAAAGGATTTTGGATAAGGGTACTTTCCTACTTGTCCCACACAATCACCTTTTAGAAAGTCGGATCAAAAGCCTTGAGTGTCATTCACTCAACAAATAGGAGATTAGTTTGCACACACACCAAGCCCGTTTGGCTCTGGCATGCCCGCGCAAATTACAAGCAAACAACTGGTGAGTATGAAAGTGCTCTCACCACAAGATTCTGTGACAGTGTTCAAGTACACAAGCCAATTTGTGCATAATTTACAATAATAAATAAAATCACAAACACCATGACAAAATATCTCTTAGAGAAGACACTTCATTAACTATGCTTGGACAATAATAAACCATAAGAATAATATAACACTAGCATTCGTGTTATTGCATTTGTATCATATTGTCATTCATGATAATGTGATGTGTTGTGCATCTTGGCACAATGTTGGAGTGAGTTTTTGACTCACGAGTCGATTTGGGTGTCTGTGTTAGAGAACCCTCTGAGACTGTGTTGATTGAGCGTTTGTTGTTGCGACGTCTCTCCGAATGTGAGACGGTCACTGTGGAATACTTTAAATGTTTATCTGAAAATAAATGGTTACCTGTGTATTTCAATATCTGTATTAATTTCTGTTTTAGAATTTATACATGTTGCTAGTTTTAGTATCCTGGTGAGAACGAATTAACACGCTATTAATTTGGTAGGCTAATTAGCAACTTCAGAAACGTCATGTAGAAATTCGCGTTTCAGCGACCAAACGAAACTTAGTCGAAAACTTTTATAATTTTGAGTTTTCACTCGTAAAGCTATGAATAAGCTGTATAGAAAGTTTCAGAGACTGATTAGGAGTTTTGAAAACTCGTGGGGAGGTAAACGTAATTCCCGAGAGTTTTGCCTATATATAGATAGAGATGGTTGAGATATTTTCATAAGTTCTTAACCTAAAATTCCAAAAAGGGGGCTAGAGGGAGATTTTGGAGCTTAGAGCTTTGCGACGCCAAACGACGACCTTCCGTCAGTCTGTTTTCTCCCAGATTTCATATTCGAGCTCCTCGAGGTAAGAGCTTCGTTTTGATATATGTTAGGGCTTGTTTGGCCAAGTTTTCGGAAAAGTTGTTTTCTTGTTTTCTAGAATTTTTCATAAAAGTTGATAAATTGAATTTTGATCCATAGGAATTGTACTAGACGGACTTCTACACGTTCTTTGTAAACGGGTTTTCTTTGGAATCGAAGTTTAGGAGCGTTATTCAGAGGTGAGTGATTCAACTATATTTTTGGAATGATTTCTTGACATGTATTCATGTTTTGTGTGAATAGCATGTATTAATTCTTAGAGATATATTGTGTATTTCATATTGGGCATTTATATTGATAAGTAGGCTCAATAGTACGGTGATATGTTTTGATTACCGTGAGTATGGTGATATGTATTTGAGCATGTTAAGTTGCTTATTTGGGTCAGAAGGAGCACGTGGTCACCGTGCCATTTTGTGGAGCCGATATAGGCATTAAGGTCGCACGATTGAAGAGAAGAATCGTGGGTCTTACCCTTTCGCGTGGACTTATTGGCGAGGAGTCGCGGATTGGGAGTATGGACGGGCACGTGAGTCTCCGGCGACTAGTATGAATTGTAGAGATGTGAATGCGGACATGTTTATCATTCATGTGCATATGTTGATTTATTCACTAAGCTTTAGCTTAAACAAATCGAATATCTGTGGGTATTCAAATAACCATTTCAGGTGTTAATGTTGTCGAGGAATCGGAGAAGTGAGTACGTGGGTTGGGAGTTCTTTGAGAAGGCAACTTGAATGTTAACTTTGTAGTTTTGGGACAATAGGATGTTGTAATAAGAATTTTTATCGTTTTAACTTATGTTTAACTTTGTATGATAGAATGGATTTTAAACCATTGTAATAGTTAGTGACATGTTGTAATCCTGCTTTAGAAATGTTTTAATACAGCTAGGATTACTTTGGATTGAGTTTGGTTTGAGTGGTTGATCCTTGGTGAAAGTTAGGAAGCTTTTAAAACTTGAAATTCTGCAGATTGGGCTGCTGCCAGGGAAGCAGTCGACGGGGCAGTGCAGTGTAGCTACTGCTTCTTAATATGGTAAAAGCAGTCGACGGAGCAGTCGACGGGGCAGTCGACGGGGCAGTGCAGTGTAGCTACTGCTTCTTAATATGGTAAAAGCAGTCGACGGAGCAGTCGACGGGGCAGTCGACGGGACAGTGCAGTTTAGCTACTGCTTCTTATTATGGCAAAAGCAGTCGACTGGGCTATGCCTCAGTCGACTGGACCTCTGAAGGTTAATGTGTTCATTTTGTTTCTGCTTGCTTCAGTCGACTGAGGTCCCGACCCAGTCGACTGAACCTCTGGTTTTAAAATGTGTTTTGTTTTTCCGCTGCGTGTGTTCTTCAAACAAATCTTTTGGGAACGTTAATGAATTGGTTTAGCCTCGGTGGCGTGCCATGGGCTTCAGTTCCGCTATTGTGGGACCGGGCTATGACAAATAAGATCAGAACAGGCTCTGCTTGTTCAAAGATTAAAAAACTTGAAAAACAGAAAAGATAACAATCGGACAGACCTAAAGCTATGCATGCTATGTATGTAGAACACAACGAATACTGGGTTTGGATGCTTTGAATGTTTTGGGATGTTGTGTGTATGCTATTTCCGAGAGTGACGTGACTGCCCTTGCAGTTTGGCCACCCTGCTATATTTATAGCGGCCTTGGAGTTTTTGGATATGGGAAGGACTCCTTGAATCACGCAATTACTGGGATAAAGACGATCAACTTTCTTTTCTAATCCCAATTCTTCCCATCCTTATTAAGATTGTGTCAATCCCGAATTCTTTAGGATTTATTTTAATTGCCAGCTGGATAAGAATAATCCTTTTCCTTGATGAATTCGTGTCCGAAAATTATGGGATTTTACTTCCCAAACCGTTAAGGAATAGATTTTGTGGCTATTTTTGCTCTGACTCTTCATCGGACTGAATGAATCATTAGGTTATTCTTCCCTGAGGTCTTCCAAGCCGAACGACCTGTTACCTGGCTTCGACCATAAGAGTTTGAACATCGAGCCTGATGATCCTAACGAACCCACTCTCAAACTCTCGAGCAGCTTCTCAAACCCTCATCAGCAAGCCTATTTATGGTTCCCACAACTGCATCAGAGGCTATGATGCCCGATATCGGGCTAGCTTTGCGCTTCGAGGCTTGGCTTCATACCTTTAGTACTTTTTGAGCAACATGTTGGCCATCCTACGAGCTCGGACCATGTCACTAACATTGGGCGTGCCTCGTGCAATCAAGTGAATACAATAATGATTTGGACCTAGCAAGCTCAAGCCCATTCCATCTCTCTTTATTCAGCCTCAAAATTTTTTGGCCCTTTTTGGGTGGAAATCGAAAACTACTTCTTCGTGTTTTTTCATGTGTTTTCCTTGATGCTTAAATAGCATTAAATATTGAAAAATTTTAAAATACAGAAGTATAACATTCAAAATGGTTAATAATATATTTATCAATTTATTCTCATTTGTTTTCTATTTTCCTTATGGTTATGTTTATTAATCAAATAAAGAAAAATATGTTTCTCTATTTTTTCACATTCTTTTCTCTCGCTAAATTCAAGAATCAAACAAAGTCATATGAGAGTGAAATCTCAATGAAGTTCAAAATCACATTCGCATTACATCTTCTAGGGTAGGTTCACCGTACTATACCCAAAGTTGAATTACCGTTCGTCTGTCCATCCTTACAGTTAAATACGCGTTTTATAGTATCAATAAGAATATATTACATGCTATAAATTATCCGTTACCATGGCCACTATTCAAAACAGCTTAACAGGGAAGATTAGGATAGATGTGTATTGGTTACATATTTGTAAAAATATATATATATATATATATAGATATGAAATCAACCACAAAACATGATTAGTGACCTAAACCCGGCCGTTTGTCAGTGTCATAATCATTGTAACCTACCATTCTTTGTGTTTCATTATTTAGAATTGTTAGTGACGATAACTATTAGTTAATTAATTAACATTAGTGGAGATCCAAATAATATGCATAGACTTTAGACAAAAATTATGTGATCTTTATTCTATAGTGAGAATGTGCCAAGAGCTTAAGGCCACAAAGTTAGTACAAAAGGCATACAATTGAGAAATTATTCAGTGAGTTCATTCTGCTACGTCAGCATATTGACGTGGTGTGATCACTTAATCTCAGTTACTCACTTGTCACTTATTTTAAGGAGATAATGACAAGTGATTATCAGATTTAAAATTTTAAACTCTACTAATCACTTGTCATGATCTACTTGGAAGTAGGGGACAAGTGGATGATTCAGATTAAATGGTTACTATATGTCAGCATACTAACGTAGCATGACCGGATCAGTGATTAACTTCTCCACACAATGGCAATCTTTTTTATTAATTGATGCAACAATTAGTGTAGCTGGTCCAATCTTTATAACTTACTCCGTAATTGTTTATAGGACAGAACTTCAGTCCTGTTGTATAGATCATGTTCAGGGACTAAATATCGGTTATAACCCTTACACGAGTGACATGGTATCACAAGTCAATTAAAGTTTATTATTTATCCATTTATCTCCCATATTTTCAATGAAAAATATTTCTACATAAGCATAACTTTCCAATCTATTAGAGGAGGTGTTTTAAATAGCGACGTGTTTTAATCAATATTCAACAATGCTAGGGGCACAAACACATTACACAAATACTTACAAACACACTTTATCTCTCTCTTGGGTTGGGGCCCGGATAATTTCAGTGGACCCAATTGTGCCACCTAGGAGAGAGATATAGTGTGATTGTAAGTGTTTGTGTAAAGTATTTGTGCCCCAAATATTACCCATCAATATTTACTCATGTTCATGTTATTTCCCTAATATGAACAGTAAAAAATAGTTGGTGAAAATTGTAATTTCACACTAATGTTACTGTTCATTTGAACAGGATCTAAAAAACTATACTTGAAGTTGTGTCCTTAATTGTTTATTAGAATTAATCCCAAAGGCATATTGATCATATCAGAGCCTTCAGTTTTGATTAATTGTTTTGATTATTAACTGTACTGAACTCATATTGTTTATTAATTTTTTATTATTTTTTTTGTGTTGCCATTCAGTTTTGGCTCAATTTACACATCATAATCGTGGATATGGAAGGATAATGATACTTCGACTCGGCTTGATTTGCAGATTTAGAGAAGGAAAAGAATAATTTATTTCAATAGTATCTTTCTCTATACTTAAACCAATACCAAAATCAAAAAATTGTGAAATATATAAAATAGGAAACTCAAGAAAAAGAGAAAAGAAAAGAAAAGAAAAGAAAGGGAAGTTATGCACAGAATTCAAAGTTTTTATTTCTTTTCACCATCTTTCATTTTCACTCATATTTATTCAAAGTTTTCCTCATTAACAAAATAAAGAAAAATACTTTTCATAGTGATTTTCATTATTTTCTCTTACTTAATTTATATATTTTTTTTTAAACCAGAGCCTTGGGTTATTCAACCACAAAACATGTAAAACCTGACCTTTAATTGTATGTTCTGAAAGTTGCAATGTGTCAATAATACATACATGCCCTGCACTATGTCCTTTGTTTGTGGAACTCCAAAGCTATCTGGAAATGAAATTGGGGTGTAGTTGAAGGGAACCCAAAATCATTTGATCTTTTGAATGACTTGAAACCAAACCTCAATTAATTGTAGGGCCATCTTATGTGCTCCACTTTGAGGGTGCCATATGGCTAGTGAACAATCATGAATTAGAAGCACATGTCATAGGCTGGCGTTTGTTGACCATGCTACTTGGCCAAAATTTCAAAGGGTCTGTTTGGAAACAACTTATGGGAATTCGGGGGCAGCTTCAGTTTTAACGACCTTTTGACAATCCAATTTTTGTATCGCAAAGAAGGAAACATAAGTTTTGGGTTGGGCAAACAAAAACCTAAGTGCCCCCCAAATTGGCCTAGAGTAGGTTGGTAGCAGTGGCGTACTCAGGATTTTGTGTTAGGGAGGGCCAAGTTAAATACATTTGGTTTGATAGTAAATAAGTTTCATGCGAGGGTTCGGGGGCAACGATGCGAAATGTTTTAATCTATTTATGCATATTTTTGGTGCGAGACAGAAAGTCAAAAGAATAGTTTTGTTGATTAGATTTAAGCCATATTTGAATCACGAGCTGGATATGGGATATCCATATTACTTTCCCTTCACTATTATGGGGGATTGTTAATGTCACACCCCTATTCTTGGAGTAAATAGCCTTTCATATAGGGACAATTAAGTTGATATTGATAATTAATCTTACACTATTTGGACTACCTAAACAATGGGCTATTTAATTAAAATAGATTATGAATTTGGTTTCTTATGTCTCTAGATTAGTCCTACAAAACAAACGTGACATTGAGACTTTTGATTTTTAAATTGACTTTTATATGAATGGTTTATGTTTTAATTGTTAAAATTTTGAGAGGGTCAATTTCTAAATTAATTTTCCAAATAATAAATTTTCAAAAACTTTGGTCTATAAATGAGTCAGCCCTGATTGGCATAATTTTTCAGGACTATTTAAAAATAAAAACAATACTATCGTACCAAGCTCTTGTGGTAGGATAGGAAGGCTCTGTATATGTATTAGTGATAGAGCAATGACATGGGATTGACTTTCTTTGTTTTTATTTAATTATGTCTTCCACAGCTTTTGGGAATGAGCTGATTGTTGTTGAAGCTAAAACTTGTTTTGAAAGTTACCATAGAATGTGCATGATTTTGCTGTGATGGAATTACATCACTAGGCTTTTCCGTTAAGCTAAGTAGTTCCATGGGTCCTACCAGATCATTTCATGTAAACAATGAGAAGATTTAACTCTTTAGAATAATGAAGTCAAATGATCATTCAATCAAAGAATTTCTATATATAGTGAGGACTTTAGTTGAAACCTATTGGTTCATGTGATGTGAAAATACATAAATTAAAGAGTTATGATCTATCCACTCTCTTTTTAACTTTTTAAATTTTTTATTATTATTTTTTTTTTTCGTATGTTTACCAATTTACACTTTTGAACAATGAACGATTTTCACTTTTAAACAATGAACGATCCTCTTTAATTTCTGTCCCATATTCTAATTTTTTATTCATCGCACATTGATCACGAGGATATGGAGGAAGGACTTAATTGGGGCAGCTGGCCCTGTTGATATTTAATATGTGCCCCCAATACTTTTATTTCTACAATTTTTGTCCTCATTCTTCTTTGAATGGACTAATAGTAATGTTGGGGGAACTAAAAGTTAGTTTTGGACAATTCCACTTCTAGGCTTTTTGTGAGATGATGCTATGCAGGGACGGATGTAGAAATTTATAGTTGGAGAAGTTGTTAATAGGCAAAACCAAGAATTACACTCGGAATATTCGAGTTTACTGGATTTCAAGAGCAACGCCTTTGAGGTCATTTTTATATTTATTATTATTTTTTTTAAAGTCTATTTATACATTTTTTTTTCATGTAGATGATATAATCAAGTTAATGTTACAACAATTACTAGAAAACTCAAGAAATCTTCTCCCATTGTATGTTACATATATCAAAGTTATAATTGTTATCCAAAATATATTGGGATGTGATTAATGTATAAATTTAAAATCTGAAATCAATAATAAAATACTGTAAAAGAAAATAGAACCTGATATAGATGAAAAACGGACAATAGATCGAGTCTAGTGTTTGACACTATGTCCTTAAGGCAATTTATGCCCTGCATTGGTGCTCACGGATTTGCGGCATTTGTTTTACAGGATACAACGATCTCTCCCTTACTATACAAGCACTTCAAATAATAAGGTTCCAACAAACCATACTTGTGTTTGTACTCTCTCAGACACTTGATAAACTCTATACGTATATATGAACTAATATTAATTACTTACTATTAATTTCTTACTCTAAATGAATGAATAAGACCCATATATATAGATTGTAGGAGACTGTTCGTCAACAGTCACAACCTTTCGAAAGGAGACTGTTTCATATCCATTTGATTAAGGGTCTATTTGGCATGACCAAATAATCCATTCAAATAAAAAGCTAATTTGTCATTCAAATTTTCAACAATCCCCCACATAAATGACAAATTGATTATACAACATGCAAATAAAATCCAGACACACTAGAGAGAGTACAGTGGAAAGACACTGCATCGGGATAGGTAGCTTTTGGCCTTGAATCTTCTTATGATCAAACGACAGTGATGCCTATTGAAAGTTTTAGGATAAGCTTTGCTTTTAATGATTCCTATACGTTGGAAATCCAAGTGGAGTATAGCAGGATACTTTTAATAGGAAATCACCTATATGAGTGAAAAGGGGGCGCTTCTGTGAGAATTGACAAGACTTAAATTCTCTAACAGCACTCACGAATACCAGGAATTGTTCAGGGCCAAAATGAACATAATAATAAGAACCAATGGTGTCCGGAGGGAAACTGTGTGACTTCTATTGTCTAGGTTTACATAAAAGCCTGAATAGTTCAAGACACCAAGTTCACTGTTTAGCCAAGTAAAACCAATAGATTTCACTACGGAAGGTTCAAAGCCAAAAGCTACCTATCCTAATGCGGTAACTCTCCATTAATTACTCTCTCTAGTGTCTACATTTTCATTGTTTATCTAGCCAATTTCATTCATGTGGGTGATTGTTGGAAAAAATAGATTTTTTCAAATAAATAAGAAATTGTCATTTAATATGCCCATTTGAATAATGGTTGAAGGGTGTAAAATTTGGTGTAAATGGGTATAAGTTTTTGAATAAAGTATATTTGATTTTTCAAATACTTTGGACTCATTATTGAGCTGCCAAACACAGCTTTGTCTGGACCATTGTGTCCGTTGAGGGAAAAAAAAGAAAAAAAAAAGAAAAAGAAAACTGTCATTTGAAAATTACAAAAAGTCATATACACCTTTAGATCAAATACACCTCCATGTCAGTTTGTTATACGAATGGACATGGCTATCCAAGCAGTCATGCCAATTCACAACAGTCCCAACTGCTCTGTACAATCACATCTTCGGCTATATAATTCTGCCTGTCCTTCATGCACAATTCATTCAATTCGTCCTTCTCTTTTGTTGCATATACATATAATCATATTGTTATAGAGAGAGGAGTTCCGGCACTCGGAGAGGCACGAGACCAAAACTCACACCTCACACACGACCAACTAGACTTGCAGGAACAAACAGTACGCAATTCCTACACACGGTTTGCAAGTTACGTAGTAATACGCAAAATAATCTCCTTAGGCTTTTATAACTAAGTTTTGAGATTTTGGGGGGTCGAAACGAGTTCCGGCACTCAGAAAGGCACGAGACTAGAACTCACACCTCACACACAACCAACTAGACTTGAGGGAACAAACGGCATGCAATTCCTACACACGGTTTGCAAGTTAGGCGATAATACGCAAAATAATCTCCTTAGGCTTTTATAACTAAGTTTTGAGGTTTTGGGTGGTCGAAACGAGTTTCGGCACTCGGAGAGGCACGAGACTAGAACTCACACCTCACACACGACCAGGGAGGGGGGGGTTTAGGGAGGTATTTGGCTGTTCGAGAGGGAGAAGCGAGGGAGAGATTTGGGAGAGTGAGGGAGAGAGATTAAGGAGAGGGGAGAGAGATGTGAGAGTTTTTTTTTTTGTGTTCTTTTCTTTTGATTTTTTTCTTTAAGAGGATTAAGGGAGCTGTTTGTGGGGTGCTGTTTTGGTGGTGAATGAGGGTGGTGTATTGTAGTCGTAGTAGTGGCCGTGAGAGAGAGAGAGATTGATGGGGAGAGAGATAGGGAGAGAGACTTGAGGTTTTGGGTGGTCGAAACGAGTTCTAGCACTCGGAGAGGCACGAGACCGGAACCCACATCTCACACACGACAAACTAGACTTGCGGGAACAAACGGCACGAAATTCCTACACATTTTGCAAGTTACGCAAATCATTTTTTATTGTCTTATTTTAAGTTCGATGACTATTAAAAAATTTGCGACTAATGTTTTTTTTTTTTCCCTATTTTCAGATTGGGAGGTTGTACTACCTGCATTGGATGATCTTATTCTCGAACTTTATTCTGTTTTTTTTCCTTACACATATTTATGATACTTTTGTACTAGTGCATTTGAACATCTTTTGATATTGTGGTTTGTTATGTTTTTAAATTTGCGATTTGGTTTGGTTGTCGACAAATTATTGGAATGAATGTATGAAGATTAAATCATTGTTGGTTTTTGAATTGAAGTTTTAGCAGATTAATTGGTTCAAATAAAAAAAATAATTTAAAAAAAGGAAAAGAATATTTTAAATCTGGTTATATTATTTGCGACGCACATTGGTGTGGCTGATATTCATTCAAAATGCTAAATGATTATTTGCCACGCCATGTAGCGTGGCAAATACTACCTTATTAGCAACGCACATGAGCGTTGCTAATAATTACCAAATTACTAAATATATTATTTGCCACGTTGTGTTGCATAGCAAATACATCGTTATTAGCCACGCAATATAGCGTGGCTGATAATTACACTCACTATTAGTAACGTATACATGCATCGCTAATAATAACTACTTTTAGCGACGCAGACATTTTGATAAGTTAAAAACTTATTAGCAATGCGCGTGCGGATTATTTGCCACGCGTTGGAGCGTCGCTAATAAAAATAATATTACCAATGTCGTTGACCACGTCGCGTAATATTATTCGTTATGTAATTTTCCGTTACGCTCGTGCGACGCGCGGACTGCGTCGCAAATACCTTTAGCGACGCAGTCAACGACTATTAGCCACGCATCTGCGCGTGGCAAAAAAGTAGATTTGTTGTAGTGAGTGTACAATTGGAGCTGCACATGTTGTGCCATTTGCTTTATGCGGCACATATTGTGTCGTGTGCTTCATAGGTGTGGACAGCACATCATGTGCCGTGTGCAATGCTGTGCCGTTTGGGGTGCTCATGGCTCACCATTTGTCGTTATTCCCTATATTAGCTAAAACTTATTGGAACTTAGTGATACCACAAAGTTATGTTTTGGTAAATTCACATATCCTATACATTAGCTGAAAGACCCCAACTTAAGTTAGACTAAGCTGTCCTACCAAACAATCCCATTATTGCTACTCTTACAGCCATAATGTGGAGAGCGTAGGCCAAAAGGCTCATTCTCATTGACTGCACTTATTAACTAGAGGGTACAATATAAGTATGCCACATGGCACACATAAGTTACCCAAAAACTTCTCCATGCGAGTGACACGAGAAAGAAAGAGCTGGAACTGGTAGAATGTCTCAAAGTTTGCAATCTGCTCAGTGTCAGAGTACGGATTCAAAATTTTATGGATATTGCTGACCCAATAATCATGGGCTCAGAACCCACCATGTTCATCATCACATGAGAGACAGACAAAGATATATAAATATAGAGAGAGAGAGAGATTGGACTCGGAGGAGGGGGTGACAATTTTTCCTAATGGGGTGCTGTAAATTTTGTCCTCAAAACTTTATGTTATGTAACTATTTTCCATTATGTACTTTCTATATTAAATATTTGATACAATATAATATATAGTATTTGTTACTTCTCTCCTTATTGTTGCTCATGAAAAAAGTTCCCCATTAATATGCCTCCCAAGAGAAAGTTTCAACTTAAAAAAAAAAAAAAAAAAAAAAAAAACTTGGTTGTATTAAAAATGTTGAGTCATTGTAAAAAGTTTTGCTCTGAAAGTAGCAGAACATAAAAAGAGGTCAGGCAAAAATCATAGCAGAGCCTGGCAATTGGAAACTTCCCTCATATATATACATACATATACTCCCTCCGTCCCATAATAAGTGTCCACTTCTATTTTGCACATTGTTTAAGAAAGTTGTATTATTTTAGTTTTTTTGATTCATTAAATGGTCACTTTCCAATTTTGCCCTTAGATGTGATGGATGTTTGACTTTTTGCTTGTTTTGAGACCACAAATAAATGCTACTTTGTCTTTATTATAAGGGTAGTTTTGGAAAGTAAGTAAAAACTATATGCCAATTTAGGAAAGTGGACACTTATTGTAGGACATCCAAAAAAGGAAACGTGGACACTTATTATGGGACGGAGGGAGTATATAGATATATATAGATGAGTATATCTCAAGTACTGTTGCAAGTGGATAGGCTGCAAGCTCATGTGATGAGCACATGGGAGTGGAATAGAAACATATGATTAGGGGGACTTATTGCAGTGTGGAATCCTTTTCAAAAAGGTTTGTTTTGATCATTTCCTTTCATTTTCTCTCAGGTTTCTATCCTTATCTCTCTCTCTCTCTTCCCTTTCTCCTTGATAATTTCCATCCCTGTTTATTGTTGGAAAAATGCACAAAATATGACTAGATTTAGTCTTAGTCTATAATGCACGGACTCTTCGAAAAGGTCGCCACACCTGCACTTAGTGAGCACCCACACTGGGTGCTTTGAGGATTCTTCGAGTTCATATGGAGTTCAATTTTGGATTTTGGGTGCCCAAGTGTATACACTAATGCACAAATATATTTGTAGACACTAATCCACAAAACATCATTTCTTGTTTTTTTTTTTTTACATAAGCAAGTAAGAAATAATTAAAAATACAATGTCATAGAATAATCTATATACACTATTATAGTAAATTTTTTTTTTTGAATAACAAATTTATATTGAAAGGCCAAATAAGCCAAAGTTGATACAACCACCAAATCACCCAAACAAGACCTTAAGAAAAAAAACCCCTAGAACCAGTCCCTTAATACTAACAGATCCAAGAAGAACCACCAAGAACCAGTCCCTTAATACTATATACTATTATAGTATTTTATAAATAATGTTTTTTTTTTTATATTTTATACAAGTACTCCTGGCGCACCCGCACCCGCACCCTTATTTTTTAGAAAATTGGCGAATCTCCTCAGCACCCAAATTCTCGCACCCGCACCGGTTCTTCCTAGGTCCTAGTCCTAGCTATTAAATTTGATTTCTTACTAATGATGATTTTAACTTGTTTCTGGAACAATTTTAGGTGAGCATGGACTTCACGCACACAAAAAAGATATTTATCAAACATTATTAAAAAACTTGTTAACTTGCGAACTACAGAACTGATTTTTTTGTCTTCCTAAACAGACCATTAAGTCTCTTACGTATTAGGAGTGGCCCCTCACTTCATCCAACAATTCCATGAGGCCTCCCTCTTTGTCTAGATCCTTCTCAATCCCCAAATCTTTTAGTTAAGTTGATGGTAAAACTCCAAAACACCTTGCATCCTTCTAAAGATTTAGGGCTCGCATGGTAATGTAGTTGTTTTTTATTTTTAATTTTGATTTTTATTTTTTGTATTGAATTAGAGTCGAGTATCAACATAAAAAATAAAAGAAAGACTGAAAATTAAAAACAACTACGTTACAATATGTTAGCCCTAAATAGTTAGTTGCATGAAATTTCGACTTAAACAAATAATCAAATCTAATTGCAAGGACATTATAAACAGTAGATCTGTAGTTAAAAAAAAACAGTAAAACTATTGGATATATAGGAGAAAATTTTCATGTCAAATGGCATGACACACCAATTATACCTATTTATGTATTGCACCTATATCTGTGTTATCTGTAATAATTAATTACGGGTAACGATATTGTAAGCAATTTCTTAAATAAAATAGCAGTTTTTAACCATTGGATGAAGATTTGGTCCCCAGATAGTAACTAAAATATATTATTAAATAATTCTAAATTTTCATCTAATGGTTAAAAGCTATTTTCTTATATAAGAAGCTATTTACAATATCATTATCCATTAATTACCTTAATGTAAGAATAGCAACACATGAATAGACATAATTGATGAGTCATGCACGATCACGAAAAGTTATCCCACGAGCCCGTCACACCACAGTCAGTACCCTAACCCTGAATGACTTCTGTTTGGATATTTGCTCTTGCACTAATTGAAATTGCTTTGGTGATAATAGTTATACCATATTTGGTTCAAAAAAATTATAAAAAAAATAAAAGTTTGTAATCTCAGTAAAATAAAAAACAATTACTATATGTGATATATTCTTGTGTGAAATTCCTTTTATTAGGCAATACTTGATTTTGCATTCTTATTAATTATTATGCTTTCAAAGTTAGGAAAATTGCAAACTTCTCGAAAATAAGTGAGATTACAGGAGCATATATTAAAGATTTTACGAGAAGATACCTAACCCTTCAACCCCATATTGAGAATGCCTATGGGGTCACCTGAGAAGATTAAAGGTCCGTTTGATAAAACTGAAAATTAAGTGCTGAATTTTAAGTACTAAAATTTTAATTGATTGAATTTGGAATACCGAAAACCGTGTGTCAAGTACTGTAATAGACTAAATTAAGTGATTTACAGTTTTCAGTGAATTTTTGGCTACATTATGAAATGCAATGAAAAAAAAAGTGATAAAAATTTTCATTTTTAACACTTAATTGGGTTGTCAAAAACAGCCCGAGATTTTGTGGTGGCTCATGAGACAATTGATTCAATGTATTGAAGTTTTTGGTAGATGTGAACTCCTAAAACATGTTCTTAATTTGTCAAACCAGTAAAACCTATCTTCATAAAAAGTCAAAAGAAAATGAGAATAGAGACTCAATTACTCAGTCCTAATTTATGGGTTATCAAACACTCGCAGTTGGGGAAAAAAAAAATTTCTTCTCAAATTTGTATCCTAATTTTATTTGCATGATAGAGAGTTTACTACTGATCACAAATTTTTATGTTAGAAAGTTGTTAATATGATTCCAGTGCTACATTAGTTCAAATAAATTAAAGCATATTTAGTGGTTTAAAATGTATCATATATCTCAAGTTACGATATTTTAACACACTACTTTGGTACTAAATTGTTATAACTTTTCAAAAAACCACTTTACTTTTAAAAATAACTAATTTATAATGATACAATATTTTAACATCACAACCGATAGAATGTATCATAGAATTTCACCCCAAAAAATAAAATAAAATAAAATCCACCAATGTTATGATTAGGAGTTGAAACCTAGCCAGCATTTTCCAGCAAACTCAAATGCCATGTTAGAGACAGATATAATGACTGCTCAAACTCATAATGTCTTTGATTGTTTGAAGCTCAAAATGGTAAGGGTACGAATCACAAAACTACAAAGGAAATTATGTGACACAATAATCATAGTGTTGTCACAAAACCCCAAATTCATAGTGTTGTCACAAAACCCCAAATTTTGAAGGAATAATAATTTGATTGGTTGACACCACTTCATGTATATATATATATATATATACGGGAAATGCTAGATGCACAAAAAATATGCACAACCAAATGCACAACCTGTTTAAAATTGTTGGACTTCGTGCTGAAAAGTCTGTACACACAAAAAGACAAAAAAAGGGGTGTACAGTTTTTTCAGCACGATGTCCAACAATTTTAAGCTGGTTGTGCATTTGGTTGTGCATTTTTGTTGTACATCTAGCACTACTCATATATATACACTAACTAAGACATCTCTAACTTTTTAGGTTCTCCATGTCTCAAAATAGTACTAGTCCATGTGATACACATGCGACTTGTAGAATAACAATTTCCAATCAATTGAATCTCATTATTTTTATCCTAAGCTAATGGAACCCAAATAAGTTTATAACAAGATTGTCGTTTGTTGTTACCTATCTGTCTCAGGTATAAGATTATTTCAGTGATTATAATAATTTTATTAAACAACACTTGATTTTGCATTCTAATTCTTAAATAAGTTAGATAAATTGGAATTCTACCAAAAAATGAGGTGGAAAAAAGGACCATACATGAAAGCTTCTCCCTAAACATCCTTAAAACTCTGAACGCAATGCTAAAAAAAGCCTTATATATGCCCTGCGTTTCTCTTGCCAGTTTGATGAAGGAAATGAAAAAAGAGAGGTAGTCATTTTTTTTTTTTTTTGCTTAAAACAAAATATTTTGAGGATACCAAGAAAAGTGAATGGTATGAAAAGTAATTTATTTTAGAGAATGATATCCTCCTCCTAAACAGGAGATAGATAAATTAAATCAGAAAAAAAAAAAAAAAAAAAAACTGCCTTCTCTCAAAAGACGAAGGCCACTAACAACAACTTCGAGCTCTCCGGTACACAAAAACTAGAGAAATGCTAGATATTCTACAAATACATTTGACCATTATTTCAAGGAAAAGCATCACTATGGTTATTCTCTATGATTCCTTCCGGTAAAAGTATCAACTCGCTTGACGCTTAAATCTTGTCGCAGAGATCTCCGCTCTTTTCGACCATCAAAAGCATCACTTGGGCATTTTTCCATCGCTCCATTCGCGAATACAATGTCTCAAACCCTCACATCGAGAACACATCAAGAAGATATAGTCGGGGGTTATTTTTTTGTAAATAATGTAAAAATACAGATTTTGTATCCATTTTCTCTTGATTAATAAAATTACATATTTCTTTATAAATTCTTTGCAAATTTGACAGCTTGATTTTGGACTCGAAATTTCGGTGCATGCAATCTGTAAAGTGACTCACAAAATTTAATACTTTTAACTCATTTCCTTCTTATTTTCTATTATTTCCTATTTTTATCACTATTTTACTCATTAATTTTTTAGGGTTACTAAATACAGCCATCCAATTTTTCTTTAGACACACATGTACAACATTATATGCTTTATGTACTACTCTGAGCTGCATACAATGAGTACTGAGAAAAATTGGTGGGTGCATTTTGCAGCTCTCAATACTTTTTATTTATTTTACTAGATAAATACATGAATCATAGATATAGTTTCATTCAAATGCCACTGACTCACTTAGGCCCCCCGCACCAGTACTTGCAGTCCCAATGAGAATCAAAACCACCAATAATGTTATGATTGGGAGTTGCAACCTAGCAGCATTTTTAAGGAATCTGAAATGCCATGTGAGAGTCTGAAATAAAGATGCTCAAACTCAGAATGTCTTAAAGCCCAAAATGGTAATGGTACGAATCACAAAATTATAAAAACAAATTAAATTATGAATGTTGTCAGAAAACACCAAATGTTGAAGGGCTAATTTGATTGGTTGACACCACTACTTCTCACATATACAAAATCTGAGACATCTCTACAATAATTAAGCTTTAAGGTTTTCACTCATGTGACCATGTCTTAATGGTGTACTCATGTGCTACACATGCAACTTTTTAAAATTTCAAACCACCACTCTACTGGGTCTCAATTTACCGGCCTTTTATCCAAATAATTGACCCCAATTTTAAATAAAAATAAAAAATTACTGCTCCATCCATTTGAAGTCAAAATTAGTTTTATTAATTAGTAAGTATAATCATTTATATCTTTTCCAAAAAAAAAAAAAGAAGTATAATCATTTATGAATTAATTCATCAAGCTAAATTCAGTTCATCATAAGTCAAAAGTAATGTGTACTACGGCCTATGTGATAAATGCTTAAGGTAAGATATATATGTTTCAGTCTGTCTTAATTTATTTATCTTAGAACAGAAAAATTATAGTAACTTCATTGAAAGAAGAAGAGGATTTTTTTTTTTTTTTTTTAAATATATATATAAATATATCACTTTTTGAAACAGATAGCCCCAACTAAAATGGCATCTGATTGTTAATGATTTTTTGAACGACGAAAGTTTTATAACATCAATAAACCTTACAAAAAAAATCCCAAATCTAAATGCCTGAGCGATCTGAACCCCTATATACGACCACTTTAGCAACAAAACACCCAAAAGTTCAACCTCAAAAGCCAATATATAGTACACCCACATAGCTGTAAATATGGAAATCAACACCCAATCTACAAACACTTGACAGAAAATGGGCTACTACGTACTATCCAAAAAAAAAAAGGCACTAGAGATTTGAAAAATTAGAAACCCAAGAGCATTAATGGAAGATTAGGGTTCTTTGACAAAATACCAGTTTTATAGCTGTATTTGTTTGGCACGAATTTCCTGTGTAAGAAATGAACATTCACTAAATGCGTAAATTATCAAAACTGATTCTCTTATGAACTATCTTGTCTATTACACAGTCCCTAAAGTATAAGCATATGTAATCACTTACAAATTAACGTTCTCATTAATGTTACCGTAGTTTATTTTATCTTCTTTTTTTTTTGGGAAAATAAGTTTATTTAATGTTGTCTACAAAGTATGCTCAAACTAAAAGAATCCATTCGATATATCAACAATGTTACTGTCACATCTCCAAACCATACTTCTAACTACATCCTATGTTTTAAATACATGTACTATGTGCTATATAAGTGGTGCACAGAAAAGTATGAAAAAATGACACAGCACAGCGTACATGCATTTAAAGCATAGGATGTGATTGGGAACGTGAGTGTATCATTTTTGTTTGATATATATATATATATATATGATCTTTGTCTGCACTAGTACATTGCGATTAATTCTTTGTCACGGAGTCTCCAATGTGAAATCCACGAAATTGTTAAATAATATTTCTGGTGTGAGGGCCAGAAGAAATAATTTTACGATTGATGAATTTAATTAATTTTGTTTTGTGGTTGACCAGCTAATTATAATTTTGTTTTGTGGTTGACAAGCTAATTATTATGTCAATTGTAAACATAAACCACATGCACATATAGACATACACATGCCACGGTGGTACGTTATCCTAATTGTCTGCGCAAAGAGCACCTTGGATTCTTCACAGAGAGAGAGAGAGAGAGGTGTGACAGACGTGAACTGGATGTAGAATTGGGGGTAAGAGTCCCTCATGGCCGGGCTTTTAATTTTTGTCATCTACATGTTGGTTATGTTGAGTCACTTTTGTTCATATATTTAATTTTCTACATATCTGAATGTTTGTTTTCTAGCTCCTGTTGTCTCTGTAGAGATGCCTCTTACAAAGTCATAGATTTCCAGTTAAATTTGAGTAAAAATAAAATAAGGATAAATTACACGGACCGTCCATGAGATATGGTCTAATTATACAGATGTGTCTTGCGTTGTAAAAAATAATAATGGTAAGGGTACTAACAAATCTCAATAACCTCCGTTAAGGTTAATTTGAGGTTGAGTTACACTCACCTTCCCCTCTGTTAGTGAACCATCAACCCCCTAACTGAAATTGATGACATAAACGACGTTATATATCTAATGCTCAAAATGCCATTGTTTATCCTAATAAAAAAATAGGGATAATTACACAAATTTTTCTTGAGGCATGACCTAATTACATGGACCTCCCTCATCACAAAAATGTTTTTTGTTAAATATTTTTCTCTCTTCTTCTTCTTCCTTTCGTTCCGTCCTAACAAAAACTATTTTTTTTCCAAAATTTAAAATTTTCTCTCTTAGTACTATATAACCCTTACCAATTTTTATTGTTCAAATTTTTCATGGAGAACAGATGGTTCTTTTCAACAAGCAAAATTAAAGATTGTCAGATTCTTTTGACATATTATATCCGTCATATTTATTCCGTAGACAGTAAAAACTGAAAAGAGGAAGGAAAAAAAAAAACCAAACCCAAGAAATTAAAATTATGAGAAGTAAAGCTTTAAGAAATTGCAGATCTTGGAACTAGAAGGAATTTGAAGAAATTGAAAAATACATTTCTTAGTGGTATGAAAAGTTTAACCGGGACCATTTCGCATTACAAAAGCAAGTTTTACTTGAGGGTATAATAATACATATGCACTATAAATCTAATTAGGTTTATCGGTGATAAGGCAGATATGTGTAATTTTTTAAAATACGAGAGAGGTTCATGTAATTAGACCATAGTTTAGGAAATGTTTGTGTAATTTAACTTAGGGCAGATTAGTGTACTTTCATTTATTACGTCATGAATGTTAGCCAGCCATTAACGCGATGGGACGTCCGTGCAATTTCTCAAAATGTGAGGGAGGTTTGTATAATTAGGGAAAACCTCAAGGGAGGTCCGTGTAATTTACTCAAAAAATAATTATTATTATTTTATTTACACAGTAGAAAGTAGTAGATGCATATCAGGGCACAAAACAAGTCAAATATCTAGCAGTGTTATCATTGAACATGTAACATAGCGAAAATTCTCCTGAGAGGGCACCATCTCTTTATAAAGAGAATGCCTCTGTTTTGACTATCGTATCGTATTTAAAAACTGACTCTGACTGCCAAAATAGAGGCCCTCTCTTTAATAAAGAGATAAAGCCCTCTTTGGAGACTGACTGTGTAACATAGTAATGAGAGATTTTTTCTTACCTATTTTTGGTTCACTATTGCTTACTCAATACTTTTATTGGGTGACAAGTGTTCTATTCTAATAATTATTTTGATAGTATAAAGGTAAAATGGAAAAGAAACGAAACACATCTCTTAATAAAGACCTAAATGAACAATGATAAACAAAAATAAGTGAGAAAAATGTTCTTGCAATTGTATTGGCACAACTACATGGGAGTGCTCAATTTTTTTTTTTTTGGGCTAAAAATATCAATTATGGGACATGGCTCAATGGCTCTTTAATTATTATTATTATTATTTTTAAATCTTGAGGTGAAGTAATAGCATTATTGTATTGGCACACCTCAGAACACACGTACACACTCTCTCTCTCTCACATACACACACGCACATATTAGTTGAAAGGATTTTCTTTGGGTACATGTCAGTTATCTCCTATGAGGTTTGCCTTAATTCACATATCTCTTCTCATGTTTTAAGAATTTTACTTACCTTCATTAACTTTGATTTTAGATTCTCTTAGATTTTCTAACGAATTGTTAAAGGGAAGGGAATCTGATACTAAAATTTAAAATTAAGAGAGATAAATGAGATTTCTTAAATATATAAAAATATATGTGTATTAAGGTCAAACCTCAATAATAGTAGATAGGGATATTTATCCTTATTCTTTTTAGAGTAATATTTGGGACACAACTTTCATACAACTTTCATACAACCTCCCCAAAATATGTGTCTATCTCTCTCCTGTGATGTCACTGGATCCCACAGTGACACAAGAAAGAGATAGACACATCTTTTGGAGAAGTTGTATGAAAGTTATATGAAGGTTGTGTCCCAAGTATTACCCTTCTTTTTATTTGTGTTTGAGAGAATTGAGGTGCTGCAAGGGCACGTGATGCCTATTGGCTATTGATGATAATGAAAGAGAGCTACCAATGAGAATGCACTCTTTCTCTGACTCTCTCTCTCCAGGCCATTTCATTCATTATGTATTTATATGTACATTTCTAAAATTTATGTACTATTGCCAATTTGTGCAATATTGCATGAAAATTTGTCGGAAATTAAAATACATCAGTGCTTCAAAATAACGAATGAATGAAAACAATACTCTAGCACAACCAGAGGGAAAGTAAAAAAAATTAAAAAAAAAATCCTACCAAAAAAATTATAGTTAAATAATCAAGTAGTGCTTAAGGATGACCACTACTTAATTTTTGCTTCTTGGACAGCGTTTGATTTACAGATTTAGTAAAGGAAAAATGATTGAAAGACAAACAACGTTTCATTTGTAATTGTTGAAGTTTGATATACATTGTTGAGCACATTCTCTAACAGCTTAAGCTTTTGGAATAATTGGCATGAGGTTAACAGAATCTGGTTTGTGGGCGATCTTGATTTTGACTCTTCATCCCCTCGTTACACTTTATTATTTGTTTCCGCTAAGATGGAGTTTATTCTGTTGTCTCTCCTCATACGAGACATGATCGCACGTGAGGGAGGGAGTTGATATACATTGTTGGGCACATTTTGTAAGAACACAAGCTTTTGGAGTAATTGGTAAATTAATACTCCCTTCGTCCCTACATAAGTATTGTCCACTATAAGTTTACACATTATTTTAAAAAAAAATGTATTATATTCATTTTTTTGGTCAATCACATAACTAATTTCCTATTTTACCTTGAATGTGATGTGTGATTGACTTTCCTATAGATTTTTGGACCAAACATAAATGTTCATGTGCTTGTTTTTATTATAAGGGTATTATAGGAAATTTATGTAAAATTTGTAGGTGACTTTCAAATGCGGACACTTATTTTGGACATCTAAAAAATGAAAGATGAACACTTATTCAGGGATGGCGAGAGTAGTAATTAACTAACATTAAGAATAAACAGTTTAAAATATAATAGAAAGTGGATAAATAGAAATGGCTCATCATTTTTCTTTTTTTTGGTTCCTATTTTTCATTCAATTTTTCTTTTTAACCAAATAACAAAAAGTGTTTTTCCTCAATTTTTTTATTCCTTTCCTTCACTTAAATCTATGAGAGCAAAACCTAATGGTTACCTTTCAATCCTTTTTCTCTATAATGTCATTTTCTTTTGGGCTTTGTTTGATATATGTATTGGCCGCCTCATTGATAATTGGGCCAACTTTAAATTTCTTCACTTCAAAGTTCAGTACTTGATCCCCTCGTAGACCCAGTGACAAATTATGGACAACTTGAAAAGGTCACTTATTTGGTGAAAATGTTAAGAATTAGGGTAAACTAGAATTGAAATATGTAATCCAAATATTTGAACAGAAATTTAATAGTATTAGATTTTAGAATTTTAGTAAAAATTTGATATTTTTTTCGGAAAAAATTTGGATTTATAGTCATATATATATATATATATATTGGTCATTTGTACCTGTGTTTTCACTTGACTAGAAAATTCGAAAATGAGATTTTTGTATTGAATTAATTCTGGTGGGTTCCACATAGGACCTACTTGAATCAAGGGGCAGGATGTGCTGAATGTGGTTGTGAGTATGGTTGAGGGAGTGGGTATATCATTATTAGATGATTCGTTACATAAAGGAGTGTGTACTTCAATAAAGTTCTATACAAGTTTTCTACAAAATCACATCATTTGTACTGTAGAAAAATCAAATTTAAAATGAAATAAACAACTTAAAAAACTTGGACATAAAACTTAAAAATTGTTTTAAAAACAAGCAATCCTTGATGTTAGCATACTTTATAACTTATTGATTCGTTATGATAATTTAATATAGTTAATTAATCATGGAACTGCAAGGTACACCTAAAACGGAATACCTAAACCATCCACCTGTTGATGTGTTATGGCAATTTTGAATTAATTTGAATTTTATTTGGTAACTGATGAATAGTTTTGGAAATCCACATCAGCGGGTAGATAGTTTAGGTATCTCGTTTAGGTGTACCTAGCATTACTCTTTTTTTTTTTTTTTTTTTTAGGTATTTGAATTTACATTTTGTTAGCAGTTTGGTATTTCTTTTTGTCAGTGGAGACATATGCCAACGTAATGGTCAAATAAAATTACAGAATATTAATTAGATAAAGAATATGTTTGTGATTAAGTTTTTAATGATAATTATTAATATTATTATAGAATACTTTCCACGTGCATCGCACATGCTGCCAAACTAGTGTATATATATACCCAAATTCATTTAATTGAGGGTATTTTAGTTCACAAATTATCTAATAATTTGGACAAAAGGACTAATTCCTAATTGACATAAATAATTAGCAATCAATTTCTGCACCAAGTTCCTAGTCTGAACTGAATCCCATTAAAAGTGCATGGTGAGGGACTAAATCATATATTTCTATAAGAATTATATGGTTTAGATTGCTATATAAGCTTTAAAAAAGTACAGTTTTAAAATATATATATATATATATATACAGTCAGGCTATAAAGAGGGCGTCATTTCTTTATTAAAGAGATGACCTCTGTTTTGGCCGTCGGATCGTGTTTTCATTAATGGCAGTTTTGTCATTTCACAGTTTTTAAACACAATCCAACAGCCAAAACAGAGGTCCTCTCTTTAATAAAGAGAGGTGGTCCTCTTTAGAGAATCTTTGTGTATATATATATATATATATATAGCCTAACAAACTAGTTACCAAGAATTTGATGACAGTAATAATCATACCGAACATTTTTGGATTTTGAGTGTGTTAAACTTCTTTGCTATCAATTTGGTTCATCGGGTGTTACTAAAATTTTGTGTACTAAAATAATAAGGTGGTGCCCTAATATCAATAAGAATCTTTGAAAAACTTCATATAAAAAAAATTAGGTTTTTATTGATGAAAGTAACAAGTTAAACTGGAGAATTCTTTAGAAGTTTTGAAATTTTTTTTTTTTTTGCAATTATGAAACCTTAATCTCTACACAAAGAGACATTTTAGAACCACTTTCATCTTGTCATCTGACTCGACTAATAAGATCAAGTTCAGACTCATTCAAATTTTATGTTTGATTTTTTACGTTTTATAACCACTTTCATCTTATAATCATCTTATAAAGTCGACTAATAAGATCAAGTTCTGACTCATTCCAATTTTATGTTGAATTTTTGTCGGTCCAATAACATATCAGTTTGACATATATACAATGTGTTTTAATAGCATTTTAGACCTGACATGTTTTGTATATTTGAATTATTTACCAAACATATAAGTATGTAGAACTGTTTCTTTTCTGAATAATTAAACTGGTTTTCAAAACATCCCCTGAAAACAATCTACAAATCATTACTTGTTGATCCCTTCAAGCTTGCTCCTTGACTACAATTCACATTTTCTACAATTCACATATAAGTATCTTGACTTTTTTTCTACAAGAGTAATATTTGGGGCACTAACAAATTCCACTAACACTTACTAAATACTAACACACTCTATCTCTCTCCTAGTGCACTAGGAGAGAGATAGAAGAGAGATAGAGTGTGTTAGTAAGTGTTAGTGGAGGAGAACCACTAGGAGAGAGATAGAGTGTATTATTAAGTGCTAGAGCTATTTCCATAATAAATGGAAAAATAAAATTTAATTATTAAACCAATGCTAGTTTTAACTTAATGACAGAAGTAGGGTAAAACGTTTTTACAAAACACGACACTACATTGTCGTTTTTACGAAAAATGCCACTCATTTGAGTGTCGTTTTTGCTAAAAACGATATTAATCTTTTTATTTATATTTCTGGAAAAAAAGAAATTATGATTTTTTTAATTAAATGTCGTTACGAAAAACGCCATTAAATGGCGTGTTTACCAAAAACGACATTAGTAATTTAATGTTGTTCTTTCAAAAAACAACATTAGTCTCATTTTTATTTCTGGAAAAAATGTTTTTTGTTTAATGTTTCCTAAAAGTGACATTCAATGTCGTCATTCCTAAAAACGACATTAAGGAATAACGACATTTAATGTCGTCGTTACTAACCACGATATTAATAAAAGTTTAAAACAGTCTGTGCACTGCACTGCAGCACTGCATACTGCATGGCAGTGATTTTCATACTGCACTAATGGCGTTTTTAACAATAATGCAATTAAAAAAAATAACTTTACAGCCATCAAATACATCATTTTAGCGCCAAATTTTATGTTCCTTCACTCTTTCTTCTTCTGCTTCTTTTCTTAGAGTTCTTCTTCTCATCCTTCTTCTTCTTCCTCCTCCTCCTCTTCTCTTCCTCCTCATCCTTCTTCTTCTTCTTCTTCTAGTTCTTCTTCTTGAACAACTTGGAGATTTACTTCAATGTCGACATGGATTGCTTTTCACTGGGGGGGGGGGGGGGGGGTTGGGCGTATGATGCTAATGGACCACAATGAAGGTGTTAAGTACAACATTCCGGCGAAGCATATTGAACAAGTGAATCGTGGAACAACTTTATCTGAGTTGGTCCATTTGGTATATCATAAGGTAACTCATGAAGGTGAAATTGTTGACTTGAAATTCACATGCAGATTTCCAGTAAGTCAAGTTGGTGCTATTTTCAATTACGTGGCCCTTTCCATAGTTGATGATTCTACACTGGAGACTGTACTTGATATTCCATCATTTTTTTCGGCAATAAGATGTGTCGTGGTATACATTGAAAAGGTGCCTACAGATGCTGGATTATGCCTACCTGGACCGTATACTCGAATGCTCACACAAGGGGCTGAAAATTTTGATGTTCAGTCCCCGTGTCTATCTCTAATGAATTTAAATGAGGATTACTCCCGCAACTGTGATGAATACCGAAGCTCTAGTTACAGAAACAAAGAGAGTAATACACCGAACCACTATAATTACTCAGAACGCTATGGAGTATTATTCAACACACAATCGATAAATCATACAAATATAGGTCCTAGCTCTAGCACTCAAAACTTTGAGAGTGGAGGTCCTAGCTCAAGAACTCGAAACTTTGGCACTTATCATGACTTCAGTAGTGGCATGGTGCATGAAACGATCTCACCTGATGAAAGAAATGGCGATATGAATGCCGTCGAGCACTTGGTAAGATCGGAGGCCAATATATGGGCGGAAGAGGATATTATTGCAGACAGCACCGGTCTAGAAGACCATGATCAAGAAGATCCTTCGGAGGAAGATGTGAGGATGGATGATCCAGATTCTGAGGATGAAGGCGAATAATTAGGTCAACAAGGTGTCGAAATTCCATCTCCCTCTCATGTACAAGAGCCTCACATTCCTGGCCCCTTCTTCACTAATCTCGAAGGGGATGGGAGTTGCTATGTAACTGATCGCGACAACTACCAGACATCTCAAATGTGGCAAGCTGATAGATTTCAGTTATAGCTTCGAATGATATTCAAGGACAAGCAGCAGCTCCAGGAAGTCGTAAAGTTTTATCACACAAAGCATGATCGAGAATATATGGTAGTTGAAACAAATCCCAAACTTTGGGTAGTTCAGTGCAAGAATGGATGCACATGGTGGCTTCGGGCCTCAAAAAATACGCACAGATATTTTCAGATTACCAAAAACAATGGCGATCACCATTGTGTGTACCCGCACACTAGCCAGGATCACGTTAATCTTGATATGAATCTTATAGCAAAGATAATCATTGGTTATGTGAAACATGTCCCTGATATGGCAATCAGTTTGGTGATTGAGAATGTCATAAATTGTCAAAATTTCATCATATCGTAGAAGAAGGCATGGCGTGCAAGAAAAAAAGCCATCAAGATGGTATTTGGAGACTGGGACGAGTCTTACAAAAGATTGCCTAGATGTATGGCTACTTTGCAAGAATATAATCTCGGTACTGTAGTGGAGTGGCTTAACGCTCGTACGGGCATGCAAAATACCTACAACTTTCAATACTTATTTTGGTCATTCAAACCTTCAATTGACGGGTTTACTCATTGTCGACCAGTAATATGTGTCGATGGGACACATCTTAATGGCAAATACAGAGGAAAGATCCTTATAGCTATTGGGATGACATCGGAAAATCAGGTTTTTCCCCTTACATTTGCAATTATGGATGAGGAGACCATTGCTAGTTGGTCATGGTTCCTAAGTAAACTAAGTACACATGTTGTGCGAGGTCGGCAGGGGATATGCTTGATATCTGACCGACATGTCGATATACTTGGTGTAGTTGAAAGAGTACCGGAGTGGCGCGAGCCATATGCATATCACCGCTTCTGTATAAGGCACATTATGAGCAACTTCAATAAGAAATTCAAGAATACCTATTTGAAGGACCTTGTTTGGGAAGCTGGGAAGGCCCATCAACTTAGAAAGTTCAACAGTGCAATGGAATCCATTGAGGCCTTAGATCAAAATGCACGATGATGGTTAGAAAATATTCCCGTAGAAAAGTGGTCTCTTGCGAACGACGGTGGTCACCGGTGGGGTATCCTAACCAGTAGCCACGCCGAAGTGTTTAATTCAGTATTCAAGAGTGCGCGTTCCCTCCCAATAACTGCGTGTGTACAATTAATATTTTATCGAGTAGTAGGGTATTTTGACGATGGAAGAGTAAAAGCAAATAAGACCTTAAGCGATGGCTTTCAGTACACAAAACAAGTGCTAGGGATACTTGATAGACGGTAAAAAAAATAAGCAAATGTCCACAAGTTACAGGCATACGACAGGTTACATTCATTTACTATAAAGTTCAATCATTAACTTTTCTGTATATCTATAAAGTTAATCCACTTACTGATTTTCATTTGGAAACTTTCAACTTAATAGGGCTATAGGGGAGTACCAAGTTCATATAAGAAGGCGACAGACAAGTGGCGGTAACGTACAGGTGGTGCGACTTAATGAAGGTTTATGTTCGTGCGAGAAGACTGATATATACAAATATCCATGTTTCCATATCCTAGCTGTAACAACGAGGCGGGGTTTAGACCCTTTCCGTTTTGTAGCAAAAGAGTATACCATGGATTCTTATGTGCGCACATGGGAAGGCAAATTCCACCCGTTGGCCCACGAAGACTATTGGCCGCAACGTAACTTTCCCATGTTACTACCAAATAATGCTACTCGTCGTGTAGTAAGGCCTGGTTGTCCCAAGTCAGCATGTATCCACAATGAGATGGACTAACCCAGAGATCGTGTACCGAAATAATGTAGTATATGTAGGGTGGTTGGTCACGATCGACGTCGATGTCCAGCCCGACCACGTGTTGTTGCAGATGCAAGCCTTCAGATGTAATTTAGTGTTGTTCTTTGTGTAATATCTTGAAGAACTCTCTATATCTATCTATAGTATGCCTTTATGTGCGTGTATTAATAAATGGTCATCCTGCATTCTATAATTGTTATATTTTAGTGCTCTATTATTGTGATATTATTGTAATATATTGCTTCAATAAAATTGCACTTACAGAGTTGTTGGGACAAGTATAGAATTGGCAATTAGGGTTCTTCCTCTTACATCTCCTTTAAACAAGCATTAGGATATATATATATATAAAGGATTACATCATAATATTTACGAAAAGATGTCTTTATTCATTAAAAATGGATTATATACCATTTCTACATTGTAGAAATAAAAAAAGCACTACATTTATTGAATTCAACTAAGGAAGAAAAATAGACATAAGGACAAAAAACATCTCCGAAAAACAAAGGCCACTAAAAATTCATTCATCATCCAATCCTATGACATTCTGAATATTGTTGAGAGTTATATCTAGTTTTCCATCGCAGGGAGGTAAACGCCACACTACTATACTAGTTAGGATCAATACGACACCTGGAACGAACTTTCCTTGCCATTTTTCATCCTCAAATATCTGGCGCTCCATCTTACCACAAATCTTTCCCGTGTGATCCTTAATAACACAGAGGTAAGTGTCATTAACAAAAGCATTACGATCTATCTTGGTCAAGCTTTCCAAAACCCCTATGACACGATCTTCCAGCCAAGGGCCATTCTGGGGTACTAATGTCCCAATGGGACACCAGTCTCCCATGTCTAAATACCCAGCGTTGATGACTTTCAACCAAGGGTTCTTCCGGAATGTATCGTCCTCAGTGGGCTATTGTTGTAATGCCCTTTGGAGAAAACTGATCGGGCCGGGGATGTGCCTCATGGGAGCTAGTGATGATTACCTTGAGATGAACCACCTCTTTCCATCTTCTAAGGTGTTTGTAATAATATATTAGATTGGTTAGATGCGTCCTTAGAGTTAAAGAATCCATTATAAATATGGCATACACAGCAAGTTTGAATCTATATATGGCATTTTTTGAAAAAAAAAATGCCATTAATAATGTGCTAACAACTTTTGTGATTTCATCAGAGTTGTCACCTTATCTATCCAACGCCAGACACACACTATTGAATCGTCAAAGGTCATTGATTTATCAAGTCAGTGAGTTATGAAATGATATGTCCGACGTTAGATGCTACGAATTGTCAAGTCACGCGTCAGAAGTTAGTGAGTTGTCAAATAATCTGTGCGACGTCAGACGCAGTGAGTGTTCTGAAGTCATCTGTCTTATGCCAACGAGTGTTCTAAAGTCATCTGTCTTACAACAGCGAGTTGTCAAATCATCTGGACCATTAATTTGATAATGCTATTATACTATGACTAGTCACATCTTTGTGTTGTACTAAATAATTGCATATTTTTTCATTAGCCAATCGATAATCATATCTTTGTGTTGTCCAACCACGGAGGCAAATCCTCTAGGAACAGCGCTGACCAATAAATTAGGCCTCAATCATGGCATCCTTTCCCATGCCCATATCTGCAATGAATAGATAAGTGAATAAGATGACGAAAGCACACTTTAATAATCTTATGCTTGTTTTATACTATGCCATGCCTGATCTTATTTTGTTATTGTTTGCCCTAACTTTTTCTAGCAATTAGGAACTGTCATAAATCTAGATAAAATTTCTTATATAGTAAGTGTTACTTGCAATAACATAACTGGACTGGCGATGGAACGTACAACCCTGCACAATGCTTTGCACATGCATCGATAGAGCCAGGCCAACACCGAAAAGCCCCAGCTGAGTCGGACACACGCGTCTAAATCACAAAGAAATGGTAGAAACATCAGCTTCACCAGGTTGTTTGAGCTGTCAGACAAGTAGTGTCCCCCGAGCATAGCTAAAATAGTCGCTCTAGCATACTGCATGAGAACGTCTGGTGTCAACTCACCAGGGGGCATGTGTGTCAACCTCTCAACTATCCAACTGACCTGCAACCTACCATATATAAAGTACTCTTATAGGGGGGTAGCACCCAATAACTCCTGGCAGATAGCCTATCTGGCATCCTCCGCGTGTAGTGTATCGCAGTATATAACAGGATCGCCATCCACGGGAAGTCCCAATAACACAGCCACAACCTCCAATGTGATGGTGGCCTCACCCATGGGAAGATGGAAGGTGTGGATCTCCTCACGCCACCTCTCAACCATCGCAGTGATCAGAGAATGGTCTACTTGGAGCCAGCCTAGTCGAGCGATACCATAAAAACCAGCTCTGCGTAGTAATGGCAATAAGCGTGGGTCAGGTCCAATCCCCTAAAATTGTTGATCGATCCTACGAATGGTCATCTTAATGGCATCCTCATGCATGTAAGTTCAACAAGCATATCACGTAATGAATGTCATAACATAACAAAAATACTGGAATAGAACTATTCCATACATCCTGTGTCCTGTGCGTGATGTGTAATGACAGAACTGATGCATCAGCGGGGAAACGAGACGTCATGTATACTGCAAATCAATAGCATTTCCACAATTAATAAATATATGAAATAGTTAACCTAAGAACAAGTGAATTCACAACAAAGAAAAATATACAGCTTTACATTCAACTAACTATTTTTTTGCTAACATGGTATTAGAGCCTTGGTAGTGGTTTCATTTCTTGTTTTCTCTCTCTCTCTCTCTCTCTCTCTCTCTCTCTCTCATGGTAAGATTTCCTTTTTACTCATTTTACTAATTTTTTGAAAATAAAGCCAGACTTTATAATCCTGATTACCACAAAAAAAAAAGATAAGAAAAAAAGGAACACAACGATTGACCAATTGATTTCGATTGATTTCGGCATCGCACGTGCAGTTTGGCTAGCACCAAATGCATGCTAAGTACAGTGATGGAGTTTCAAAAGTAAGGATCTAGAGATTTCTGATAAATTACCTCAAGAAGTAAATCCCTACGACGCTAAGCACAAGCCCTACAGCTCCAACAAAGCCAATGGATTCACCAATCAACAAGGTAGCAAGTATAGCCTGCAAGAGTTAAAAGTAATTTTAATTATGTTCATTACCCACAACTACATCAAACTAATTTCAATGGATTCACCTCACATGCTTTGTTTTTAATATCATTTTATTTCCCCTCTTGGGTGTAAAAGTACATAGATTCATAGCTTAACAGTTGCACTGTGACGCCCCGCCCCGCCACGGTTCCCGGCGACGGGGTGTCAACCGGCGGAAGTACAACAATAACAATAATAACAATAGGCTTTGACACCAATCGGTAACTCCCCGAGTCCAAGACTCCGAGGGTTACCTATATTAAACGTTCATCATTTGGAAACATTTATAAAACAGAAGTCTGGTTTTCATTTGAAACATTCTTTCTTGAAACAAAATGTTTTCAATATAAGCAGCGGAAAATCAGGGTTAAGCTATCCTTTTATTTAAAAACGGGTGGACTAACATTTGTCCAGTTGAAGCATAACATGTTCTTAGAAACCAAATTTCATTACATTAATAAATGATAATCCCCACACACGGGGTCTTCAAACTATAGCAGAAGCATTGTCATGTCTCGGGGCCTTGCCCTTATCTATATCACCTGAAAGAGAGGTTTAATAGTCCATAAGCCAAAAGGCTCGTATAGTCATATAACCGCACAATAACATCTGTTATATAACATGCATGAGTGCAATGAATGCCAATGTCAATGCATGAAAACCATTTTCATGCCTTTTCAAACACTCACCCTCAATCGTCATTATCATTACCCGGACCATGGGCTTCCCGTCCACGTAGGCCTAGCCTCACACGTGCGGGACTTTGTGCCTTACGAATTACACGGAGGCCTAGCCTTTACCGTTACGAGGGTTTCTTGCAGCACATCTCGCAATTCGAGTTCCTAGTGGTACCCATCTCACATGCCTACCCACAAATCCGGGATTTCTAACTTTTCAAAACAAAATCCCTCCTAGAGGGTTTTATGCATGGAAGCCTCTATGGTCTTCCCTTTTTAAAACCTGGAAGCCTCTAAGGTCTTCCCTTTTCAAAAATTGAAAGTCTCTAAGGTCTTTCATCCCAAAATCATTTTCGTGATTTTCGTGTTCATGCTCATGCTTATGAAATGATATGACATATGCGAGCTCTAAGCATCCAGACATATTCAATATTTCATAAGACAGATTATCAAGGCATGCTATCAATTCAAAGCAACACAATAGACATGCTGAAATTATCCAGGTAAACACATAAGGCATAAAAACTCAAGTAACCACTTAAGGCATAACAGCTCAAGTAAACATGTAAGTACACTATTAACATGTTATACAACTTTATTGAGGGTCATACGGAACTACCGTTCACCGAGGATAGACTGAATAATTAATCAGAATAGAAACCGGTACTGCTCAATCTGTTACAAATCTCAATATACAATAATGCGCGTATATTAGTGAGGTACAACACCTCAAAGCATGAGTACAACTACTATTAAAGTAAAGTACAACTCTTAAAGCATAGGGTACAAGGCCCCTTAGCTCATAACAGACTTAAGTACAACAAAACAGAAGTTTTCATCAAACTGCCTGAGGTCGCGCGCGCGGGCCGCTCGCGCGGAATGCGTTCAGAAGGGTCACGTGTTTATTTAAAATAGTTTTTCACAAATAGCTTGGTCGCGCGCGCGGGCCGCTCGCGCGACCCCTCGCTCGTGCGGGTCGCGCGCACGAGTTGTCACATAATCGTCTTCTTCCTCTTTTCTTCCCCTGTTTTGAAATCCAACACTGGTTTTGACCCATTTTGAAAACATAATTAAAACAGTACTTCCAATATATGAATCTCTTCCTTTTTCCGAGTAGATTTCAAATATGAAATCAGTTTTTTTCAAGAATCAAAACACAGCTCCTGATTTTATCAAAAAATCGAATGGTGACAAAACTTTAATTCGACTGTTCGTCGCAACCGCTATGAATTAGCTTTTGAAATCTGAAATGGAGCTTCGTGGGATCGAGACCTTTCATTTGATATAAAGAAATCACGTTTCTGTGACAGTTTTTCTGTTCGCTATTTTTGGACCCTTAACAATTTATATGAGATATATATATGTACATACCTATACTAACAGTTTAAATATAAACTGAAATTACAAATTATAATTGTAAACTTACCCAATTACAAAATCCAAAGCCTGGATTGAACTCCTTATGAATCTGTCTATATATTTATGTGTGTGTATGTGTATGAGATCATATGTGTGGTGTGTATGTAATAATATGTGTGTGTGTGTGTGTAAGCAATATATGTGGGTGTGGGTGTACCCGAGAGAGAGAGACAGTTGAGAGACAGAGAGTCTCTTGAGAGGAGGTGTTAATTGCAATGTGATAGGGTAGAATATATAGGCATAAAAATTCTTGGTCACCAAGTATAGTGAAGCACAAGCTTCATACACACACAAACTGCATACACACGCACACACAGTGCACAAATTGCTTAATTGGGCTCCAAGTTCTAATGAGGAGTTCTTGTGTGTGTTGAGCTCACAAGCTTAAGCACACACGCAGATAAAAATTATGCAGTATAAATTCCAAAACTGGTATTATTCGATTAATAAAATTTACGAAATTAAAATACGGGGTATTACATCCTACCCACCTTAAAAGAAATTTCGTCCGCGAAATTCGCACACAGATAATCATTAGCACAGAAAACAAATAACTCAGGAAGCAAATAATTGCGGATATCGATCGCGCATCTCCTTCTCATTCTCCCAAGTAGTCTCCTCAGTACCATGGTGACGCCACAGTACTCGAACCAAACGAATAGTTCTACCACGAAGCACATGCTCCTTAGCTTCCAGAATCTGTACGGGTCGTTCCTCGTAAGACGAATCTTGCTCTAACGGTAAATTAGTCCAATCTAACACATGAGACGGATCAGGTTCATACTTCCGAAGCATCGAA